>CM046002.1:67275391-67899272 GCA_025175895.1 Wurfbainia villosa
TCGGTAAGTTTATTTTCCTTTAGTATCATAGCAAGTGGGTTGAAAGTCATTTTTGAAAAACCTAAGAATCGCATAGATCAAAACTTTAGATTTCAAAAATTTATTGATTCCTCAAACAATAAAATTTTAAAATCAACCAACACATCAAAACACCGAGAATATCGTATGCCACGATAGTATGGGCGATATCTGAATTCTACATTTGTAAGAGGAGGTTTTACCCATTAATTTTACTATCTTGTCAATCTAACATTTTGACAAATAAAATTAATAGTTGGTTCCTCTTCGGCCCTACAAATAAAAGCAGTGACTCCGATGGGGAGGATACTCCTATTTGTATCTAAGTGTTCACCATTACTTGGTACCAAGGCAATTATCTCGGGTTATGTGCCTTCCGATGGGGAAGTACACACGCTCCTTAATAATTTCTTATAACTATATTCGACCCTGTGATCCACAAACAAACTCATCTGATGGGGAGGAAGGCACTCAGAGCCGACGCGCAAGTTTGTTTGCATCACATGTCAAATCATAATGGAGGTCGTGGGAATTAAAAAAAATATCCCTTTCCCACTTAGTAATTTAAAATTGAGGAATTTTCCTAGCCTACGACATGCATATCAAACAAGAAGCAATAAATATGGAAAAAAAATATTTTCCAACTATTATGGCTTTTATCTCCAATATGCCTCCCGTCATATTGTCATCTCGTCTGCTCCTCCCTACATCATGTACAAGTCATCCGAAGATCCGAGCCGAGAATAACTATTTTAATTTACATCCATCGATCCTATACTCCACGAAGGAGTTGTTGGATCGGGAAGCGTCGCTAGAGGGGGGGTGAATAGCGATCGTAAATCTTTTCGACGTTTCGTTCGAGTAGATAATTAAATGAGTAAGAGCAGCGAAAAATAAAGAGACACGTTTATTTTTACTTGGTTCACAACCCAGCGGTTGCTACTCCAAGGCCCTATCGGTCCTAGACCGCTTACGGAGGGCAAAGCACTATAACGTCTCCTCCTCGTTAGAGGTAGGAGACAACGATCACAAAACTGAAAGTACGAGGATGAGGCAACAAGCCTACCTCACCTCGTTACGATTAAAACAAAGAATACAATAAAAACAATTACTTGCAACTGCTACCGACGAAGGAGATTTGAACTTGTCGTCGCGTCGGCGTTATGATGGTGTTGGAGTGTTGGCATTGTAGGAGCACTTGAGAATAAACTTGATGTAATTTGGAGTTGGAATCCTCCCCTCCTTTTATAGATTTTGGCCTCTGAATATGTCTCCTCTTTGTTTGGAACATATCACGAATGTTAGTGCATATAAGATCCACATATCTCCACAATGGTATGATATTGTCCACTTTGGGCCCAAGCCCTCATGGTTTTGTTTTTGGGCTTTACCCAAAAGGCCTCATTCCAATGGAGATATCTTTTTTCTTATAAGCACATGATCTTTTCCATGTCTTACCAATGTGGGACTTTGATTGTATTCCCCATACTCCCAACAATCCCCCCCTCAAACGAAGGACCACATTGGGCCCCCCCTCAAGCCTATCCCTCCTCGAAGGATTTTCTCTGCTTGATGTCCGATCTTCAACCCACCAGGACTTCCTGTCAGTTGTTCGGTCCCCCCGACCCAACTAGACTTCCTTCCTGATGTCTGGTTCTCTTGATCCGGACGTGGGAGCTCAACTTCCTTCGTTCGAGGTTCATGGCTTGACATGGACCATGGCTCTGATACCAATTGTTAGTGCATATAAGATCCACATATCTCCACAATGGTATGATATTGTCCACTTTGGGCCCAAGCCCTCATGGTTTTGTTTTTGGGCTTTACCCAAAAGGCCTCATTCCAATGGAGATATCTTTTTTCTTATAAGCACATGATCTTTTCCATGTCTTACCAATGTGGGACTTTGATTGTATTCCCCATACTCCCAACAACGAAGTTGTATAATTTTTATCGCGAAGTGGCCGCGTCAAACCTTATCCTTTTTGACCTAGCGCGGTGATTCCGCCATCACCGGATGACTCCCATTAATCGATCGATGAGCATCCACTTCCTGCGAGAGGTTAGCTCAGAAAATGATAAATACGACGATTTCTAACCGTCCGATCTCGACCTAGACCTTCCACAGGAAGTCTTAGTCGGATCACCGCCTACGGTCATCCCCGTAAAGAGGACACGACCTTACAATCTCTCACTCACACGAGCTTTCCTCGATACTTACCTTGTAGCTCTCGCCTTCCACTCGATTCCTTCGGCTCCCTCCGAAGTCACTCAGTGTCGCCCGACCACCACGGCTTCCTTCGGTGTCGCTAGCCTCCTTTAGTACTTTTAATTTAGCTCATGAGATAACGATGTAAACTTAACTTTGTGTCTTTGCCATAATCAAAACACAGGTTCGATTATCTAGTGCCCCTGCCCCAACAATCTCCCCCTTTTTGATCTATGGCAAACCAACACAAAGTTAAGGGAAATTAAAGCATAAAACAAGTATAGTAAATGATGAATGTCATTTTCAAAAACTCCCCCTTAACCAAAACTCCCCCATAACCCTAGGTGAGTTTTGAAAGAGATACTTTAGTTTTCAAAATTAAATAAATTTTGTGTTACTCCCCCTTAACTTTCGCTCTTCTCCCCCTTTTGCCATAAATCAAAACAAATGTTGGGGTTTGTTATGTAAAATTGAAGTTTGTTATATAAAATAGGGGTTTAAAAACAATATGGTATATGCATGCATCAAGATAAATCAACTATTGTTGGTGATCGTTTGGAAGCTAGAGGGGGCGTGAATAGCATTTTTCGTTTCTACAAGAGTGATTAGCGGAAGCAAACAAAAATAATATATGTAAAAACAAAAACAATGCAAACAAAGCCTTTATGTGGTTCGGAGATAACGCACCTACTCCACGGCGATCCTTAAGGTGGATCAACCCAAGCAAATCCACTAAGAAGCTTTCCTTTACAACACAACTCCTCTTCTTTACAAAGAATGAAAATTTAAGCTTAGAGAGAAGAGGAGGGGATTTGAGATCACTTAGAAAGCTAGAAAACTCATGGAGGCTTTGGAGAAGAATCCAAGAATAAGCATTAACCCCAAAAACCTCCATCATCCCTCTTTTTATAGAGAGAAGGATGATTTTCCCGTTGGAGCACCATCGATCGGTGATGTACAACATCGATCATTCTTGTGCGGTAACGACCGAATAAGCCGGATTCGCGAGATTGAGTCATTTCATCCAACGACACTTTCATCAGTCGACTGATGAAGTGATCAGTCGAGTGATCACAAGCCGTAGTCGAGTGGGACTCCATTCTGTGCCTGTTTTTGCTTTGATCAGTTGATTGCCACTGTTGGCAGTCGACTAATAGTATCATCATTCGACTCCCATTGCGAGCGTCGGTGATAGTCGAGTTTCAACGACTCGATCGAGCACTTGACGATCGTGATACATCGTATCGATCGTGATACCACATCAAGTATGAGTATTTCATACTTGATTTTACCCCCTAGACCTAGACTCAACCTTCTAACTCTTTCATAAGCCTTGCGCTTCCAGGATCCCTCCGAGTCCACAACTTGTTAATCCTTTGCGCTTTGCTTCCAAGAGCTTCCCTCGGTTTTGTCATGTCTTGGGTTTTCCTTTGCCAAAGCGTGCTTGGACTTTACGTCGCCAAGTCTACATTCTTGGACTTATGCTGCCAAGACTTGCCTTTGGACTTCCTTTGCCAAAGTTCGTTTGGGCTTAATGCCGCCAAGACAACATGCTTGGTCTTATGCCGCCAAACCTTTACCTTGGACTTCTCTTGCCAAGATCATACTTGGACTTCCCTGTCACTTGAACATGTTCACAATTAGATCACAATTTGTTGCCTAACTTAGATCATTATCCAAACATCAAAACATATAAATGCTTGGGGCATTGTTGCACCAACAACTATGAGTCCAAGCATGCGTCTAGTAGTAATTAGATAGATTGGTTCGAGGTGTGTCCCTCTGCACCAATAATCTAAAGGTTTGTAATATAACCCTTAGGGTTAGTTTGCTTTCCCCCTTAGTAAAATATATGAAGTATAAGAGATGTAGGGGGTGCTAAACTTTGGCCTAAGAGTTGTTAAGTACAATAGTTGGGAAAATAAGTAGTCTTTTGAAGAGGTTATATTTCAATTATCCTTAACATCTCACCCATTCTATGTATCTCAGAATTCGTTCACCTTATATGTTTTGTGAGATGATTTTAAATTGATTAAAGATAGTCAACCTTGGGTTAGATTCGGATTTAACCTTTAGATCATTAAATAACTTTTCGAGAAATTGGCTTCCAGGTCGTGGCGAGGCACAGGGGCCTTCTTTGATCGGAACAACGACCACTTCCTTAGACAAAGCCAAATTCAAGAAAATATCACTTAAGTCACTTAGGGTTACTTCCTGGTCTAACTAGTTTAGGATATGGCGAGGTAGCTTCAACTAGTTCCACTCGGTCAAGTGCACTAAGCTAGATACGCCTTATCTAGCTCGAATACACGAGACTTTGTTTCCCTAACGTACTATCATCTCGCCGCATCCTGATACTATGTTGCCAAGAGTTGACTAACTATTTTCCCTATCTAGCCGTTCTACAAATTAAAGTAAAATATTCAATGGTTTTGCTAAGTAAGCGGGTATACTATTTTAGTGTTAGCTCCCCCTAGACCATTGAACCAATATGGTCTATTCAAATAATGAATTTGATCCGAGGGAATCCAAAACTTATTAGTCCTTATATGTGAATTCAATAAAACCTTTGGGACCCATGCTTGGACTCTTTGATGACTACGATTTACGATAGACATATATGACCTATTAAATGAGTCGTTGACCTAAATCTGAGTCCGACTTTGTTGTACACGGCTCTTTGGGTTCCAAGTAGTCGGTTAAGATTCTTAGATCCCAACGTGAACCTTTCCAACGTAGCCTCAACCTCTTGAACTCGGTCTTTCAAGAGAGAATTCTCCTCCTCAAGTTTTTCGATTTGGGTTGAGTTTCCCTCTTGATCTTGACTAGTTGAAGAGGTTAGAGTAGCCTCTTGCTTGAGGGTTTCAACCTCCTCAAGTAACGACTCAACCCTAGACTCAGACTTAGTTAATTTCCTATTAAGCATTTTAATTGTATTGTAAAACGTATGAATTAGTGAGCGACTAACCTTAATTTTCTCTTTTGGTCAGGCTTTGAGTTGCTTCTCGAAGTAGTCCTCGAGTTCGGAGTCAGTGTTGTAATTGGATTCAGATTCGGACTCTGACTCGGACTCTTCGGGTCTTGCCATGCATGCTATGCCGCCGCCTTCTTCGTTGTTCCATGTTGCTTGAAAAGCCTTCTTTTGATTTGATTTGAATTGTGCCCTCTTTTGATTCTTTAGTAGCCTCCTTTCCCTCCGAACGATCTGTAACGCCCGCCCTTATCTGCTCTCAGGGCGGCGCTACTTTTACCCCTTTCTTTTTTTTTTCTTTTAAAACATAATACACATGGATCATTTCACCATTTACTTAAGCATGTTATCATGGAATAAACCTTCTTTTCTACATGCATCACCTATCTTATTCATAGTTAGCATGTTACCATATCTTATCTCATTTCATAACATGCCCATCATAAGGATCCATTCGTGAGTTCTATCATATCAACTTTCTTAAGTAATTGAACAATAACATAACTAAGCAATATCCAACATGGTACTAATAATTCACAAGTCTTATAAGCAAGGTCTTAAGTTGTTAATTGAGCATATAAATATAAGCAGATAGTAGTAGGGTCTTTCTCCACCATGCCACTATCACACACACTAGGCCCTTCCTGCTACTTCCTCTAGTTCAGGTTTCCTTGATCTGCAGTATATGGACAACATAAACTATAAGCATAAAGCTTAGTAAGATTCTTGCCTACTCACAAAAACCACGAACTTCATCAAGCAATTAGAAACATAAGCATGCTAGCATAAATGGCCTAAGTATTCCATAGTAACACTAATCAACAACATACCATGTAATGAAACCTAAGCATGGCATAGAGTTTACATCAGCATGCTAAGCATAATTAACGACAAGCGGGGCAGAATCTAAACATAAGCATTCATGATATAAATCTTAGACATGCAGGAAGTACATAAACCCCAAATGTTCTTACTATAAGCATTATAACTTAGTAAAATCTAACATGCTTCAAGAACATAATCATAAGCAATTTTAACTTGAGCATAAACATTTATAATGACATAAATCCTAGACATGCATAAGGCACAAAATCACAAGTATCCTTAAACTACTGCAAGCATCATAACTTCATAGAGTCTAACATGCATAAAGGACATAATCATAAGCATTTTTAACTTGAGCATAAACATTTATAATGATATAGATCCTAAACATGCATAAGGTACATAATCACAAGCATTCTTAAACTACTGTAAGCATCATAACTTCATAGCATCTAAAATGCATAAAGGACATACTCATAAGCATTTTTTTTTTAACTTGAGCATAAACATTTATAATGATATAAATCCTAAACATGCATAAGGTACATAATCACAAGCATTCTTAAACTACTGTAAGCATCATAACTTCATAGCATCTAAAATGCATAAAGGACATACTCATAAGCACTTTTTTTTTAACTTGAGCATAAACATTTATAATGATATAAATTCTAAACATGCATAAGGCACAAAATCACAAGTATTCTTAAACTACTGCAAGCATCATAACTTCATAGCATCTAAAATGCATAAAGGACGAGTTCGTAAGCATTCATAATCTTTAACATAAGCATACACAATTTCATAAAAGTCTTTTCTTTTCAAAACATATACATATAGATACTTCAATATCATCATAACTTGTTTGGGGGGCCAGTTAAGTACCACATAATGCGTGTTCCCTAATAGGTGCAGTAGTAGCGAGCCACAGACCTACCAGAGCAAGACCTCTTACGTCTTACCAGGGCAAGACCTCTTACGTCTTCTTATGTCCCTATGGATTTGATTAACGACCACCTTACGGGTCGGGTACTTAACCTCTTACAAAGTAAAATACTTAATTCCTTTCTTTTCTTGTCATAGTATAAAGAATGCTCTTGATCCCCAACATAAAATGGGAAGCATCTTAATCTTATCTTGTCATAAGGAGGCTCTTGATCCCTACTTGAAAGGGAAGCATCTCCACTTTATCTTATCTTAAGGAGAGCTCTTGATCCCTACTTGAAAGGAAGCATCTCCATCTCATCATAAGGAGAGCTCTTGATCCCTACTTGAAAGGGAAGCATCTCCATCTTATCATAAGGACACATGCATTCATAACATAAGAGTACCCTAAAGGGGTCCTAAAGTATAAACATTTTCATCACACAAGCATATTGCGTGGCACATTACACCATAAACATGTAGCATGTTTCTTAGGCATATTCAAGGCATATTAAATCATAAAAACATGTTCATCACCTAAGTATATTTCATGGGACATTACATCATAACATGTAGCATGTTTCCTAGGCATATTCAAGGCATATTAAATCATAAAAACATGTTCATCACCTAAGCATATTTCATGGCACATTACATCATAACATGTAGCATGTTTCCTAGGCATATTCAAGGCATATTAAATCATAAAAAAACATGTTCATCACCTAAGCATATTTCATGGCACATTACATCATAACATGAAGCCTATTTCTTTGGCATATTCATGGCATATTAATCACAAAGCATGTTCATCACCTAAAACTCCTACATGAGGCATACAACATCCCCTAGTTCCCTTAGAAGCCTTTTTCTTGCAACCCTAACCCTAGTTTCCTTGGGTGGCCGAAACTTGTGAAGGGCTCAAGCTTGGGTTTGTCCCCTAAAACTCATTCATGAATCCTTATAACCTATCATAGCACCATTAGAAATATTTTCATGCAACCCTAACCCTAATTTCATGGGTTGGCCGAAACTTGTGAGGGCTCAAGCTTAGGTTTGTCCCTAAAATTCATTCATGAAGCCTTATAACCTATCATAGTATCCTTAGAAATATTTTCATGCAACCCTAACCTAATTTCATGGGTTGGCGAAACTTGTGAGGGCTCAAACTTGGGTTTGTCCCTAAAATTCATTCATGAAGCCTTATAACCTATCATAGTATCCTTAGAAATATTTTCATGCAACCCTAACCCTGATTTCATGGTTTGGCGAAACTTGTAGGGTTAAGATCTTTGGATTTTATCACCTAAATCTATTCATGTAGGCATATATCATAACATAACTTCATAAGGGAGCTCTTCATGAAACCCTAACCCTAAACCCTTGGTGGCGAAACATATAGGGTTAAAACCCTTGGACTTTTGTTACATAAGGATCCCTACTTGGAGCATACAACATATAAAAGGTTTCCCTAATAGCATATTCCATGAATCCTAGCCCAAGACATTAGTTGGCGAACATATGAAGCTCAAACTCTTATTCTTTCATGTAATTCATCCTACAAAACTAATATCTGCGGTGAGGAAATCTTACATCCTTCGCTTTGCTTTTTAGTTGGAAGATGATCTAATGGAAGCCAACCTAGCCTTCTTCTTGCTTGGAGGATTTGGCCAAAGGTGCAAATGGAGAGGGAGCAAGGTGGTTTGGTGAGGATGAAGAGGAGAGGAAGAAGTGGCCAAATGGGAACTTCCTTCTTCTTTATAAAGGAGGAAGGAAGTTCCTCTTTTCTTTTCCATGCCCCTTCATTTACCCTCATCACCCTTATCTATAATTCCCCTCTTCTCTTAATGATGTAATCCTATTGGGCTTATGGTTAGGGGGTACATCTATAGGGCTTAGCTATCTCTAGAGGTTTAGGGTTCAATTCCTAGGCCTTGCATCTCTTTTTGGCCATTTCCTTTTATTTTCGGAAAACCCCCATAAAGCCCATTATCGTCAAGCCAAAAATCCTCGTAAAATTGCTGGAGACTTTTTACGGGCGTTACACGATCTTCTGCACTACGTTCACTATTGCTTCCACCTTTTCGGATTCGGACTCTAATTCGTCGTCGGGTTCGAGTCCATCTTCTTGCCTGGTAGGTGGCTTGCTTCTTTGTCCTACAAGTAGAGCAATACCTCTCTCGGCCCGGACCACGTTAGTTTGCTCGTGAAGTTCAAACTCAGAAAATAATTCGTCTAACCTAAGCTTCGAATGGTCCTTAGAGACCTTGTAGGCATCGACCATGGATGCCCACAAGGTAGTCCTAGGAAATGAATTAAGAATGTACCTTAGTAGGTGTGATTTTGGACCTTTGTGTCCGATGATGTGCAGGCCATTGACAATGTCCTGGACGTGGGCGTGTAGTTGTGTCGCCGTCTCGTGTTCCTGCATCTTAAGGTTATACAACTTATTGAAAAGAAGGTCACGTTTACATACCTTAGCATCGGACATTCCTTCGTGTAGCTTGATTAATTTGTTCCATAGGTCCTTGGCACTAATGAATGGTCCGATGCGGTTGAGTTTCTCCTTGGACAAGCCGCATTGCAATATTTGGGTTGCTCTTGCATCGGCTTCGATTTGCCTCTTGGTTGTATTTGTCCACTTGTTGAAATCCAAGGGCTCTCCTTGATCATTAATTGGGTAGAGCAAAGCGGTTTGGATTATTATCAAGTCTCGACTTGTGTTTTCAAGAAACACTCCATCCGACCTTTCCAATAACGAAATCATCTCCATTAAAGAACGGAGGTCGGGTGGTGCTATACCCCTCAATGTGAGCAATTAAATATCTTGCAAAGCACGAATAAAAACCAAAGGGAATTCCTAGACTTGGTCTTGGATTAGTAATGCGGTAAATAAATAGGAAATAAACAGAATTAAATGAGAAAAATAAGAAACTAATAAAAACTAACAACTTACGACCTTGATGTCCCGAAAGACACATTGGATTTTGGGTCTGAAAATAGCTTACTACGAGGGTAAACCCTCGTAAGAAATGTAGATCTCTCAGAGCTTGATTTGGTAGGTAGATCGTTATGTGAGTCCACTTGTGCGAAAAGTTATGACCATTTTACCGTCGGCTACTCCAAGAGAGAATATTTGCAAGCACACAAACAAAGAAAGCGTGCAAGACTTCGTCTTGGATTAGTAATCTTGGGAGGAAAAAGACCTAAAAAAGATATGAATCGAAAAATATGAACAGAAAACCAAAATGTGCTAGATCGGTGGTTTCACCAAATCTTAGCGCCCCCGCTCTGATACCAATTGTTGGATCGGGAAGCGTCACTAGAGGGGGGGTGAATAGCGATCGTAAATCTTTTCGACATTTCGTTCGAGTAGATAATTAAATGAGTAAGAGCAGTGGAAAATAAAGAGACACGTTTAAGTTTACTTGGTTCACAACCCAGCAGTTGCTACTCCAAGGCCCTATCGGTCCTAGACCGCGAACGGAGGGCAAAGCACTATAACGCTCCTCCTCCTCGTTGGAGGTAGGAGACAACGATCCTAAAGCGAAATGCGAGGATGAGGCAACAAGCCTACCTCACCTCGTTATGATTAAAACAATAAAAACAATTACTTGCAACTTCTACCGATGAAGGAGATTTGAACTTATCGTCGCGTCGGCGTTATGATGGCGTTGGAGCGTTGGCGTTGTAGGAGCACTTGAGAATAAATTTGATGTAATTTGGAGTTGGAATCCTCCCCTCCTTTTATAGATTTTGGCCTCTAAATATGTCTCCTCTTTTTTTGGAACAGATCACAAAGTTGTATAATTTTTATCGCGAAGTGGCCGTGTCAAACCTTATCCGTTTTAACCTAAGCGCAAAGGTTGATTCGATGCCATCGGTCCATCGATGACTCCCATCATCGGTGATGAGCATCAATCGACCGTCGATGATATCCGATCATGCCCGGACCGCCACTTCCTGCGATGAAGAGGTTAGCTCGAAAAATGATAAATACGACGGTTTCTAACCATCCGATCTCGACCTAGACCTTCCACAGGAAGTCTTAGTCGGATCACCACCTACGGTCATCCCCGTAAAGAGGACACGACCTTACAATCTCTCACTCACATGAGCTTTCCTCGATACTTACCTTGTAGCTCTCGCTTCCGGCCTTCCACTCGATTCCTTCGGCTCCCTCCGAAGTCACTCGAGTGTCGCTCGACCACCATGGCTTCCTCCGAGTGTCGCTAACCTACAGCTCCAGCTTTAGTACTTTTCTGCACACTCGATTTAGCTCGTGAGATAATGATGTAAACTTAACTTTGTGTCTTTTCCATAATCAAAACACAGGTTCGTTTATCTAGTGCCCTTGCACCAACAGGAGTGTACATGAAATCTAGATCGAAAGTAAACTAAAATAAAAGAGTGGCCAAACAATGTCGTACTTAATTACAAAAATTAAATACTAGCCTCGTCAACCCCGAGGATTCAAAAAATATACAATTACACACATACAATCACATACACACATATGGCCATAATAGTTGGATCTTAAGCCTGCAACCAAAGAGTTATCCTACGCACATCCTACTATCATCCAGCACATACAATAAATGATAAGTGCGTAAAATAATCAAATCCTAAACACACAATACCTGATACCACTTGAAGGTAGGAAACTTTGCTTCCCTCTTCAACTCGGTTGCTTGTTCATGGCGATCTCGTCTTCCTCCCCGGATTAAAAAAAAATAATCCATGACAATTAGGGATTACCCAAGCTACCGTTCTATCGTCGTGCTATCCGATTAGAGTGGTCACTTGAACAAACTTGTTGTTCAAGCAACCTACCTCTATTCTTCGAATAGCCACGAAATAGACGATGTACGGATCATCGGTTTTTGTGTTTGTATTCAGGGTCCATGTAAATTAGCCACATATTAAAAACATACAACATACAAAGAAACAAAAGGAAAGCAAAACAAGATTTATACCTCTTGTTTACCTCAATGTCTTCTATTGTATGTCCTATCCTCCTCTTGGATGTTGTGTGGGCAACGATCCTCCAAGAGTTGAAGCCTACTAGATCACGATCTTCCTTTCCTTGCTCGCTCCGAACAAAAAAAAGAAACACGCTCCCTTCTTCTCCTATCTAGTGCCGACTAACAATCCTCCAAGAATTGTTGCCGTCGGCCAAGGAGAGGGAGAGGAAGAAGTGGGCGTAGGCCAACAAGAGGAGTTCTTGTTGTCACCGGCCAAAGGAAAATAGGAGGAGGCACCGACAATGAATATGGAGAAGATGAGGGTGGCGCCAGCCAAGGAGAACCAAGAGACAAACCCTAATCTACAAGTAGTCGCCGGCCAAGAGAAGCAATCCTTAGGTTGCCGCCCAAGAGAAGCCAAACCCTAATCTTCTTAAGTTGTCGCCCACTCCTAAACCATAATCTCCCAAAGGATGTTCCACGCCCAAGCCTTGCCCATCCTTTTATAGAGCTACACTTAAGCCTCCTTTTAATCTCCACCGTCGGATCTAGGGATTTAATCTCAACCGTCGGATCTAGGGATTTAATCTTAACCGTCGGATCTAGAGATTTAATCTCCCCCGTCGGATCTAAAGATTTAATCTCCACCATCGGATCTAGAGATTTAATCTCCACTGTTGGATCTAGGCTCCATGAGAGTTTTAATAGGCTACAATAGGGACCATGAGGAGGAGATGGATCTTGGCCACCCAATGGATCAAGCCCACATAAAGTCTGATCCATTAATGATAATCCATTCCACTAGAGGATTATCATTGATCTACCTCACCAACCCCCATAAGTTAATATGGGCTCCATATATTATTTGTACATATATATCCCCGTGTTTAAGATCTCGAATGTCCGTCGATTAATTAATTTACTAACAATTAATTAATGAACATCTAACTCCATGAGTAGTACCACTCAACCTTATCATCATGCCGGACCAAGTCCACCTGCAAGGTTTACATGATGAACCTTATGAGCTCCTCAAGGGTACATCATCATACTAATATATAGGACACGGTTTCTTACTATAATCAACGGCACACCATATAAATAATATCATTTCTCAACTTACCGAGCCTATCGATTTACTCTATAAATATCTCCTATTGGTAAATCAAAGAAATGAATACTAAGTATATGTGCCCGTTATTATATCGGGATTAAGAGCATGTACAACATAATATCTGATGTCCAATTCAATTATGTAGTGAGCAATAAATCGAATCACCTCTAAGTCAGTCCTGCTCAATACACACAAAGTGTACTAGTGTGATTCTATGGTCAAGACAAACCAATACCAAATCACACTACAACCATTCCAATAGTTTGTCCATAACCATCTCAGTTGTGAGCCTTTACTTATACTTTACATGGAACTGATAACATGGTCTCCCGTGTGACACTACACACCATGTTATCTACAATGTAATGTATTAGACAATATGCATAACCATAAATATGCAAACAATGATCATGTGATTCTTATTTCAAAAATAAATATGTTAATATAAAAGATAGACTTTTCAGTATACATCCCAACAGGAATGTTTAAGTTAGAAATCATATTAGAAATATGATTATGTTCATGTGTTAATGACCTGACTTAAATGATTGCCAAACATCAAAAAGGGGGATATTGTTGGTGCAACAATGCCCCAAGCATTTATATGTTTTGATGTTTGGATAATCATCTAAGTTAGGTAATACTTTGTGATCTAATTGTGAACGCGTTTAAGTGACAGGAAAATTCAAGTATGAAGACATGGTAAAGGCAGAGTCCAAGTGTAATCTTGGCAAGAAAAGTCCAAAGGCAAGTCTTGGCAGCATAAGTCCAAGCATGTAGTCTTGGCAGCGTAAAGTGTGTTGGAGATCGAACGGTCGACTAGAGGGGGGTGAATAGCCCTCTTTACTTGGATGGTGGATTTTACTCGTCTACAAAAGATTAGCGCAATGGAAACAACAAAGACAAGCAAATGGAAATAACAATAAAACAAACGATAACACAAAATGTAATGTGGTTCACAGCTACACCGCTAATCCACGGTCCGATTCGTCCAAGGTGAATCACTCCTCCAAAGCCAATCACTATTGGTCTCTCCTTTGCACCAAGCTAGGTGGAGGTAACCTTTACAACCAAGATCACTCTTCTTACAATAAAAATGAAGTAAAAGCAAGTGAGAAGAGTGGGAAGATGCTTATCGCACTTTGGGAGAAGATTGGAGTTCAAGCATTAGCCTCCCAAAGCCTCATCCCCTTCCTTTTTATAGAGGAAGAGGGTTTCTTCCTGACTGATTACAGGAGGCCGATCGATGCCCCGATCAATGATCGTCTTCCAATAACAACCACTTTCCACATTGGATTTCATCCAACGGTATCATCATCAGTAGACTGATCTTGCCATCAGTCGACTGATGTACCATCAGTCGAGTGCTCCGCGAGCTTGACTCCATTCGTACGCGTCAAAGTACCATCGGTCATTCTTGTCCCTTTGCTGATCGGTGTCGACCCATGAGTCGGACACTTGTTGAACCCATTTGACTCAGAGTAGTTGACTACCATTCCATGGAAGTCGACTGATGTCGGGAAAACTCATCCGACACTTATCCAAATGGCCAAGTTTCACCTAGGAGCTACTACCCCTTCCCGGGTTACATTCGCTCACTCTCATCCCTCGGAGTCCCTCACCTTCGAAGTTTTCTTTGTCCGGCCACGTCCCTCGGATGCGCCAAGTGCACGGCTCTGCAG
The DNA here is from genome assembly GCA_025175895.1 of Wurfbainia villosa. Taxonomy (NCBI): domain Eukaryota; kingdom Viridiplantae; phylum Streptophyta; class Magnoliopsida; order Zingiberales; family Zingiberaceae; genus Wurfbainia; species Wurfbainia villosa. The sequence continues at coordinate 67,290,099 of CM046002.1, forward strand.
CGCCATCCTACGCGTCTCGCCCTGAAGTCTACTTCCTCCGGCTTCACTCCAAGCTCCTCGTCCGGCGGTCCCTCGGATGCTCCAAGCGCATGACTTTCGCAAAGCTATCCTTCACCGACTCAAGGACCGAGTCATGAGTTGTGAAACTCACCTAGGCTTCCATGTGCGAATTACTAAGTCCTGCAAGACTCCAACGCACATATCAAATCATAATAACAACCTAACTTAAACCCTTTGCCACACACATCAAAACTTTATCATGGCAAGAGATTGCCCTAACAATCTCCCCCTTTTTGATGTGTGACAATCCGTTTAAGTTAGGTACAAACATTTGATAGAGTTTATAAGGTAAGAAAGCATGTAAACATAAACATGATATAACAACATGCAACTCCCCCTTAATCCATGAAACTCCCCATACATATTTCTCCCCCTATCATAATTTACTTAAACACAATTATTTCTCCCCCTTTGACATCATCAAAAAGATTAAAACTAAGTTATAAACTCATGGCATCAAGTCTAATAGAAGGAAAACACCAAGAATTGATAAAAAGTTGAATTTTGCCTTTACGGTTCTGATTTTTAGGCCACCAGTCGACTGGTTCAGACTACCAGTCGACTGGCACGTGCATTTCAGGATTTTTGATTTTCGGGGTGAAATTCAGAAATGCATTAAAAATTCCAAAAAATTTGAAAAATCATGAAATTAGGAGAACATATTTCTTTTAAGTATATCTATCAATGAAAAATAGTTTTTTATGAAAAAACATTAGATTTTCTTGTTTTTGCCAAAAATCCAAAAACTTTAAAAACCATTAGGTTTTTGATCATTCTAGTATCAAGTTTACTACCTAGTTTTGCATCCAATTGTTTCAAAACATGAATACATAGATTTTAGGGTAAGAAATAGTTTTGAAACCATATGAAATATCCAACCATAATCTTTGGGCAATATGTCTATGAATTAAACATAAGCCTTCCCCATGATTGGTCTATTATTGCTATTTTGATACCTTAAATGACCATCTAAATGTCATAGGCATTAGTGGACATTTGTATCATCCTAACATCTCACTCATGCTAAGTTTTCAATTAAGGTAGCCTATTGTGAGTGTGAGATGTATCCTAAAGGTATTTGTATGTACTTAACCATTATTTTCATGCAATTCTATCAAGGTTAAGTATCATCCTATCAATCCTCATGATCACAAAGACATATATGAACTAATTTCACATTATGATCATGAAATATATGTATTAATTTAAACCCTATTTCTCATGATTATGTGACAAATATCAAAATCATAAATCATGATTGCAAACATACATAGCAATTTCATTAAATATCATGATTTAAGCATTATTATCTATTTTGAGCACATTATCATCACCCAACACTATTTCAAAAATGTTGTCCCGTCATCCTAAGTCAACCAAATTATGATATAGGTCAAGTCCATATGGTTGACTATCCTAGGGTTTTTCTAACCCTTAAGGATGGATTTTGGAACCCAAAACAAATTTTTGCCTATGGGGTTCACTAGAAATTCCTTAGGAATCCATTTTCTAGCTATTACCTTCTTCTTATCTTGTCCCCTAGCAATTAGGTATTTATAGGCCTTTTCATTTTTCTTTTCTTTATATCCTAGGTCCTTTTTGTTAAAACTTGCTCTTTGGCTCCCAATTATCATGTTCAATGTATTTGAGCCAATAGTGAATTTTTCTAGGGCTTTTGTCAAATAATCTACCTTTTCCCTTAAAGCCCTATTTTCCTCTATGCATGCATCATTAACATCTAATGGCATATAGTTATCATGTGAGTATGCATCATCATCATTATCATTAAAACATGCTTTTTCTAATTTTTTCTCTAATTCCTTAATTTGGTCAAGCATGCTTTGGTTCTTTTTCTTGGCTCTAAATAGATCCTTAGTTAGGCTAGAAATCATAGAAACTATTTTACTAGGTGAAAGGTTAGTTACTATAGTTTCCATGTCCTCTTCTTCGGATGAGGAGGATGTAGAGGAGGCTCCCCCTTCACTTGAGCTCTCTCCACTTGAACTTGATTCTTCATTTTCGGTGGAGGAGTAATCCAAGTCGTCAAATACCATCAATGCTAAGTTGGTGACAAATGCATTTTCTTCCTCGGATGATGATGAGGAGGAGGAAGGGTCATCCCATGTCCTAGCTTTTAATGCTTTGGCCTTTCCCTTTTCCTTTGCCTTCTTCTCCTCTTCCTTTTTCTTCTTGCTCCCCTTTTTCTTCTTCTTTTCTTCCTTCTTTTTCCTTTCTTCCTTGCTCTTGTTTAGGAGGGGACAATTGTCCCTTATGTGTCCCTCTCCTTGGCAATTATAGCAAATGACTTTCCCTCTTGGTCTTCTCCTCCTATCATTAGATTTATTAAAATGAAAACCTTTTAAGCACGACTTACCCTCCTTACCATATACGCTTCTTCCGTGCTATCCATGGAGGAGAAGGAGGATGCTTCATCATCGGAGGAGGAGGGGATCTCTATCTTCTTCTTCCCCTTGTTTGCCAAAAATGCTACTCCTCTTGAAGGTTGGATTCTTGGCTCTTCTTGTATTCCTTCAAGCCTAGATTCATGTAATTCAATGGTGGAGAAAAATTCATCTAGAGTACTTACCTCTAGATTCTTTGAAATATAGAATGAGTCCACCATTGAACTCCACTTGGATGATCGGGGAAAAGCCTCTATGACCTTCATTACCATATCTCGGTTGGAGAGCTTTTCACCTACACTTGTTAGCCCAATTAAAATCTCTTTAAACCTAGATTGCAATGAAGTTACCTTTTCTCCCTTTTCTAATTTTATGTTGGATAATTGGGAGGAGGAGATCTCTTCTTGCAAGTTTAGCCTCTGAGGTACCTTCATGAAGCTCTACGAGCTTCTCCCACATCTCCTTGGAACTTAGGCATTCTCCAATTCTATTTATTTCTTGTTGAGGAAGCACATTGTATAGATGGTGCTTGGCTTTTGAGTTTGCAAGGTGCTCCTCTCTTTGTCTCTTGGTCCACCTTGACTTCTCTATTGGCTTCCCCTCTTCATCCCTAGGCAAAACGAAATCGGATTTCATTGTAATCATAATATCAAAATCCGTTTTGAAAAATACCTCCATTCGCTTCTTCCACCAAGTGAATTCTCCTTCAAACATTGGTGGATGAATGTTGGAGCCGGCCATCTTTTGAATATGCTTGTTGTGGCGGTTAGTCCTTGACAAGCTTTCCTTGGCTCTGATACCACTTGTTGGGGATCGAGCAGCTAGAGGGGGTGAATAGCCCTCTTTACTTGGATGGTGGATTTTTCGTCTACAAAAGATTAGCGCATGGAAACAACAAAGACAAGCAAATGGAAATAACAATAAAACAAGCGCTAACACAAAATGTAGCGTGGTTCACGGCTCGCCGCGCTAATCCATGGTCAGGTCCGATTCGTCCAAGGTAAATCACTCCTCCAAAGCCAATCACTATTGGTCTCTCCTTTGCACCAAGCTAGGTGGAGGTAACCTTTACAACCAAGATCACTCTTCTTACAATAAAAATGAAGTAAAAGCAAGTAAGAAGAGTGGGAAGACGTTTATGACACTTTGACAGAAGATTAGAGTTGAAGCATTAGCCTCCCAAAGACTCATCCCCTTCCTTTTTATAAAGGAAGAGGGTTTCTTTCCGTTGACACAGGAGCAGTCGACTGATGCCCCGATCAGTCGACTGGTCCTGTAGCCGTTACCCAATAACGGCCACTTTCCACATTGGATTTCATCCAATGGTATCATCATCAGTCGACTGATCTTGCCATCAGTCGACTGATGTACCATCAGTCGAGTGCTCCGCGAGCTTGACTCCATTCTGTGCCCATGCACAATACCATCAGTCGACTACCGTCCCTTTGTAGTCGACTGGTATTGACAGTAGTAGACTACTAGTCCATGGCAGTCGACTGCCTGGGCCAAATGCCCATGAGTCGGACACTAGTCGAACCCATTTGACTCAGAGCAGTCGACTGTCATTCAATGGTAGTTGACCGATGTCGGGAAAACTCATCCGACACTTAGCCAAATGGTCAAGTTTCACCTAGGAGCTACTACCCTTCGGGTTACATTCGCTCACTCTCATCCCTCGAGTCCTCGCCTTGAAGTTTTCTTTGTCGACCCGTCCCTCGGATGTGCCAAGCGCCGCGGCTCTGCGCCATCCTTCGCGTCTCGAAGTCTACTTCCTCCGGCTTCACTCCAAGCTCCTCGTCCGGTGATCCCTCGGATGCTCCAAGCGCACGGCTTTCGCAAAGCTATCCTTCACCGACTCAAGGATCGAGTCATGAGTTGTGAAACTCGCCTAGGCTTCCATGTGCGAATTACTAAGTCCTGCAAGACTCCAACGCACATATCAAATCATAATAACAACCTAACTTAAACCCTTTGCCACAAACATCAAAACCTTATCATGGCAAGAGATTGCCCTAACAAAGTGCAAGCGCACTTTGGCAAAGGAAAACCCAAGACATGACAAAACCGAAGGAAGCTCTTGGAAGCAAAGCGCAAAGGATGAACAAGTCACAGACTTGGAGGGATCCTGGAGGTACAAGGCTTAAGGAAGAGCTAGAAGGTTGAGTCTAGGTCTAGGGAGTCAATTCAAGTATGAATTATTCATACTTGATGAGTATGATCGTGATACAATGTATCGGTCATTGTTAAGTCTCGGCGAGTTAAAGGTGAAAGGTGCGATCATTGCCTAGTCATGTCAGTCGACTGATGTTACCATTAGTCGACTGCCAAATGGTGGTAGTCGACTGATCAAGTTAAACATGGGCACAGAATGGAGTCTCACTCAACTGCATGTCATTATCACTCGACTGATCACTCCATCAGTCGACTGATGGAGGTATCAGTCGACTGATGAGCGTACCATTGGATGATGACGATTATGAATCCTGCGAATTCGGTGTTGCCCTCTTTCTATAAAAATAGGGCTTATGGTGGTTGAGAGGGTTAATGCTTATATTGTGATCATCCTCTCATGCCTCCACGAATTTTCTGAGCTTTCCTAGTGTTTTAATTCCCCTCCTCCTCTCTAAACTTCATCTTCATCCTTTGTAAGAAGAGGAGGGTTGTTGTAAAAAGAGAAAGCTTATTAGTGAGATTGATTAGGGTTGATCCACCTTAAGGATCGCCGTGGAGTAGGAGCGTTATTTCCGAACCACGTAAAGGATTTGTGTTAGCATTGTATTTTCATTTCTTTTACTATTGTTTTTGTTGTGTTTCCGCTAACCATCTTTGTAGAAACAAAAACAAGCTATTCACCCCACCCCCCTCTAGCTTCCAAGGATACTCTACAGGAAGGTTGAGACCTTCAAAGCAAGGCTTGTTGTGAAAGGTTATACTCAGAAAGAGGGCATCGATTATGAGGAGACCTTTTCGCCGGTAGCCATGCTTAAGTCTATCTGGATTCTCTTATCTATTGTTGCTCATATGGATTATGAGGTTTGGCAGATGAATGTCAAGACAGCTTTCCCTAATGGAAGTCTTGAAGAAAACATCTATACGGAGCAACCAGAGGGATTCATTGTAAAGGGCAAAAAGCATTTTGTGTGCAAGCTTAATCGGTCCATTTATGGATTGAAGCAAGCTTCGAGATCTTGGAACATCTGCTTTGATAAGGTAATCCAGTCATATGGATTTATTCAAAGTCCGGATGAGTCTTGTGTATGTAGGGATGTATACTGAAAAGCCTATCTTTTGTATGAACATCTTTATTTTGAAATAAGAATCACATGATCATTATTTGCATTTTTATGGTTATGCAATATTGTCTAATACATTACATTGTAGATAACATGATGTGTGATGTCACACGGGAGATCATGTTATCGGCTCCTTGTAAAGTATAAGTAAAGGCTCACAACCGAGATGACTTTGGACAAACCATCGGAATGGTTGTAGTGTGATTTGGTATTGGTTTATCTTGACCATAGAATCACACTAGTGTTGGGGATATTTGGAATGGCTAGAGGGGGGGGGTGAATAGCGTTGACCGTACATCGATTGAATTCTTTTGCGTTTGTTTCTACAATTTCGTTAGCGCAGCGGAATATAGATAATGAAAGCAATAACGAAATATACAACACGCTAACACAACGATATAACGTGGTTCGTAACCACACGGTTCCTACTCCACGGATCGGGTTCGTACGAACCCTAGCGATGCCACAAACACCACTAATCAATAAACTCCTTCTCGACAACAAGTCGGAGGCGGAGAAACCTCGTACAAATGTTTACAACAATAAACAAGTAAATACAAGCAAATACAATATGAATTACAAATGCAAGTAAAGGAAAAACACTTTACAAGAGCTTTGGATTGCTTGATCTTTGATTGCCTTGAACTAGCTTTGAAGGACTGGAAAGCACCAACTTCCCCCTTTAATTTCGCTCAAGAAAATCGCTATCTTTTCCTCCATCACGAGCTCCTTATATAGCTTCAACCTGTGCTGGAAAAAGTCGATCAGTCGACTGATGCCACTGTTGTCGTGAGACAACGGCTAGATCCACGCTGGATAAGTCCAACGGAACCTTCATCAGTCGACTGATGGAGTCCTCACTCGACCAGTCGATCCTCGACTCCATTCTGTGGCTGATTTCTCGAGAACCAGTCGACTGATCACACGATCACCGGCCGCTCGAGCCATCATCGATCGGCCACCTCGTAGTCGATCGCTAGGACATAACCCGCACATGAGGTTTTAACCCAAGTATGGTTCCCCATACTTGCTAGACCACCCTTAGCCTAGACCTAAGCCTTCTAGCCACCTCCATCACCTCACGCCTCGGATCCCTCCAAGTCATCCATGACTTGTTCATCCATCGCGCTAGCCTTCAGTGCTTCCATCGGCTATGTCATGCTAACGGTGTCTACACCGCCAAGGCACATTGGACTTACGCCGCCAAGACTCCGCTTGGACTTTACGCCGCCAACCATTGGACTTATGCTGCCAAGACTCCCGCTTGGACTGTACGCTGCCAATATCAAACCCTTGGACGTCTCAAATGCCAAGACTCAAGCTTGGACTTTCCCTTGCCAACCCATGTTGGACTTTCCATGCCAAGACCATGCTTGGACTTTCCTTGCCAACCCATGTTGGACTTTTCATGCCAAGACCATGCTTGGACTTTCCTTGCCAACCCATGTTGGACTTTACATTGCCAAGACTCATGCTTGGACTTTTCCCATTTACCAAGACTCATGCTTGGACTTTTCTCAAATGCCAAGTGTCCCACTTGGACTTCCCATGCCAAGTACCCATGACTTGGACTTTTCCATGACAATTACATTGTCATATGTTTTTGTCGAAACATCAAAACATCACTCGAGTCAAACTCGAGTCCTGGTCAATCGTGACCTGGGCCGATTGCACCAACAATCTCCCCCTTTTTGATGTTTGACAAAAACCTAACAAATTATTGAGTTAGAACACTAACCCAAATTCCTTACCAATTATCCCAAATTGGTAAATACTCTCCAAATGTTCTCCCCAAACATTCTCCCCCTTTTTGACTAACATCAAAAGGGTCTTCTCTCCAAGGAGGTCAATGTCTCATGTCCCAATGAGATCTTACAATCTCCCCCTTGGTCCAAAAATACCTAGGATGCCTACCATCTTCCTAGTGATAAGTCCCATATCACTCAAGAGAGGCAATCCTATACTCTCTCCCAATTTCCAAATTGGGTCTCTCAAAAACCCATCAATTTTTCAATTGATGATATATTCTCCCAATAACTTCTCCTATTCAAGGAGAAAAACACATCCATCATCCCAAGATGGATACCTCCCCCTAAAGGCTTGCTCCCCCTTGACCATTGCACCAACAATGTCCTTGGGAAGTCCCTAAGCCAATAGGAACTTTAAACCATCAAAATTAAGGTTAGAAATTCAACATTGAACTTTCCAACACCTTAAAATTGATATAAACCCTAAATACTTCTCCTAATCCATATCCAATGGATTTTCACCCTTCATAATGCTTCCCAAAGCATATCCTAGGGTTAGGAGTGATTAGGGACCTTTACCATGGCTGAACACGGGCTAACCAAACCTAGTTTTCCCGAAATCAGCCTTGGCGATCCAACTCTGTCGGCTACGATCATTGCCACACTCATCGATCGCGACCGCCACTGAGGCTCGTGATAACTGAAATTTCGGAATTTCAGTTATCAGAGTTGAATTTCAGAAAATCATAAATAATTATACGTATATCGAAAAATCACGAAATTTGATACGTATAATACCAATGACCAATACAATGGGTGAAAAATATTTTAAAATTATTTTACCCATAAAATAGTGAATTTGATACAAAACTCAAAACCATTGAAATTTTCAATGTTTTGGCCCTATTTTGTATCAACTTCATCAATGGTTATTGCTATCAAAAGATAGACTTCACCAAGGTTTTTCAAAATGATTTTAAAATGTTTCCAAAACCTTATTTTGGATCATATTCCTTGGGCTCATTGTACATGACTTGTACACAAGTTTTCCCAATGATCCACAAATAGAATTAGATGAGTTTTAGTTCATCTAGATGCAAAAACTATGCACCTTGAACTTAACTCATATCCTAGCATCTCACATGTATCTATGGTGTATAAATACACATACATGTCAATTAGATGTGAGATGTGGGTTTTGGTTCATTTAATCTAGGGTTTCATGCATTTTTCTAAGGCAACCCTACTTGATTCCCTTATAAATGGGACTCCAAGTCATGTCATTGTCCTTAAATCAATTTCAATCAAATTATCTTAAATGCATGAGTGATTATGGCATTAGAGATGATATAGATAAACACATGCTCATAATCATGATGTCATGGCATAATATGAAATCTAAAAACACATGACATTTAAAACCTTAATCCTAAACATGAACATAACATATAAAATCATAGAACTAGGCATGATGTCATGACATGGCATATGGCAATCAAAGCATGGCATTTCAAATATATAGGTATGGTAATACCTAAATTTTAATATTAATTGTCATTTGATATAATTAAGTATATTTTGCCATATTAACCTAAATTTTCCCAAGTGTGCCAAAAACCCAAAATGGCACACTACGACCTCTAAACCTAAATTGTGCCAATTTGACCATTTTATCAAACTTCTCAAGTAATATTGGCACACCCTAAAATCTTTTAGGATGATAATTCAAATCTATTTCCAAGGTATCCATAACCTTGAAAATAACCTAAAGTGCCACCTTTGCCATGGTTGAGTTAACTACCCATCCATTTAAGGCTGGCACACCCTAACCCATCTAGCGTGAATCAATCACGCTCTTAGGAACCCAAAACCGATTTGAGCTCCTAGGGTTAATTAGGTATTCCTTAGGGATAACCTCCCTAGATACCTTCCTAATGACCCTCCTAGGCTTATTAGCCTTGGTCATTTGGATCTTACCTAGGTTGACTCTAGGGGTAACTCCCCTTGCAACCTTCTTAGTGGCCACCCTAGGTTTCCTAGAAACCTTAGCCACTAGCCACAACCCTTGGTCAACTCTAGGGATGACTTTCCTATTGACCTTAGTCTTCCTAGACCTAGTTTGTGTTCCATAATCAAATGGAACACAATGATAAGCCACCTTGGGCTTAGGTTTGTGACCCAAACCTTTCTTGCCCTTGGTTGACTTTTGACTTTTAGATCCTAGAATTTGACCATTAGACCCTTTAGATTGATTTTGTATCTTATTTAGGGTCTTTTCAAGTTTTTCAAGCCTTGATCTCAAGGCTTGATTTTCCTTTTCTAATATCTCAATTTTTGATTTTTCATTTTCTCTTGAGATATTTCTATTTCTAGGCATATGTCTAGATTTCTTAGCATTAAAGCCTAGATGTTCTCCTATTTTCTTAATGCTTTCCTTAGGTAATATATTTTTAGGGACATTAGTCCCAAATTTCTTCTTATTTCCTAAGTGAACACTCTTAGCACCTAAACAAAAGTATTTATTTCTATTAGCATGCTTTTCATGGCAAATTGCAAGAGAATTAAAATTCCTAGCATGCTTTTGATTTTTAAATTTAGAAGATGCATTATTGAAATATACCTTAGGGTTTGCCTTGGAGGCTCCCCCTACATGTATAGCTCCCTCTTGGGTCTTTTTGCTCCCCCTAGGACATTGATTTCGGTAATGCCCCGGTTGTCGGCACTTAAAGCAAATGACTTTCTCCTTGCTTTTCTTGGCATTGGGAACACCGGCTTCATTGACCTTTGGAACCGGTTGAGCCTTCTTAACCCTTTTTGGACACTTACTCTTGTAGTGTCTGGATTCCCTACACTCAAAACAAATGATATGAATTTTATTTGAACCTTGAGTGTTTGAGTTACCTAGGGTGGTGGTAGGTGCCGGAGTTGAATTTTGAGCTTCCTCATCTTGATCGGATGTTAAAGGCTCTTCTTGAGGTTGCTTCGGTGTAGAGGATGGTCTCTCCTCCTCAATCCTAGAAGTGGATGCTTCTTCCACTTCCTCCACCTCTTCCGACCCGGAAGTTGACTCCTCACTTTCTTGTGAGGATGATGATGATTCTTCTTCGGTCTCCTCCTCTTCCAAGTCTTCTTGGACCGATTCGGGATTGTCGTGGAATTTGATCAACTTGTTCCACAACTCCTTGGCATCGCTATAGCTTCCTAATCTGGACAAAATATCGTTAGGTATCAAATCAATCAACATTTTTGTTACCTTAACGGTTGTCTTGAATTTTTCCCGTTGCTCCTCGGTCCATCTCTTCATCTTGAGGATTTTGCCGTTTTCTCCTCTCGGAGCATCAAAACCTATAGTCACGGCAAACCAATTTTCTATATTCGTCATTAGAAAATATTCCATCCTACCTTTCCAATACGCAAAATGTTCGCGGTTGAAGGAAGGTGGGATGTTAACGTCGTCACCCAATCTTTCCTCAAATTCCATATTCTTCCCTCTAGCTTCTTGACTCCGGGTTGTTAATCCGTAGAAGAGCCCCGAGCTCTGATACCACTTGTTGGGGATATTTGGAACGGCTAGAGGGGGGGTGAATAGCGTTGACCGTACGTCGATTGAATTCTTTCGCGTTTGTTTCTACAATTTTGTTAGCGCAGCGGAATATAGATAATGAAAGCAATAACAAAATATACAACACGCTAACACAACGATATAACATGGTTCGGAACCACACGGTTCCTACTCCATGGGTCGGGTTCGTATGAACCCTAGCGATGCCACAAACACCACTAATCAATAAACTCCTTCTCGACAACAAGTCGGAGGCGGAGAAACCTCATACAAATGTTTACAACAATAAACAAGTAAATACAAGCAAATACAATATGAATTACAAATGCAAGTAAATGAAAAATACTTTACAAGAGCTTTGGATTGCCTTGAACTAGCTTTGAAGGACTGGAAAGCACCAACTTCCCCCTTCAATTTCGCTCAAGAAAATCGCTATCTTTTCCTCCATCACGAGCTCCTTATATAGCTTCAACCTGTGCTGGAAAAAGTCAATCAGTCGACTGATCGGAACCATCAGTCGACTGATATCACTGTTGTCGTGAGACAACGGCTAGATCCACGCTGGATAAGTCCAACGAAACCTTCATCAGTCGACTGATTGTGACCATCAGTCGACTGATGGAGTCCTCACTCGACCAGTCGAGTCTCGACTCCATTCTGTGGCTGATTTCTCGAGAACCAGTCGACTGATCACACGATCGATCATTGCTCGGCATCATCGATCGCTCGAGCCATCACCGACTACCCACCTCGCGATCGCTAGGCCATAACCCGCAGTCAAACCCTAATTGACTCGGTCCAGTCGACTGCCACATGGCACCAGTCGACTGGCACACCTCAAACATGAGGTTTTAACCCAAGTATGGTTCCCCCATACTTGCTAGACCACCCTTAGCCTAGACCTAAGCCTTCTAGCCACCTCCATCAGCCTCACACCTCTCGGATCCCTCCAAGTCATCCATGACTTGTTCATCCATCGCGATAGCCTTCAGGTGCTTCCGTCGGCTATGTCATGCTAACGGTGTCTACACCACCAAGGCACATTGGACTTACGCCGCCAAGACTCCGCTTGGACTTTATGCCGCCAACCATTGGACTTATGCTGCCAAGACTCTCGCTTGGACTTTACGCCGCCAATATCAAACCCTTGGACTTCTCAAATGCCAAGACTCAAGCTTGGACTTTCCCTTGCCAACCCATGTTGGACTTTCCATGCCAAGACCATGCTTGGACTTTCCTTGCCAACCCATGTTGGACTTTTCATGCCAAGACCATGCTTGGACTTTCCTTGCCAACCCTTGTTGGACTTTACATTGCCAAGACCCATGCTTGGACTTTTCCCATTTACCAAGACTCATGCTTGGACTTTTTTCAAATGCCAAGTGTCCCACTTGGACTTCCCATGCCAAGTACCCATGACTTGGACTTTCCCATGACAATTACATTGTCATATGTTTTTGTCGAAACATCAAAACATCACTCGAGTCAAACTCGAGTCCTGGTCAATCGTGACCTGGGCCGATTGCACCAACAACTAGTGCACTTTGTGTGTATTGAGTAGGACCGACTTAGAGGTGATTCGATTTATTGCTGACTACATAATTGAATCGGACCTCAGATATTATTTTGTACAATCTCTTAATCCCGATATAATAACGGGCACATATACTTAGTATTCATCTCTTTGATTTACCAATGGGCGAGATTTATAGATTAAATCGATAGGCTCAGTAAGTTGGGAAATGATATTATTTATATGGTGTGTCGTTGATTATAGGAGGAAACCGTGTCCTATATATTAGGATGATGATGACCCCTTGAGGAGCTCATAAGGTTCATCATGTAAACCCTGCAGGTGGACTTGGTCCGGCATGATGAAAAGGTTGAGTGGTCCTACTCATGGAGTTAGATGTTGATTAATTAATGGTCAGTAAATTAATTAATCGACGGACATTCGAGATCTTAAACACGGGGAGAAAATGTACAAATAATATATGGAGCCTATATTATCTTATGGGGGTTGGTGAGGTAGATCAATGATAATCCTTTAGTGGATTGGATTATCATTAGTGGATCGGACTTTATGTGGGCTTGATCCATGGGTGGCCAAGATCCAACTCCTCCTCATGGTCCCTAATGTAGCCTATTAACACCTCATGAAGCTTAGATCCAATGGATAGAAACAAAACTCTAGATCCAAAGGTAGAGATTAAATCTCTAGATCCGACGATTGAGATTAAATCCCTAGAACCAATGGTGGAGATTAAAACATGGCTTATCCCTAACTCTATAAAAGGAGGGCAAGGGGTGGGCGGCAACTCATGAATCCTAATTGAGATAGGATTAGGGTTTGGAGGATTAGGGTTTTGGAGGCTTGGGCGGCACCTAATAAGGAAGTATTTTCCTTTCTTCTTCTTCCTTCAAGGTGGCCTCCATCTAGCAGATTTTTATAGCCCTTTTTAGCCAATGGTCGGTGGCCAAAGACCCTCTTCTTGTAACGCCCGTAAAATTCCTAGCAATTTTACAGAAATTTTTGGCTTGATGATCATGGGCTTTATGTGGGCCTTTTCAAAAATAAAAGAAAATAAGCCAAAAAGGGGTGCAAGGCCTAGGAATTGAACCCCAAACCTCTAGAGATAGCCAAGCCTAATAGATGCACCCACTAACCAGAAGACCAATAGGATTATATGATTAAGGAAAAGGGGGAAACTATAGATAAGTGGGACTAGGAGTAAATGAAGAGGCATGGAAAGGAAAAGAGGAACTTCTCTTCCTCCCCCCCCCTTTATAAAGAAGAGGGAAGGTTGGATTTGGTCACTTCCACTCTTTTTCTTCTTCTCCTCACCAAAATTCTAGCCCTTCTCCACCTTTGGCCGAATCTCATCCAAGCAAGAGAAGGCTAGGGTTGGTTCTTCCTTAGGTTTTCCTTCCACCAAAAAGCAACGCGAAGGATGTAAGTATCCCTCACCTGCATACGAGTAGTTCCGATTTCTATTTTTGAAAAACAAAAAAAGGAGAAACCTATATTGTTATATTCGGCCAATATGGATTTTGGTGTTTTAGTGAAGTTTTATAGCTTGTTTTACTTGTAAATAATGATGTTAACATGTTAGGGGGTTTAGGATAAAGATCTAACCCTAAAAGTCTACATAGGTCATTCGGCCACCCCCCTTATATTGATGTCCTAATGAAGTTTAATCCATGTTGGTATGCATATGATGTTATAAGTATGTTAAAGTGGATTAGGACAAAAGCTAACCCTAATGAACCCTAAGAACCATTCGGCCAATATGGATTTTGGTGTTTTATTGAAGTTTTATAGCTTGTTTTACTTGTAAATAATGATGTTAACATGTTAGGGGGTTGAGGATAAAGATCTAAACCCTAAAAGCCTATAGGGCCATTCGCCACCTTTGGTCTTTTAGGTTACAATGAAGTTCATACCATGAATTTTATGGAATTTGTATGCATATGTATGTTACTTGAATTAGGTTAAAAGTCTAAACCCTAAAAAGCCTTTAAGGGCCATTCGGCCACCTTTGGTCCTTTAAGTCACAATGAAGTTCATACCATAAAATTTATGGAATTTGTATGCCTATGTATGTTACTTGAATTAGGTTAAAGGTCTAAACCCTAAAAAGCCTATAAGGGCCATTCGGCCACCTTTGATCTCTTTAGGTTACAATGAAGTTCATACCATGAAGTATGCTATGCTATGTTAATGAAATAAGCTATGTTGTTATGAAATGAAGTATGCTACGCTATGTTAATGAAATGAAGCATGATGTGTATGAAATGAAGTATGCTATGCTATGTTAATGAAATAAGCTATGTTGTTATGAAATGAAGTATGCTATGCTATGTTAATGAAATGAAGCATGATGTGTATGAAATGAAGTATGCTATGCTATGTTAATGAAATAAGCTATGTTGTTATGAAATGAAGTATGCTATGCTATGTGAATGAAATGAAGCATGATGTGTTATGAAATGAAGTATGCTATGCTATGTTAATGAAATGAAGCATGATGTGTATGAAATGAAGTATGCTATGCTATGTTAATGAAATAAGCTATGTTGTTATGAAATGAAGCTATGTTAATGAAATTAAGCATGATGTGTATGAAATGAAGTATGCTATGCTATGTGAATGAAATGAAGCATGATGTGTTATGAAATGAAGTATGCTATGCTATGTTAAAGAAATAAGCTATGTTGTAAAATAAGCATATAAGTATTTTACTTTCTGCATGGCTTGTACCAAGACCTTAACAAGGTCCAAGAAGGGATGGGCTCCTAAGATGCCTTAGGTCGATGGAATAAGACTCGGGCCTAGGATGGGCTTCTATGTATGATTGCCCCTAGGTCGATGGAATAAGATTCGGGCCTAGTACGGGATGGGCTCCAAGATGCCTTAGGTCGATGGAGTAAGACTCGGGCCTAGGATGGGCTTCTACGCTATGACGATTGCCCCTTGGTCGATGGAATAAGACTCGGGCCTAGGAACCTATTAGGTTCGAGACTTGCTACCTCGGGCCTATTTAGGGATGCGCGCTATGATAATGAAGAAGTGGTACAATGCCGGGCCCAAATATGTTGAGATCTATATTTACGTACCTAACATATATGTTTTCAAAAGCATCTTGCATATGTTTGCATGTTAATGTTTAAGTTACCTGTTATGTTAGATGATATGCCATAATGTTTACGTTACATGTTATGTTAGATAATATGCCATAATGTTTAAGTTACGGGTTATGCTAGATGATATGCCATAATGTTTAAGTTACATGTTATGTTAGATGATATGCCATGATTGTTAAGTTACATGTTATGTTAGATGATATGCCATGATTGTTTACGTTACATGTTATGTTAGATGATATGCCATAATGTTTAAGCTACCTGTTATGCTAGATGATATGCCATAATGTTTAAGTTACCTGTTATGTTAGATGATATGTCATGATGTATAAGTTACATGTTATGTTCGATGGCACGCTATGATGTTAGGTTACTAAGTTACATATGATGCCATGTATGTTATGTTTATGTTACTTAAGCTACAAGTTAAGTTGATGATGCCATGTATGTTACATGATATATTGATTATATGTTATAAATGCCACAAGTCATGATTAATGATGATGTATGGTTTTTGTGAGTAGGACAGGATCTTACTAAGCCTAAGTGCTTATAGTTTATCTTTCCCTCGTACTGCAGATAAGGGTAAGGGATGGATAAACTAAAGTGAACAGCAGGAGGGGTCAATGTGTGTGGTAGTGGCATGGTGGAGAAGATCCGTTAAGTCTACTTATACATGTATTATCTATAATGATGATGTCTATGGATGTCTTTACTTATGTCTCCCTATGACGATGATGTTATGAACCTACTAATCCTTAAGTATCTATATATATATATGATGCATGCTTTATGTTGATAAGAAGAAGTAAAGAAGAAGTAAGAAGAAGTATCTATGCATGCTATGCTATGAAACATACTCTATGTTAAGAAGAAGTGTTAATGCATATTTATGTTTAAAAGAAAAAAAAAAGTATTTAGGTCTTAAGTCTTCCATTTATAAGAAATAAGAAGTATATATATAAAGTCTTCCATTGTATGAAATGTATATGTCGGTCGTCACGCCGCCTCTCGGACATTTAGGGTCCCGGAAGGCGGGCATGACAGTTGGTATCGAGCGGATCTGCCTTTCCACTACACACACATCAAGCTCCAAATCCTGCTGCTCCAAGTAAGAATTCTATGTCTATACTCTAAATTTTGTTAATTTTGATCATGCATGATATGAAATATCTTTAGATTATTTAGTTCATGTATAATATAAAATGCCTCTAGCTTATTTATAAAATGCCTTTCCCTTATGCTTGATTCATGTATGATAGGAAATGCTTCTAGCTTAAACATGCACGAAAATATGTATGATACCCTTATGATTGTTCATGTATGATATAAAATACCTTAAGCTTAAATTATGCAGGAGAACATGAGTGATGCCTTAAGCTATGATGCCTTAAGCTTAAAACAACCTTATGCTAGCCTTAGTTTAATTACAAAAAAATAATAATAATAAAATATCTATATATATATATATATATATATATATATATATATATATATAAATATATATATAAAAAAATAAATAAATAAATAAAAAAATTTTGTTAAGAAAATTTTATTTTTTAAATAATTAATTGTGTAAGGTCTATGTTCATCCGAATTGAATTAAGCTAGGTTTAAATGCGGGTTGGTCGGTTTTATCTTGACTTCATTTATTTCAATTTTGATGGCACGGACGATGACTACCATGACCCATCGTGATGTGTCACGAAACCGATTAAGGGAAGCTATTGAAGAGATAGTCTATAAACCAGATGGTGGGGTCACCGGACACATGAGAAGGCTCGATGGTCTTTTTAGGAGACTCGAGCGGCGGGAGTTTCATCGACAACTATAAGATATGGGCCTTGGTCCGCTCCCGCCAAATGAGTTCATGGTAGTTGCACACCACGTGTGGGCCGTTATGAAGGCGGATAACCTATGCGGAGTTGTCTTTGAGGCTCGAGCCACAGGTTCAAGAGAAGCCTGTGGTAGAGAATCCCGGTGGTAGTTGGCCTCGGAGGAAGGAAGAAGGATCTATGACAATCAACTTATTGGCCAACCAAAGACCACCTGGTGAGGCCAAGGAAGATGGGATGAAAATAATTACGATCGCACTAGGGTTTGTCCTAGTGAGAGTCATAATGAACTATCTTCTCAAATAGTTCTGGTTTAATTTGGAAATATGTAATGTTATATGTTAACATTTTTCCTTCTGATTGGTAAATATGAATAAGAGATGTGAATTAGAGACGACAAGTCGTTTCTCTTTTTGAATTTGATGATGAGTTCATTGCATGGGATGTGTATAGTCGAATGCCGGGTAGACCGAACATACAAAAAAAAGAAAGGGGAAGTAATGAATTACGGGTTGAAATCATCTCGGACGACTCTCGACTCATGACGATAACACCGACGCTTATTCGATGATGACGATAACACCGACGCTCGATGATATACACGTGACCCAAGCCTTGGAGGATCAAGCAAGAGGTCCTAGAGAGAAAGGGCGATGGGTTACGGATCTCGATAGTGGAGTACTCTACCTCGAGGATCGCTTGTATTCCGGCAATCGAGTGCGGGAGGAGATATTTGAGAAGCTCACAAAACTCCTATCGATGCATCCTGGAACCACCAAGATGTACCAAGACCTTAAGCGAAAGTTACGGTGGTTGGAATGAAAAGAGATGTGGCCCGTATGTCGATTACTTGACACCGCCAAAGGGTTAAGGCGAGCACCAAAGACATGGAGGAACAACTGCGGTAGATCCAGATTCGAATGGAAATGGGAGGACATTTCTATGGATTTCATCTCGGGATTGCCCAAGGCGACAAGCAGTTACGATGCTATATGGGTGATTGTAGAGATTGACTAAGTCGCCCATTCTTCTTAATCAAGATGACCTATTCGGCCAGCAAGCTGGCTCGATTATATGCTAGGAAATTATATACTACATGGAATTCCTAAGACCATCATTTACAGGAGATGGTCGCTTTATCTCCATTTACGGGAATGCGTTGAGAAGGCCTTAGCCAAAGCTATTGTTGATCTTGCCTTCCATCCTCAGACTGACGAGCCAGAAAGAGTAAATCAAATCTTGGAAGATATGTTAAGAGCATACTGGATTTAGTAGCGTAGTGTCGATACTTATGTTTGGCGTCGCCTACAATAATAGCTACCAAGCTACTATCGGAATGGCACCTTACGAGGCTCTATACGGGAGGAAATGTAGATCTCCCATATCTTTGAGTACGAGGGTGGTGAAAAGAAGAGGATGGGACTCGGGATTTCATCGGCGACACCACGAGCTATCACTGGAACATCCGCCGGAGGATTGAAAGCGCCGCAAAGAGCTATGCGGATAAGAGGTGTAGACCATTAGAATTCGAGGTTGGGGACCTCGTATTCTCAAAGTGGCTCCCATGAAGGAGTAATGAGGTTGGAAGGAAGGGTAAAGAGTCCACGTTACGTGGGACCGTATCCGATATCGCAAAGGATCGTGCAATGTAGCCTACAAGCTAGAGCGCCTCAAGAGATGTCGGCTATTCACAGCGTGTTCCATGTCTCTGTGCTCAAGAAATGCATTTCCGGGACCAAGTGATCGAGCCACAAGCGAGTACAAGTTCAAGAGGACTGAGTATTGAAAGTCGGCCTATCCAAATACTAGGCCGAGGAATCAAGAGGCTAAGGAACAAAGAGGTGCCCTTAGTAAAGGTCACTGTGGCGAGAATCAGCAGTGCGAGGAAGCTACAGGAGCGAGGAGGACATGAGGCGTGAAGTACCCAGAATTGTTCTAAGTTTGAGAATGAAACTTTTAAAGTATGAAGGATTATGGTAGTAAAATTCCTAGAAATTTTACAGAAATTTTTTGCTTGATGATCATGGGCTTTATGTGGGCCTTTTCAAAAATAAAAGGAAATAAGACAAAAAGGGGTGCAAGGCCAAGGAATTGAACCCCAAACCTCTAGAGATAGCCAAGCCTAATAGATGCACCCACTAACCAGAAGACCAATAGGATTATATGATTAAGGAAAAGGGGGAAACTATAGATAAGTGGGACTAGGAGTAAATGAAGAGGCATGGAAAGGAAAAGAGGAACTTCTCTTCCTCCCCCTTTATAAAGAAGAGGAAGGTTGGATTTGGTCACTTCCACTCTTTTTCTTCTTCTCCTCACCAAAATTCTAGCCCTTCTCCACCTTTGGCCGAATCTCATCCAAGCAAGAGAAGGCTAGGGTTGGTTCTTCCTTAGGTTTTCCTTCCACCAAAAAGCAACACGAAGGATGTAAGTATCCCTCACCTGCATTCGAGTATTTAAGATTTCTATTTTTGAAAAACAAAAAAAAGAGAAACCTATATTGTTATATTCGGCCAATATGGATTTTGGTGTTTTAGTGAAGTTTTATAGCTTGTTTTACTTGTAAATAATGATGTTAACATGTTAGGGGGTTTAGGATAAAGATCTAACCCTAAAAGTCTACATAGGCCATTCGGCCACCCCCCTTATATTGATGTCCTAATGAAATTTAATCCATGTTGGTATGCATATGATGTTATAAGTATGTTAAAGTGGATTAGGACAAAAGCTAACCCTAATGAACCCTAAGAACCATTCAATATGGATTTTGGTGTTTTATTGAAGTTTTATAGCTTGTTTTACTTGTAAATAATGATGTTAACATGTTAGGGTTGAGGATAAAGATCTAAACCCTAAAAAGCCTATAAGGCCATTCGCCACCTTTGGTCTTTTAGGTTACAATGAAGTTCATACCATGAATTTTATGGAATTTGTATGCATATGTATGTTACTTGAATTAGGTTAAAAGTCTAAACCCTAAAAAGCCTTTAAGGGCCATTCGGCCACCTTTGGTCCTTTAAGTCACAATGAAGTTCATACCATAAAATTTATGGAATTTGTATGCCTATGTATGTTACTTGAATTAGGTTAAAGGTCTAAACCCTAAAAAGCCTATAAGGGCCATTCGGCCACCTTTGATCTCTTTAGGTTACAATGAAGTTCATACCATGAAGTATGCTATGCTATGTTAATGAAATAAGCTATGTTGTTATGAAATGAAGTATGCTACGCTATGTTAATGAAATGAAGCATGATGTGTATGAAATGAAGTATGCTATGCTATGTTAATGAAATAAGCTATGTTGTTATGAAATGAAGTATGCTATGCTATGTTAATGAAATGAAGCATGCTATGCTATGTGAATGAAATGAAGCATGATGTGTTATGAAATGAAGTATGCTATGCTATGTTAATGAAATGAAGCATGATGTGTATGAAATGAAGTATGCTATGCTATGTTAATGAAATAAGCTATGTTGTTATGAAATGAAGCTATGTTAATGAAATGAAGCATGATGTGTATGAAATGAAGTATGCTATGCTATGTGAATGAAATGAAGCATGATGTGTTATGAAATGAAGTATGCTATGCTATGTTAAAGAAATAAGCTATGTTGTAAAATAAGCATATAAGTATTTTACTTTCTGCATGGCTTGTACCAAGACCTTAACAAGGTCCAAGAAGGGATGGGCTCCTAAGATGCCCTAGGTCGATGGAATAAGACTCGGGCCTAGGATGGGCTTCTATGTATGATTGCCCCTAGGTCGATGGAATAAGATTCGCCTAGTATGCGGGATGGGCTCCAAGATGCCTTAGGTCGATGGAGTAAGACTCGCCCTAGGATGGGCTTCTACGCTATGACGATTGCCCTAGGTCGATGGAATAAGACTCGGGCCTAGGAACCTATTAGGTTCGAGACTTGCTACCTCGGGCCTATTTAGGGATGCTACTATGATAATGAAGAAGTGGTACAATGCCGGGCCCAAATATGTTAGATCTATATTTACGTACCTAACATATATGTTTTCAAAAGCATCTTGCATATGTTTGCATGTTAATGTTTAAGTTACTGTTATGTTAGATGATATGCCATAATGTTTACGCATGTTATGTTAGATAATATGCCATAATGTTTAAGTTACGGGTTATGCTAGATGATATGCCATAATGTTTAAGTTACATGTTATGTTAGATGATATGCCATGATTGTTAAGTTACATGTTATGTTAGATGATATGCCATGATTGTTTACGTTACATGTTATGTTAGATGATATGCCATAATGTTTAAGCTACCAGTTATGCTAGATGATATGCCATAATGTTTAAGTTACATTATGTTAGATGATATGTCATGATGTATAAGTTACATGTTATGTCTGATGGCACGCTATGATGTTAGGTTACTAAGTTACATATGATGCCATGTATGTTATGTTTATGTTACTTAAGCTACAAGTTAAGTTGATGATGCCATGTATGTTACATGATATATTGATTATATGTTATAAATGCCACAAGTCATGATTAATGATGATGTATGGTTTTTGTGAGTAGGACAGGATCTTACTAAGCCTAAGTGCTTATAGTTTATATTTCCCTCGTACTGCAGATAAGGGTAAGGGATGGATAAACTAAAGGGAACAACAGGAGGGGTCAATGTGTGTGGTAGTGGCATGGTGGAGAAGATCCGTTAAGTCTACTTATACATGTATTATCTATAATGATGATGTCTATGGATGTCTTTACTTATGTCTCCCGATGACGATGATGTTATGAACCTACTAAGCCTTAAGTATCTATATATATATATGATGCATGCTTTATGTTGATAAGAAGAAGTAAAGAAGAAGTAAGAAGAAGTATCTATGCATGCTATTCTATGAAACATACTCTATGTTAAGAAGAAGTGTTAATGCATATTTATGTTTAAAAGAAAAAAAAAAGTATTTAGGTCTTAAGTCTTCCGCTGTAAGAAATAAGAAGTATATATATAAAGTCTTCCATTGTTTGAAATGTATATGCAGTCGCGTCACACACGCCTCCGACATTTAGGGTCCGGAAGGGCGGGCGTGACACTTCTCCTTCTCCTTAGGTGGTGGAAACAAGATATAGGGCTTTCCCTTGGTGTCTTGTCCGGTTTCCACCATAATCTCCTCCTCCTTCTTGGTCGGCGGCAAGCTCCATCCTTGGAGGTTGTTGGTTGGTTGAAAGAAGGAATAGAGCTTTGTTTCTATTCTTCCTCTTGCTCGGAACGAGCAAGGAAGGAAGATTGGCAATCTAGGAGCTTCAACTTTTGGTAGATCATCGCCCACACGACGTCCGAAATGAGGAAGGTCATACATTAGAAGATCGAGAGGTATATCTATTCTCTATTCTCTTTTGTTACTTGCTTGTATTTGTTTTTCCAATTATGAGCATGATATATTCTATTTGTGGCTAAATAATACTTGGATCCCGAACATAAATACAAAAGTCAGCGATCCATACATCGTCTATTACGTGGCTACTCGTAGAATAGAGGTTGGTCGCTTGAACAACGAGTTTGTTCAAGTGACCTCTCTAAACGGATAGCACGACGATGACTTGGTTGTTTGGGCAATCCCTGTTGTCTAGGATTAAATTTTTTAATGGGACATCGGCGTGATCGCCATGAACAAGAGACTGAGGTGAAGTGGAAGCGAAGTTTCCCTCACCGACTCGATAAGAAAACCCATCAATTGCATCGAGCCAAGGTTTTTTGTTTGTGTGTTTAGGATTCGTTAATTTATGCACGTTTCATATATTATATGTCTCAGATAATAGTAGGATATGCTTAGTTTAACTCTTTGGTTGCAGGCATAAGATCCGACTATTATGGTCATATGTGTGTATGTGATTGTATGTGTGTAAATGTTTATTTTGTTGAATCCTCGGGGTTGACAAGGCTGGTATTTGAGTTTTTGTAAATTAGATACAGCATTTTTTAGCCACTCTTTATTTTATTTTACTTTTGATCTAGATTTCATGTACACTCCATCGTGGAGTATAGGATCGATGGATGTAAATTAAAATAGGTTTTAGTCTCGGCTCGGATCTCCGGATGGCTAGTACATAGCGTAGGAGGAGCGGACGAGAAGGCAATGCGACGGGAGACATATTGAAGACAAAAGCTATAATAGTTGGAAAATAATTTATTTTTTATATTTATTGATTTTTGTTTGATATGCATGTCGTAGGCTAGGAAAATTCCTAACTTTCAAATTACTAAGTGGGAGAGGGAAATTTTTTATAAATTCCCACGCCCTCCCCATCGGATGAGATTGTTTGCGGATCACAAGGTCGAATAATTTTTATCGCGCTGTCAAACCTTATCCATTTTGACCTAGCGCAAAGGCTGATTCGTCGCCATCAGTCGACTGATGACTCCCATTAGTCGATCGATGAGCATCAGTCGATCGCCTAATGTCCAAGAATCATTTAGCCCGCCACTTCTGCGGTGAGAGGTTAGCTTAGAAAATGATAAATACGATGATTTCTAACCGTCCGATTCGACCTAGACCTTCCAGAAGTCTTAGTCGGATCACCGCCACGGTCATCCTCGTAAAGAGGACACGACCTTACAATCTCACTCACTCACGATCTTTCCTCGACATTTACCTTGTAGCTCTCGCTTGCCTTCCACTGATTCCTTCCTTCTCCTCAAGTCACTCGAGTGTCGCCACCACGGCTTCCATCGGGTGTCGCTAGCCTACTCAGCCTTTAGTACTTTTCTGACGCTCGATTTAGCTCGTGAGATAACGATGTAAACTTAACTTTGTGTCTTTGCCATAATCAAAACACAGGTTCGATTATCTAGTGCCCCTACCCCAACAATCTCCCCCTTTTTGATCTATGGCAAACCAACACAAAGTTAAGGGAAATTAAAGCATAAAACAAGTATAGTAAATGATGAATGTCATTTTCAAAAACTCCCCCTTAACCAAAACTCCCCCATAACCCTAGGTGAGTTTTGAAAGAGATACTTTAGTTTTCAAAATTAAATAAATTTTGTGTTACTCTCTTAACTTTCGCTTTCTCCCCCTTTTGCCATAAATCAAAACAAATGTTGGGGTTTGTTATGTAAAATTGAAGTTTGTTATATAAAATAGGGGTTTAAAAACAATATGGTATATGCATGCATCAAGATAAATCAACTATTATTGGTGATCGTTTGGAAGCTAGAGGGGGCATGAATAGCATTTTTCGTTTCTACAAGAGTGATTAGCGGAAGCAAACAAAAATAATATATGTAAAAACAAAAACAATGCAAACAAAGCCTTTATGTGGTTCGGAGATAACGCTCCTACTCCACGGCGATCCTTAAGGTGGATCAACCCAAGTAAATCCACTAAGAAGCTTTCCTTTACAACACAACTCCTCTTCTTTACAAAGAATGAAAATTTAAGCTTAGAGAGAAGAGGAGGGGATTTGAGATCACTTAGAAAGCTAGAAAACTCATGGAGGCTTTGGAGAAGAATCCAAGAATAAGCATTAACCCCAAAAACCTCCATCAGCCCTCTTTTTATAGAGAGAAGGATGATTTTCCCGTTGGAGCACCATCGATCGATGTACATCATCACCGATCAACGGTTAACAACTTCTGAATAGCCGGATTTGCGGGATTCAGAGTCATTTCATCCAATGACACTTTCATCAGTCGACTGATGAAGTGATCAGTCGAGTGATCACAAGCCGTAGTCGAGTGGGACTCCATTCTGTGCCTGTTTTTGCTTTGATCAGTTGATTGCCACTGTTGGCAGTCGACTAATAGTATCATCATTCAACTCCCATTGCCAAGGCATGATCGATAGTCGTGGTTTCAACTCGACTAGATTGACCGATCGATACATCGTAGTCGATCGATACACATCAAGTATGAGTATTTCATACTTGATTTTACCCCCTAGACCTAGACTCAACCTTCTAACTCTTTCATAAGCCTTGCACTTCCAGGATCCCTCCGAGTCCACAACTTGTTAATCCTTTGCGCTTTGCTTCCAAGAGCTTCCCTCGGTTTTGTCATGTCTTGGGTTTTCCTTTGCCAAAGCGTGCTTGGACTTTACGTCGCCAAGTCTACATGCTTGGACTTATGCTGCCAAGACTTGCCTTTGGACTTCCTTTGCCAAAGTTCGTTTGGGCTTAATGCCGCCAAGACAACATGCTTGGTCTTATGCCAAACCTTTACCTTGGACTTCTCTTGCCAAGATCATACTTGGACTTCCCTGTCACTTGAACATGTTCACAATTAGATCACAATTTGTTGCCTAACATAGATCATTATCCAAACATCAAAACATATAAATGCTTGGGGCATTGTTGCACCAACAACTATGAGTCCAAGCATGCGTCTAGCAGTAATTAGATAGATTGGTTCGAGGTGTGTCCCTCTGCACCAATAATCTAAAGGTTTGTAATATAACCCTTAGGGTTAGTTTGCTTTCCCCTTAGTAAAATATATGAAGTATAAGAGATGTAGGGGTGAAACTTTGGCCTAAGAGTTGTTAAGTACAATAGTTGGGAAAATAAGTAGTCTTTTGAAGAGGTTATATTTCAATTATCCTTAACATCTCACCCATTCTATGTATCTCGTAATTGCTCACCTTATATGTTTTGTGAGATGATTTTAAATTGATTAAAGATAGTCAACCTTGGGTTAGATCGGATTTAACCTTTAGATCATTAAATAACTTTTAGAAATTGGCTTCGTCGTGGCGAAACAGGGCCTTCTTTGATCGGAACAACGACTCACTTCTTAGACAAAGCCAAATTCAAGAAAATATCACTTAAGTCACTTAGGGTTACTTCCTGGTCTAACTAGTTTAGGATACGGCGAGGTAGCTTCAACTAGTTCCACTCAGTCAAGTGCACTAAGCTAGATACGCCTTATCTAGCTCGAATACACGAGACTTTGTTTCCCTAACGTACTATCATCTCGCCGCATCCTGATACTATGTTGCCAAGAGTTGACTAACTATTTTCCCTATCTAGCCGTTCTACAAATTAAAGTAAAATATTCAATGGTTTTGCTAAGTAAGCGGGTATACTATTTTAGTGTTAGCTCCCCCTAGACCATTGAACCAATATGGTCTATTCAAATAATGAATTTGATCCGAGGGAATCCAAAACTTATTAGTCCTTATATGTGAATTCAATAAAACCTTTGGGACCCATGCTTGGACTCTTTGATGACTACGATTTACGATAGACATATATGACCTATTCGTAGTCGTTGACCTAAATCTGAGTCCGACTTTGTTGTACACGGCTCTTTGGGTTCCAAGTAGTCGGTTAAGATTCTTAGATCCCAACGTGAACCTTTCCAACGTAGCCTCAACCTCTTGAACTCGGTCTTTCAAGAGAGAATTCTCCTCCTCAAGTTTTTCGATTTGGGTTGAGTTTCCCTCTTGATCTTGACTAGTTGAAGAGGTTAGAGTAGCCTCTTGCTTGAGGGTTTCAACCTCCTCAAGTAACGACTCAACCCTAGACTCAGACTTAGTTAATTTCCTATTAAGCATTTTAATTGTATTGTAAAATGTATGAATTAGTGAGCGACTAACCTTAATTTTCTCTTTTGGTCCGGCTTTGAGTTGCTTCTCGAAGTAGTCCTCGAGTTCGGAGTCAGTGTTGTAATTGGATTCAGATTCGTCGGACTCTTCGGGTCTTGCCATGCATGCTATGCCGCCGCCTTCTTCGTTGTTCCATGTTGCTTGAAAAGCCTTCTTTTGATTTGATTTGAATTGTGCCCTCTTTTGATTCTTTAGTAGCCTCCTTTCCTCGAACGATCAGAACGCCTCTTATTCGCTTCTCGTAGCGCCTTTTACCCTTTCTTTTTTTTAAAACATAATACACATGGATCATTTCACCAATTACTTAAGCATGTTATCATGGAATAAACCTTCTTTTCTACATGCATCACCTATCTTATTCATAGTTAGCATGTTACCATATCTTATCTCATTTCATAACATGCCCATCATAAGGATCCATTCGTGAGTTCTATCATATCAACTTTCTTAAGTAATTGAACAATAACATAACTAAGCAATATCCAACATGGTACTAATAATTCACAAGTCTTATAAGCGGAAGCAAGGTCTTAAGTTGTTAATTGAGCATATAAATATAAGCAGATAGTAGTAGGGTCTTTCTCCACCATGCCACTATCACACACACTAGGCCCTTCCTGCTACTTCCTCTAGTTCAGGTTTCCTTGATCTGCAGTATATGGACAACATAAACTATAAGCATAAAGCTTAGTAAGATTCTTGCCTACTCACAAAAACCACGAACTTCATCAAGCAATTAGAAACATAAGCATGCTAGCATAAATGGCCTAAGTATTCCATAGTAACACTAATCAACAACATACCATGTAATGAAACCTAAGCATGGCATAGAGTTTACATCAGCATGCTAAGCATAATTAACACCAAGCAGGGCATAATCTAAACATAAGCATTCATGATATAAATCTTAGACATGCAGGAAGTACATAAACCCCAAATGTTCTTACTATAAGCATTATAACTTAGTAAAATCTAACATGCTTCAAGAACATAATCATAAGCAATTTTAACTTGAGCATAAACATTTATAATGACATAAATCCTAGACATGCATAAGGCACAAAATCACAAGTATTCTTAAACTACAAGCATCATAACTTCATAGAGTCTAACATGCATAAAGGACATAATCATAAGCATTTTTAACTTGAGCATAAACATTTATAATGATATAGATCCTAAACATGCATAAGGTACATAATCACAAGCATTCTTAAACTACTGTAAGCATCATAACTTCATAGCATCTAAAATGCATAAAGGACATACTCATAAGCATTTTTTTTTTAACTTGAGCATAAACATTTATAATGATATAAATCCTAAACATACATAAGGTACATAATCACAAGCATTCTTAAACTACTGTAAGCATCATAACTTCATAGCATCTAAAATGCATAAAGGACATACTCATAAGCACTTTTTAACGAGCATAAACATTTATAATGATATAAATCCTAAACATGCATAAGGCACAAAATCACAAGTATTCTTAAACTACTGCAAGCATCATAACTTCATAGCATCTAAAATGCATAAAGGATGAGTTCGTAAGCATTCATAATCTTTAACATAAGCATACACAATTTCATAAAAGTCTTTTCTTTTCAAAACATATACATATAGATACTTCAATATTATCATAACTTGTTTGGGGGTCCCAGGTTAAGTACCACATAATGCCTAATAGGTCAAGCCACCAGACCTACAGCAAGACCTCTTACGTCTTACTAGGCAAGACCTCTTATGTCTTCTTATGTCCCTATGGATTTGATTAACGACCACCTTACGGGTCGGGTACTTAACCTCTTACAAAGTAAAATACTTAATTCCTTTCTTTTCTTGTCATAGTATAAAGAATGCTCTTGATCCCCAACATAAAAAGGGAAGCATCTTAATCTTATCTTGTCATAAGGAGAGCTCTTGATCCCTACTTGAAAGGGAAGCATCTCCACTTTATCTTATCTTAAGGAGAGCTCTTGATCCCTACTTGAAAGGGAAGCATCTCCATCTCATCATAAGGAGAGCTCTTGATCCCTACTTGAAAGGGAAGCATCTCCATCTTATCATAAGGACACATGCATTCATAACATAAGAGTACCCTAAAGGGGTCCTAAAGTATAAACATGTTCATCACACAAGCATATTGCGTGGCACATTACACCATAAACATGTAGCATGTTTCTTAGGCATATTCAAGGCATATTAAATCATAAAAACATGTTCATCACCTATGCATATTTTGTTGGATCGAAAGTGTCGCTAGAGGGGGGGGTGAATAGCGATACGGTGTCGTTAAAAACTTTTGCAATAAGTAAAAAGCAAGTAGAGAATGCACAGCGGAAATATAAAGTAGACAAGATATTTTTACGTGGTTCACAATCTTTCGATTGCTAATCAACGGCCCTAGTGATCCTTGATCACGTACGGAGGGCAATTCACTAAAACCACTCCTCTTCGTTGGAAGTAGGAGCAACGATTACAAAAAGAAATCAAGGCAAAGGGACACTCCCCCTTTCCTTGTTACGATTAAAGCACAAAGACAATTTAAAGAAGTAGAACTTAAATAAATATACCGACAACTCTTATAAGTAGAAGATGTAGCTTTCGTTGTCGGCGGCACTTCGTCGTAGCAAATGTGAGTAGTAGTAGCGGCGTTACGACGGCGTGTTGAGAGCTCTTGAATTCTTGTTATTTGCTTGGCTTGAACATGTCTATTTATGGATATTGATCTATGAATTTAGACATAGGTAGTGTCCAAGGTGAGGTTCTTATCCCCAAGACTTGTTCATCCACATCCTTTGCGCCAACTCAAGGATGAGGTGTTTCATCCAACCACCTTGTGCCACCTCCAACCTCCTTGTGCGCCAACTCAAGGATGAGGTGTTTCATCCAACCACCTTGTGCCACCTCCAACCTCCTTGGGCGCCAACTTGTTGGAGCCATTCAACTTGTGCCACATCATGGGAGCCAACCATCTTGTGCCAACTCACCTTATCTTGGGCGTCCACCACAAGGAAGCTTGGTGATGGTTTGGATGTCCACCTTGATGCCACATCACCCTTTGTACCAAAACACGAGTCAAGTCCAAATTCACCCCCTTGAAATTCGAGCTCTTCTCGAGGCTGGAACTTGACTAGCAGTTGACTGTAGTCAAAGGGTTTTGGACTGCAGTACAAGTTAGCTTAAAATATAAAGTACGATGGTTCTAACCATTTGATCTCGACCTAGACCTTCCATTGGAGGTATTGGGTCGGATCTACGCTTAACGACCTTGCTTCGCTTTCACACGAGCTTACCTTGTAGCCTCGCTTCCGGTCTTCACCCGAGTACCTCGGCTTCCTCCGAAGTCCCTCTGGCGTTGCCCGACCACCTCGGTTCCCACCGGGTGTCTCAGACCTTCCGCTCAACTTTAGCATTTCTGCACACTTAATTGAGCTCGTAAGATAACAAATATACCCTTAACTATTGAGCCTTTTGCCATAATCAAAATACCGGTTCGACTTTGGTGCCTTGCACCAACAATCTCCCCCTTGATTCATGGCAAACCGACAAAAGTTAAGGAAAATTTAACATAACAAAGCTAGCATAATGATTAAGCATGAATGAGCTAGCATAAAAATTAAATATGAATGAGCTAGCATAATGATTAAGCATGAATGAGCTAGCATAAAGATTAAATATGAATGAGCTAGCATAAAGATTAAATATGAATGAGCTAGCATAATGATTAAATATGAATGAGCTAGCATAATGATTAAGTATGAATGAGCTAGCATAAAGATTAAGCATGAGTGAGCTAGCATAAAGATTAAGCATGAGTGAGAAATATTATTGTTTCAAGTTCTCCCCTTTGAGGTAACCTCCCCCTTGACCGAAGGTGAGTTCTTGAAAAATAATTTTTACTCCCCCTTAATAATTTTGTTTACTTTCTTCCTTACTTTTGTGACTTTCTCCCCCTTTTGCCTTAACTCAAAAAGTTTGTAAATATATTTTAAGGTTTGTAAGTCCAAGCAAGTTCCCAATATAAATATATATATATATATATATATATATTTTTTTAAATAATAATAAGCTTGAAAATATGTTCATCTAAAATGTACAACTCCGGTTGGACTTGATTGATATAGAATGATCAATAAGTCTTGAAGGAGTTGATTAATTTTAAATAATTATACTCCATGGTTCATGTCGATGCACTGAATCTACATCTGGAACCAGGAGTAAGGTCCTAACATCTCACGCCCGTCTACGTGGCTAAGTACACAAACACATTAGTCCTATGT
Organism: Wurfbainia villosa; assembly: GCA_025175895.1. NCBI lineage: Eukaryota > Viridiplantae > Streptophyta > Magnoliopsida > Zingiberales > Zingiberaceae > Wurfbainia > Wurfbainia villosa. The sequence goes on from CM046002.1 coordinate 67,321,517, forward strand.
GTTGTGAGATGTGTTGGCTCCTTAAATCTATAGGTATATGATTTCTAAGGTAAGACTTAGGCTAATTTCATAAAAAGAAGCAAAAGTAGAGTACATATATAGAAAAATTTAAATCCTACTCTATTACGCACATACCTAACTTTCGTCTTAATAAACTAAATTCGGCTTCGGGTAGTGGTTTGGTGAAGATGTCCGCTAGGTTTGATTTGGACTCAACATACTCTAGTTGTATAGTTCCATTAGTTACATGTTCCCTACTGAAGTGGTGTTTAACTTCTATATGTTTTGTCCTAGAATGACATATTGGATTTTTAGTTAAGTTAATTGAACTAATGTTATCTATGTAGGTTTTAATGTTGTTAAAGATTAAGCTAAAGTCTTGGAGAGTGTGCTTCATCCACGAGTGAGACACACTCACCCATCGCATAGCGTATTCGGCCGGTGGTAGATAAGGCAATGCAATCTTTGCTTCCTCGCACAACTTACTAGACTCGGTAGGATTTGACAACAACCACTCGTGCTCTTTCTATCGAGTTTACTACGGCATAGTCGAGTCGAGATGGCCGATTAGATTAAACTCGGTAGATCTAGGGTACCAAATACCTCGTTTAGCGTGCCCTTTAGATATCTAAGGATACGCTTGACTAGGGTTAGGTGAGACTCCTTGGCACAGTTTGTAACCTTGCACATACTTACCGCGAATAAAATGTCGGGTCGGCTCGCGGTTAAGTATAGGAGACTTCCTATTGCGCTCCTATAGTATTTTAGGTCAACGGGTTTTCCTTCTACATCTTCGTTTATATTAACATTAGTTGCCATAGGTGTATTGATTATTTTAGCATCTTGCATTCCAAATCGATTTATTAAGTCCTTAGTATATTTTTGTTGATGTAAATATATTCCATCTTTAGTTTGTTTAATTTGTAAACCTAAGAAAAAACTTAACTCTCCCACTAAATTCATTTCAAATTCACTTTCCATAAGTGAGATGAATTCGTTTAGCAGGATCGAGTTGGTAGTTCCAAAATTATATCATCTACATAGATTTGGGCTATAAAGATTTCTTTTCCTACGGTTTTAACGAATAAGGTTGGGTCGACTAAACCTTGGTTGAATCCTTTGGACTTAAGATAGATCGAAAGCCTTTCGTACCAAGCTCTTGGGGCTTGTTTGAGTCCATATAGGGCTTTCTTAAGTCTAAGGACATGGTCAGGTTTATCTAGATTTTCGAATCCGGGAGGTTGGTAGCGTAAACTTCTTCCTTAATGTATCCATTCAAAAATGCTGACTTGACATCCATTTGAAACAATTTAAAACCTCGATGTGCAGCATATGCTAACAACATTCGGATGGACTCTAGTCTGGCTACGGGGGCGTAGGTCTCATCGTAATCTAAACCTTCGACTTGACTAAACCCTTTTGCGACTAACCTAGCTTTATTTCTAACTACTTCACCTTTATCATCAAGTTTATTTCGAAATACCCACCTTGTTCCAATAATTGATTTTTCTTTAGGTGGTGGTACTAATTCCCGGACTTCATTTCTAGTGAATTGAGCTAGCTCTTCTTGCATAGCAATAATCCAGTCGGGATCAAGAAGTGCTTGTTCAATAGTTTTGGGTTCGATTTTGGAAATTAACGAGATTTGACTAAGGTTTCGATATGAAGCTCTAGTTCGAACCCCTAAATTTGGATCACCTATAACTTGATTGATAGGATGATTTGTTTGAGTCTTAGTGTGACTCGGGTTAGGGTCATCTATCACTTGGTCGATAGGATGACTTGGGTGAGTTCTAGTTTGACTTGGGTTAGAGTCATCTATCACTTGGTCGATAGGATGACTTGGGTTAGGGCCAGATTCAAGTTCAAGATCAGTCGGGTTGCTATAAGTTGATTTGCTAGTTGGTTTTGTTAAGGATTGAGCGGGTTCGTGTCCTTCGTCGAAAACTATATTAATGGTTTCTTCGACTCTAAGAGTGTCGTGATTGTATACCCTATAAGCTCTCTTGGTGGTTGAGTATCCTAGAAAGGTTCGATGGGGTTTTGGATTTGAATTTCCTAGGTAATCCTTAGTGTTTAAGATATGTACCTTGCATCCAAATACCTAAAGTACTTGATGTTCGGTATTTTATCGTGATAAATCTAAATCTGAGGTCTTTTGGTGCCTCTTTACCATAAGGATCCTATTTTGGACATAGCAAGCCGTACTAACGGCCTCTGCTAAAATCTATCGGGTAGGTTATACTCGTTTAACATTGTCCTAAGCGGCTTCTTGTAGGGTTCTATTTTTCCGTTCGACTAACCCATTTTGTTGTGGGGTTCTAGGACATGAAAACTCATGGTGGTATCCGTTTAGGTTACAAATCTGTAAACACTGTGGTTTTCGAATTCACCACCATGATCGCTTCTAAGTCTTTTAATCTTAAGGTTCTTTTGATTTTGATTAACCTACAAAGATTGATTAGTTGGTCTAGGGTATCATTTTTATGTTTGATAAACCTAACCCAAGTAAATCTAGAATAGTCGTCAATTATGACTAAGCAAAATTGACTACCATTGAGTGACTTAGCTCCATGTGAATCAAATAGATCCATGTGTAGGAGCTCAAGAACACTTTTGGTTCGTTCTTGATTAGTTAATTGATGTTGTGTCCTAGTTGTTTTACCTTGTTGACAAGCATTACATATTTTATTATCCAAGTTGTTTAGTTTAGGCAAACCTATAACCAAGCCACTGACTCATCTTGTGGACGAGTCTTGGGTGCAGTGTCCGAGTCTTGGTGCCATAACCAAGATTCCTCTTCGTGTGTCATAAGACACTTGGTTGAGGAGTTAAATTTATTGTGTAGATGTTGCTACTCCTAGTTCCTTTAAGTATTATTTTAGATGTTGCATTTATTTTGATTACGCATTCATTTTCTAGAAATATGACCTTATAATTGTTATCACACAATTGGCTTACACTAAGTAAATTATATTGAAAGTTTTCTACTAATAAGACATTTTGAATTGTAAAGTTAGAGTTGAGCTCAATATCACCCGATCCGATGATTTTGAGCTTGCCGTTATTTCAAGGCTACCGATCCTTGTCGCTTTGAATCGTAACAAAATTTGAGTTGATCCCGGTCATGTGCTCGGGAGCAACCATCCAACATCCATTGATCCTACACATAAGGTAGTTGGATCGGATATTGGAATTACTAAAGGGTTGTTTGTAAGTTTTAAACCTAAATCATCTCACCAATATCTACATGATCAAAACATGTTATTCCTATGTGTTATTGTGAGATGACTTTCAATTTTACTTGATTAATTTTAATGAATTTAAATTAACCAACATTAGGTTAGATTCGATTTAGTCTAAGCTCATCAAGTAATCTTTTCAAGAGATTAGCTTCGGTCGTGGCGAGGCACAGAGGCCTTCTTTGATCGGAACAACGACCACTTCCTTAGACAAAGCTAATTTCAAGAAATTGATAACTCGACTTACTTGAGACTACGTCTTGGTCTAACTAGTTATTTTTGAAAAGAGGCTCCCCGAGGCTAAATCTTTTCATAGTATTATAGTTGGTTTATTTTTGAAAATAGTCTACCAGAGGCTAAATCATATCGCACGATTTTAGTTGGTTATGAGTCCTATCTAACCATTCTAAAAATAAAGGAAAAAATAAGCATGCAATTTCTAAGACTTAACAAAAATACATTTTGTATTGGCTCCCCCTGGACCATTGAATCGAGTGGGTCTATTCACATAGTGAATTTGGTCCTTGGGAACCCAATACATGTTAGATCCTAAAGTTGAAATCAAAGTGGTCTTAGGGACCCATGCTTGGACATTTTTCTTATGTTGGTTTACTATAGACATATATGACTTATTGGTTGTATTTGAGTTAAACCCGAGTCCTGCCTTGTTGTACACGGCCCTTTGTGATCCAAGTAAGAGGTCAAGTCCCTTGGATCCCAAAGTGAACCTTTCCAACGTGTTCCTAAGGTCTTCGACTTGTGTTTTCAAAAGCGAGTTCTCAACTTCAAGCTTTTCAACTTGAGTTGAGTCCTCCTCTTGAATACGAGTAGTCGAAGAGGTTAGGGAGACCTCATGTTTGAGAAGGTTAACCTCCTCAATTAGGGTCTCGACCTTGGACTCGGACTTAGCTAGTTTCTTATTTAAAAATTTAATTGCACCATACAAAGTATTAAGTAACGACCGACTTACTCTTAATGATTCTTTTGAACCGGATACGGATCCGTGGCTTGTCTTGAATCGAAGCTCATCATCGATTCGACTTGTACTCTTCTTCGGTTTCGGAGTCGTGCTCGGTCGGCTTGGCCATTAGAGCTTGGATATCGTCTTCTTCCTCCGACAACTCCTCCCAAGTAGCGTTTAGCGCTTTCTTGGTCTTTGATGCGTTATTCTTTAGCTTTGGGCACTCAGACTTGATGTGACCGAACCTGTTGCACTCATAGCATCTAAAATTAGAAGTATTTGAATTAGGTTTAGGCTTACCTTGAGTTGTTGGTCGTTTTCGTCTCTTGATCATCTTTCGAACTAGATTGACTAGTTCGGATTCTATTTCGGAGTCTACTTCCGATTCGGACTCGCCTTCTTCCTTCGGGGTGGCTTGCTTGCGGGCTTCTTCTTCTTGGAACACGCAACTAACGCAATACTCTTCTCGGCCCGGACCACGTTAGTTTGCTCATGTAATTCAAGTTCAAAACAATTCGCCTAACCTAATTTTAGAAAGGTCCTTGGAGACCTTGTAGGCATCGACCATGGATGCCCACAAGGTGGTCCTAGGAAACGAGTTAAGAGAATACCTGATAAGGTCGCGATTCTCGACCTTTTGTCCGATGGCATGGAGTTGGTTGACGATGTCTTGGATACGAGCATGTAGTTGAGTTGCGGTCTCATTTTCCTGCATTTTCAAGTTATACAATTTATTTAAAAGTAAATCTCTTTACATACCTTCGTGTCCGGTGCCTTCGTAGTTCCACTAGCTTGGTCCATAAGTCCTTTGCACTAATGAAGGGGCCGACGCGGTTGAGCTCTTCCTTGACAACCCACATTGCAAGATTTGAGTTGCCTTGGCATCGCTTCTACTTGTTTTTCATGGAATTTGACCATTGATCGTAACTCCCAAAGATTCACCATCTTCATTAATAGGAAGTGTGAAACCGGTTTGATTACGATCCACATCTCGATTTGGGTTTTAAGAAAGCATTCCATCCGACCCTTCCAATAACGAAAGTCATTACCGTTGTAAAGCGGGTTGGGCGATGCTAAACCCTTCGAGATGGGCCATTTAAAAACAAGAAGAAGAACGACGAAAAGAATCTTGCAAAACACACACGAAAGAATATTCCAAGACTTTCGCCTTGGATTAGTAAAAGGGAAGTAAAAAGATATATAAAATGTAACTTGCAAAAGAAATAAACAATCAAATGCGAATGTCGCTGAAGTTCCGAGGACAACCTTACTCGGATCTAACCCAAGGACAACCTTATCCGGATCCTAAAGCCTCTAATGCAATTCTATATGTAGGAGAAGATAAGCAAGTGAAATAATTATACGAAAACAGAAATAAATAAATAAAAATCTGTAAAAAAAGAAAACAAAGCTAGATTGGTGGTTTCACAATCTTAGCGCCGACTCGATACCAATTGTTGGATCGAAAGTGTCGCTAGAGGGGGGGGGGGGGTTGAATAGCGATACGGTTTCGTTAAAAACTTTTGCAATAAGTAAAAACAAAGTATATAATGAACAGTGTAAAAATAAAGTAGACAAGATATTTTTACGTGGTTCACAATCTTTCGATTGATAATCCACGGCCCTAGTGATCCTTGATCACGTACGGAGGGCAATTCACTAAAACCACTCCTCTTCGTTGGAAGTAGGAGCAACGATTACAAAAAGAAATCAAGGCAAAGGGACACTCCCCCTTTCCTTGTTACGATTAAAGCACAAAGACAATTTAAAGAAGTAGAACTTAAATAAATATACCGACAACTCTTATAAGTAGAAGATGTAGCTTTCGTTGTCGGCGGCACTTCGTCGTAGCAAATGTGAGTAGTAGTAGTGACGTTACGACGGCGTGTTGAGAGCTCTTGAATTCTTGTTATTTGCTTGGCTTGAACATGTCTATTTATGGATATTGATCTATGAATTTAGACATAGGTAGTGTCCAAGGTGAGGTTCTTATCCCCCAAGACTTGTTCATCCACATCCTTTGCGCCAACTCAAGGATGAGGTGTTTCATCCAACCACCTTGTGCCACCTCCAACCTCCTTGTGCGCCAACTCAAGGATGAGGTGTTTCATCCAACCACCTTGTGCCACCTCCAACCTCCTTGGGCGCCAACTTGAGGATGAGGTGTTTCATCCAACCACCTTGTGCCACCTCCAACCTCCTTGGGCGCCAACTTGTTGGAGCCATTCAACTTGTGCCACATCATGGGAGCCAACCATCTTGTGCCAACACACCTTATTTTGGGCGTCCACCACAAGGAAGCTTGGTGATGGTTTGGATGTCCACCTTGATGCCACATCACCCTTTGTACCAAAACACGAGTCAAGTCCAAATTCACCCCCTAGAAATTCGAGCTCTTCTCGAGGCTGGAACTTGACTAGCGCTGATCAGTAGTCAAAGGGTTTTGGACTGCAGTACAAGTTAGCTTAAAATATAAAGTACGATGGTTCTAACCATTTGATCTCGACCTAGACCTTCCATTGGAGGTATTGGGTCGGATCTACGCTTAACGACCTTGCTTCGCTTTCACACGAGCTTACCTTGTAGCCTCGCTTCCGGTCTTCACCCGAGTACCTCGGCTTCCTCCGAAGTCCCTCTGGCGTTGCCCGACCACCTCGGTTCCCACCGGGTGTCGCAGACCTTCCGCTCAACTTTAGCATTTCTGCACACTTAATTGAGCTCGTAAGATAACAAATATACCCTTAACTATTGAGCCTTTTGCCATAATCAAAATACCGGTTCGACTTTGGTGCCCACTGCACCAACATATTTCATGGCACATTACATCATAACATGTAGCATGTTTCCTAGGCATATTCAAGGCATATTAAATCATAAAAACATGTTCATCACCTAAGCATATTTCATGGCACATTACATCATAACATGTAGCATGTTTCCTAGGCATATTCAAGGCATATTAAATCATAAAAAAACATGTTCATCACCTAAGCATATTTCATGGCACATTACATCATAACATGAAGCCTATTTCTTTGGCATATTCATGGCATATTAATCACAAAGCATGTTCATCACCTAAAACTCCTGCATGAGGCATACAACATCCCCTAGTTCCCTTAGAAGCCTTTTTCTTGCAACCCTAACCCTAGTTTCCTTGGGTGGCCGAAACTTGTGAAGGGCTCAAGCTTGGGTTTGTCCCCTAAAACTCATTCATGAAGCCTTATAACCTATCATAGCACCATTAGAAATATTTTCATGCAACCCTAACCCTAATTTCATGGGTTGCCCGAAACTTGTGAGGGGCTCAAGCTTGGGTTTGTCCCTAAAATTCATTCATGAAGCCTTATAACCTATCATAGTATCCTTAGAAATATTTTCATGCAACCCTAACCCTAATTTCATGGGTTGGCGAAACTTGTGAGGGCTCAAGCTTGGGTTTGTCTAAAATTCATTCATGAAGCCTTATAACCTATCATAGTATCCTTAGAAATATTTTCATGCAACCCTAACCCTGATTTCATGGTTTGCCGAAACTTGTAGGGTTAAGATCTTTGGATTTTTATCACCTAAATCTATTCATGTAGGCATATATCATAACCTAACTTCATAAGGGAGCTCTTCATGAAACCCTAACCCTAAACCCTTGGTGGCTGAAACATATAGGGTTAAAACCCTTGGACTTTTGTTACATAAGGATCCCTACTTGGAGCATACAACATATAAAAGGTTTCCTAATAGCATATTCCATGAATCCTAGCCCAAGACATTAGTTGGCGAACATATGAAGCTCCAAACTCTTATTCTTTCATGTAATTCATCCTACAAAACTAATATCTGCAGTGAGGAAATCTTACATCCTTCGCTTGCTTTTTAGTTGGAAGATGATCTAATGGAAGCCAACCTAGCCTTCTTCTTGCTTGGAGGATTTGGCCAAAGGTGCAAATGGAGAGGGAGCAAGGTGGTTTCGGTGAGGATGAAGAGGAGAGGAAGAAGTGGCCAAATGGGAACTTCCTTCTTCTTTATAAAGGGAGGAAGGAAGTTCCTCTTTTCTTTCCATGCCCCTTCATTTACCCTCATCACCCTTATCTATAATTCCCCTCTTCTCTTAATGATGTAATCCTATTGGGCTTATGGTTAGGGGGTACATCTATAGGGCTTAGCTATCTCTAGAGGTTTAGGGTTCAATTCCTAGGCCTTGCATCTCTTTTTGGCCATTTCCTTTTATTTTCGGAAAACCCCCATAAAGCCCATTATCGTCAAGCCAAAAATCCTCGTAAAATGAGACTTTGGGTTACACGATCTTACGCACTCGTTCACTATTGCTTCCACCTTTTGGATTCGGACTCTAATTCGCGTCGGGTTCGAGTCCATCTTCTTACACAGTAGGTGGCTTGCTTCTTTGTCCTACAAGTAGAGCAATACCTCTCTCGGCCCGGACCACGTTAGTTTGCTCGTGAAGTTCAAACTCAGAAAATAATTCGTCTAACCTAAGCTTCGAAAGGTCCTTAGAGACCTTGAAGGCATCGACCATGGATGCCCACAAGGTAGTCCTAGGAAATGAATTAAGAATGTACCTTAGTAGGTCGTAGTTTTCGACCTTGTGTCCGATGATGTGCAGGCCATTGACAATGTCCTGGACGCGGGCGTGTAGTTGTGTCGCCGTCTCGTGTTCCTGCATCTTAAGGTTATACAACATATTGAAAAGAAGGTCACGTTTACATACCTTAGCATCGGACATTCTTTCGTGTGGCTTGATTAATTTGTTCCATAGGTCCTTGGCACTAATGAATGGTCCGATGCGGTTGAGTTTCTCCTTGGACAAGCCGCATTGCAATATTTGGGTTGCTCTTGCATCGGCTTCGATTTGCCTCTTGGTTGTATTTGTCCACTTGTTGAAATCCAAGGGCTCTCCTTGATCATTGGTGGGTAGAGCAAAGCCGGTTTGGATTATTATCCAAGTCTCGACTTGTGTTTTCAAGAAACACTCCATCCGACCTTTCCAATAACGGAAATCATCTCCATTAAAGAACGGAGGTCGGGTGGTGCTATACCCCTCAATGTGAGCCATTAAATATCTTGCAAAGCACGAATAAAAACCAAAGGGAATTCCTAGACTTGGTCTTGGATTAGTAATGCGGTAAATAAATAGGAAATAAACAGAATTAAATGAGAAAAATAAGAAACTAATAAAAACTAACAACTTACGACCTTCGATGTCCCCGAAAGGGTACGACACGTTGGATTTTGGGTCTGAAAATAGCTTAATACGAGGGTAAACCCTCGTAATAAATGTAGATCTCTCAGAGAGCTTCGATTTGGTAGGTAGATCGTTATGTGAGTCCACTTGTGCGAAAAGTTATGACCATTTTACTGTCGGCTACTCCAAGAGAGAATATTTGCAAGCACACAAACAAAGAAGCGTGCAAGACTTCGTCTTGGATTAGTAGTGCGGGAGGAAAAAGACTTAAAAAAGATATGAATCGAAAAATACGAACAGAAAACCAAAATGTGCTAGATCGGTGGTTTCACCAAATCTTAGCGCCCCCGCTCTGATACCAATTGTTGGATCGGGAAGTGTCACTAGAGGGGGGGTGAATAGCGATCGTAAATCTTTTCGACATTTCGTTCGAGTAGATAATTAAATGAGTAAGAGCAGTGGAAAATAAAGAGACACATTTAAGTTTACTTGGTTCACAACCCAGCGGTTGCTACTCCAAGGCCCTATCGGTCCTAGACCGCGTACGGAGGGCAAAGCACTATAACGTCTCCTCCTCGTTGGAGGTAGGAGACAACGATCACAAAACTGAAAGTACGAGGATGAGGCAACAAGCCTACCTCACCTCGTTACGATTAAAACAATAAAAACAATTACTTGCAACTGCTACCGATGAAGGAGATTTGAACTTATCGTCGCGTCGGCGTTATGATGGCGTTGGAGCGTTGGCGTTGTAGGAGCACTTGAGAATAAATTTAATGTAATTTGGAGTTGGAATCCTCCCCTCCTTTTATATATTTTGGCCTCTAAATATGTCTCCTCTTATTTTGGAACAGATCACGAAGTTGTATAATTTTTATCGCGAAGTGGCCGTGTCAAACCTTATCCGTTTTAACCTAGCGCAAAGGTTGATTCGTCGCCATCAGTCGACTGATGACTCCCATCGATCGATGAGCATATCGATCATCACTGATGTCGGATGCCCGGCTAACCGCCACTTCCTGCAGTAAGAGGTTAGCTCAAAAAATGATAAATACGACGGTTTCTAACCGTCCGATCTCGACCTAGACCTTCCACAGGAAGTCTTAGTCGGATCACCACCTACGGTCATCCCCGTAAAGAGGACACGACCTTACAATCTCTCACTCACATGAGCTTTCCTCGATACTTACCTTGTAGCTCTCGCTTAGGCCTTCCACTGATTCCTTCGGCTCCTCCGGTCACTCGAGTGTCGCCGACCACCATGGCTTCCTCCGAGTGTCGCTAACCTGACTCAGCTTTTAGTACTTTTCTGCACACTCGATTTAGCTCGTGAGATAATGATGTAAACTTAACTTTGTGTCTTTTCCATAATCAAAACACAGGTTCTATTATCTAGTGCCCTTGCACCAATAGGAGTGTACATGAAATCTAGATCGAAAGTAAACTAAAATAAAAGAGTGGCCAAATAATGTCGTACTTAATTACAAAAATTAAATACTAGCCTCGTCAACCCCGAGGATTCAAAAAATATACAATTACACACATACAATCACATACACACATATGGCCATAATAGTTGGATCTTAAGCCTGCAACCAAAGAGTTATCCTACGCACATCCTACTATCATCCAGCACATACAATAAATGATAAGTGCGTAAAATAATCGAATCCTAAACACACAATACCTGATACCACTTGAAGGTAGGAAACTTTGCTTCCCTCTTCAACTCGGTTGCTTGTTCATGGCGATCTCGTCTTCCTCCCCGGATTAAAAAAAAATAATCCATGACAATTAGGGATTACCCAAGCTACCGTTCCATCGTTGTGCTATCCGATTAGAGTGGTCACTTGAACAAACTTGTTGTTCAAGCAACCTACCTCTATTCTTCGAATAGCCACGAAATAGACGATGTACGGATCATCGGTTTTTGTGTTTGTATTCGGGGTCCATGTAAATTAGCCACATATTAAAAACATACAACATACAAAGAAACAAAAGGAAAGCAAAACAAGATTTATACCTCTTGTTTACCTCAATGTCTTCTATTGTATGTCCTATCCTCCTCTTGGATGTTGTGTGGGCAACGATCCTCCAAGAGTTGAAGCCTACTAGATCACGATCTTCCTTTCCTTGCTCGCTCCGAACAAAAAAAGAAACACACTCCCTTCTTCTCCTATCTAGTGCCGACTAACAATCCTCCAAGAATTGTTGCCGTCGGCCAAGGAGAGGGAGAGGAAGAAGTGGGCGTAGGCCAACAAGAGGAGTTCTTGTTGTCACCGGGCAAAGGAAAATAGGAGGAGGCGCCGACAATGAATATGGAGAAGATGAGGGTGGCGCCAGCCAAGGAGAACCAAGAGACAAACCCTAATCTCCAAGTAGTCGCCGGCCAAGAGAAGCAATCCTTAGGTTGCCGCCCAAGAGAAGCCAAACCCTAATCTTCTTAAGTTGCCGCCCACTCCTAAACCATAATCTCCCAAAGGATGTTCCATGCCCAAGCCTTGCCCATCCTTTTATAGAGCTACACTTAAGCCTCCTTTTAATCTCCACCGTCGGATCTAGGGATTTAATCTCAACCGTCAGATCTAGGGATTTAATCTTAACCGTCGGATCTAGAGATTTAATCTCCCCCGTCGGATCTAAAGATTTAATCTCCACCATCGGATCTAGAGATTTAATCTCCACCGTTGGATCTAGGCTCCATGAGAGTTTTAATAGGCTACAATAGGGACCATGAGGAGGAGATGGATCTTGGCCACCCAATGGATCAAGCCCACATAAAGTCTGATCCATTAATGATAATCCATTCCACTAGAGGATTATCATTGATCTACCTCACCAACCCCCATAAGTTAATATGGGCTCCATATATTATTTGTACATATATATCCCCGTGTTTAAGATCTCGAATGTCCGTCGATTAATTAATTTACTGACAATTAATTAATGAACATCTAACTCCATGAGTAGTACCACTCAACCTTATCATCATGCCGGACCAAGTCCACCTGCAAGGTTTACATGATGAACCTTATGAGCTCCTCAAGGGTACATCATCATACTAATATATAGGACACGGTTTCTTCCTATAATCAACGGCACACCATATAAATAATATCATTTCTCAACTTACCGAGCCTATCGATTTACTCTATAAATATCTCCTATTGGTAAATCAAAGAAATGAATACTAAGTATATGTGCCCGTTATTATATCGGGATTAAGAGCATGTACAACATAATATCTGATGTCCGATTCAATTATGTAGTGAGCAATAAATCGAATCACCTCTAAGTCAGTCCTTCTCAATACACACAAAGTGTACTAGTGTGATTCTATGGTCAAGACAAACCAATACCAAATCACACTACAACCATTCCAATAGTTTGTCCATAACCATCTCAGTTGTGAGCCTTTACTTATACTTTACATGGAACTGATAACATGGTCTCCCGTGTGACACTACACACCATGTTATCTACAATGTAATGTATTAGACAATATGCATAACCATAAATATGCAAACAATGATCATGTGATTCTTATTTCAAAAATAAATATGTTAATATAAAAGATAGACTTTTCAGTATACATCCCAACAGGAATGTTTAAGTTAGAAATCATATTGGAAATATGATTATGTGCATGTGTTAATGACCTGACTTAAATGATTGCCAAACATCAAAAAGGGGGATATTGTTGGTGCAACAATGCCCCAAGCATTTATATGTTTTGATGTTTGGATAATCATCTAAGTTAAGCAATACTTTGTGATCTAATTGTGAACGCGTTTAAGTGACAGGAAAATTCAAGTATGAAGACATGGTAAAGGCAGAGTCCAAGTGTAATCTTGGCAAGAAAAGTCCAAAGGCAAGTCTTGGCAGCATAAGTCCAAGCATGTAGTCTTGGCAGTGTAAAGTGTGTTGGAGATCGAACGGTCGACTAGAGGGGGGTGAATAGCCCTCTTTACTTGGATGGTGGATTTTGCTCGTCTACAAAAGATTAGCGCAACGGAAACAACAAAGACAAGCAAATGGAAATAACAATAAAACAAACGCTAACACAAAATGTAATGTGGTTCACGGCTACACCGCTAATCCACGGTCCGATTCGTCCAAGGTGAATCACTCCTCCAAAGCCAATCACTATTGGTCTCTCCTTTGCACCAAGCTAGGTGGAGGTAACCTTTACAACCAAGATCACTCTTCTTACAATAAAAATGAAGTAAAAGCAAGTGAGAAGAGTGGGAAGACGCTTATCGCACTTTGGGAGAAGATTGGAGTTCAAGCATTAGCCTCCCAAAGCCTCATCCCCTTCCTTTTTATAGAGGAAGAGGATTACAACCACTTTCCACACAAAGTACCACGGTCGATCGTGGGCCCTTGATCGCCATGCCCGTCAGTCCGATGGTCTCGGCAAATGATCGCCTACCATATGGCAGCGATCGGTCTCAAAACATGGCCAATACCGGCCAAACCATTTTAAACCATTTTACTCAGAGTAGTCGACTACCATTCCATGGAAGTCGACTGATGTTGGGAAAACTCATCCGACACTTAGCCAAATGGCCAAGTTTCACCTAGGAGCTACTACCCCTTCCTGGGTTACATTCGCTCACTCTCATCCCTGAGTCCCTCACCTTCGGTTTTCTGTCGCCACATCCCTCGGATGCGCCAAGCGCACGGCTCTGCAGCGCCATCCTTCGCGTCTCGCCCTGAAGTCTACTTCTTCCGGCTTCACTCCAAGCTCCTCGTCCGGCGGTCCCTCGGATGCTCCAAGCGCACGACTTCCGCAAAGCTATCCTTCACCGACTCAAGGACCGAGTCATGAGTTGTGAAACTCACCTAGGCTTCCATGTGCGAATTACTAAGTCCTGCAATACTCCAACGCACATATCAAATCATAATAACAACCTAACTTAAACCCTTTGCCACACACATCAAAACTTTATCATGGCAAGAGATTTCCCTAACAATCTCCCCCTTTTTGATGTGTGGCAATCCGTTTAAGTTAGGTACAAACATTTGATAGAGTTTATAAGGTAAGAAAGCATGTAAACATAAACATGATATAACAACATGCAACTCCCCCTTAATCCATGAAACTCCCCATACATATTTCTCCCCCTATCATAATTTACTTAAACACAATTATTTCTCCCCGTTTGACACCATCAAAAAGATTAAAACTAAGTTATAAACTCATGGCATCAAGTCTAATAGAAGGAAAACACCAAGAATTGATAAAAAGTTGAATTTTGACTTTACGGTTCTGATTTTTAGGCCACCTCATTGTAGTTCGGACTACTGATCGTAAATCGCGTATTCAGATTTCTGATTTTCGGGGTGAAATTCAGAAATACATTAAAAATTCCAAAAAATTTGAAAAATCATGAAATTAGGAGAACATATTTCTTTTAAGTATATCTATCAATGAAAAATACTTTTTTATGAAAAAACATTAGATTTTCTTGTTTTTGCCAAAAATCCAAAAACTTTAAAAACCATTAGGTTTTTGATCATTCTAGTATCAAGTTTACTACCTAGTTTTGCATCCAATTGTTTCAAAACATGAATACATAGATTTTAGGGTAAGAAATAGTTTTGAAACCATATGAAATATCCAACCATAATCTTTGGGCAATATGTCTATGAATTAAACATAAGCCTTCCCCATGATTGGTCTATTATTGCTATTTTGATACTTTAAATGACCATCTAAATGTCATAGGCATTAGTGGACATTTGTATCATCCTAACATCTCACTCATGCTAAGTTTTCAATTAAGGTAGACTATTGTGAGTGTGAGATGTATCCTAAAGGTATTTGTATGTACTTAACCATTATTTTCATGCAATTCTATCAAGGTTAAGTATCATCCTATCAATCCTCATGATCACAAAGACATATATGAACTAATTTCACATTATGATCATGAAATATATGTATTAATTTAAACCCTATTTCTCATGATTATGTGACAAATATCAAAATCATAAATCATGATTGCAAACATACATAGCAATTTCATTAAATATCATGATTTAAGCATTATTATCTATTTTGAGCACATTATCATCACCCAACACTATTTCAAAAATGTTGTCCCGTCATCCTAAGTCAACCAAATTATGATATAGGTCAAGTCCATATGGTTGACTATCCTAGGGTTTTTCTAACCCTTAAGGATGGATTTTGGAACCCAAAACAAATTTTTGCCTATGGGGTTCACTAGAAATTCCTTAGGAATCCATTTTCTAGCTATTACCTTCTTCTTATCTTGTCCCCTAGCAATTAGGCATTTATAGGCCTTTTCATTTTTCTTTTCTTTATATCCTAGGCCCTTTTTGTTAAAACTTGCTCTTTGGCTCCCAATTATCATGTTCAATGTATTTGAGCCATTAGTGAATTTTTCTAGGGCTTTTGTCAAATAATCTACCTTTTCCCTTAAAGCCCTATTTTCCTCTATGCATGCATCATTAACATCTAATGGCATATAGTTATCATGTGAGTATGCATCATCATCATTATCATTAAAACATGCTTTTTCTAATTTTTTCTCTAATTCCTTAATTTGGTCAAGCATGCTTTGGTTCTTTTTCTTGGCTCTAAATAGATCCTTAGTTAGGCTAGAAATCATAGAAACTATTTTACTAGGTGAAAGGTTAGTTACTATAGTTTCCATGTCCTCTTCTTCGGATGAGGAGGATGTAGAGGAGGCTCCCCTTCACTTGAGCCTCTCCACTTGAACTTGATTCTTCATTTTCGTGGAGGAGTAATCCAAGTCATCAAATACCATCAATGCTAAGTTGGTGACAAATGCATTTTCTTCCTCGGATGATGATGAGGAGGAGGAAGGGTCATCCCATGTCCTAGCTTTTAATGCTTTGGCCTTTCCCTTTTCCTTTGCCTTCTTCTCCTCTTCCTTTTTCTTCTTGCTCCCTTTTCTTCTTCTTTTCTTCCTTCTTTTCCTTTCTTCCTTGCTCTTGTTTAGAGAGGGACAATTGTCCCTTATGTGTCCCTCTCCTTGGCAATTATAGCAAATGACTTTCCCTCTTGGTCTCCTCCTATCATTAGATTTATTAAAATGAAAACCTTTTAAGCACGCACTTACCCTCCTTACCATATCGCTTCTTCCGTGCTATCCATGGAGGAGAAGGAGGATGCTTCATCATCGGAGGAGGAGGAGGATCTCTATCTTCTTCTTCCCTTGTTTGCCAAAAATGCTACTCCTCTTGAAGGTTGGATTCTGGCTCTTCTTGTATTCCTTCAAGCCTAGATTCATGTAATTCAATGGTGGAGAAAAATTCATCTAGAGTACTTACCTCTAGATTCTTTGAAATATAGAATGAGTCCACCATTGAACTCCACTTGGATGATCGGGGAAAAGCCTCTATGGCCTTCATTACCATATCTCGGTTGGAGAGATTTTCACCTACACTTGTTAGCCCAATTAAAATCTCTTTAAACCTAGAATGCAATGAAGTTACCTTTTCTCCCTTTTCTAATTTAATGTTGGATAGTTGGGAGCGGAGGAGATCTCTTCTTGCAAGTTTAGCCTCTGAGGGACCTTCATGAAGCTCTACGAGCTTCTCCCACATCTCCTTGGAACTTAGGCATTCTCCAATTCTATTTATTTCTTGTTGAGGAAGCACATTGTAGAGATGGTGCTTCGCTTTTAAGTTTGCAAGGTGCTCCTCTCTTTGCCTCTTGGTCCACCTTGACTTCTCTATTGGCTTTCCCTCTTCATCCCTAGGCAAAATGAAATCGGATTCCATTGTAATCATAATATCAAAATCTGTTTTGAAAAATACCTCCATTCGCTTCTTCCACCAAGCGAATTCTCCTTCAAACTTCGGTGGATGAATGTTGGAGCCGACCATCTTTTGAATGTGCTTGTTGTGGCGGTTAGTCCTCGACAAGCTTTCCTTGGCTCTGATACCACTTGTAGAGGATCGAACGGACGGCTAGAGGGGGGTGAATAGCCCTCTTTACTTGGATGGTGGATTTTGCTCGTCTACAAAAGATTAGCGCAATGGAAACAACAAAGACAAGCAAATGGAAATAACAATAAAACAAACGCTAACACAAAATGTAATGTGGTTCACGGCTACACCGCTAATCCACGGTCCGATTCGTCCAAGGTGAATCACTCCTCCAAAGCCAATCACTATTGGTCTCTCCTTTGCACCAAGCTAGGTGGAGGTAACCTTTACAACCAAGATCACTCTTCTTACAATAAAAATGAAGTAAAAGCAAGTGAGAAGAGTGGGAAGATGCTTATCGCACTTTGGGAGAAGATTGGAGTTCAAGCATTAGCCTCCCAAAGCCTCATCCCCTTCCTTTTTATAGAGGAAGAGGGTTTCTTCCCGTTGACACAGGAGCAGTCGACTGATGCCCCGATCAGTCGACTGGTCCTGTAGCCGTTGTCCAATAACAACCACTTTCCACATTGGATTTCATCCAACGGTATCATCATCAGTAGACTGATCTTGCCATCAGTCGACTGATGTACCATCAGTCGAGTGCTCCGCGAGCTCGACTCCATTCTGTGCACGTGCAAAGTACCATCAGTCGACTGCTGTCCCTTTGCAGTCGATCGGCGATGAGTCGACTACTAGTCCATGGCGGCTGGGCCAAATGCCCATGAGTCGGTCGAACCCATTTGACTCAGAGCAGTCGACTGTCATTCCATGGCAGTCGACCGATGTCGGGAAAACTCATCCGACACTTAGCCAAATGGTCAAGTTTCACCTAGGAGCTACTACCCCTTCCCGGGTTACATTCGCTCACTCTCATCCCTCGGAGTCCCTCACCTTCGAAGTTTTCTTTGTCCGGCCACGTCCCTCGGATGCGCCAAGCGCACGGCTCTGCAGCGCCATCCTTCGCGTCTCGCCCTGAAGTCTACTTCCTCCGGCTTCACTCCAAGCTCCTCGTCCGGTGATCCCTCGGATGCTCCAAGCGCACGGCTTCCGCAAAGCTATCCTTCACCGACTCAAGGATCGAGTCATGAGTTGTGAAACTTGCCTAGGCTTCCATGTGCGAATTACTAAGTCCTGCAAGACTCCAACGCACATATCAAATCATAATAACAACCTAACTTAAACCCTTTGCCACAAACATCAAAACCTTATCATGGCAAGAGATTGCCCTAACAAAGTGCAAGCGCACTTTGGCAAAGGAAAACCCAAGACATGACAAAACCGAAGGAAGCTCTTGGAAGCAAAGCGCAAAGGATGAACAAGTCGCAGACTCGGAGGGATCCTGGAGGTACAAGGCTTAAGGAAGAGCTAGAAGGTTGAGTCTAGGTCTAGGGAGTCAATTCAAGTATGAATTATTCATACTTGATGAGTAGCAATGATCGTCGATACAATGTATCGGTCGCTGTTGATCTTTCGGAGTTAGGGTGAAAAGCGGTCATTCGCTAGTCATGTCGATCGGGATGTTGCCATTAGTCGACTGCCAAATGGTGGTAGTCGACTGATCAAGTTAAACATGGGCACAGAATGGAGTCTCACTCAACTGCATGTCATTATCACTCGACTGATCACTCCATCATCGGTGATGGTATCGGATCATTGATGGCGTACCGATGGATGATGGCGATTATGAATCCTGAATTATTTTGTTCGAAGTCGTTAATCGCGGTGGTAGTCGTGATGTTGTACATCGATCGATCGATCTAATCGGGAAAAATAGCCCTCTTTCTATAAAAATAGGGCTTGTGGTGGTTGAGAGGGTTAATTCTTACATTGTGATCATCCTCTCATGCCTCCACGAATTTTCTGAGCTTTCCTAGTGTTTTAATTCCCCTCCTCCTCTCTAAACTTCATCTTCATCCTTTGTAAGAAGAGGAGGGTTGTTGTAAAAAGAGAAAGCTTATTAGTGAGATTGATTAGGGTTGATCCACCTTAAGGATCGCCGTGGAGTAGGAGCGTTATTTCCGAACCACGTAAAGGATTTCTGTTAGCATTGTATTTTCATTTCTTTTACTATTGTTTTTGTTGTGTTTCCGCTAACCATCTTTGTAGAAACAAAAACAAGCTATTCACCCCACCCCCCTCTAGCTTCCAAGGATACTCTACAGGAAGGTTGAGACCTTCAAAGCAAGGCTTGTTGTGAAAGGTTATACTCAGAAAGAGGGCATCGATTATGAGGAGACTTTTTCGCCGGTAGCCATGCTTAAGTCTATCTGGATTCTCTTATCTATTGTTGCTCATATGGATTATGAGGTTTGGCAGATGAATGTCAAGACAGCTTTCCCTAATGGAAGTCTTGAAGAAAACATCTATACGGAGCAACCAGAGGGATTCATTGCAAAGGGCAAAGAGCATTTTGTGTGCAAGCTTAATCGGTCCATTTATGGATTGAAGCAAGCTTCGAGATCTTGGAACATCTGCTTTGATAAGGTAATCCAGTCATATGGATTTATTCAAAGTCCGGATGAGTCTTGTGTATGTAGGGATGTATACTGAAAAGCTTATCTTTTGTATGAACATCTTTATTTTGAAATAAGAATCACATGATCATTATTTGCATTTTTATGGTTATGCAATATTGTCTAATACATTACATTGTAGATAACATGGTGTGTGATGTCACACGGGAGATCATGTTATCGGCTCCTTGTAAAGTATAAGTAAAGGCTCACAACCGAGATGACTTTGGACAAACCATCGGAATGGTTGTAGTGTGATTTGGTATTGGTTTATCTTGACCATAGAATCACACTAGTGTTGGGGATATTTGGAATGGCTAGAGGGGGGTGAATAGCGTTGATCGTACGTCGATTGAATTCTTTTGCGTTTGTTTCTACAATTTCGTTAGCGCAGCGGAATATAGATAATGAAAGCAATAACGAAATATACAACACGCTAACACAACGATATAACATGGTTCAGAACCACACGGTTCCTACTCCACGGATCGGGTTCGTACGAACCCTAGCGATGCCACAAACACCACTAATCAATAAACTCCTTCTCGACAACAAGTCGGAGGCAGAGAAACCTCGTACAAATGTTTACAACAATAAACAAGTAAATACAAGCAAATACAATATGAATTACAAATGCAAGTAAAGGAAAAACACTTTACAAGAGATTTGGATTGCTTGATCTTTGATTGCCTTGAACTAGCTTTGAAGGACTGGAAAGCACCAACTTCCCCCTTTAATTTCGCTCAAGAAAATCGCTATCTTTTCCTCCATCACGAGCTCCTTATATAGCTTCAACTTTGTCGAAAAAGTCGATCGATCGATGATCGGGACCATCGATCGGTGATGCCCTTTGTCGTCATGAGACAACGGCTAGATCCACGCTGGATAAGTCCAACGGAACCTTCATCAGTCGACTGATTGTGACCATCAGTCGACTGATGGAGTCCTCACTCGACCAGTCGATCCTCGACTCCATTCTGTGGCTGATTTCTCGAGAACCAGTCGACTGATCACACGATCAGTCGACTGCTCGAGCCATCAGTCGACTGCCCACCTCTGGCAGTCGACTGCTAGGCCATAACCCGCAGTCAAACCCTAGTTGACTCGGTCCAGTCGACTGCCACATGGCACCAGTCGACTGGCACACCTCAAACATGAGGTTTTAACCCAAGTATGGTTCCCCCATACTTGCTAGACCACCCTTAGCCTAGACCTATGCCTTCTAGCCACCTCCATCAGCCTCACGCCTCTCGGATCCCTCCAAGTCATCCATGACTTGTTCATCCATCGCGCTAGCCTTCAGGTGCTTCCGTCGGCTATGTCATGCTAACGGTGTCTACACCGCCAAGGCACATTGGACTTACGCCGCCAAGACTCCGCTTGGACTTTACGCCGCCAACCATTGGACTTATGCTACCAAGACTCACGCTTGGACTTTACGCCGCCAATATCAAACCCTTGGACTTCTCAAATGCCAAGACTCAAGCTTGAACTTTCCCTTGCCAACCCATGTTGGACTTTCCATGCCAAGACCATGCTTGGACTTTCCTTGCCAACCCATGTTGGACTTTTCATGCCAAGACCATGCTTGGACTTTCCTTGCCAACCCATGTTGGACTTTACATTGCCAAGACTCATGCTTGGACTTTTCCCATTTACCAAGACTCATGCTTGGACTTTTCTCAAATGCCAAGTGTCCCACTTGGACTTCCCATGCCAAGTACCCATGACTTGGACTTTTCCATGACAATTACATTGTCATATGTTTTTGTCGAAACATCAAAACATCACTCGAGTCAAACTCGAGTCCTGGTTAATCGTGACCTGGGCCGATTGCACCAACAATCTCCCCCTTTTTGATGTTTGACAAAAACCTAACAAATTATTGAGTTAGAACACTAACCCAAATCCCTTACCAATTATCCCAAATTGGTAAATACTCTCCAAATGTTCTCCCCCAAACATTCTCCCCCTTTTTGACTAACATCAAAAGGGTCTTCTCTCCAAGGAGGTCAATGTCTCATGTCCCAATGAGATCTTACAATCTCCCCCTTGGTCCAAAAATACCTAGGATGCCTACCATCTTCCTAGTGATAAGTCCCATATCACTCAAGAGAGGCAATCCTATACTCTCTCCCAATTTCCAAATTGGGTCTCTCAAAAACCCATCAATTTTCCAATTGATGATATATTCTCCCAATAACTTCTCCTATTCAAGGAGAAAAACACATCCATCATCCCAAGATGGATACCTCCCCCTAAAGGCTTGCTCCCCCTTGACCATTGCACCAACAATGTCCTTGGGAAGTCCCTAAGCCAATAGGAACTTTAAACCATCAAAATTAAGGTTAGAAATTCAACATTGAACTTTCCAACACCTTAAAATTGATATAAACCCTAAATACTTCTCCTAATCCATATCCAATGGATTTTCACCCTTCATAATGCTTCCCAAAGCATATCCTAGGGTTAGGAGTGATTAGGGACCTTTACCATGGTGAACAGGCTAACCAAACCTAGTTTTCGAAATCAGCCTTGTGATCAACACTCTGTCGGCTACAATCGACTTCCACACTCATCGATTGATCGCCACTCAGAGCGATCGTGATAATCAAATTTTCAAATTTCAGTTATCAGAGTTGAATTTCAAAAAATCATAAATAATTATACGTATATCGAAAAATCACGAAATTTGATACATATAATACCTATGACCAATACAATGGGTGAAAAATATTTTAAAATTATTTTACCCATAAAATAGTGAATTTGATACAAAACTCAAAACCATTGAAATTTTCAATGTTTTGGCCCTATTTTGTATCAACTTCATCAATGGTTATTGCTATCAAAAGATAGACTTCACCAAGGTTTTTCAAAATGATTTTAAAATGTTTTCAAAACCTTATTTTGGATCATATTCCTTGAGCTCATTGTACATGATTTGTACACAAGTTTTCCCATTGATCCACAAATAGAATTAGATGAGTTTTAGTTCATCTAGATGCAAAAACTATGCACCTTGAACTTAACTCATATCCTAGCATCTCACATGTATCTATGGTGTATAAATACACATACATGTCAATTAGATGTGAGATGTGGGTTTTGGTTCATTTAATCTAGGGTTTCATGCATTTTTCTAAGGCAACCCTACTTGATTCCCTTATAAATGGGACTCCAAGTCATGCCATTGTCCTTAAATCAATTTCAATCAAATTATCTTAAATGCATGAGTGATTATGGCATTAGAGATGATATAGATAAACACATGCTCATAATCATGATGTCATGGCATAATATGAAATCTAAAAACACATGACATTTAAAACCTTAATCCTAAACATGAACATGACATATAAAATCATAGAACTAGGCATGATGTCATGACATGGCATATGGCAATCAAAGCATGGCATATCAAATATATAGGTATGGTAATACATAAATTTTAATATTAATTGTCATTTGATATAATTAAGTATATTTTGCCATATTAACCTAAATTTTCTCAAGTGTGCCAAAAACCCAAAATGGCACACTACGACCTCTAAACCTAAATTGTGCCAATTTGACCATTTTATCAAACTTCTCAAGTAATATTGGCACACCCTAAAATCTTTTAGGATGATAATTCAAATCTATTTCCAAGGTATCCATAACCTTGAAAATAACCTAAAGTGCCACCTTTGCCATGGTTGAGTTAACTACCCATCCATTTAAGGCTGACACACCCTAACCCATCTTGCGTGAATCAATCACGCTCTTAGGAACCCAAAACCGATTTGAGCTCCTAGGGTTAATTAGGTATTCCTTAGGGATAACCTCCCTAGATACCTTCCTAATGACCCTCCTAGGCTTATTAGCCTTGGTCATTTGGATCTTACCTAGGTTGACTCTAGGGGTAACTCCCCTTGCAACCTTCTTAGTGGTCACCCTAGGTTTCCTAGAAACCTTAGCCACTAGGCACAACCCTTGGTCAACTCTAGGGATGACTTCCCTATTGACCTTAGTCTTCCTAGACCTAGTTTGTGTTCCATAATCAAATGGAACACAATGATAAGCCACCTTAGGCTTAGGTTTGTGACCCAAACCTTTCTTGCCCTTGGTTGACTTTTGACTTTTAGATCCTAGAATTTGACCATTAGACCCTTTAGATTGATTTTGTATCTTATTTAGGGTCTTTTCAAGTTTTTCAAGCCTTGATCTCAAGGCTTGATTTTCCTTTTCTAATATCTCAATTTTTGATTTTTCATTTTCTCTTGAGATATTTCTATTTCTAGGCATATGTCTAGATTTCTTAGCATTAAAGCCTAGATGTTCTCCTATTTTCTTAATGCTTTCCTTAGGTAATATATTTTTAGGGACATTAGTCCCAAATTTCTTCTTATTTCCTAAGTGAACACTCTTAGCACCTAAACAAAAGTATTTATTTCTATTAGCATGCTTTTCATGGCAAATTGCAAGAGAATTAAAATTCCTAGCATGCTTTTGATTTTTAAATTTAGAAGATGCATTATTGAAATATACCTTAGGGTTTGCCTTGGAGGCTCCCCCTACATGTATAGCTCCTTCTTGGGTCTTTTTGCTCCCCCTAGGACATTGATTTCGGTAATGCCCCGGTTGCCGGCACTTGAAGCAAATGACTTGCTCCTTGCTTTTCTTGGCATTGGGAACACCGGCTTCATTGACCTTTGGAACCGGTTGAGCCTTCTTGACCCTTTTTGGACACTTACTCTTGTAGTGTCTGGATTCCCTACACTCAAAACAAATGATATGAATTTTATTTGAACCTTGAGTGTTTGAGTTACCTAGGGTGGTGGTAGGTGCCGGAGTTGAATTTTGAGCTTCCTCATCTTGATCGGATGTTAAAGGCTCTTCTTGAGGTTGCTCCGGTGTAGAGGATGGTCTCTCCTCCTCAATCGTAGAAGTGGATGCTTCTTCCACTTCCTCCACCTCTTCCGACCCGGAAGTTGACTCCTCACTTTCTTGTGAGGATGATGATGATTCTTCTTCAGTCTCCTCCTCTTCCAAGTCTTCTTGGACCGATTCGGGATTGTCGTGGAATTTGATCAACTTGTTCCACAACTCCTTGGCATCCTTATAGCTTCCTAATCTGGACAAAATATCATTAGGTATCAAATCAATCAACATTTTTGTTACCTTAACGGTTGTCTTGAATTTTTCCCGTTGCTCCTCGGTCCATCTCTTCATCTTGAAGATTTTGCCGTTTTCTCCTCTCGGAGCATCAAAACCTATAGTCACGGCAAACCAATTTTCTATATTCGTCATTAGAAAATATTCCATCCTACCTTTCCAATACGCAAAATGTTCGCGGTTGAAGGAAGGTGGGATGTTAACGTCGTCACCCAATCTTTCCTCAAATTCCATATTCTTCCCTCTAGCTTCTTGACTCCGGGTTGTTAATCCGTAGAAGAGCCCGAGCTCGATACCACTTGTTGGGATATTTGAGCGGTTAGAGGGGGTGAATAGCGTTATGACGTCGATTGAATTCTTTCGCGTTTGTTTCTACAATTTTGTTAACGCAGCGGAATATAGATAATGAAAGCAATAACGAAATATACAACACGCTAACACAACGATATAACGTGGTTCGGAACCACACGGTTCCTACTCCACGGATCGGGTTCGTACGAACCCTAGCGATGCCACAAACACCACTAATCAATAAACTCCTTCTCGACAACAAGTCGGAGGCGGAGAAACCTCGTACAAATGTTTACAACAATAAACAAGTAAATACAAGCAAATACAATATGAATTACAAATGCAAGTAAAGGAAAAACACTTTACAAGAGCTTTGGATTGCTTGATCTTTGATTGCCTTGAACTAGCTTTGAAGGACTGGAAAGCACCAACTTCCCCCTTCAATTTCGCTCAAGAAAATCGCTATCTTTTCCTCCATCACGAGCTCCTTATATAGCTTCAACCTGTGCTGGAAAAAGTCGATCAGTCGACTGATCGGGACCATCAGTCGACTGATGTCACTGTTGTCGTGAGACAACGGCTAGATCCACGCTGGATAAGTCCAACGAAACCTTCATCAGTCGACTGATTGTGACCATCAGTCGACTGATGGAGTCCTCACTCGACCAGTCGAGTCTCGACTCCATTCTGTGGCTGATTTCTCGAGAACCGGCCGATCGATCACATCGATCACGATCGCTGAGCCATCACGACTACCCAACTCGCAATGATCGCTAGGCCATAACCCGCAGCCAAACCCTAATTGATTTCGGTCCGGCGCCACATGGCATGGCACGACCGCACACCTCAAACATGAGGTTTTAACCCAAGTATGGTTCCCCCATACTTGCTAGACCACCCTTAGCCTAGACCTAATCCTTCTAGCCACCTCCATCAGCCTCACGCCTCTCGGATCCCTCCAAGTCATCCATGACTTGTTCATCCATTGCGCTAGCCTTCAGTGCAAGCCTGGCTGGCTATGTCATGCTAACAGTGTTTACACCACCAAGGCACATTGGACTTACGCCGCCAAGACTCCGCTTGGACTTTACGCCGCCAACCATTGGACTTATGCTGCCAAGACTCTCGCTTGGACTTTACGCCGCCAATATCAAACCCTTGGACTTCTCAAATGCCAAGACTCAAGCTTGGACTTTCCCTTGCCAACCCATGTTGGACTTTCCATGCCAAGACCATGCTTGGACTTTCCTTGCCAACCCATGTTGGACTTTTCATGCCAAGACCATGCTTGGACTTTCCTTGCCAACCCATGTTGGACTTTACATTGCCAAGACCCATGCTTGGACTTTTCCCATTTACCAAGACTCATGCTTGGACTTTTTTCAAATGCCAAGTGTCCCACTTAGACTTCCCATGCCAAGTACCTATGACTTGGACTTTCCCATGACAATTACATTGTCATATGTTTTTGTCGAAACATCAAAACATCACTCGAGTCAAACTCGAGTCCTGGTCAATCGTGACCTGGGCCGATTGCACCAACAACTAGTGCACTTTGTGTGTATTGAGTAGGACCGACTTAGAGGTGATTCGATTTATTGCTGACTACATAATCGAATCGGACCTCAGATATTATTTTGTACAAGCTCTTAATCCCGATATAATAACGGGCACATATACTTAGTATTCATCTCTTTGATTTACCAATGGGCGAGATTTATAGATTAAATCGATAGGCTCAGTAAGTTGGGAAATGATATTATTTATATGGTGTGTCGTTGATTATAGGAGGAAACCA
Organism: Wurfbainia villosa; assembly: GCA_025175895.1. Taxonomy (NCBI): domain Eukaryota; kingdom Viridiplantae; phylum Streptophyta; class Magnoliopsida; order Zingiberales; family Zingiberaceae; genus Wurfbainia; species Wurfbainia villosa. The sequence continues at coordinate 67,348,605 of CM046002.1, forward strand.
TGTCCTATATATTAGGATGATGATGACCCCTTGAGGAGCTCATAAGGTTCATCATGTAAACCCTGCAGGTGGACTTGGTCCGGCATGATGAAAAGGTTGAGTGGTCCTACTCATGGAGTTAGATGTTGATTAATTAATGGTCAGTAAATTAATTAATCGACGGACATTCGAGATCTTAAACACGGGGAGAAAATGTACAAATAATATATGGAGCCTATATTATCTTATGGGGGTTGGTGAGGTAGATCAATGATAATCCTTTAGTGGATTGGATTATCATTAGTGGATCGGACTTTATGTCGGCTTGATCCATGGGTGGCCAAGATCCAACTCCTCCTCATGGTCCCTAATGTAGCCTATTAACACCTCATGAAGCTTAGATCCAATGGATAGAAACAAAGCTCTAGATCCAAAGGTAGAGATTAAATCTCTAGATCCGACGGTTGAGATTAAATCCCTAGAACCAATGGTGGAGATTAAAACATGGCTTATCCCTAACTCTATAAAAGGAGGGCAAGGGGTGGGCGGCAACTCATGAATCCTAATTGAGATAGGATTAGGGTTTGGAGGATTAGGGTTTTGGAGGCTTGGGCGGCACCTAATAAGGAAGTATTTTCCTTTCTTCTTCTTCCTTCAAGGTGGCCTCCATCTAGCAGATTTTTATAGCCCTTTTTAGCCAATGGTCGGTGGCCAAAGACCCTCTTCTCCTTCTCCTTAGGTGGTGGAAACAAGATATATGGCTTTCCCTTGGTGTCTTGGCCGGTTTCCACCATAATCTCCTCCTCCTCCTTCAGCTCCATCCTTGGAGGTTGTTGGTTGGTTGAAAGAAGGAATAGAGCTTTGTTTCTATTCTTCCTCTTGCTCGGAACGAGCAAGGAAGGAAGATTGGCAATCTAGGAGCTTCAACTTTTGGTAGATCATCGCCCACACGACGTCCGAAATGAGGAAGGTCATACATTAGAAGATCGAGAGGTATATCTATTCTCTATTCTCTTTTGTTACTTGCTTGTATTTGTTTTTCCAATTATGAGCATGATATATTCTGTTTGTGGCTAAATAATACTTGGATCCCGAACATAAATACAAAAGTCAGCGATCCATACATCGTCTATTACGCGGCTACTCGTAGAATAGAGGTTGGTCGCTTGAACAATGAGTTTGTTCAAGTGACCTCTCTAAGCGATAACGACGATGACTTGGTTGTTTGGGCAATCCCTTTTGTCTAGGATTAAATTTTTTTAATCTGGGGACATCGATGTGATCGCCATGAACAAGAGACTGAGGTGAAGTGGGAAGCGAAGTTTCCCCTCACCGACTCGATAAGAAAAACCCATCAATTGGTATCAGAGCCAAGGTTTTCGGTTTTGTGTGTTTAGGATTCGGTTAATTTTTATGCACGTTTCATATATTATATGTCTCGGATAATAGTAGGATATGCTTAGTTTAACTCTTTGGTTGCAGGCATAAGATCCGACTATTATGGTCATATGTGTGTATGTGATTGTATGTGTGTAAATGTTTATTTTGTTGAATCCTCGGGGTTGACAAGGCTGGTATTTGAGTTTTTGTAAATTAGATACAGCATTTTTTAGCCACTCTTTATTTTATTTTACTTTTGATCTAGATTTCATGTACACTCCATCGTGGAGTATAGGATCGATGGATGTAAATTAAAATAGGTTTTAGTCTCGGCTCGGATCTCCGGATGGCTAGTACATAGCGTAGGAGGAGCGGACGAGAAGGCAATGCAACGGGAGACATATTGAAGACAAAAGCTATAATAGTTGGAAAATAATTTATTTTTTATATTTATTGATTTTTGTTTGATATGCATGTCGTAGGCTAGGAAAATTCCTAACTTTCAAATTACTAAGTGGGAGAGGGAAATTTTTTATAAATTCCCACGCCCTCCATTACAATTTTACATGTGATGCAAACAAACTTGTGTGTCGGCTCTGAGTGCCTTCCTCCCCATCGGATGAGATTGTTTGCGGATCACAAGGTCAAATATGGTTATAGGGAATTATTAAGGAGCGTGTGCACTTCCCCATTGGAAGGCACATAACCCGAGATAATTGCCTTAGTACCGAGTAATGGTGAACACTTAGATACAAATATAAGTATCCTCCCCATCGGAGTCACTGCTTTTATTTGTAGGTCCAAAGAGGAACCAACTATTATTTTTACTTGTCAAAAAGTTAGGTTGAAAAGATAGTAAAATTAATGGGTAAAACCTCCTCTTACAAATGTAGAATTCGTATACGTCCACACTATCGTGGCATACGATATTCTCGGTGTTTTGAGGTGTTGGTTGATTTTAAAATTTTATTGTTTGACGAATCAATAATTTTTTGAAATCTAATGTTTTGATTTATGTGATTCTTAGGTTTTCTTTCAAAATGACTTTCAACCCACTTGCTGTGATACTGAAAGAGAACAAACTTACTGGACCCAACTATGTTGATTGGAAGAGGAATCTAGACATTGTCTTGACTACTGAGGAATACAAATATGTACTCCTCGAAGAGTGCCCTCCCAAGCTGCGGATGATTACGGGGAAAAGGAGAGAGAGTTATAAGAAGTGGATCAAGGCCGATGAGATGGCGGTGTTACATTTTGGCATCTATGTCAAATGTCTTTAACATCGACATCAAGCCATGCCCACTTGCTTATGACATGATGCTCAATCTCAAGGAGCTTTTAGGACACGAGAATCGGGTGCGAGGCAAGAAGCCATGAAACTTGATGGCAGCACCACCATGATCGAGGAACACCGTAAGGATCATGTTCTCAAGATGATGGCTCATTTGAATAAGTGGAGTTCCTTGGGTGAGATCGATGGTGAAACCCAGTCGATATCATACTCCGATCTCTACCTAGGAGTTTTGAGTTTCCTTAACTACAACATGAACAAGAGGTTGTATTCATTGGCGGAACTTCCGTGAGAACTCCAGAGCGGCAGAGGGCTATTTCGTCGAGTGCTCCATGGTGACCCAAAGGTTTCTACTTCTAAGCTAAAGGTCAAGAAGAAGAGAAACAAAATGGGGTAAAGGCGGTGGGAGGTACTCATGGAGAGTGAAGAAGCCGAAGGCAAGTGCTTCACTTGTAAGCGGTGGACACTGGAAGAAGGAGTTGTCCGCAAGCGTAGAACAAAGGTATATCTTTTGGTCTAGTCATTGAAACATGTTTAGCGGTGTTATCTACCGGCACCTGGTGTGTAGATACGGGAGCCACTGATCATGTCTACAATACTTTGCAGGGGTTCCAGGAAACCATACGACTGGCTGAGGGGGAGATTACCGTGTACTTGGTCAATGTCACGAAGGTAGCGGCTGTTGCAGTGGGAGATGTTCATTTATCTTTTGAGAAAAATAAACTTTTGGTTCTTAAGAATTGCCTTTATGTACCCTTATTTAGAAAGAATTTAATTTCGGTTTCTAAATTGTTTATGGATGGATATTCTATTTCTTTTAATGACAGAGTTGTTATAAGAAGGAATAGGGACATTATCTATTCGGGTGCATTGATAGGAAATTTGTACACACTTGACCCAAAAGCTCCCATGATGCATATTGAAATTAATAACACATCTTCTAATTCCAATAAGAGAAAAGAACCTTCGAAGATGAACCAAACACATCTTTGGCATCTTAGGCTTGGTCACATTAACATAAGCAGAATTTAAAGGTTGATAGCTGATGGACCTTTGGGTTCATTAGTGGTGGAGGATCTCCCAACTTGCGAATCTTGCTTGGAGGGTAAGATGACTAAGAGGCCTTTTAAGGCCAAGGGGTATAGAGCCAAAGATGTGTTAGAATTGGTTTATTCTGAATTGTGTGGTCTTATGTCTATCCAGGCTAGAGGTGGTTTTGAGTATTTTGTCTCTTTTATAGACGATTACTCGAGATATGGATACATTTACCCGATGCGTCGCAAGTCTGAATGCTTTGACAAGTTCAAAGAATTGAAGGCTGATGTGGAGAAATGTCAAGGTAAAAGTATCAAGACACTACGATCTGATCGTGGTGGCGAGTACCTCTTCGGAGAGTTTAGGAACTACTTATCAGAGGCTGGGATTCAATCCCAATTGACTACACCTGGCACACCCCAGCAGAATGGTGTAGCAGAGCGAAGGAATAGGACTCTTATGGAGATGGTTAGATCGATGATGAGTTATTCTGAATTGCCAGATTCATTCTGGGGATATGCTCTAGATACGGTAGTGTACATTCTGAACTTCGTTCCATCTAAATAAGTGCCTTCTACTCCCACAGAATTGTGGACTGGACGAAAGCCTAGTCTAAGACATATTCGGATATGGGGGAGTCCAACACATGTGCTGAAGGCAGATGCTGGTAAGTTGGAACCTCGTACAGAAGTACGCATGTTCGTTGGCTATCCTAGAGGAACGAAGAATGGTTTGTTTTATTTTCCTAGAGATCAGAGGGTGATCGTTAGCACGAACGCTAGATTTCTAGAGGAAGACAATGTGATGAGCCATAAGCCCAAGAGTAAAATTGTTCTGGAGGAATTAAAAGGAGAAGTCACTTCTTCAGTACCACCGGTACAAGAGGATATACCACAAGTCACTGCACCGCGTGTCATAGAGGATACACAGGAGATACCTCTTTATAGTGGGAGGGTTGTAAGACAGCCTGATAGATTCATGTTCTTGGGAGAATGTTCTGATTTGGTCCCTAGCGAACATTAACCTGATCCCTAGACATATGACGAGGCAATCCAAGATAAAGATGTAGTATCTTGGCAAAGTGCAATGAATGCTGAGATTGAATCTATGGATTCAAATCAGGTCAGGGAGCTAGTAGAACCACCTGATGGTGTAAAAACCATTGGATGCAAGTGGATCTACAAAAGAAAGAGAGGAATAGATGGGAAGGTTGAGACCTTCAAAGCAAGACTTGTTGCGAAGGGGTATACTTAGAAGGAGGATATCGATTATGAGGAGACCTTTTTGCTGGTAGCCATGCTTAAGTCTATCCGAATTCTTTTATGCATAGCAGCTCATATGGATTATGAGGTGTGACAAATGGATGTCAAGACAGCTTTCCTTAATGGAAGTCTTGAGGAAAACATCTATATGAAGCAACCAGAGGGATTCATTGCTAAGGGCAAAGAGCATCTTGTATGTAAGCTTAATCGGTCCATTTATGAATTGAAGCAAGCTTCGAGGTCTTGGAACATCCTCTTTGATGAGGTAATCCAGTCTTATGGATTTATTCAAAGTCCGAATGAGTCTTGTGTATACAAGAGATGTGACGGAAACATAGTGGTATTTCTTGTACTATATGTAGATGACATTTTGTTGATTGGCAACAATATCAAGGTGTTATCGTATGTAAGGGTATGGTTGTCCAAAAAGTTTGATATGAAGGACTTGGGAGAGGTGGGACACATCCTTGGGATCAAGGTTATAAGGGATCGCAGGAAAAGGATGTTGTGCTTATCCCAAGCTTCATACATAGACACGATTATGGATCGTTTTAGCATTCAGAACTCCAAGAAGGGTTTTCTACCTTTCAGGCATGGAGTTCCTTTATCTAAGGAGATGTGTTCTAGATCATCTGAGGAGATAGAGGAGATGAAGGCGGTTCCATATGCTTCGGCAGTAGGAAACCTCATGTATGCAATGCTATGTATGAGACTAGATATCTCCTATGCCATCGACATGGTCAGCAGATATCAGAGTAATCCAGGGCAGGGACATTGGACTACGGTAAAGCATATATTGAAGTACCTGAGAAGAACTAGGGATTATATGCTGGTTTACCGGCCAGACCAATTACTCCCTGTGGGTTACACGGATTCCTACTTCCAATCTGATAGGGATAACAGTAAGTCTACCTCAAGTTTTGTGTTTACTTTTGGAGGTGGAGTCATTGTATGGAGGAGTGTCAAGGTAAATGCGCATGACTAGGGGATCTGCGGGTTGGCTAGAGGGGGCTGAATAGCCCTCTTCCAATGGATGTTGGAATTCTCTCGTTCGTTTGCTCGTCTAGACAATCGTTAGCACAAGCGGAAGCATAAACAATAAAGACAAAGCAATAAATGAAAATACAAACGCTAACAAAGAATGTAACGTGGTTCACGGCTACGCCGCTAATCCACGATCCCAATTCGTCCGAGGTGAATAACTCCTCCAAAGCCAATCACTATTGGTCTCTCCTTTGCACCAAGCTAGGTGGAGGTAACCTTTACAATCAAGATCACTCTTCTTACAATAAGAATGGAGTAAAAGCAAGTAAGAAGAGTTTAGAGCTTGTGGGGCACTAAGAAGATCACTTAGAGCATAAGCATTAGCCTCTCAAAGGCTCACACCCTCTCTTTTTATAGAGAGGGCTGATTTCTTCCCGTTGGCCACTACGATCGCCGCCTGATGACTATCACCACTACAACGGCCTCGAACACGCCGGATCCCGACCGCTAGTCCAACAGAACTCTTGGCAATGATCACTGGACCTCGAGCCGATCGCCGCCCGTAGTCGACGCCTACGGCCACGAGCTTTCAGGTTCGCGATATCTTCGGTACCGATCGCTATTCCATAATCGATCGATCACGGGCATAAACCCATCAGATACGGATACATCGAACTCACTGATTAGAGCAATGATCGCCATGACATGACAATGACCGGTGTCGGAAAACCCATCCGACACTTGGCCAAATGGCCAAGTTTCACCTTAGAGCTACCCCTCCCCGGGTTACAATCGCTCGAAGTCCTTCGCCAATTTCTCTCTTCATTCTCGCCACGCCCTCGGGCAAAGATCCGCACACGACTCGCAATGCTCCTTCGCGTCTCTTGCCTCGAAGTCTACTTCCTCCGGCTTCACTCCAAGCTTCTCGTCCGGCGGTCCCTCGGATGCTCCAAGCGCACGGCTTCCGCAAAGCTATCCTTCACCGACTCAAGGCACGAGCCATGAGATGTGAAACTTGCCACAGCTCCATGTGCAAATTACTAAGTCCTGCACGACTTCAACGCACATATCAAATCAACATAATACACTAACTTAAACCCTTTGCCACACCATCAAAACCATATTACGGCAAGAGATTGCCCTAATAATCTCCCCCTTTTTGATGTGTGGCAATCCGTTTAAGTTAGGTAAAAACATTTGATATAAATTTTAAAGGAAAGAAAGCATGTAAACATAAACATGATATAGCAACATGCAACTCCCCCTTAATCCATGAAACTCCCCCTTAATTTCTCCCCCTATCATAATTAACTTAAACATAATTATTTCTCCCCCTTTGACACCATCAAAAATATTAATACTAAGTTATAAACTCATGGCATCAAGTATAAAGAGAAACATATATGAAAATCAGTCAAAACCTGATAAAATCAGGTTATCAGACTTTGTTCATGATCCATCAATGACTACTATCGATGGCAATGATCGAGCACAAAGGAATCTGAATTTCTGATTTTCTGGATGAATTTCATAAATGCATTATTAATTCCAGAAAATTCTAAAATTCATGAAATTTGGGGAACATATCTCTTTTAAGTATATCTATAAGTGAAAAATAGGTTTTCATGAAAAATCAATATATTTTCACGTATTTGCCAAAAATCCAAAAGCTTTAAAAACTACTAGGTTTTTTATCATAAGAGTATCCATTTTAACACCTAGTCTTGCATCCAATTGTTTCAAAACATGAATACTTAGATTTTAGATTAAGAAATAGTTTTGAAAACATATGAAATATCCAACCATGATCTTTGGGCAATATGTCTATGAATTAAACATAAGCCTTCCCCATGATTGGTCTATTATTGCTATATTGATACTTTAAATGACCATCTAAATGCCATAGGCATTAGTGGACATTTGTATCATCCTAACATCTCACCCATGCTAAGTTTGCAATCAAGTTAGCCTATAGTGAGTGTGAGATGCATCCTAGGGGGGTATTTGTGTATACTTAACCAATATATTCATGCAATTCTATCAAGGTTAAGTATCAACCTAACAATCATCATGATCATAAAGGCATGTCAATTAATTTTACATTATGATCATGAAATACATGTATTCATTGAATAATAATCATGCATTAGGTATTATATGATGATAATAAGCAAAGTATCACCTAAAGCATGATTCAACCCTATTTCTCATGATTACGTGCCAAATATTAAAATCATAAATCATGATTTCAAACATTCATAGCAATTACATTAATCATCATGATTTAAGCATTATTATCTATTTATGGGCACGTTATCATCACCCAACACTATTCTAAAAATGTTGTCCCACCATCCTAAGTCAACCAAAATATGATATAGGTCAATTGCATATGGTTGACTACCCTAGGGGTTATCCTAACCCTTAAGGATGGATTTTGGAACCCAAAATAGGTTCTTTCCTATTGGGTTCACTAAGTATTCCTTGGGGATCCATTTCCTAGCTATTACTTTCTTCTTATCTTGTCCCCTAGCTATTAGGCATTTGTAGGCCTTCTCATTTTTCTTTTCCTTGTAGCCTAGGCCCTTTTTGTTGAAGCTAGCTCTTTGGCTCCCTAAGATCATGTTCAATGTGTTGGAGCCAATTGTGAATTGTTCTAGGGCTTTTGTTAAATAATCTACCTTTTCCCTTAAGGCCCTATTTTCATTTATACATGCATCACTAACATCTAATGGCATATAAAGGTCATGTGAGCATGCATCATTTAAGCTAGAAGAAATATTATCATTTAAGCATGCATTTTCTAGCTTATTTTCTAATGCCTTAATTTGATTAAGCATGCTTTTATTTTTATTTTTCATTCCAAATAAGTCCTTAGTTAAACTAGAAATTATGGAAACTATTTTCTTAGGAGAGGCTTTCGTTACCATAGTTTCCATACCCTCTTCTTCTTCTTGGGATGAGGAGGATGTAGAAGCTCCCCCTTCACTTGAGCTCTCTCCTCTTGAGCTTGATCCTTCATTTTCGGATGAAGAGCAATCCAAGTCATCAAAGGCCATCAAGGCCAAATTGGTGACAAAGGCATTCTCTTCATCGGATGATGATGAGGAGGATGAGGATGGATCATCACTAGTCCTTGCCTTGAGAGCTTTAGCCTTTCCCTTTTCCTTTGTCTTCTTCTCCTCTTCCTTCTTTTTCTTGCTCCCGTTTTTCTTCTTCTTTTCTTCTTTCTTTTTCCTCTCTTCCTTGCTCTTGTTTAAGAGAGGACAATTGTCCCTTATGTGCCCTTCTCCTTGGCAATTGTAGCATATGACCTTCCCCCTTGGTCTTCTATTCTTATCATGAGATTTATCAAATCTAAAATTCTTAAATGCACGTCTTACCTTCCTTACCATATAGGCTTCTTCGGTGCTATCCATGGAGGAGGAGGAAGACGCTTCGTCATCGGAGGAGGAGGGGATTTCCATATTCTTCTTCCCCTTGTTCGCTATCAAAGCTACTCCTCTTGAGGGTTGAATTCTAGGCTCTTCTTGTATTCCTTCAAGCCTAGTTTCGTGGAGCTCTATTGTTGAGAAAAATTCCTCCAAGGTACTTACTTCCAAGTTCTTGGAGATGTAAAACGAATCCACCATGGAGCTCCATCTTGAGGACCGGGGAAAGGCATTTATGGCCTTCATTACCATATCCCGGTTGGAGAGCTTTTCTCCTACACTTGTTAGCCCAATTAATATTTCTTTATATCTAGAATGTAGGGAAGTTACCTTTTCTCCCTTTTCTAATTTGGTGTTTGAGAGTTGGGAGCGGAGGAGGTCTCTCCTAGCTAGCTTGGCCTCGGATGTGCCTTCATGGAGTTCTACAAGCTTTTCCCACATCTCCTTGGCGCTTAGGCATTCTCTTATTCGGTTGATTTCTTGTTGGGGGAGCACATTGAAGAGATGATTTGGCTTTTGAATTTGCAAGGTGCTCTTCCCTTTGCCTTTTGGTCCACCAAGATTTCTCTATTGGCTTCCCCTCTTCATCCCTAGGCAAAACGAAACCGGATTCCATTGTAATCATAATATCAAAATCCATTTCGAAAAATACCTCCATTCGCTTCTTCCACCAAGTGAATTCTCCTTCAAACTTTGGAGGATGGATGTTGGAGCTGGCCATTTTGAAAGTTGCTTGTTGTGGCGGTTAGTCCTCGACAAGCTTAACCTTGCTCTGATACCACTTGTAGGGGATCGGTACGGTCGGCTAGAGGGGGGTGAATAGCCCTCTTCCAATGGATGTTGGAATTCTCTCGTTCGTTTGCTCGTCTAGACAATCGTTAGCGCAAGCAGAAGCATAAACAATAAAGACAAAGCAATAAATGAAAATACAAACGCTAACAAAGAATGTAACGTGGTTCACGGCTACGCCGCTAATCCACGATCCCGATTCGTCCGAGGTGAATAACTCCTCCAAAGCCAATCACTATTGGTCTCTCCTTTGCACCAAGCTAGGTGGAGGTAACCTTTACAATCAAGATCACTCTTCTTACAATAAGAATGGAGTAAAAGCAAGTAAGAAGAGTTTAGAGCTTGTGGGGCACTAGGAAGATCACTTAGAGCATAAGCATTAGCCTCTCAAAGGCTCACACCCTCTCTTTTTATAGAGAGGGCTGATTTCTTCCGTTGGCGCCACCGATCGCCGCTTGGCTGTCATCACTACTACAACGGCCTCCGAACACGTCGAATCCCGACCATTGTAGTCCAACGGAACTCTTGGCAGTCATCATGGACCTCAACGATCGCTGCCTCCGTAGTCGCGCCGATTGGCTACGAGCGATTCCGCGCGATAACGGCTGATCGCCATTCCATGGCGATCGGCTGATCGGCATAAACCCATCACGGATACCAATCGAACTCACTGACTTAGAGCGATCGGCCGCCATGACATGGCAATGACCGTGTGTCGAAAAACCCATCCGACACTTGGCCAAATGGCCAAGTTTCACCTAAGAGCTACCCCTCCCGTGTTACAATCGCCACTCATCTCTCAAGTCCCGCCTCGGTTCTCTTCGTTCGGCCACGCCCCTGGCGACTCGGCGCACGGCTCGCAATGCTCATTCGCGTCTCTTGCCTCGAAGTCTACTTCCTCCGGCTTCACTCCAAGCTTCTCGTCTGGCGATCCCTCGGATGCTCCAAGCGCACGGCTTCCGCAAAGCTATCCTTCACCGACTCAAGGCACGAGTCATGAGATGTGAAACTCGCCACGGCTCCATGTGCGAATTACTAAGTCCTGCACGACTTCAACGCACATATCAAATCAACATAACACACTAACTTAAACCCTTTGCCACACCATCAAAACCATATTACGGCAAGAGATTGCCCTAACAATCTCCCCCTTTTTGATGTGTGGCAATCCGTTTAAGTTAGGTAAAAACATTTGATATAAATTTTAAAGGAAAGAAAGCATGTAAACATAAACATGATATAGCAACATGCAACTCCCCCTTAATCCATGAAACTCCCCCTTAATTTCTCCCCCTATCATAATTAACTTAAACATAATTATTTCTCCCTTCGACACCATCAAAATATTAATACTAAGTTATAAACTCATGGCATCAAGTATAAAGAGAAACATATAATCAGTCAAAACCTCGATAAAATCAGGTTATCAGATTTGTTCATTAGATCACGATCACTATCGATGGCAAATGACCGCACAAAGGAATCCGAATTTCTGATTTTCTCGATGAATTTCAGAAATGCATTATTAATTCCAGAAAATTCTAAAAATCATGAAATTTGGGGAACATATCTCTTTTAAGTATATCTATCAGTGAAAAATAGGTTTTCATGAAAAATCATTATATTTTCACGTATTTGCCAAAAATCCAAAAGCTTTAAAAACTACTAGGTTTTTGATCATAAGAGTATCCATTTTAACACCTAGTCTTGCATCCAATTGTTTCAAAACATGAATACTTAGATTTTATATTAAGAAATAGTTTTGAAAACATATGAAATATCCAACCATGATCTTTGGGCAATATGTCTATGAATTAAACATAAGCCTTCCCCATGATTGGTCTATTATTGCTATGTTGATACTTTAAATGACCATATAAATGCCATAGGCATTAGTGGACATTTGTATCATCCTAACATCTCACTCATGCTAAGTTTGCAATCAAGTTAGCCTATAGTGAGTGTGAGATGCATCCTAGGGGGGTATTTGTGTATACTTAACCAATATATTCATGCAATTCTATCAAGGTTAAGTATCAACCTAACAATCATCATGATCATAAAGGCATATGTCAATTAATTTTACATTATGATCATGAAATACATGTATTCATTGAATAATAATCATGCATTAGGTATTATATGATGATAATAAGCAAAGTATCACCTAAAGCATGATTCAACCCTATTTCTCATGATTACCTGCCAAATATTAAAATCATAAATCATGATTTCAAACATTCATAGCAATTACATTAATCATCATGATTTAAGCTTTATTATCTATTTATGGGCACGTTATCATCACCCAACACTATTCTAAAAATGTTGTCCCACCATCCTAAGTCAACCAAAATATGATATAGGTCAATTGCATATGGTTGACTACCCTAGGGGTTATCCTAACCCTTAAGGATGGATTTTGGAACCCAAAATAGGTTCTTTCCTATTGGGTTCACTAAGTATTCCTTGGGGATCCATTTCCTAGCTATTACTTTCTTCTTATCTTGTCCCCTAGCTATTAGGCATTTGTAGGCCTTCTCATTTTTCTTTTCCTTGTAGCCTAGGCCCTTTTTGTTGAAGCTAGCTCTTTGGCTCCCTAAGATCATGTTCAATGTGTTGGAGCCAATTGTGAATTGTTCTAGGGCTTTTGTTAAATAATCTACCTTTTCCCTTAAGGCCCTATTTTTATTTATACATGCATCACTAACATCTAATGGCATATAAAGGTCATGTGAGCATGCATCATTTAAGCTAGAAGAAATATTATCATTTAAGCATGCATTTTCTAGCTTATTTTCTAATGCCTTAATTTGATTAAGCATGCTTTTATTTTTTCTTTTTCATTCCAAATAAGTCCTTAGTTAAACTAGAAATTATGGAAACTATTTTCTTAGGAGAGGCTTTCGTTACCATAGTTTCCATATCCTCTTCTTCTTCTTCGGATGAGGAGGATGTAGAAGCTCCCCCTTCACTTGAGCTCTCTCCTCTTGAGCATGATCCTTCATTTTCGGATGAAGAGCAATCCAAGTCATCAAAGGCCATCAAGGCCAAATTGGTGACAAAGGCATTCTCTTCATCTGATGATGATGAGGAGGATGAGGATGGATCATCCCAAGTCCTTGCCTTGAGAGCTTTAGCCTTTCCCTTTTCCTTTGTCTTCTTCTCCTCTTCCTTCTTTTTCTTGCTCCCGTTTTTCTTCTTCTTTTCTTCTTTCTTTTTCCTCTCTTCCTTGCTCTTGTTTAAGAGAGGACAATTGTCCCTTATGTGCCCTTCTCCTTGGCAATTGTAGCATATGACCTTCCCCCTTGGTCTTCTATTCCTATCATGAGATTTATCAAATCTAAAATTCTTAAATGCACGTCTTACCTTCCTTAACATATAGGCTTCTTCGGTGCTATCCATGGAGGAGGAGGAAGACGCTTCGTCATCGGAGGAGGAGGGGATTTCCATCTTCTTCTTCCCCTTGTTCGCTATCAAAGCTACTCCTCTTGAGGGTTGAATTCTAGGCTCTTCTTGTATTCCTTCAAGCCTAGTTTCGTGGAGCTCTATTGTTGAGAAAAATTCCTCCAAGGTACTTACTTCCAAGTTCTTGGAGATGTAAAATGAATCCACCATGGAGCTCCATCTTGAGGACCGGGGAAAGGCATTTATGGCCTTCATTACCATATCCCGGTTGAAGAGCTTTTCTCCTACACTTGTTAGCCCAATTAATATTTCTTTAAATCTAGAATGTAGGGAAGTTACCTTTTCTCCCTTTTCTAATTTGATGTTTGAGAGTTGGGAGCGGAGGAGGTCTCTCCTAGCTAGATTGGCCTCGGATGTGCCTTCATGGAGTTCTACAAGCTTTTCCCACATCTCCTTGGCGCTTAGGCATTCTCCTATTCGGTTGATTTCTTGTTGGGGGAGCACATTGAAGAGATGATGCTTGGCTTTTGAATTTGCAAGGTGCTCTTCCCTTTGCGTTTTGGTCTACCAAGATTTCTCTATTGGCTTCCCCTCTTCATCCCTAGGCAAAACGAAACCGGATTCCATTGTAATCATAATATCAAAATCCGTTTCGAAAAATACCTCCATTCACTTCTTCCACCAAGCGAATTCTCCTTCAAACTTTGGAGGATGGATGTTTGAGCTAGCCATTTTGAAAGTTGCTTGTTGTGGCGGTTAGTCCTCGACAAGCTTAACCTTGCTCTGATACCACTTGTAGGATCCTAGAGGGGGTGAATAGCCCTCTTCCAATGGATGTTGGAATTCTCTCGTTCATTTGCTCGTCTAGACAATCGTTAGCGCAAGCGGAAGCATAAACAATAAAGACAAAGCAATAAATGAAAATACAAACGCTAACAAAGAATGTAACGTGGTTCACGGCTATGCCGCTAATCCACGATCCCGATTCGTCCGAGGTGAATCACTCCTCCAAAGCCAATCACTATTGGTCTCTCCTTTGCACCAAGCTAGGTGGAGGTAACCTTTACAATCAAGATCACTCTTCTTACAATAAGAATGGAGTAAAAGCAAGTAAGAAGAGTTTAGAGCTTGTGGGGCACTAGGAAGATCACTTAAAGCATAAGCATTAGCCTCTCAAAGGCTCACACCCTCTCTTTTTATAGAGAGGGCTGATTTCTTCCCGTTGGCCGCCACCAGTCGACTACCGCCCTTGGCGATCACATTACTACAACGACCTCGAACACGCCGGATCCCGACTTGTAGTCCAACGGAACTCTTGGCTAATCATTGACTCGAGCCGATCGCCGCTCGTAGTCGATCGCCTACGGCCACTACGAGCGCTTCGCTCGTGATATCTTCCGCAAGATCGTTATTTCCATGGCGTCACGGGCATATAAACCCATCGGGATACAACTCAATCGACTCGAGGCCGATCGCCATGACATGGCGATCGTGTCGAAAACCCATCCGACACTTGGAAAAATGGCCAAGATTCACCTAAGAGCTACCCCTCCCCGGGTTACAATCGCCACTCATCTCTGAGTCCTTCGCCGGTTCTTTCGTTCTCGCCACGCCCCTCCGATCAGCGACGGCTCGCATAATGCTCTTCGTGTCTCTTGCCTCAAGACTACTTCCTCCGCTTTCACTCCAAGCTTCTCGTCCGGTCCCTCGATGCTCCAAGCGCACGGCTTCCGCAAAGCTATCCTTCACCGACTCAAGGCACGAGTCATGAGATGTGAAACTCGCCACGGCTCCATGTGCGAATTACTAAGTCCTGCACGACTTCAACGCACATATCAAATCAACATAACAGACTAACTTAAACCCTTTTCCACACCATCAAAACCATATTACGGCAAGAGATTGCCCTAACAGACTCCACCATGCAAGCTGAGTATGTGGCAGCCTCTGAGGAAGCCAAAGAAGTTGTGTGGCTCAAGAACTTCCTGATGGACTTGGATGTGATTCCTGGTTTGCCTAGAACTATCACAATTTATTGTGATAATAGTGGTGCGGTTGAAAACTCGAAGAAACCACGAGCCCATAAGGCTAGTAAACACATAGAGCGCAAGTACCACCTGATACGAGAAATCGTAAAGAGAGGAGAAGTTGTTGTGGCCAAGATTGCATCAGAGGATAACCTGGCAGATCCTTTCACTAAGGCCCTTCCGGCGAGAGCTTTTGATAGGCATGTGGAGGGAATAGGGATCAGATGTATGGTAGTTTGAGGACAGCATACTCTTTTAGTATAAGTGGGAGATTGTAGGGATGTATACTGAAAAGTCTATCTTTTGTATGAACATCTTTATTTTGAAATAAGAATCACATGATCATTGTTTGCATTTTTATGGTTATGCAATATTGTCTAATACATTACATTGTAGATAACATGGTGTGTGGTCTCACACGGGAGATCATGTTATCTGCTACTTGTAAAGTATAAGTAAAGGCTCACAACCGAGATGACTTTACACAAACCATCGGAATGATTGTAGTGTGATTTGGTATTGGTTTGTCTTGATCATAAAATCACACTAGTGCACTTTGTGTGTATTGAGTAGGACCGACTTAGAGGTGATTCAATTTATTGTTGACTACATAATCAAATCGGACCTCAGATATTATTTTGTACATGCTCTTAATCCCAATATAATAACGGGCACATATACTTAGTATTCATCTCTTTTTATAGATTAAATCAATAGGCTCGGTAAGTTGGGAAATGATATTATTTATATGGTGTGCCATTGATTATAGGAGGAAACCGTGTCCTATTTATTAGGATGATGATGTCCCCTTGAGGAGCTCATAAGGTTCATAATGTAAACCCTGCAGGTGGACTTGGTCCAGCATGATGAAAAGGTTGAGTGGTACTACTCATGGAGTTAGATGTTGATTAATTAATGGTCATTAATTTAATTAATCGACTGACATTCGAGATATTAAACAAGGGTAGAAAATGTACAACTAATATATGGAGCTCATATTATCTTATGGGGGTTGGTGAGGTAGATCAATGATAATCCTTTAGTGGATTGGATTATCATTAGTGGATCAGACTTTATGTGGGCTTGATCCATGGGTGGCCAAGATCCAACTCCTCCTCATGGTCCCTAATGTAGCCTATTAACACCTCAAGAAGCTTAGATCCAATGGATAGAAACAAAACTCTAGATCCAAAGGTAGAGATTAAATCTCTAGATCCGACGGTTGAGATTAAATCTCTAGATCCGATGGTTGAGATTAAATCCCTAGAATCAATGGTGGAGATTAAAATATGGCTTATCCCTAACTCTATAAAGGAGGGCAAGGGGTGAGTGGCAACTCATGAATCCTAATTGAGATAGGATTAGGGTTTGGAGGATTAGGGTTTTGGAGGCTTGGGCGGCACCAAATAAGGAAGTATTTTCCTTTCTTCTTCTTCCTTAAAGGTGGTCTGTCCAAAGAGATTTTTCCAAAGATTTTTCAGCCAAAGGGTCGACACCAAAGACCCTCTTCTTCTTCTCCTTAGGTTGTGGAAACAAGATATAGGGCTTTCCCTTGGTGTCTTTGCCAGTTTCCACCATAATCTCCTCCTCCTTCTTGGTCGGCGGCAAGCTCCATCCATGGAGGTTGTTGGTTGGTTGAAAGAAGGAATGGAGCTTTGTTTCTATTCTTTCTCTTGCTCGAAACGAGCAAGCAAGGAAGATTGGCGATCTAGGAGCTTCAACTTTTGGTAGATCGTCGCCCACACGATGTCCGAAAGGAGGAAGGTCATACATTAGAAGATCGACAGGTATATCTATTCTCTATTCTCTTTTGTTACTTGCTTGTATTTGTTTTTCCAATTATGAGCAAGATATATTCTGTTTGTGGCTAAATAATACTTGGATCCCGAACATAAATACAAAAGCCGACGATCCGTACATCGTCTATTCCGCGGCTACTCATATAATAGAGGTTGGTCGCTTGGGGGGGGGGTGAACAGCCCTCTATCGTCGTACGGTGGAATTTACTCGTTGATTGCTCGTCTACAAACTCGTTAGTGCAAGCAAAAAAATTAACAATAAAGACAAAGCAATAAGTAAAGGAAATCAAACACTAACACCAAGATGTAATGTGGTTCACGACCTTGCCGCTAATCCACGGACCGATTCATCCAAGGTGAATCACGCCTTAAGCTTCACTGTTCTCTCCTTGGCACCAAGCAAGGTGGAGGTAACCTTTTCTTACAAGATCTCTCTTCTTACAATAAGATTGGAATAAATGTAAGTAAGAAGAGTGGAAATCATTTGGCCACTTGTGAGGATGTTTAGGAGTTAAGCATTAGCCTCCCCAAGTGTCAAAATGCTCCTTCTTATAAAGAAGAGCCCAATCTTCCCACGGGCAATCGGTGATGCCCCGATCCGTCGACTAATGTTGTAGTCGTTGCCCAATAACGGCTTCATCCACGTTGGTTTCCAACCAACAACTCCCACATCAGTCGACTGATCGTGACCATCAGTCGACTGATGGTTCCATCAGTCGAGTGGTCGATGCGATCACTCGACTGGTGATGGTTCTGTGCACCCTCGACACTAGTTGACTGCTACCCTTGTCAGTCGACTGATGGAGCCATCAGTCGACTGCCAAGAGCTAGCAATCGACCGTTCGGCCAGAATGGAAACTCGAACACCAGTCGAGTCTTGAAGTCGCTAACCGCCATCACATGCACATGGCGGCCGATCGATGTCGGAAAACCCTCAAACTTGGGTACATCCGACTATCAGGTTCACCTCATCCAACTCGGTTGAGCCTCCGACTCTTGACTTAGCCATCCGGCCAAGTTCATCTACTTGCTACCCGACCCAGGTTACATTCGCTCACTCTCATCCCTTCGGAGTCCCTCATATTTGAAGTTATCTTCGTCCGGCCACGTCCCTCGGATGCGCCAAGCGTACGGCTTCGCAGCCCTATCCTTCGCGTCTCGCCCTAAAGTCTACTTCCTTTAGCTTCACTCCAATGCTCCTCGTCCGATGGTCCCTCAGATGCACCAAGCACGTGGCTTCCACAATGCTCCTTCACCGACTCAAGGACCGAGTCATGAGATGGTGACTTGCTGATGCTTCATCAAGCTAACCTTGTGCGAATTACTAAGTCTTGCAAGACTCCAACGCACATATCAAAACCATAACAATCTAACTTAAACCCTTTGCCACACACATCAAAACCACATCATGGGTTGATTGCCCTAACAATCTCCCCCTTTTTGATGTGTGGCAATCCGTTTAAGTTAGGTAAAACAAATACATAAAACATAAGGCAAGAATGCATGTAAATAAAAGCATGAGTATCAAACTCCCCCTTAAGACATGCTAAATTTTTCCTTTTAGCATGATTAACTTAAACCTATCAATTCTCCCTCTTTGACACCATCAAAAATATTATCTAAATGTTATACAAGCATGGCATCAACTCTAAGGAAGAAAAATACCCAAAAACAACTCAAAACCTGATAAAAATGGTTACTGTGCTCATGCATAGTACATCAGTCGACTGGCACGCAAATTTTAAGTTTTATGATTTTCGAAACCCAATTTTAGAAATGCATTAAAAATTCTAGGAAATTTAAAAAATAATGAAATTTTGAGTACATATTTCTTATGAGTTCCTCTATTAGTGAAAAATAATTTTTCATGAAAATTCATTTTATTTTTTCAAGTTAGGCAAAAACTCAAAAGTTGTAAAAAGTCTAAGATTAGTATCAAATTTAAAGCCTAGTTTTGCCTTGAAGTTTTTCAAAATATGAACTCACTGTTTATGAAACATAAAATGGTCTTAAAATCATTTGAAATATCCAACCATGATCATTGGGCAATATGTCTATGAATTAAACATATGCTTTCCCAATGATTGGTCTATTATTACTCTATTGATACACTTAATGACCCATCTAAATGTCATAGGCATTAGTGAACCATTTGTTTCATCCTATCATCTCACCCATTGCAAAGTTCTCAATCAAGTTAGCCTTATAGTGGGATGTGAGATGTTCCTAATGGTATTTACACTTAACCAAAATTTTATGCATTTCTACCCATGGTTAAGTATCATCCTAAAAACCCAATCATAAACATGCATCAAGAATTATCAATCATGATCATAAATCATCAATCATTGCATATCATGATTATAAATTATAAAATTGAGCATGAATCATGATTTAAACATTCAATTTATGGGTTATTCATTATCATCACCCAACACTATGTTAAAAATTTATAACCCATACCATCATAAGTCAACCATAAAATATGATATAAGTAAAATCCTCATGGTTGACTATCCTAGGGTTTTCCTAACCCTTAAGGATGTATTTAGGAACTCAATATAAGTTCTTTCCTATGAGATTCACTAAAACTTCTTTAGGGATCTATTTTCTAGCTATTATTTTATTTTTTGCTTGACCCCTAGCAATTAGGCATTGATAGGCCTTTTCATTTTTATTCCCCTTATAACCTAGGCCTTTCCTATTGAAGCTTGCCCTTTGGCTTCCTATGATCATGTTCAATGTGTTGGAGCCAATAGTGAATTTCTCTAGGGCCTTAGTTAAATGGTCTACCTTTTCTCTTAAGACCCTATTTTCCTCAATACATGCATCATTAACATCTAGAGGAATATAGTGACATTTAAGCATGCATTTGCTAGTTTTTCTTCTAGGGCCTTAATCTCATTTTGCATGCATTTATTTCTATTTTTCATTTTAAATAAGTCCCTAGTTAAACATGAAATCATGGAAACTATTTTCTTAGGATAAAGATTCGTTACCATAGTTTCCATGTCTTCTTCCTCCGATTCCAATGAGGATGAGGATGAAGCTCCCCCTTCACTTGAGCTCTCCTCACTAGTGCTTCTTTCTTCTTGCTTGGAGGAGGAGGAGTCCAAGTATTCTATGGCCATTAGTGCGAGGCTTGTGAAGGCCTCTTCTTCTTCTGATGAGGATGATGGATCATCCCAAGTAGCCTTGTGTGCTTTGGCCTTCCCTTTTTCTTTAGTTTTCTTCTCTTCCTCCTTTTTCTTCCTCCCCTTCTTCTTTTCTTCTTTCTTTCTCTTTTCCTCCTTGATTTTGTTCATGAGGGGACAATCATCCCTTATATGTCCCTATCCTTCGCAATTATAACATATGATCTTCCTCCTTGGCCTTCTTCCCCTATCATGAGATTTATTAAATTTAAAATTCTTAAGTGCACGTCTCACCTTTCTTACCATGTAGTCCTCTTTCGTGCTATCCATGGAGGAGGAGGAGTCTTCATCCGATGAGGAGGGAGTCTCCTTATTCTTCTTCCCCTTGTTGGCTACTAGTGCCACTCCCCTTAATGGCTTGATGCTTGGTTCTTCAATTACTCCTTCAAGCCTAGATTCATGCAATTCCATAGTGGAGAAAAATTCATCTAGAGTACTTACCTCTAGATTCTTTGAGATGTAGAATGAGTCAATCATTGAACTCCACTTGGATGATCGGGGAAAGGCATCAATTGCCTTCATGATCATGTCTCTATTGGAGAGCTTCTCCCCTACACTAGATAAACTGTTAAGAATTTCTTTAAACTGAGAATGTAAAGATGTTACCTTCTCCCCTTTATCGAGTTTGATATTGTTGAGTTGGGAACGAAGGACATCTCTCCTTGCTAGCTTGGCCTCGGATGTGCCTTCATGAAGGTTCACTAGCTTCTTCCACAACTCTTTGGAGCTAGCACATTCTCCTATTCGGTTGACTTCTTGTTGGGGTAGTACATTGAATAGATGATGCTTGGCCTTTGAATTTGCCAAGTACTCCTCTCTTTGCCTCTTTGTCCATCTCGATTTTTCCAATGGCTCCCCTTCCTCATCCCTAGGTATCTCGAAACCATTTTCTATTATTAACATAATTTCAAAGTCGGTTTCAAAAACTACCTCCATTCTCTTCTTCAACCAAGAGAAATCGCCTTCAAATTTTGGTGGGTGAATGTTGGAGTCAGCCATCTCTTGATTGTGCTTGTTGCAGCGGTTAGTCCGATGACAAGCGACTTGGCTCTGATACCACTTGTTGGATTGTAGGTGGCCGGCTAGAGGGGGATGAATAGCCCTCTATCATCGTACTGTGGAATTTACTCATTGATTGTGTTAGAGCGTAGGTGGCTGGCTAGAGGGGCGTGAATAGCCCTCTTTTGTTGTACAGTGGAATTTACTCGTTGATTGCCCTAACAGATTGCTCGTCTACAAACTTGTTAGCGCAAGCAGAAATATAAACAATAAAGACAAAGCAATAAGTAAAGGAAATCAAACTCTAACACCAAGATGTAACGTGGTTCACGGCCTTGCTGCTAATCCACGAACCGATTCGTCCAAGGTGAATCACGCCTTAAGCTTCACTATTCTCTCCTTGGCACCAAGCAAGATGGAGGTAACCTTTTCTTACAAGATCTCTCTTCTTACAATAAGATTGGAATAAATGCAAGTAAGAAGAGTGAAAATCGTTTGGGCACTTGTGAGGATGTTTAGAAGTTAAGCATTAACCTCCCTAAGAATCCAAAGGCTCCTTCTTATAGAGAAGAGCCCAATCTTCCCCTTAACACAGCGGCAGTCGATTGATGCCCCGATCAATCGACTGTTGTTTTAGCCATGACCCAATAATGGCTTCATCCATTTTGGTTTCCAACCAATGGTTCCCACATCATCACCGATCGATGGATCAATGATCGATGGTGCCATCACCGATGGTCGATGCGATATCACCGACCAGAGAAGGTTCTGCGGTCGAACCCTTGACACTACCAATCGCTTCCTCGGCGCCAATCGATGGAGCCATCACGACTTCCAACAGCTAATCGATCGCTCAGAATGGAGACTTGAACACTAATCGAATCTCCAATCGATTGAGCGATCGCCATGATATGGCAATGCACGATGTCAAGAAAACCCTCAAACTTGAGTACATCTGACCGTCGGGTTCACCTCAGCCAACTCGGTTGAGCCTCTGACTCTTGACTTAGCCATCCGACCAAGTTTACCTACGAGCTACCCGATCCGGTTTACATTCACTCACTCTCATCCCTTCGGAGTACCTCACCTTTGAAGTTATCTTCGTCCGGACACATCCCTTGGATGCGCCAAGTGCACGGCTTCGTAGCACCATCCTTCGCATCTCGCCCTGAAGTCTACTTCCTTCGGCTTCACTCCAATGCTCCTCATCCGACAATCCCTGAGATGCACCAAGCGTGCGACTTCCACAATGCTCCTTCACCTACTCAAGGATAGAGTCATGAGATGGTGACTTGTCGATGCTTCGTCAAGCTAACCTTGTGAAAATTACTAAGACTTGCAAGACTCCAACGCACATATCAAAACCATAACAACCTAACTTAAATCCTTTGACACACACATTAAAACCACATCATGGGTTGATTGCACTAACAGTGCTTATCTCAAGCTTCATATGTAGACACTATTTTGGCTCATTTTAGCATGCAGAACTCCAAGGAAGGTTTTCTATCTTTTAGGCATGGAGTACCTTTATCTAAAGAGATGTGTCCTAGAACATTAAAGGAGATAGAGGAGATAAAGGCAGTTCCTAATGCTTCGGCGGTAGAAAGTCTCATGTATGCTATGTTATGTATGAGGCCAGATATCTGCTTTATCGTGGGCATGGTTAGCAGATATCAGAGTAATCTAGGACAGGGACATTGGACTGTGGTAAAGCATATATTGAAGTACCTGAGAAGAACTAGGGATTATATGCTGGTATACCAAGCAGATCAATTACTCCCTGTAGGTTACACAGATTCTGACTTCCAATCAGATAGGGATAACAGTAAGTCTACCTCGGGTTTTGTGTTTACTTTGGGAGGTGAAGCCATTGTATGGAGGAGTGTCAAGCAGAAATGCGTAGTGGACTCCACCAAGGAAGCTGAGTATGTGGCAGCCTCTAAGGCAGCCAAAGAAGTTGTATGGCTCAGGAACTTCTTGATGGACTTGGATGTGATTCCTAGTTTGCCCAGAACTATCACAATTTATTGTGATAATAGTGGTGCAGTTGCAAACTCGAAGGAACCACGAGTCCATAAGGCAAGTAAACACATAGAGCACAAGTACCACCTGATACGAGAGATCGTAAAGCGAGGAGAAGTTGTTGTCGCCAAGATTGCATCAGAGGGTAACGTGGAAGATCCTTTCACTAAGGCCTTTCCAATGAGAGTTTTTGATAGGCATGTGAAGGGAATGAGAATCAGATGTATGACACTTTGATGGCAGCATAATCTTTTAGTATAAGTGGGAGATTGTTGGGATGTATACTGAAAGCCTAGTCTTTGTATGGACATCTTCATTTTGAAATAAGAATCACATGATCATTGTTTGTATTTTATATTTATTATATGTGTCCATATTGTATGATACTTTACATTATAGATAACATGGTGTGTGGTGTCGCACAGAAGATCATGTTATCAGTTTCTTGTAGAGTATAAGTAGAGGCTCACAACCAAGATGATTTTGGACAAACCATTGGCATGGTTGTAGTGTAATTTGGTATTGGTTTATCTTGACCATAGAATTACACTAGTACACTTTATGTGTATTGAGCAGGACTGACTTAGAGGTGATTTAATTTATTGCTAACTACATAATTGAATCAGACCTCTAATTTTATGGTGTACACGCTCTTAATCCCGATATAATAACGGGCACATGTACTTAATATTTATTTCTTTGATTTACAAATGGGCGAGATTTATGGGTTAAATCAATAGGCTCGGTAAGTTGAGAAATGATATTATTTACATGGTGTGTCGTTGATTATAGGAGAAAACCGTGTCCTATGTATTAGAATGATGATGTCCCCTTGAGGAGCTCATAAGGATTATCATGTAAATCCTGCAGGTGGACTTGGTCCAGCATGATGATAAGGTTGAGTGGTACTACTCATGGAGTTAGATCTTAATTAATTAATTATCAGTAAATTAATTAAATAACGGATATTCGATATCTTAAACACGGGGAGATATTTGTACAATTAATATATGGAGCCCAAATTTAATTATGGGGGTTGGTGAGGTAGTTCAATGATAATCCTCTAGTGGAATGGATTATCATTAATGGATCGGATTATATGTGGGCCAGATCCATTTGGTGGCCAAGATCCAACTCCTCCTCATGATCCATTAGGTGGCAAAATGAGATAGAAGTTCTAGGGTTTGGCTTTTCTTGGGCGGCAACCTCAGGAGTGCTTCTTTTGGTCGGCGGTACAAGGATGATTTGTAGAGCTTTTTCTTTCTCTTCTTCTCCATTATCGGCGCCACCCTCTCCATCTCTCCCTTGTCTCTTGGCTGGCGACAACAACAGCCCTAGCTCTTTTGGTCGACACTCATTCATCTTCTCCCTCTCCTTAGGGCCGGCGTACACAAAGGAATTGGTTTTTTGGTGGTTGGTGCAAGTAAGAAGAAGAAGGGAGAAGTATTCTTCCCTTTGTTCGAAGAGAGCATGGAAGGGAAAAACATGATCTAGTAGGCTTCAATTCTTGGAGGATCGTTGCCCACACAACATCCAAGAGGAGGATAGGTCATACAATAGAAGATCAAGAGGTAAACAAGAGGTATAATCTTGTTTATTTTGAATATAGTTCTTTTGTATTATGTATGTGGTTAATTTACTTCGACCCCGATGATGAACTAAAAAACTGGTTATCTGTACATCATCTATTCCGCGGCTAATCGAGGAAAAGAGTTAGGTTGCTTGAATAATAAGTTTGTTCAAGCGACGACTCAAATCGAGAAGCATGATGATTAATCGGTTGCTTAGGTAATCCATTTTTGTCCGGATTAATTTTTTTTAATCCGGGGGCACGAGATGGGATCGTCATGCACAAGTGACCGAGGTGAAGCGAGAAGCGATGCTTCGACCTTCAAGTGGTATCAGAGCCACGGTTTCCGGTTTTGTGTGTTTAGGATTCGGTTACTTTTATGCACTTATCATATATTATGTGTGTCGGATAATAGTAGGATGTGCGTAGGTTAAGTTTTTGGTTGCAGGCATAAGATTCAACTATTATGGCCATATGTGTGTGTATGTGATTGTATGTGTGTAATCGTAATATTGTTTGAATCCTCGGGGTTGACAAGGCTAGTATTTAATTTTTGTAATTAAGTACGACATTGTTTAGCAACTCTTTTATTTTAGTTTACTTTCAATCTAGATTTCATGTACACTCCTTTATGGAGTATAGGATCGATGGAAGTAAATTAAAATAATTTTTCTCAGCTCAGATCTTCGGATGGCTTGTACATGGCGTAGGGAGGAGCGGACAAGGTGGCAACACGACTGGAGGCATATTGGAGAACAAAAGCCATAATAGTTGGAAAATTTGTTTTTCATATTTATTGCTTTTGATTTATATGCTTGTTGTGCTTGCGTAGTTAAAATTCCTCAATTTTAAATTACTAAGTGGGAGAGGGATATTTTTTAAAAAATTCGTGGCCTCCATTCCATTACAATTTGACATGTGATGCGGACAAACTTTGCTTGGCTCTGAGTGCCGTCCTCCACATCGGATGAGTTTGTTTTGCATATCACTAGGTCAAATATAGTTATAGGAAGTTATTTAGGAGCGTGTGTACTTTCTCATCGGAAGGCACATAATCCGAGGTAATTGCCTTAGTATCGGGTAATGGTGAACACTTAGATGCAAATAAAAGTATCCTCCCCATCGGAGTCACTGCTTTTATTTGTAGGGTTGAAGAGGAACCAACTATTAATTTTATTTGTCAAAAAGTAAGGTTGATAGGATAATAAAATTAATGGGTAAAACCTCCTCTTACAAATGTAGAATTCGTATATGTCCACACTATCGTGGCATACGATATTCTTGGTGTTTTGAGGTGTTTGTTGATTTTAAAATTTTATTGTTTGAGGAATTAATTTTTTGAAATCTAAATGTTTTTTATCTATGTGATTCTTAGGTTTCTTCAAAATGACTTTCAAACCACTTGCTGTGATTCTAAAGGAAAATAAACTTACTTGACCTAACTATGTGGATTGGAAAAGGAATCTGGACATAGTCTTGACTGCTGAGGAGTACAAGTATTTACTTCTCGAGGAGTGTCCTCCTAAGCCTACGGATGATTCAAGGGAAAAGGAGAAAGAGAGTTATAAGAAGTAGATCAAGGCTGATGAGATGGTGCAGTATTACATTATGGCTTCTATGTCAAAAGTATTGCAACATCAGCATCAGTGTTGGTGCAATTGGCCCAGGTGACGATTGACCAGACTCGAGTTTGACTCGAGTGATGTTTTGATGTTTGACAAAGTGGTTTGACATAGTATGTTTAACATTGATGTTTGACATTGATGTCGGTTAATGTTTTGGAGAGATTGTTTATACAATCGACCCAGGTTATAATTGACCAGACTCGAGTTTGACTCGAGGGAGACTTTGATGGTTGACTAGGGTTGACCATGTGATTATGGGAAAGTCCAAGCATGGGTCTTGGCAAGGTAAAGTCCAAGTCATGTGTACTTGGCATGGAAAGTCCAAGTGGGACACTTGGCATTTGGTAAAGTCCAAGTCTTGAGTACTTGGCACAAGGGAAGTCCAAGCATGGGTCTTGGCATGGAAAGTCCAACATGGGTTGGCAAGGGAAAGTCCAAGCTTGAGTCTTAGCATTTGAGAAGTCCAAGGGGTTGAATATTGGCGGCATAAAGTCCAAGGGTGGAGTCTTGGCAGCATAAGTCCAATGGTTGGCGGCGTAAAGTCCAAGCGGAGTCTTTGCGGCGTAAGTCCAATATGCCTTGGCAGTGTAGACACCGTTAGCATGACATAGGCGATGGAAGCACCTAAAGGCTAGCACAATAGATGAACAAGTCAAGGATGACTTGGAGGGATCCGAGAGACGTGAGGCTAATGGAGGTGGCTAGAATGCTTAGGTCTAGGCTAAGGATGGTCTAGCAAGTATGGGGGCACCATACTTGGGTTAAAACCTCACTGTCATTTTAGAAAATTGCTCAATGATCGCTCATTGGAGCGATCGATTGATGTCGATACGATCAGCCAATCGCTAAGGGACGATCAATGATCGCTAGTTCACCATGAGAATGCTCCATGGCCATAGCCGATCGACGATGAGCGGCGACGTTGCCAATGTTGGCAGTTGACTACCAAGAGATCCGTTGGAGTTTTTCCATCATGGATCGACCCGTTGTCTCATGACAACAGTGACATCCATCGGGTGACTTATTGCGATTAATCCGACGTAAAAATCCAGCTCGATGCAGGTTAAAAAGAGGAGCTCGTGGAGGATTTCGATATTGGTTCTTTGGGAGCTTACTTGGGGTGATTTGAAGATGAATTGTAGGTGCATTTTAGGGTCCTTCAACCTCATCCAAGCAACCAATAAGCAAAGCGCTCAAACCCTAGTTTTGTAAAGTGTTCTTTACATTTCTTTGTATTTTGCTTGTATTTTCGTGTATTGCTTTTGTAATCACTTGTACGAGGTTTCTCCACCTCTGACTTGTTATCGAGAAGGAGTTTATTGATTAGTGGTTGCGTGTGTATCACTAGAGCTCTTTAGAGCTCGATCTGTAGAGTAGGAACCGTTCGATTTCAAACCACGTTATATCCTTGTGTTTGTATGCTTGTTATTGTGATTGTTGTGTCATTTCTATATTCCGCTGTGTACTAACAATCATAGACAAGCGTTTAACTAGATCAAATTCCATCATCGACGATAGCACGACGCTATTCACTCTAGCGGGTGCACAGGTCCTAACAAGTGGTATCGAGCACCTGGGCTCTTCTACTGACTAATGTAGAGAGCCAAAGAAGCTAGAGGGAAGATGGAATTCCAAGACAAGCTTGGATGGGACATCAACACTCCACCGCCATATGATCGAGAAGACTTTTCGACGTGGAGAGCAAGAATGGAAACATTCTTGATGATGGACATAGAAGATTGGTTCATCCTCGTAGAAGGCTTTGAGCCTCCTAGGGACAAGAAAGGAGAAGTCCTCAAGTTAAAGAAATGTACCCAAGAGAAAAGGCTAAAATTCTAGACCGAAGCCAAGGTAACAAAACTTTTAGAAGATTTGATACCTAATGATGTTTTGTCTAGGCTAGGTGAATATCTAGACGCCAAGGAGCTATGGGAAAAATTGGCAAAATTCCATGAATAGCTTCACTCAATTCAAGAAGAAGAAGAAGAAGAAGAAGAGTGCTCACCATCTCAAGCTCAAAAAGGAACAAGTACATCGTCATCCAAAGAGCTTGAGGATTCAGAGGTTGATAGGGAATCAACATCTGGATCGGAAGAGGTGGAAGAAGTGGAAGAAGCATCCACCTCTAGGATTGAGGGGGAGGAAGAACTTCCACACCGGAACATCAAGAAGAAGCTTCGACATCCGGTCAAGATGAAGAAGCTCAAAATCCGGTTCCGGCACCTACAACCACCCTAGGTAACTCAAGCAATATGGTTTTAAATAAAAAACATATAATTTGCTTTAAGTGTAGGGAATCCGGACACTATAAGAGTAAGTGTCCAAAAAGGGTAAAGAAGGCTCAACCGGCTCCAAAAGTCAATGATGTCAGTGCCCAAAGTCAAAAGAGCAAGGAGCATATCATATGCTTCAAGTGCAACTCAAAGGGGCATTACCGGAGTCAATGCCCTAGGGGGAAGAAGAAGGGGCAAGAGGGAGCTACACATGTAGGGGGAGCCTTCAAGGCTAACCCTAAGGTATTTTTAAATAAATCTCCTTATTCAAATAATGTAAAAAAGCATGCTAGAAATAATTTTAGCAATCTTGCTATTTATCAAAAAGAGCATGCTAGAAATAGAGAATATTGCTTAGGAGCTAAGAAAGTCAACCTTAGGAAGAAGGAGAAATTTGGGACTAATGTCCCTAGAAATATTTTACCTAAGGACAACCCTAGGTCAAACAATTCTAGACAAATCCTACCTAGAGAAACCATTAGAAAGGTACAAGAACACCTAGGTCTCAACCCTAAGTGGACTAGGCATATGCCTAGGAAGTCCCATGCCCAAGAACCTAATCAAAAATCAATTGGGCAATTAGAGTTAGAAAATCAAGCCTTGAGGTCAAGGCTTGAGAAATTGGAAAAGACCCTAAATAGGATACAAAATCAATTTCAAGGGTCTAATGGTCAAAGTCAAGGGTCCAAATCTCAAAGTCAACACCTAGGACCTAAAAGACAAAAGTCAACCAAGGGCAAGAAAGGTTTGAGTCACAAACCTAAGCCTAAGGTGGCTTATCATAGTATTCCATTAGATTATGGAACACTAACTAGGTCTAGGAAGACCAAGGTTACTAGGGAAGTTATCCCTAAGAGTAACCATGGTAAGTGCCTAGTGGCTAGGGTTTCTAGGAAACCTAGGGTGGCCACTAAGAAGGTTATTAGGGAGGCAATCCCTAAGGTTAACCATGGCAAGACCCAAATGACCAAGGATTCTAAGCCTAGGAGGGTCATTAGGAGGGTATCTAGGGAAGTCATCCCTAAGGAATACCTAGTAAACCCTAGGAGCTCAAATAGGTTTTGGGTCCCTAAGAGCGTGATAGATTCATGCTAAATGGGTTAGGGTGTGCCTATTTTAAATGGAAGGGTAGTTAACCTAACCATGGTAAAGGTGGCACTTTAGGTCATTTTCAAGGATATGGTTACCTTGGGAATGTGGTTTGATTTGAATCCTAAAGGTTTTTAGGATGTGCCAATATTAATTATGAAGTTTGATAAAATGATCAAATTGGCACATTTTAGGTTTAGAGGTTATAGTGTGTCATTTTGGGTTTTTGGCACACTAGGGAGAAAAGTAATAACATAGCAAAATATACTTAATTATATCAAATGGCAATTAATATTAAAATTTAGGTATTATATACCTTTATATCTTACTTGCCATGCCTTGATTTGTCATATGTCATGACATGACATCATGTGTATTTTTCCTCATTTATATGTCATGATCATGTTTTAGGATTAAGGATTAATGTCATGTGTTTTTAGATTTCATATTATGCCATGACATCATGATTATGAGCATGTGTTTATTTATACCATCTTTAATGTCATAATCATTCATGCATCTAATTTGATTAAAATTGAGTTAAAGACTTTGGCATGACTTGAAGTCCCATTTATAAGGGAATCAAGTAGGGTTGTCTTAGAAAAATGCATAAAACCCTAGATTAGGGAGAACAAAACCCACATCTCACATCACATTGACATGTATGTGTATTTATACACTCTAATACATGTGAGATGTTAGGATATGAGTTAAGTTCAAGGTGCATAGTTTTTGCATCTAGATGAACTAAAAACTCATCTAATTTTATTTGTGGATCATTGGGAGTACAAGTCATGTACATAGAGCCCAAGGAATATGATCCAAAATAAGGTTTTGAAAATATTTTAAAATCAATTTAGAAAACCTTGGTGAAGCCTATCTTTTGATAGCAATCACCATTGATGAGATTGATATAAAGTGAGCTAAAACTTTAAAGTTTTTATTCACTTTTGAATTTTGTATCAATTTTGATATTTTATGGGTAAAATAATTTTCAAATATTTTTCACCCATTGTATTGACTATAAGTAATATACGTATCAAATTTCATGATTTTTCGATGTACGTAGAATTACTTATGATTTTTTGAAATTCAACTTTGATAATTGAAATTCATAAATTTCAGTTATCAGTCGACTGCCCTTGGTGGCAGTCGACTGATGTGAGTGGCAGTTGATTGATTACTGTAAG
Organism: Wurfbainia villosa; assembly: GCA_025175895.1. Classification (NCBI taxonomy): domain Eukaryota; kingdom Viridiplantae; phylum Streptophyta; class Magnoliopsida; order Zingiberales; family Zingiberaceae; genus Wurfbainia; species Wurfbainia villosa. The sequence continues at coordinate 67,379,958 of CM046002.1, forward strand.
TAGTCGACTGCTAGGCTGATTTTAGGAAAAACAAGGTTGTTTAGCCCATTTTCAGCCATAGTAAAGATCCCTAACCACTCCTAAACCTAGGATATGCTTTGGGAAGCATTATAAAGGGTGAAAATTCATTGTATATGGATTTAGAGAGGTGTTAGGTCAAAGTATCAAATTTAAGGGTGGAAGAGGTCATGTTTGAACTTTGAACCTTAATTTTGATGGTTAAGAGTTCTTATTGGCTTAGGGACTTCCCAAGGGCATTGTTGGTGCAATGGTCAAGGGAGAACAAGCCTTTAGGGGGAGTTATCTATCTTGGGATAATGGATGTGTTTCTCTTCTTGAAGGGGAGAAGTTATTGGGAGAGTAACAACAATTGGGAAAATTGATGGGATCTTGAGAAACCCAATTTGGAAATTGGGAGAGAGTATAGGATTGCCTCTCTTGAGTGATATGGGACTTATCACTAGGAAGATGGTAGGCATCCTAGGTATCTTTGGATCAAGGGGGAGATTGTAAGATCTCATTGGGACAAGAGACATTGACCTCCTTGGAGAGATAACCTTTTTGATGTTAGTCAAAAAGGGGGAGAAGTATTGGGAGAGTGTTTGGGATTACCAATTTGGGATAATTTGTAAGAAAATTTGAGTTAGTGGCCTAACTCAAGGTTTGTTTTGTCAAACATCAAAAAGGGAGAGATTGTTGGTGAAATCGGCCCAGGTCACGATTGACCAGACTCGAGTTTGACTCGAGTGATGTTTTGATGTTTGACAAAGTGGTTTGACATAGTATGTTTGACATTGATGTTTGACATTGATGTCGGTTAATGTTTTGGGGAGATTGTTTATACAATCGACCCAGGTTATAATTGACCAGACTCGAGTTTGACTCGAGGGAGACTTTGATGGTTGACTAGGGTTGACCAAGTGATTATGGGAAAGTCCAAGCATGGGTCTTGGCAAGGTAAAGTCCAAGTCATGGGTACTTGGCATGGAAAGTCCAAGTCATGGGTACTTGGCATGGAAAGTCCAAGTGGGACACTTGGTATTTGGGAAAGTCCAAGTCTTGAGTACTTGGCACAAGGGAAGTCCAAGCATGGGTCTTGGCATGGAAAGTCCAACATGGGTTGGCAAGGGAAAGTCCAAGCTTGAGTCTTGGCATTTGAGAAGTCCAAGGGGTTGAATATTGGCGGCGTAAAGTCCAAGGGTGGAGTTTTGGCAGCATAAGTCCAATGGTTGGCGACGTAAATTCCAAGTGGAGTCTTGGTGGCGTAAGTCCAATCTACCTTGGCGGTGTAGACACCATTAGCATGACATAGCCGATGGAAGCACCTAAAGGCTAGTGCGATGGATGAACAAGTCATGGATGACTTGGAGGGATCCGAGAGGAGTGAGGCTGATGGAGGTGGCTAGAAGGCTTAGGTCTAGGCTAAGGGTGGTCTAGCAAGTATGGGGGCACCATACTTGGGTTAAAACCTCATGAGGTTGGCAAGTCGACCGCATTATGGCAGTTCGATCGTGAGTCGACTAGAGTTCGACATTGAGAGTAGATCGCTAGTTCACCATGAGCATAGAATGGGGATCGATAGCCGATGACCGTACGGGTGGTCGATCGCAAATCTTGATCAATGACCGCAAGAGATCCGCTGGAGATTTTCCAAAGATGGATCGACCCATTGTCTCACATTACAGTGACATCATCGACCGTGACTTATGAGGCGGCAATGATCGACGGAAATCCAGCCCGATGCAGATTAAAAAGAGGAGCTCATGGAGGATTTCGATATTGGTTCTTTGGGAGATTACTTGGGGCGATTTGAAGGTGAATTGCAGGTGCATTTCAGGGTCCTTCAACCTCATCCATGCAACCAACAAGAAAAGCGCTCAAGCCCTAGTTTTGTAAAGTGTTCTTTACATTGCTTTTCATTGTATTTGCTTATTATCACTTGTTGTAATCAGTAAGAGGTTTCTCCTCCGATCTTGTTGTCGAAGGAGTTTATTGATTAGTGGTTGTGTGCATCACTAGAGCTCTTTAGAGCTCGATCCGTGCGGAGTAGGAACCGCTCGGGTTCCGAACCACGTTATATATCCTTGTGTTTGTATGCTTGTTATTGTGTGATTGTTGTGTCATTTCTATATTCGCTACTAACAATCATAGACAAGCGACAGATCAAATTCCATCATCGACGCATGCGATGCTATTCACTCTAAATGGGCAATGCTACGAAGGTGGCGACTATTACAGTGGGAGATGTTTATTTATCTTTTGATAGGAATAAAACTTTGGTTCTGAGAAATTGCCTTTATGTACCTTCATTTAGAAAGAATTTAATTTCAGTTTCTAAATTATTTTTGTATAGATATTCTATTTCTTTTAATGATAGAGTTATTATTAAAAGGAATAGGGAGATTATCTGTTATAGTATGTTGGAAGGAAATTTGTTTACTCTTAAACCAAAGGTTCCCCATTAATAAGTAAATAACTCATCTTCTAAATCTAATAAGAGAAAAGAACCTTCGAAAATGAACCAAACATATCTTTGGCATATAAGGTTAGGTCATATTAACCTAAGTTGAATTCAAAAATTGATAGTTGATGGACCTTTGTGTTCATTGGTGGTGGAAGATTTCTCAACCTACGAATCTTGCTTGGAAGGTAAAATGATCAAGAGGCCTTTTAAGGCCAAGGGGTATAGAGCCAAAGATGTGTTGGAATTGGTTCATTCTAATTTGTGTGGTCTTATGTCTATCAAGGCTAGAGGTAGCTTTGAATAATTCGTCTCTTTTATAGACGATTATTCAAGATATGGATACATTTACTTGATGCACCATAAGTCTGAATGCTTTGACAGGTTCAAAGAATTCAAGGATGATGTGGAGAAATGTCAAGGTAAAAGTATCAAGACACTACGATCTGATCGTGGCGGTGAGTACCTCTTGGGAGAGTTTAGGAGTTACTTATCAGAGGTTGGGATTCAATCCCAACTATACTTTAAGTAGAATGGTGTGGCAGAGCCAAGGAATAGGACTCTTATAGAGATGGTTATATCGATGATGAGTTATTCTAAGTTACAGATTCGGGGTATGCTCGATAGTGTACATTCGAACTCCATCTAAATACCTTCTACCCCCACAAAATTATGATCTAGGGAAAGCCTAGTCGAGACATTATTTGGATAGTCCAACACATGTCAAGGTAGATCTTTGTTGGAACCTCGTATATAAGTGCATTTGTTTGTAGGCTATCCTAGAGGAATGAAAGGTGGTTTGTTTTATATTCCTAGAGATCGAGCGTGATCGTTGACGAATGCCATTTTTAGAGGAAGACTATGATGAACCATAAGCCCATGAGCAAGATTGTTCTAGAGGAGTTGAGAGGGAAGTCACTTGAAGATACAAGAGGACATACCAGAAGTATCAGTGTCACAGAGGATACACAGTGATACCTTAGTGGGAGGGTTGTTAGACAACCGAGATTTATGTTCTTGGAAGAATCTTATGATTTGATCCCTGCAAACATGAATATGATCCTAGACATGGCGAGGCAATCCAAGATAAAGATGCTTCTTAGCAAAGAGTGATGAATTTTGAGATAGAATCTATGGATTCAAATCAGTCAGCTAGTAGAACCACCCAATGGTGTAAAACCATTGGATGCAAGTGGATCTACAAAGAAAGTGAGGAACATGGGAAGGTTGAGACCTTCAAAGCAAGGCTTGTTGTGAAAGGGTATACTCGGAAGAGGGTATCGATTATGAGGAGACCTTTTGTAGGCTTAAGTCTATCTATTCTCTTATCTATTGCTTCTCATATGGATTATGAGGTTTGGATGGATGTCAAGACACTTTCCTTAATGGAAGTCTTGAAGAAAACATCTATATGGAGCAACAGGGATTCATTGCAAAGGGTGAGCATCTTATGCAATTGGTCCATTTATGGATTGAAGAAAGCTTTGAGATCTTGGAACATCCGCTTTGATGAGGTAATCCATCTATGGACTTATTCAAAGTCCGGATGAGTCTTGTGTATACAAGAGATGTGGGACGTAGTGGTATTTTTATCCTATCGTAGATGACATTTTGCTCAATGGCAAGAATGTCAAAGTGTTTCGACGTAAAGGCATGGTTGTCCAAATTTGATAAGAAGGACTTGGGAGAAGTGGGACACATCCTTGGGATCAAGATTATAAGGGATCATAAGAAAAGGATGGTGTGCTTTGTTGATCGTAGGTGGAGGGGGTGAATAGCCCTATATCATGAATTTACTCATTGATTACTCGCCTACTCATTAGCAAGTGGAAATATAAACAATAAAGACAAAGCAATAAGTAAAGGAAATCAAATACTAACACCAAATGTAACATGGTTCATGGCCTGTCGCTAATCCATGGACCAATCGTAAGGTGAATCACGCCTTAAGCTTATTCTCTCCTTGGCACTAGCAAGGTGGAGGTAACCTTTTTACAAGATCTCTCTTCTTACAATAAGATTGGAATAAATGCAAGGAAGAAGAGTGGAAATCATTGGGCACTTGAGGATGTTTAGAGTTAAGCATTAACCTCCCCAGTCCAAAGGCTCCTTATAAGAGCCCAATCTTCCGTTAACACGGGATCACGCTTGTAGCCATTCCCAACGGCTTCAACATTGGTTTCCAATGACTCTCCCATCGATCGATCATGACCATCAATCGGTGATGGTCATCAGTGGTCGATGCAATCACTCGAGCTATTTGTGCCCAACCACTATCGACTACTACCTTTGGTCAATGATGGAGATCGACTTTACTGGATTCAAAATGGAATGATACTCCAATCGAGTCTCCGGTGACTTGGGCATCCACTACCATGAAATGGCGTCGATGTTGAAAACCCCTGGGTACATCTAGCTGTCGGGTTACATCCCTGCTCGGTTGAGCCTGGGCTCTTGACTTAGCCATCGGCCAAGTTCATACGAGCTACGGGTTACATTCATCTCTCATCCCTTGAGTCCTCGCAGTTATCTTTGTCAAAAACATCCTCGATGTGAAGCCCACGCTGCGGCGCCATCCTTAGCGTCTCGTCTGATCTACTTCCTTGGCTTCCTCATGCTCCTCGTCACGGTCCCTCGATGCATGAAGCGTGGCTTCCATAATGCTCCATCACCGACTCAGGAGTCATGAGATGGTGACATCGATGCTTAGTCAAGCTAACCTGCTTACTAAGTCTGCAAAACTCATGCACATATCAAAAATAACAACCTAACTTATCCTTTGCACACACATCAAAACCACATCATTGGTTGATTGCTAACAATCTCCCTTTGATGTGTCAATCCATTGAGTTAGGTAAAACAAATACATAAAATATAAGGCAAGAATGCATGTAAATAAAAGCATGAGTATTAAACTATGCAACTCCTTAAGACATGCTAAATTTTTCCTTTAGCATGATTAACTAAACCTATCAATTTTCCCTTTTACATCAAAACATTATCTAAATATTATACACGCGACATCAACTCTAAGGAAAAATACCCAAAATGACTCAAAACCTGATAAAATAGGTTACTATGTTCATCATTCATCGTTCTTGAATCAGGATCATGATCTGCATAAAAATTTTTGTTTTAAAAATGCATTAAAAATTTGAAATTCAAAAAATAATGAAATTTTAGTATATTTCTTGTGTGTTCTCTATCAGTGAAAATAATTTTCATAAAAATTCATTTATTTTTGTAAGTTGTTAAAAACTCAAAATTGTAAAAGTCTAAGGTTTGTATCAACTTTAAAGCCTAGTTTTGCCTTGGGTTTTTCAAAACATGAAATCACTATTTATGAAACATAAAATGGTCTTAAAATCATTTAAAATATCCAACCATGATCTTTGGGCAATATGTCTATGAATTAAACATATGCTTTCCCATGATTGATCTATTATTACTCTATTGATACACTTAATGACCCATCCATAGGCATTAGTGAACCATTTGTATCATCCTATCATCTCACCCATTGCTAAGTTCTCAATCTTATATATGAGATGTGAGATGTTCTAATGGTATTTACACTTAAAATTTTATGCATTTTATCCATGGTTAAGTATCATCCTAAAAACCCAATCATGAACATGCATCAAGAATTATCAATCATGATCATCAATCATTTATCATGATTATAAATTATAAAATTGAGCATGAATCATGATTTAAAAATTCAATTTATGGGTTTGCATTATCATCACCAACTATGTTAAAAATTTATAACCCATACCATCCTAAGTCAACCATAAAATATGATATAAGTAAGATCCTCATGGTTGACTATCCTAGGTTTTCTAACCCTTAAGGATGGATTTAGGAACCCAATAGTTCTTTCCTATGGGATTAACTAAAAATTCCTTAGGGATCCATTTTCTAGCTATTGTTTTATTTTTGGCTTTAACTAGCAATTCATTGATAGGCCTTTTCATTTTTATTCCCTTGTAACGGTCTTTATCTTGCCCTTGGCTCCTATGATCATGTTCAATGTTTAGCCAATAGTAATTCTCTAGTTAGTTAAATGGTCTACCTTTTCCTTAAGACCTATTTTTCAAATGCATCATTAACATCTAGAGGAATATAGTCATTGACATTTAAGCATGCATTTGCTAGTTTTTCTTCTAGGCCTTAATCTTTTGCATGCATTTATTTCTATTTTTATTTTTAAATAAGTCCCTAGTTAAAATTGAAATAAAACTATTTTCTTAGGAGAAAGATTGTTCTTGCATTTCCATCTATCTTCTTCCTCCCCTGAGAGGATGAGGATGCTCTTCATGAGCTCTCTCACTAGTGCTTCTTTCTTCTTGCTCAGGAGGAGGAGTCTAAGTCTTCTATGGCCATTAGTGCGAGGCTTGTGAAGGCCTCTTCTTCTTGATGAGGATGATGGATCATCCTAAGTAGCCTTGTGTGCTTTGGCCTTCCTTTTCTTTAGTTTTCTTCTCTTCCTCCTTTTTCTTCCTCCCTTCTTCTTGTCTTCTTTCTTTCTCTTTCCTCCTTGATTTTGTTCAAAGGGGACAATCATCTCTTATATGTCCCTCTCTTTATAATTATAACATATAATCTTCCTCCTTTGCCTTCTTCCATGAGATTTATTAAATTTAAAATTCTTAAGTGCACGTCACCTTTCTTACCATGTAGGCCTCTTGTACTATCCATGGAGGAGGAGTCTTCATTTGATGAGGAGGAGTCTCCTTATTCTTCTTCCACTTGTTGGCTAGTGCCACTCCCTTGATGGCTTGATGCTTGGTTCTTCAATTTCTCCTTCAAGCCTAGATTCATGCAATTCCATAGTGGAGAAAATTTATCTAGAGTACCCTAGATTCTTTGAGATGTAGAATGAGTCCACCATTGAACTCCACTTGGATGATCGGGAAAGACATCAATTGCCTTCATGATCATGTCCCTATTGGAGAGCTTCTCCTACACTAGATAAGTATAGAATTTCTTTAGCGAGAATGTAAAGTGTTGGTGAATAGCATCGATGGTATTTTGATGATAGACAAAACTCATGACATGGGATTGTCATGAAAGTCAACATGGGTTGGCCTCCAAGCATGGAGCTTGGTGTGAAGTCCATGAAGCCTTGTGGGAAAGTAGCATTGAGAAGCCGTAAGCTTGGTGTTTAGCATGAAAGTCAAAGCATTAGTCGTGCGCTTGGTGGCATGGGAAATCAGCATTGCAGTCTTGGTGTAGTGAAATGCATTCAGCGTGCGCTTAGTGCATTTGGGAAGTCTTGAGGACTTGGAAGTTCACTAGGCTCGGGTCCGAGGCGGTGAAGGATGGCATTCGAAGTCGTCGCTTGGTGCATCAGGGGCCTCGGGAGCGAATGGAGTGAGCCCAAGCATCTAGCAAGGCGCGAGGATGGCGTTGCTGGCGCTGGCGAGGGTGGCCGAGGGAAGAGAGCTTTGGTGGGGAACTCCATGAGGTGGACTGGCCAAGTGGCTCGAGTGTAGCTCAAACTTGATGTTTGAGGTTTTGACGTCGGATGCTCAAACAACTGGTGTTTTGAGGTTTTGCCGACGTCGATCGGCGCAATGTCGATCGGTCCGTCGACTAAGTTCAGTATAAGGATTTTGTGCTTGCGATCACCGATCTTGTGACGATTAAATCAAATGATCGCAGAGATGGCGATGGCCGATCAGTATGAGCCGCGAGCGCTCCGTGTATAAGGATCGATCTTGATCATCGGGATGCATCATCGATCGTAGGTGATCCGTTGGAACTTGTCCAACGTGGATGTCGTTGTGAGACAACACTACAAAGCGATCAGCTTTTTGGCGATTTGCTAGGCGAATAGCTTGATGCATGTTATAAAAGGAGCTCAGTTGGAGGATTTCAAGACTTTTGAAGCTATTGAGGAATCATTGCGTCAGACCTTCAAGAGCCATCTAAAGCAAGCAACAAGCAAGGGTTCAAAGCTTGTAAAGTGTTCTTTACGTGTATTTATTTGTCTTTGTACTTGTATTTGTTAGTGTAATTGCTTGTGAGAGGTTTCTCCACCTCGACGTGAGCCAAAGTGTTATAGTTAGTGTCGTCATAACTAGAGCTAGAGCTCACGTGGAGTAGGAACCATTGTTCAACCATGTATATCGTGTGTGTGTTTGCAGTGCTTATGTTAGTATTATTATTATTGATTCCTGCTAATGACAATCGTAGACAAGCAACGCAAGAAGAACGTGTTAGTAATATATGAGAGATGTCCTAAGGCAATCGCCTTATGTATGAACCATTTATATGATAAATGAAGATTCACTATTTGAGTATACATGTTTTATGTATTTGATTGGATATTAAACTCATTTACTGAATGTCCACGATACGATTCACAGCATGAGAGAATTTGTGATTGGATCACAACTAGTGAGTATCTCTACATGTGTAATTGTGATGTATCGGAATTATCCCTAGTCGATGAATTGATGGATCTGGACACCATCAATTCTGTTGAGACTAGCACGAGGTATACTCCTTGGTGTATCCAAGCAGCTGATTCTCACTGGCTGGAGACATAGTGATGTCCGGAGTTAATCGTGGATGCTAGTTATGGTAACTAGTTCATTGGAGTGACCAGCCGTAAGACTTCATATGGTTCTCTGCATATATAGATATGTCAATGAAGTTCTTACTGTGGCTTAAGTGCGATGTTCCTTTTACTTGCGGTATTCAAGTCATCTTGATCATGGAGACTTATGCTTTGACATCTTAAGCAAACATCTCTAAGGAGATGTGGACCCGGGATGATTGGGTATAAGTCAAAGTGATCGAAGGTGTTTGAATAGCCTATAAAGGATTCACCACTCCTTGCGAGGAGATGTATACCCATGGCCTCTCGTCGGATTGTTACTAAAGTCTTTGGCCAAAGCATTACATGTTTAGAGTAAAGTACTCTTGATACATGTGGAGTAACTAGAATCCGTGGGGACGAGGAAATGATACTTGGGCTAGGTGTGGCGTGAGTCGACCTAGTGGGGCCCGACACAATAGACCATGTCTGAACCAAGTGGGTATAAGATGAGTGAAGGAATGGGGCACGATTCATTCGAAGCTACTCGAAGGGTTTGAAATAGTTACGGATCAACCGCTTGATCTTTTCGATTAATTGGGGATCATGATGTACTACTAGGTGCCACTCATGATCGTTCTATAATTAATGGTTAATTATAGGCGGCCAACATAAACCGAGAACCTATTTGGTCACCACGCTGCGAGTGTAATCCAAAGGATTTAAAAGCGATCTTGAGAATGGGATTCTCGGACCAGAGAAACTATGTTTGGTTGGACCAAACATAAAGCGAGCATGAAATTGTTTGATCGCAATGGAGCGTGGATGGGCCGTGTCTTATGAAGACATAATGGATGGACCAAAATGGTTTGGTTCTAATCCAATGGATGAGAATAAACCAAAGGGTTTGGTTTATATTAAGCGAATGAACCAAAGGTTGGTTCGGTTCGTTTTAACTTAAAATAAACCATCATGGTTTGGTTTATTTTAACTTATCTTAATGGAGGCGGGTTAACGGGCTTTATGGATATGATCCATTAACCATTAAGAGAATTAGTTCTCTATAAAATAGTAGGGCTTAAACCCTAACCCTAACTAATCAACCTTGGCCGCCCAAACCCCCTCCTCTCCTATTGGCGCCAACATCTTGTTGCCCACCATGGTGCAGCCTTCCAACTTGTTGCGGCGTCCAACCTTTAGCCGGTGAACCTCCGCGACCCTCGGTGATCTCCTAGGTTCGGCATCAAGGTGAGGTTTTTCTCTCCTTGTTTTGGCGGCGCCTATCTCCTCCACCAAGCTGTCCAGTTTTCTGGACAGCTTCTCCTCTCGTCGGGCGTCGTTTGGGCGACGGTTAGTGCTCCGATAGCGCCTAACTTACCGGGGATTTGATCTCCGGTAATCCTCTGAGGTGGAGGATGAAGGATTCGTCAAACGGTTGACGAACACCTCTCCGGAGAAGCGAGTTTTGAGAACTCGTTTTGGATTCGAATTTGGATTCGGATCGTGATCAACTCTCGATCACGTCGTCTTCAACACGAGGCTAGTAACCCGTACGAAGATGAAGCTCGTGACTTAGCGAAGTCATCCCGAGGAGCTCGGCGTGGATACGGATAGAGACGATTCTTACGAGGATCGTTCCGGTTGATGTCGTTCCCGCTACACGTCATACGGAAGGTATAACGTAGTTTAATTTCCTTGTATTGCAAATTTTAATTTACGGTTATGTCTACACTTGTTGTAATAGCATGCGTGTGTTGTGTGTATTGTAATAAATATAGATTTATTAATTTTAATTGCTTCATTGTGCTCGTATTTCTGAAACATGATCGAACACACCTGCCTTGTGATGCGGAAACCTTGATGGTATCGAGCCAGGTTGTGTTTCGACATAATCGTAAAATGGTTTTGCGATAGTCATAATGTATTTCTGGAAATTTTCTAAATTTTGGAAATTTAGAAGTATTTATGGAAATTTTTCAATTTTGGAAAGTCTAGAAGTATTTATGGAAATCTTCCACTTTTGGAAAGTTGGAAGTATTTATGGAAATTTATATTTTCCATAAATAAAATATTTGATTAGATTCTGGAAATTTGTTTCCTAATTTAATCATGATTTGATTTGGGAAATCAAATCTTAAAATATTTTATTTCCATAAGTAGTTTTAAAGATTTAGGAAATTGGTTTCCTAAATAGATTTTCCTTAATCAAATAATTCCATGAATAAAATATGTGATTAGATTTGGAAATTTGTTTCCTAATTTAATTATGATTTGATTTGGAGAATCAAATCTTAAACATATTTTATTTCCATAAATAGTTATGACATATAAGGAAATTATATACATGACATAATTGTATGCCATGTAATTGCATTAGATGCATAACATTATGCCATGCATGTCGTGACATGTAGATGTATGCCATGTATGTCATGCCATGTAGATAATAGTTATTTGCATGCAAAGAGGATGAGACATAAAAACCCTTAATCAATATTAAAGCCTACACCTTCCTTTAATATGGTTAGAACCCGAGTTACATTTCTTGTTTGGGTTGTTGGACTCTCTCCAAGCCAGCTCGAACTGAATATGTTCAAACCATGGAATAGTTTAATACTAATATGGTAAGAGTCAGAGGTCAATCGTTAGCTTTGGTTGTTGGACTCTCTCCAAGCTGGGCTAATTGGTTGAATGCGCTCTAACCATATTAAAACTATGTCCTGATTAATGAGTTGGCTTTAACTTGGAGCATCGGCTTGTTGGACTCTCTCAAAGGTCGATGTAAAGGGAGGTGAAGTTGGGTGCTATGCATATGATGCATACTTGTTAATGTGTTAACAACCCGATGTATGTGTGAACATTCAAATAGTTGATAGCACATTGTGATAGTTGCATATACGTGATATGCAATCGGTATAGATGATACCTACCGTCGTAGTTATGAATGGCTTGTTGGACTCTCTCCAAGGTTGTTCATAACTATGATGGATATCAGCCCATTCGGAGATGGACCTACGATCTCTCGAAGTGATTTTGGGGTTTTTGAAATTCGAAAAATGAATGGGATTTATAAATGTATATTGATGCATTTTAAAATCATTTTCTCATATATGCTCGTTTTGTATTTCTAGGTCAATAAATTGATCGTGACGTCTTTGAATTTGCGTTCCATTTTGGATTCGAATAAATTGATTGGGCCGAACTTCTTGGACTGGCTTAGAAACTTGAGAATTGTTCTCAAGGCGGAAAAGCTTGCATATGTCCTTGAAGAGCCTCTTCCTGACCGTCCTAAGGACGATGCAACTCCAGACCAATTGTTGGTCTATCAGAAGCATGTGGCAGATTCTGAGCTGGCGAGTTGCATCATGCTAGCGGCGATGGTACCTGAGCTGCAGAAGCAGCTTGAGCATATGGATGCTAACACTATGGTCTTCCATCTTCATGAGTTGTTCGATGAGCAAGCGAGATCCGAAAGGTTCGAGGTCTCTAGGCTCCTCTTCACCACGAAGATGCAAGAAGGTTCGTCATGTCTGATTTGTGCTAAAGATGAGCGGGTACATCAGCGGCTAGCTACCCTCGGTTTTGTGATGGATCATGAGTTAAGTATTGACTTAATTCTGCATTGTTTGCCCAAGAGTTTCTCGCAATTTGTGATGAACTATCGGATGAACAAATTGGAATCCACCAGTCCCGAGCTCCTCAATATCGATTCCTCAAAGAAAGGTTCTAAGAGGAAGGCAAAAGAGCAAGGTGGAAGATTTATCTTGAGTCCATGAAGAAGAAGAAGGCATCCGATGCCCCATCCTCTTGATTGATTGTCATTCTATTTCCTTAGACACTTGGGTATTGGATCTGGGTGTAGCTCACATATATGTAATGACATACATGGGCTAAGGAATAGAAGAAGACTTGTCGAGGAGAGTCAAATTTGCGTGTTGGGAATGGAGCAAAGGTTCTTTGCACTATCGCCATCGAACTTATTTGTTGAAACTCCTAGTAGGACTTGTCTTGAATGGACAATTGCTTTTATGTTCCTTCTCTAATAAAGAACATTGTTTCTATTTCTGTTTAAATAGAAATGGTTTCCATTTAACGTTTAGTAACAATTGTTGTTATATAACTTTGAATGGCGTTCTTTATGGGAACTGGAACTTTGAGTAATGGCATTTATCGTTGGGCGTATCCGATGACATTTTCAATATCGAAGCGAGCAACAGCGTGCTCGAAAGGATAATCACATAGACTCCTATATGTGGCATTGTCGTCTTGGCCATATAAGCAAGAAAGCGCATGTCAGAATTACACCGATGTGGAATTGCGGAATCGTTGAATTGGATTCATACGATACATGCGAATCATGCTTAAAGGCAAGATGACTAAGTTACCTTTCTTGGAAAGGTGAGCAGTGGGAGAGTTACTAGGTTTAGTACATGCTTGATGTATGTGGACCTATGTCAACTCAAGCATTAGGAGGCTATAGCTACTTCATTACCTTCACCGATGATCACTCACGGTTTGGGTATGTGTTCTTGATGAAACACAAGTCTGAAGCCTTTGAAAGGTTCAAAGAATTCAGAAATGAAGTAGAGACACAACATGACAAGAGTATTAAAATACTTCGATCGGATCGAGGTGGTGAATACTTAAGTCAAGAGTTTCTTGATTATCTAAGAGACAATGGCATATTGTCTCAATGGACTCCGCCCTATACACCACAGCATAATGGTGTATCTGAGAGGCGTAACCGGACCTTGTTGGACATGGTCAGGTCAATGATGAATCATGCGACTCTTCCCAAGTCCTTTTGGGGTTATGCGCATTGTTTACTTGTTAAGCAGAATGCCTACAGGTAGTCTCAACTACTCATATGAGATATGGAATAAGAAACCTCATGTATCTTACTTGAAGATATGGGGTTGTCTGCTTATGTGAAGCGGTGTATCGGACAAATTGGATGCTAAGTCGATAAATGTCTATTTATTGGATACCCTAAGGAAAGCGAGGGTTACCAATTCTATCATCACTGTGGAACAAAAGGTGTTTGTTTCAAGGCATCTTTGTGTTTCTAGAGAAAGAGTTTCTCTTGCAAGAAAACAGTGGGAGTGTCGTCGAGCTTGAGGAGGCTCGAGAGACTCAAATAGACATTGATGAGATACCTGGTGAAGCACAACAGCTGACAACTCATAGTGATGAGCAATCGGCTGGACCTATTGTAACACCACATCTTCGTAGATCTGGTAGAACATGCAATATTCCTGAGAGATATGAATTTCTCGTAAGTGAATCGAACGACGTGTTACTCATTGATGATGAGGAGCCTACCAGTTATGAAGAAGTGCTGACAAGTTCAGAAAGGGATAAGTGGCTTGGTGCCATGAAGTCGGAAATGGATTCCATGTATGAAAACCAAGTTTGGAACTTGGTTGACCAACCTGAAGGCATAAAGCCTATAGGGTGCAAGTGGGTTTTCAAGAAGAAAACCGACATGGATGGTAATGTGATTACCTATAAGGCTAGATTGGTGGCGAAAGGATATCGTCAAAAGCAAGGTGTTGATTGCCTGTAGCTATGCTTAAATCCATTCGGATGCTCCTGGCCATAGCGGCTCATTATGATTATGAGATATGGCAGATGGATGTGAAAACAGCTTTCCTTAATGGAAACCTGCTTGAGGACGTGTATATGATACAACCTGAGGGTTTCACATCGGTTGATAAAACCAAGGTATGCAAATTGCGACGATCCATTTATGGATTGAAGCAAGCATCCAGGAGCTGGAATATCCGTTTTGATGAGACAATCAAAAGTTTGATTTCTCACAAAATCCAGACGAACCTTGTGTGTACAAGAAGGTTAGTGGGAGTGCAGTCGTGTTCCTAGTATTGTATGTCGATGACATATTACTTATAGGAAAGCGATGTGTCAATCTTCTGATCGATTAAGGTTTGGTTATCCAAGACATTCTCCATGAAAGACCTGGGAGAAGCAACCTACATCCTCGGGATTAAGATCTATAGAGATAGATCGATACGGTTGCTTGGTCTTTCGCAGTCTACATATATAGACCGAGTGCTAAAGAGGTTTAGCATGTCGGAATCAAGAAAGGTTTCCTACCCATCGGGCATGGGGTACACCTTTGAAGTCTATGTGTCGCGCCGAAGGCGAGAGGATTTGCATGAGTAAGATTCCCTATGCATCCGATAGGATCTATCATGTATGCTATGTTATGTACGAGGCCCGATGTATCGTATGCTCTGAGTGTCACGGCGGATACGATCGATCCAGGAATGGATCATTGGGCGGCTGTTAAGACGATCCTTAAGTACTTGAGAAGAACTAAGGATGTGTTCCTAATATATGGAGAAGGGTACATGGTGATACGTGGGTATACGGATGTCAGATCCAGATAGACAAGGATGATTCCATGTCTTAGTCTGGGTATGTATTCACCTAGAATGGAGGCGCAATAAGTTGGAAAGGTTCCAAGCTTGACACTATAGCGGATTCTGCCACAAAGGCAGAATACGTTGCAGCTTTAGAAGCAGCAAATGAAGCGGTTTGGATCAAGTAGTTCATCTATGAACTTGATGTGGTCTCATCAATGATCCAAACATGTGCTTCGCCGCTATCATCTTATCAGAGAGATCATCAGTAGGAACGAAATACAAATCGAGAAAATTCCCACTGAAAGGAACTTAGCGGATCCCTTGACTAAGGCATTACCTCAAAATAAGTTTGAGGGTCATGTTCGAGCTTATGGTATTGGATACAGTAGCGATTGGCATTAGGCCAAGTGGGAGTCTGTTAGTAATATATGAGAGATGTCCTAAGGCAATCGCCTTATGTATGAACCATTTATATGATAAATGAAGATTCACTATTTGAGTATACATGTTTCATGTATTTGATTGGATCTTAAACTCATTTACTGAATGTCCACGATGCGATTCACGGCATGAGAGAATTTGTGATTGGATCACAACTAGTGAGTATCTCTACATGTGTAATTGTGATGTATCGGAATTATCCCTAGTCGATGAATTGATGGATTTGGACACCATCAATTCTGTCGAGACTTGCACGAGGTATACTCCTTGGTGTATCCAAGCAGCTGATTCTCACTGGCTGGAGACATTGTGATGTCCGGAGTTAATCGTGGATGCTAGTTATGGTAACTAGTTCATTGGAGTGACCGGTAGTAAGACTTCATATGGTTCTCTGCATATATAGATATGTCAATGAAGTTCTTCGTGGCTTAAGTGCGATGTTCCTTTGACTTGCGGTATTCAAGTCATCTTGATCATGGAGACTTATGCTTTGACATCTTAAGCAAACATCTCTAAGGAGATGTGGACCGGAGATGATTGGGTATAAGTCGAGTGATCGAAGGTGTTTGAATAGCCTATAAAGATTCACCACTCCTTGCGAGGAGATGTATACCCATGGCCTCTCGTCGGATTGTTACTAAAGTCTTTGGCCAAAGCATTACATGTTTAGAGTAAGGTACTCTTGATACATGTGGAGTAACTAGAATCCAGTAGGGCGAGGAAATGATACTTTGGGCTAGGTGTGGCGTAGTCGACCTAGTGAGGTGACACAATAGACCATGTCTGAACCAAGTGGGTATAAGATGAGTGAAGGGAATGGGGCACGATTCATTCGAACTCTTGAAGGGTTTGAGAAATAGTTACGGATCAGCAGTTGATCTTTTAGGTTAATTGGGGATCATGATGTACTACTAGGTGCCACTCATGATCGTTCTATAATTAATGGTTAATTATAGGCGGCCAACATAAACCGAGAACCTATTTGGTCACACACACGCGAGTGTAATCCAAAGGATTTAAAAGCGAGCTTGAGAATGGGATTCTCGAGGCCAGGAGAAACTATGTTTGGTTGGACCAAACATAAGCGAGCATGAAATTGTTTGATCATGGAGGCGTGGATGGGCCGTGTCTTATGAAGACATAATGGATGGACCAAAATGGTTTGGTTCTAATCAATGGATGAGAATAAACCAAAGGGTTTGGTTTATATTAAGCGAATGAACCAAAGGTTGGTTCGGTTCGTTTTAACTTAAAATAAACCATCATGGTTTGGTTTATTTTAACTTATCTTAATGGAGCGGGTTAGCGGGCTTTATGGATATGATCCATTAACCATTAAGAGAATTAGTTCTCTATAAAATAGGGCTTAAACCTAACCCTAAAACCTAATCAAGCCGCCCCAGTTGCGCCCCACCTCCTTGTTGTGCCGCCCTTGCCGCCCAGCTTTTGTGCCGCCGTCCAACTTGTTGCGTCAAGCTTCAGCGTGAACCTCCGGCGACCCTCGTGATCTCCTATAGGTTTGGCATCAAGGTGAGCTTTTTCTCTCCTTGTTTTGGCGGCGCCTACTCCTCCACCAAGCTGTCCAGTTTTCTGGACAGCTTCTTCCTCGTCGGGCGTCGTTTGGGCGGCGGCGGTTAGTGCTCCGACAGCGGCTAACTTACCGGGGATTTGATCTCCGGTAATCCTCTGAGGTGGGGGACGAAGGATTCGTCAAACGGTTGACTAATACCTCTCCGGAGAAGCGAGTTTTGAGAACTCGTTTTAGGATCCGAATTTGGATTCGGATCGTGATCATCTCTCGATCACGTCATCTTCAACACGAGGCTAGTAACCAGTACGAAGACGAAGCTCGTGACTTAGCGAAGTCATCCCGAGGAGCTCGGCGTGGATACGGATAGAGACGATTCTTACGAGGATCGTTCCGGTTGATGCCGTTCCCGCTACACGTCATACGAAAGGTATAACGTAGATAAATTTCTTTTATTGCAAATTTTAATTTACGATTATGTCTACACTTGTTGTAATATGCATGCGTGTGTTGTGTGTGTTGTAATAAATATAGATTTATTATTTTTAATTGCTTCCGCTGTGTTCATGTTTACGAAACATGATCGAACACACACACGCCATGCTTGATCGAAACCCAACAGCGAGCAATTATTATCCCAATGATAATTCTACTTGATCGATTAGCAGAGGTATAAGCGTGTCTTTGATCCAACGAAGGAGACTACAAGTAAATCTATCAAATCAAAAGGAGACTCTATACTTTTGGTGATTTGGTGTTACAAAAAATTTGAGGATTACAAAGCAACACATAAGATTGAAGTAAAAGACAAATCTTCAGACAAATCTCAAAAAAAAAGATAGATTATTGAATAGGTAATTAGTCATTGATTGGTTATTTTAGGATGCAAAATTATTGGATTATGAAAGATAATTCAAGAAATCACCATTTCTTTTTGAAGATGTGGATGAAGAGAGAAGCATGAGCATCCCAGGAAATCTATGCAAGATAATGAAGCTTTGAGAAGGAAGAGGCCTCCACCACCTCCCTAGGTAACTCAAGTGTCATTATTTAAAAATCACATAATATGCTTTGAGTGTAGGGCAAAGAATTAGCTAAAATGGAAGAAGAAGGCATTCTAACCCAAAGTCAAAGGTGCTGTTTAAAATCAAGAGTGAATCAACAAAATAATTAAATGCAAAATGCAAAGAAGGGCACATGTGGCCCATTATTTTTGGTGAGGATGAAAGAGAGAAAAACTCATACATATTAAGTCATAAATAAATTAACTGGTTTGCATTAAAATAGAAAAGCTGCTAAGAGATAAATGAAAAGCTTGAGGTTATAAGGTTCTAGCATAAACCTAATTAGGAAACCGACATGATCTTGATCATACTAAAGCGTAGAATTAATTAACTTGGGTGTTAATCCAAGAAATTGGCTAAGGTGTATCTTGAAGAGAAAATTTAAAAAGCTAAAAAATTTGTGAGTTTGAGTTAGGAAATCTTGATGACTTAAGAGAATGGAAGCCCTTGCTTCAATTTGTGTATGCCCAAAATCAAGACCCAAGGTTCAAAAGTCCTAAACCTAGGAATATGTTATGAGGTGGATCCAAGAAGACTTATCATAATGTTTCATTTAATTATGGAACTATTTCTCAGTTAGGAGAAACCACAATCTAGTGTTAAATGTGCTTAGAGGTTTAAGAAACCTAGAAGGCCATTATAAATCAAGGTGGATATGGTGATTATCCTAGAGATGTTAAATAGCTCATTGTGGAGTTTAAAGATAACCTAAGTAGGATTGTTTTGGGTTATCCTTGATTCCACATTAAAAGAAGTTTCAAAAAGATTTTAAGGTTCTACCTTAGTATTTTTAGGTGTTGACTTTAGAAACTATTGGTAAGCATCAGGTTACTAGAAGCATGATCATAATGGGTTTAGATTTAAATGTCATTATAGATCTTATCATGAATGTAGGTTTAACCATGTATATGCCATGTTGTTTGTCTTGTATTCATGTTAGTATTATTCTTATTTTATTGTTTACTATGAATCATTAACTTAGAAATATGCGAAATTACATACATGTAAACATATCATCTTATATCTATCATTTTGCATGAATATGTATGATCTCATCATATTGCCTTTCATGGAAAGTAGAAAATGGCGGTACATCATCACAAATCGAAGATTTTCTTTTTGAGAACATGAAAAATGAAACATTTGAAAATTTCTTAGAAAATGGTTTTGAACCTAAAAAATAAACATACATTGAAAATCAATTATCAAGACTCATTTGGGATAAGAATAAACAGAATTATCAATTTTTGTATTTTTATAAAAGAATTTGTCTGTATTATAATGGATTTATAATATACATTATGGAGAAATGATTTTGATCTTGGGTAGGAGATATATGGATAATGCATAAAAGATTTGTGATCATTTTGATTAGTCAAATTTGTGTGAACCATTCTAGCGTTTTAACTTCTAAAATTTAATTAGGGGCATGAAACCATGATACTTCTAGGATTAGAGTGAGTTGAGGCATGGTTCAATTTTAACTGATGTTGTTTATTTTGAACTTTGCCTTAATTTTGTTTGTGTTTAATATAGGACTTCAAGGATTGTCTCCTGATTGGCAAGGAGAGCAAGCCTCTAGGGGAGTATCCATCATGGGAAGATGGATGGATTTGGTTTGCCTCTCTATATGGGATCACTAAAAAGGATTGTGTTCCTCGTTGTTCGTAGATATGTAAATCTCATTGGAGAGAGAAAGATGAGTTACTTTGATCTAATGATTGGAGCCACAATATGGGAGTATTGGATCGAGATTCAATTTCATGAATTGATCGCTAAGAATTATTTTGGTTTTTGCGATGATATGAAAAGATGTGGATAAGTTGTCATGGAGTGAAGCATGTTGTCATGAGAAAAGCATAGACTTGGATGTTCTGATCAATTTGTCATGGAAAATTAATCATGTTGGGATGAAAATCCCAAAGAAATTGCATACTAAGTGGAGGACATTTAGAAAATCAAAGCATTATGGGAAAATGTGCTTGAGGCAAAGCATTGGGTCTTGACTTGGAGAATGGAAAGCCCTTGTCATGTTTGTTGCGGTCACTAAAATTAAGTAGTTCAAAAAGTCGGCATGGGAAGTGACCATAAAACCATGTCAAGACTTGAATAAGCATTTAATTATGAACATTTCTAAGCATGCCAAGATGGCTAAAACATCCAAGACTAGTCTTGCTTTTAGGTGCGCTAAAAGAGGCTTGGTGTTAATTTTAGTCATAGGTGACAAGATAAGGTCATCGGTGAGCATCTTGAGTTGGCCAGGTAAGATAGACATAGCTGTGAAACCGATCATTAGAGTTTTGGGTTATCAGGGGATTCTTTAAGGGCTCAATGGTGTGGTTTGATCTGATATTTGATCATTGGTGATAGGTTAGGAGTTGTAACCCAGGGATGGGAGAACTTAGCCGATGAGTTGACAACATTGGAGTGCTAGGTTTGAAATTTTAGTGATCGAGTGAATTTGCTTAGATATTGGTGTCATTTTGGGTTCTTGTGATTCTAGAACAAAGCATTGCAAAAGAAACAAAGGGTTGCATAGATAAGCAGATTGTCACACTTGTATTCTATATTGTATATTTTACTTGCATGTTTGTTTACTGTATGCTTGACATGATTTCATTTTTATCTATAGAACTCTCAGGATCATGTAGGCGGTAAGCTTTAGATCAATAGAACATTAATTCTCATTCAACCATGACTTGTTGTATTTGGCATTGTTTTTATTTATTGTTTAGCTCTAATCGACAGCAAGAAAAGCGAGATTAAGGCATCCAATTGAAGCGAATCATATTTCCTCTAAGCCAATCGATTCGAGAATCGCCAACATAAAGATGTTACCTTCTCCCCTAAGTTTGATATTGTTTACGGACATCTCACGAGATTTAGTAATTCTCATGCCACTATTTCTTATTAGTTTCTTCTCCTAAGCAGACATTGATGAAAAGAAGCAAGTACGACATTTGTCCAAACCCTCTATATTCAACATTGGTCTACATATTTAATTAAGTATTATCCTCTTTAAACAAGGTAAACTTCTTGTTGGTTATTGAAACATGTTAGCGTGTTATTACCCTGTTAATGACTCTAATACCACTTATTGCTTGGGAGAGAATAGCCTTCATTTGAGGAAGTACTCATTGATTGTGTTAATGCTTGGATTAGGTGAATAGTCTTTTAAGGTGGAATTTATCTTTTGATTGGAAGATTTTCCTAGATTTAAGAAATTGTCAATGTTCTATTGGTAGAAAATCAATGCTAAAGATGTAACATGGTTCAAGGCCAGCCTCTAATGTGGATTGATCATGGTGAAAGGGTGATGTATACTATTTCCGTACATGGGTGGAAATTTGGTATCTCTCTTCGTAAAAAACTATTAATCTAGAAGATTAATAGCATCATGTTTAAGTAAGAAGAAATCTAGCCTTGAGGATGCAGTGTCTCATCTAAGGCGAGCCTTTTATGTAACACTGTAGATTAGTTGATAGGCAGTACATTAGGGTTCTTGAAATTCTATTATTCTCCCATTCCATCATGAGGATTTGAGAAACTAACCAATTTGTCTATCAAAGAGATCGTTGAAATCGAGGAGTTAATCATTTGCTCGAGCTATGTCTTGGGCGTAGTGGCTTTGATGAACCAAAAACTTTTATAGACATCATTGAGATAGGATCTTTAGAAACCATCGGGATCTTTGTGATCGAAGTTCAAGGAGCTATGTGGAGACATCAAGGTAAAGATACTTCACATTAATCTTAAAGTCGTGGTGTTACCTCTGAGTTGGATCCTTACCAGTCTACTGAAGAAAGCTATCGGTTTCAGAACTCCATCAATGGTGATAAGCGGAGGACACAGTTGACTCTTATGGAGATGGGTGAATGATCATAATTATCGAGCACTGTTTTTAGTGCATTTAGCTCTCAAACCATGAATTCATATTTGGGCTTCACATCCAAGTCTGCTCTGGTCTTGAGTTCACCTGCTTCAAGCGACTACATGTCGAGATCGGGCGTACTGTCATTTAGTTTCATAAGATGATCTAACATGGATAGTGATCTGAGATGTAGCTAGATAGCATCATGGAGTTTACTTATCTCCTCAGTATGGTATGGTTGCTATTAGGTGCATCGATTTCTGGGATGATTAGATCTAAGAGTAGGAAGGTGTTGGCCAGCATAGTTACAGAGGAGTGTCTTGTAATCAAATTGTGGGAAGAACATTTTATTTTGAAATAAGAATCACATGATCATTGTTTGCACTTTATATATTTATTATATGTGTGCATATTGTCTAATATTTTACATTGTAGATAACATGGTGCTTGGTGTGGCACAGAAGATCATGTTATCAGTCCCTTGTAAAATATAAGTAGAGGCTCACAACCAAGATGGTTTTGGACAAACCATTGGCATGGTTGTAGTGTAGCTTGGTATTATTTTTTCTTGAACATAGAGTTACACTAGTACACTTAGGTGTATTGAGCAGGACCGACATAGAGGTGATTCAATTTATTGCTGACTGCATAATTGAATCGGACCTCGGATATTATGTTGTACATGCTCTTAATCCCGATATAATAATGGGCACATGTACTTAGTATTTATTTCTTTGATTTACCAGAGGGTGAGATTTAGATGGATTAAATCAATATGCCCGGTAAGTTGGGAAATGATATTATTTACATGGTGTGTATGGGTTGATTATAGGAGAAAGCAGTGTCCTATATATTAGGTTGATGATGTCCCTTGTGGAGCTCATAAGGTTCATCATGTAAACCTAGCTGGTTGACTTAGTCAACATGATGATAAGGTTGAGTGGTACTACTCGAGGAATTAGATGTTAATTAATTGATGGTCAGTAAATCAATTAATTGACGGACATTCGATATCTTAAACACGGGGAGATTAATGTACGAATAATATATGGAGCCCATATTAATTTATGGGGGTTGGTGAGGTAGTTCAATGATGATCCTCTAGTGGAATGGAACATCATTGATGGATCAAGTTTGTGTGGTTCCGATCCATCGGGTGGCCAAGACCCAACTCCTCCTTATGGTCCCTATCGTAGCCTAATAAATCCTTGTGAAGTCTAGATCCAAGAATGTAAAACAAAACCTAGAACCAACGGTTGGGATTAAATCCCTAGATCCGATGGTTAGGATGAAATACTAGAACCAACAGTTGGGATTAAATCCCTAGATCCGATGGTTAGGATGAAACCCTAGAATCGACGGTTGAGATTAAATCCCTAGATCCGACGGTTGGGATAAAACCCTAGATCTGACGGTTGGGATGAAATCCTAGATCCGATGGTTGGGATGAAATCCTAGATCCGATGGTTGGGATGAAACCCTAGATCCGACGGTTGGGATAAAACCCTAGATCCGACGGTGGAGGTTAAATCCCTAGATCCGACGGTGGAGATTAAAGGAGTCCTAAGCCTAAATCTATAAAAGGAAAGCTTAGGGTTGGGCGGCAATAATGAATTGATTGAGGAATTAGGGTTTTGGCTCATCCAAAAGTGGGCGGCTAGGGTTTTTGGGTGGCTAGGGTTTTGGAGCAAAACAAGTGGGCGGCAACTCTTCCTTCTAGTTGATTGTTGGCGCCCATCCTCCTCCATCATTCCTTGGCCGGCACCCATCCTAGAGGCCTCTCCCTTCTTCCTTGGCCGGCGGTTCTCCTCCCATTGGTGGCCGGTTCTCATCCTCCTCCCTATTCTCCAAGGTGGCCGGCGGTTCTCCTTCATTTGGTGGCCGGCGCATCATCCATTTGATCCTTGGCCGGTAGTTGCACCAAATTCCCTAATTTGGTGTCCGGCTCTAGAAAGGATAGGTATTTATAAGTTCTTCTCTTTGTTCGCAGCGAACAAGGTAGAGAAGAAAGCGATCTAGAAGGCTTCTACTCGTGGAGGATCTTCGTCCACACGTCGTCCACGAGAAGGATAGGACATACGGTAGAAGATCATGAGGTATAAAGTTATTTTAACTTTATTTACAGATCTGAGCTTGTTCTTTTATGTTTTTATTATGCATGTGTAAATTAGTAAATATATTGTATAATGATGGACCCCGAAGACGAACACAAAAACCGGCGATCCGTTCGTCGTCTCTTCCTCGGCTAACCAACTAGAAGAGTTGTGTTGCTTGAACAACTAGTTTGTTCAAGCGACCACTCAAGTTGTTAGCACGATGACGAAATGGTTGTGCTAAGGAAGCTCATCCCATCCGGATTAATTCTTTCATTAGTGAAAATTTTAATCCGGGGACATGGGAGCCAATGAGCCTCCGAAGAAACTCCCTACAATTGGTATCAGAGCCACGGTTTTCGGTTTTGTGTGTTTAGGATTCGGTTAATTTTTTATGCATTTTTCATATATTATATGTGCCGGATAATAGTAGGATATGCGTAGTTTAACTCTTTGGTTGCAGGCATAAGATTCGACTATTATGGCCATGTGTGTGTATGTGAATGGATGTGTGTAAAAATTTATTATTTGAATCCTCGGGGTTGACGAGGCTAGATTAGTATTTAATTTTTGTAACTAAATACGGCATTGTTTAGCCACTCATTTTAGTTTACTTTCGATCTAGATTATTTGTACACTCCTTCGTGGAGTATAGGATCGATGGATGTAAATTAAAATAGTTTTATCTCGGCTCGGATCTCTTTGGTGACTTGCGCATGGGAAAAGATGGAGCGGACGAGGTGGCGACACGACGGGATGCATATTGGAGGACAATGTCATAATAGTTGGAAAAATTTTGTTTTTTCCATATTTATTGCTTATTTGTTTTATATGCATGTTGTGTATGATTTAAAATTCCTCATTTTCAATTTACTAAGTGGGAGAGGGACGTTTTAATTAATTCCCGCGGCCTCCATTACAATTTGACGTGTGATGCAACAAACTTGTGTGTCGGCTCTGAGTGCCTTCCTCCCTGAGGATGGGTTTGTTTGCGGATCACGAGGTCAAATAATGGTTATAGGAAATTATCTAGGAGCATGTGTACTTCCACAGAGGTAAGGCACATAATTCAAAATAATTCCCTTAGTATCGTGTAATGGTGCAAACTTAGATGCAAATAAAAGTATCCTCCCCATAGGAGTCACTGCTTTTATTTGTAGGGCCAAAGAGGAACCAACTATTAATTTTATTTGTCAAAAAGTAAGGTTGACAAGATAATAAAATTAATGGGTAAAACCTCCTTTACAAATGTAGAATTCTTATCGTCCACGCAAGTGGCATACGAAATTCTCGATGTTTTGAGGTGTTGGTTGATTTCGGAATTTTATTATTTTGAGGAATCAATAATATTTGAAATCTAATATTTTGATCATTGTGATTTTTAGGATTTTCAAATGGCTTTCAACCCACTTGCTGTGATTTTAAAAGAAAACAAACTTACTGGTCCAAACTACATTGATTGGAAAAGAAACCTGGATATTGTCTTAACTGCGGAGGAGTACAAATTTGTACTCTTCGAGGTTTGTCCTCCTAAGCCCACCGATGACTCTGATGAAAAGAAGAAAGAACGTTATAAGAAATGGGTCAAGGCAGATGAGATGGTGCGGTGTTACATTTTGGCATCTATGTCAAATGTGCTGCAACATCAGCATCAGGCCATAGTCACAGCTTATGACATGATGTTCAATCTCAAGGAACTTTTCGGACATCAGAGTAGGGTGGCTAGGTAGGAGGCAATGAGAAACTTGATGACGACCTCCATGATCGAGGGAACACCCGTTAAGGATCATGTTCTCAAGATGATGGCTCATCTTAATGAGATGGAAGTCCTAGGAGCTCAGATCGATGGGGAAACCTAGGTCGATATCATTCTCTAGTCTCTGCCTAGGAGTTTTGAGCAGTTCCGCCTCAACTACAACTTGAACAAAAGGTTGTATTCGTTGGCGGAGCTTCTGACAGAACTCTAGGCGACAGAGGGGCTTTTCCGTCAGAGTGCTCAAGCCATGGTCGCTCAGAAGGTTTCTTCCTCTAAACCGAAAGGTAAGAAGAAGAAGAAACAAGGTGGAGCGAAGAAAGTGGCAGTGGGACCTCAGGCAGGAGTGAAGAAGCCGAAAGGAAAGTGCTTCACTTGCAAGAAGACTGGACATTGGAAGGCGGACTGTCCTCGCCGAAAGAACAAAGGTATATCTTCTTGTTTAGTTGTTGAAACATGTTTAGCGGTGTTATCTACCAATGCCTGGTGTGTAGATATTGTAGGGAATCTCGTATGCCAAATGGCATATGCGCAACGGAAAAATTAGGATCCCTTCCAAGTGATCCATGCGAAAGCAAACTCGTATAAAATAAATTTCTCTAAACCAAACCTATCTTATAGGAGAGGATTACCTTTGTTGCGTGCCCTTGCTAATCCCGCTTTTCCTTTCGGTTTGTTGGATCTTTAGCACGTTCAAGTGTCCGTGCCTCTATACGTATCCACACGAGTACGCTCTTGTCTCACAAAAGGAAAACTAGAAGAGCTCTCCTTTACTTCTTGCTAGAGAAGTCCCTAAAGGAGAGGAAGAGAGGGAAAAGGAGAAAGGAAGAAGAAGACTCCTCTTCTTGCTAGCCTACACTCACAAACCCACACAACTAAAGCTTCCACCAAGCTCTCTCACAACCACAACACCAAAAACTCACTATGGCCGGCCACTCCATGGAGCCTTTTATAGGGTTG
Organism: Wurfbainia villosa; assembly: GCA_025175895.1. Taxonomy (NCBI): domain Eukaryota; kingdom Viridiplantae; phylum Streptophyta; class Magnoliopsida; order Zingiberales; family Zingiberaceae; genus Wurfbainia; species Wurfbainia villosa. The sequence continues at coordinate 67,407,062 of CM046002.1, forward strand.
GAAAAACCCTTCCACCTCCTTCACATTCAATGCAATCCATTGCATTGAGACACACTCAAAAAGGATTTGGCTTCCTTGTTTGGCCGGCCACTTAAGGAGACAAAACCATTTTGTTTCCTTCCACCTTAACTAGCTTAGGTGGATGCTTAGGTGGCATGCTTATGTGGCATTCATGCATGTTGAATTAATCTTATTAATTCAATTAAGCTTATGTTATCATATTGAATTAATCTTATTAATTCAATTAAGCTTATGTTATCATATTGAATTAATCTTATTAAATCAATAAGGTAACATATTGAATTAATCTCATTAAATCAATTAGCTAAAATTCTCATTAAGCTTAAAGTCCAAAAACCATTTTGTACTTAAGCTTATTCCCATATTATTCTAGTCAAACTAGAATACTCTAATTCCTCTAATTATCATGCTCTTTGTGTGTGACCCTATAGGCTCTCATAACGTTGGCAGTGGATCTAAACTCTTTTAGATACACAAGCAATGAGCGGCATCTAGCAATACATCATTGCTACCCAAGTTACGAGATAAGTCAAGATCCGACTAACCTTTCCGTGACTACTATAATATATGACCGTGTCCTTCTATCCTTGATATCAGATTGATCAATGAGGCATAGACCGTGTCATCCTCGATCAATCTATGTGTTTCTTGATCCCCGAGTAAACTAACTCAAACAAATGAGCTCAATATCTCATATTGACTCATTCGAGCAAGGCCATGCGTTTAGTAGTTCTACTCAATCAAGGGCCCACCGATATCACTCCTGGCCATATGGAAGGGATAGATCCCATCTACATCACTCACATCCCTCCGCATAATTTGTTACATACCCAAGAATCGCTTTATGGTCCACCATTACGGGTGACGCTTGACGATACCAAAGTACATAACTCCTTATGTAGGGAACCATAGTGACTTCGTGTCTAAGGACTATTCATACCAATAGTCACATGAGAAAGTTTATGACACTCATATAACGATCCATGAAACTTTCTCATGGCGGGTCATTCAAAGATATATTCTCCAATATATACCCATGTGTCAACTTGATATCATATATCCATGACTTGTGAGATCAAGTCATCAATTGACCTACATGCTAGTCTTTATGTATTAATATTGCCCTTGCATATTAATACTGACTAGGAACATTTAGAAAGTGTTCTCTACCTCTCATAATCAATTCTCGCCAATTGATGTGTAGATAAGAACCTACTTTTCTAGGGCATTATTATATTTAAATTAGGCACAAGCAAGATGTAAATATAATAACCAATCCTTTGCCTTTATAGAATATGATACAAAATGTTCCCTATTCAACCATCACATGATTGGTTCTAGGGCTTTAACTAACAATCTCCCACTAGCACTAGTACCAATCACTATGTATCTAATACCTAGTGACCTAGTGTGACCATCATGCTTCCTCCGTACAAAGCCTTGGTCAATGGATCCGCGATGTTAGCTTCTGTCGGTACTCTGCATATCCTCACATCTCCTCTATCGATGATCTCTCGAATGAGATGGAAGCGCCGCAGTATGTGTTTGGTCCGCTGATGTGATCGAGGTTCCTTAGCCTGTGCAATAGCCCAATTGTTGTCACAATAGAGTTCTATTGGATCTGCAATGCTAGGAACTACCCCCAGTTCAGCGATGAACTTGCGTGAGCCAAAAACCTCCTTTGTGCATCGATCGCAATATACTCGCTTGTAGAATCAAGAATCGTGTCTGCTTTGAACTCTTCCACCACGGCTCCCACCATTCAGGCAAAACACGTACCCCCGATTGCGATCTATAGTCATCCTTGTCTGTTTGGAAGCTTGCATCACTGTAACCCTTTACAGTTAGCTCCTCATTGCCTCCAAATATCAGGAAATATTCTTTCGTTCTTCGTAAGTACTTAAGAATATTTTTGACTGCTATCGATGACTTTCACCGATCCGACCGGTATCTACTCGTCCATGCTCAAAGCATCGTTACAAAGCATGGCGCATATGATAGACCCTATAGGCGATGCATAAGGGATCTTATCCATGCGATCTCTCTCCTCCTTAGAAGAGGGACATTGAGTCTTCGAAAGACTCACACCATGTGATAAAGGCAGAAACCCTTTCTTAGAATTTTGCATAGCAAAACGATCTAGCACTTTATCAATGTATGTACTCTGACTTAGGCCAAGTAATCTTCTAGATCTATCTCTATAGATCTTGATGCCTAGAATATAGGCAGCTTCACCTAAGTCCTTCATCGAGAAATAATTCCCTAACCACATCTTCACAGACTGGAGTGAGGGAATATCATTTCCGATGAGAAGTATGTCATCTACATACAAGACAAGAAATACAACTGTGCTCCCACTATTTCTCTTGTAGACACAAGGCTCATCTTCATTCTTGATGAAACCAAACTCTTTTATTGCATCATCGAATCGAAGATTCCAGCTTCGAGAGGCTTGCTTTAGTCCATAAATGGACCTTTGCAGTTTGCATACCTTTCCAGGATGCTTTGGATCTTCAAAACCCTCAGGTTGTGTCATGTACACATCCTCGAGTAGCTTTCCATTGTAAAAGCGGTTTTGACATCCATCTGCCAGATCTCATAATCATGGTAGGCTGCAATAGCAAGTATGATCCGAATGGATTTAAGCATCGCAACTGGTGAAAAGGTTTCTTCATAGTCAATACCATGAATTTGTTTGAATCCTTTAGCCACCAATCTACCTTTATAGGTATGCTTATTACCATCCATGTCAGCCTTTACTTTAAAGACCCACTTACACCCAATGGGTTTTACCCCTTCAGGTGGATCAACCAAAGTCCATACTTGGTTAGTGTACATGGATTCCATTTCGGATCTCATGGCCTCTAGCCATTTCTAACTGGCTCATCATAGCTTCTTGATAGGATGTAGGCTCGCCAAGATCGACAAGCAATACTTCACCATTGTCACCAAGAGAAAAGAATATCTCTCGGGTTGACGACGGATCCTATTAGATCTACGAAGAGGTTGGTCTACTTGAATGTGTGTTTGCTCCACAACTCTTTGGGCAACAAATTCCTCATCCACAACACTTTGTGGTGCCTGTTCATTTTCCATCGAAACCTTAGTGTTATCATCATCTTGAACTTCTTCAAGATGAATTTTACTCCCACTAGTATTTCTAGAAATAAATTCTCTTTCTAGAAAGACAAAGATTTCGCAACAAACACCTTGCCAAGTGTGGGATTGTAAAAGTAATATCCATTAGTTTCCTTGGGATATCCTACAAAATAACACTTATCTGATTTGGGTCCTAGTTTATCTGAGACTTGACGTCTAACGTAAGCTTCACAACCCCAAATCTTTATAAAAGACATTTTGGGACTCTTCCCAGTCCATATCGTATATGGTGTCTTTTCTACGGCTTTTGATGGGACGCGATTAAGTGTGAAAGCGGCTGTCTCTAGAGCTAAACCCCAAAAGGAAGTAGGTAGATCAGTCTGGCTCATCATTGATCGTACCATATCTAATAGAGTACGATTTCTCCTCTCAGATACACCATTCCATTGTGGTGTTCCAGGTGGAGTGAGTTGGGATATTATCCCACACTCAGCCAGGTGATCACGAAACTCTTGACTAAGGTATTCACCACCTCGATCTGATCGAAGTAGCTTAATACGCTTACCAAGTTGGTTTTGTACTTTATTCTTGAATTCTTTGAACTTTTCAAAGGATTCTGACTTATGTCTCATCAAATATAAGTAGCCAAATCTACTCATATCATCAGTGAAAGTAATAAAGTACTTATAGCCTCCTCTGGCTTCGACATTGAAAGGGCCACATACATCAGTATGTATGAGTCCTAACAAATCTGTCGCTCTCTCGCCATGTCCACTAAATGGAGTTTTAGTCATCTTTCCTAAAAGACAAGACTCGCATACCTCATATGATTCAAAATCAAATGAGTCCAATAATCCATCTTTATGGAGTTGGGATATGCGTTTTTCATTTATGTGACCTAGGCGACAGTGCCAGAGATATGTCTGGTTCAAATCATTCGATTTGAACCATTTGGTATTTACGTTATAAATTGGGTTATCTAAATCTAGAACATAGAGACCATTCATAAGTGGTGCATTACAATAGAACATTTCATTTAAATAAATGGAACAACATTTGTCCTTTATTATAAAAGAAAAGTTTTTCTTGTCTAAACAAGATACAGATTATGTTCTTTGTCAATGCAGTACATAAAAGCACTCCTCTAGTTCTAAGATAAGCCCAAAGGCAAAGACAAAGAATATGTTCCTACAAATACAAAGAAAGAACTTTTGCGCCATTGCCTACTCGTAGGTCCACTTCGCTTTTGCCATTATTCTACTATTTCTCGCCTGCACATTAGTACAAATGTGAGATGCACATCCGTATCTAATACCCATGTAGAAGAAATAGATAGATTAACTTCTATAACGTGTATACCGAGGCGTAAGTCCCACTTCTCTTGTTCTTTACTTCCTCAAGGTAGACTTTGCCCGCTTCCAAAGTGTCCACTTACCGCGAATGGAAGCTCCCTTCCTTAGGTACTTTACCTTTACCCTTTGAAGTGGATGAATTGGCCTTGCTTTTGGCTTGGGTCTTACCCTTGCCTTTGCTTACCTTTGTCCTTCTTGACCATTAGTACATTACTAACTTTCTTCTTGAGATTTGGTTCATAGCTTAACATGCCGAGAATCTCAGCAAAGGTTTATCAATTTCATTCATGTTATAATTCATGACGAATTGATTGTATGCTTCCTAAGAACGATTGCAGATAACATCGCCACAATTCTTGGCCTGGAAAACCTAGTCTTTCAAGGTTCTCAACGCGTACTCCAATCATTTTGAGTACGTGAGTTCCTACAGTGTTCCTTCTTGCATCTTGCATGCAAAAAGAGCCTTAGACACTTCAAAACGCTGCGTTTAGCTTGTCCTTGATATAGTTGTTTCAAATGCTCAACCATATCATAGGCATCCATGTTCTCATGTTGCTTCTGAAGCTCAGAGTTCATGGTGGCAAGCATAAGGCATCACACATCTAATGCGTCATCTTGATGCTTCTTATAAGCATCCTTTTCAAAGACGAGTGATGAGGGGCGTATTTGTGAGGTAGACCGCTCTAGGACATATAGTTTGCGTTCTTGCTTGAGGATAATCCTCAAGTTACTATAACAGTCAAGAAAGTTTGATCCATTGAGCTTGTCCTTCTCAAGGACATATCGCAAGTTGAGGGGGTGTGTCGTGTTAGATGACATGGTGATCTACAACATTAAAATGCAAAGTTAAGTATCATACCTAAATCATTTAATTAGGCCTTTAATTAAATGAGGCTCCCACTAAATTCTCATAGCTACTATTTAGCTATAAATTTATATGGGATAAAGATCCACATCATAATTCGTCTTGAGTTAGCTTTGGCTAATCGCCCAAGACGTAGTATAATTAGGTAGGCAATCTTTTGCCAATTACATCTGATGTAACTCTTTAATAGCTTTGGTTAAGTTTTATATTAGTTTAGTGTTTATTCCTTAACCAGCTTCCATGGTGTGGCGAGGCACAGGGGCCTTCTTGGATATCGGAGCAACGACCACTTCTAAGACAAAGCTGATGTTCTGAAATCACACAAAACTAATGTTAACACTTATGTTCAAAGCTAATATATGCCTCTACTTTCTTAACCAATTAAGAAAACACTTAATTAAGTATTAACCAAGATGATAGCGGGACATCACGATTGTCCACTCGCACTCTCCAAGATAAAATGCATTGCTTTGCTTTGGCAAACCCAATAACAAATGATCGAGGAAGTAGTGAGTACCAACTTTGGTAGGCATATCGCTTAGACTTATTAAGAAATAAACATGTATCATATACATATTAGCATACATCACATATAAGCTAAACTAATCATGCATCACATACAAGCTAAACTAACATGCATCACATACATATTAAACTAACGTGTCATGGTTATGGCCCTTATTCTACAATCTTCTCAAGCCAATGAAAAGATTGATTGGTCAACCTAGGATAGCATCTTCTCCTAAGTGCTTCCTTTGGTTGTCTTGTGTGTTGACTTCCTCCTTGTAACCTCATCTTCCAATGGACCCTCCATCCTTGTTTTGTACATTACAAAAGGAGAAATACTCGAGTTACATTCGAGTCTAAAACTAATTTTACAACAAGAATATTAGGAGAAAGGCACGACACGCAGACCGTATTAAGAATTACAACACACAATCACAAACTTTTTGGGACTAGGCCATAACCATGCACCATGTCATTTTAACTTTTAAAAGACATTGGATATTTTATTATGTTTGAAAATTTGCTAATACAATTATCAACTCATAATAAAATTTATCCTACTTCTATATCACATATAAAATAGAGAAAACCTATTTTTATACGATCTTCTAAGTGGCTCGATACCACTTTGTAGGAATCTCGTATGCCAAATGGCATATGCGCAACGGAAAAATTAGGATCCCTTCCAAGTGATCCATGCGAAAGCAAACTCGTATAAAATAAATTTCTCTAAACCAAACCTATCTTATAGGAGAGGATTACCTTTGTTGCGTGCCCTTGCTAATCCCGCTTTTCCTTTCGGTTTGTTGGATCTTTAGCACGTTCAAGTGTCCGTGCCTCTATACGTATCCACACGAGCACGCTCTTGTCTCACAAAAGGAAAACTAGAAGAGCTCTCCTTTACTTCTTGCTAGAGAAGTCCCTAAAGGAGAGGAAGAGAGGGAAAAGGAGAAAGGAAGAAGAAGACTCCTCTTCTTGCTAGCCTACACTCACAAACCCACACAACTAAAGCTTCCACCAAGCTCTCTCACAACCACAACACACCAACTCCTTGTGGCCGGCCACTCCATGGAGCCTTTTATAGGGTTGGAAAAACCCTTCCACCTCCTTCACATTCAATGCAATCCATTGCATTGAGACACACTCAAAAAGGATTTGGCTTCCTTGTTTGGCGGCCACTTAAGGAGACAAAACCATTTTGTTTCCTTCCACCTTAACTAGCTTAGGTGGATGCTTAGGTGGCATGCTTATGTGGCATGCTTATGGCATTCTTATGTGGCATTCATGCATGTTGAATTAATCTTATTAATTCAATTAAGCTTATGTTATCATATTGAATTAATCTTATTAATTCAATTAAGCTTATGTTATCATATTGAATTAATCTTATTAAATCAATAAGGTAACATATTGAATTAATCTCATTAAATCAATTAGCTGTAAAATTATTAAGCTTAAAGTCCAAAACCATTTTGTACTTAAGCTTATTCCCATATTATTCTAGTCAAACTAGAATACTCTAATTCCTCTAATTATCATGCTCTTTGTGTGTGACCTATAGGCTCTCATAACGCTGGCAAGTGGATCTAAACTCTTTTAGATACACAAGCAATGAGCGCATCTAGCAATACATCATTGCTACCCAAGTTACGAGATAAGTCAAGATCCGACTAACCTTCCGTGACTACTATAATATATGACCGTGTCCTTCTATCCTTGATATCAGATTGATCAATGAGGCATAGACCGTGTCATCCTCGATCAATCTATGTGTTTCTTGATCCCTGAGTAAACTAACTCAAACAAATGAGCTCAATATCTCATATTGACTCATTCGAGCATGGCCATGCGTCTTAGTAGTTCTACTCAATCAAGGGGCCCACCGATATCACTCCCGTCATATGGAAGGGATAGATCCCATCTACATCACTCACATCCCTCCGCATAATTTGTTACATACCCAGTAATCGCCTTTATGGTCCACCCTGTTACGGGTGACGTTTGACGATACCAAAGTACATAACTCCTTATGTAGGGAACCGTAGTGACTTGTGTCTAAGGACTATTCATACCAATAGTCACATGAGAAAGTTTATGACACTCATATAACGATCCATGAAACTTTCTCATGGTCATTGGTATATATTCTCTAATATATACCCATGTGTCAACTTGATATCATATATCCATGACTTGTGAGATCAAGTCATCAATTGACCTACATGCTAGTCTTTATGTATTAATATTGCCCTTTCATATTAATACTTGACTAGGAACATTTAGGAAAGTGTTCTCTACAGCCTCTCATAATCAATTCTGCCAATTGATGTGCTGTAGATAAGAACCTACTTTTCTAGGGCATTACTATATTTAATTTAGCTGGCACAAGCAAGATGAAATATAATAACCAATCGCCTTTATAGAATATGATACAAAATGTTCCCTATTCAACCATCACATGATTGGTTCTAGGGCTTTAACTAACAATCTCCCACTAGCACTAGTACCAATCACTATGGTATCTAATACCTAGTGACCTAGTGTGACCATCATGCTTCCTCTCGTACAAAGCCTTGGTCAATGGATCTGCGATGTTAGCTTCTGTCGGTACTCTGCATATCCTCACATCTCCTCTATCGATGATCTCTCGAATGAGATGGAAGCGCCGCAGTATGTGTTTGGTCCGCTGATGTGATCGAGGTTCCTTAGCCTGTGCAATAGCCCCATTGTTGTCACAATAGAGGTCTATTGGATCTGCAATGCTAGGAACTACCCCAAGTTCATTGATGAACTTACGAGCCAAAACCTCCTTTGTTGCATCGATGTCGCAATATACTACTTCATTGTAGAATCAAGAATCGTGTCTCGCTTTGAACTCTTCCACCACACCCACCATTCAAAAACACGACTCGATTGCGATCTATAGTCATCCTTGTCTGCTTGGAAGCTTGCATCATCAGAACTTTACGCTTAGCTCCTCATTGCCTCCAAATATCGAAATATTCTTTCGCTCTTCGTAAGTACTTAAGAATATTTTTGATCGCTATCCAAAGCTGACTTTCACCGATCCGATCGTATCTACTCGTCATGCTCAAAGCATACGAGACGTTAGTGACAGTACAAAGCATGGCGTGCATATGATAGACCCTATAGATGCATAAGGGATCTTATCCATGCGATCTCTCTCCTCCTTAGAAGAGGGACATTGAGTCTTCGAAAGACTCACACCATGTGATAAAGGCGTAAACCCTTTCTTAGAATTTTGCATAGCAAAACGATCTAGCACTTTATCAATGTATGTACTCGACTTAGGCCAAGTAATCTTCTAGATCTATCTCTATAGATCTTGATGCCTAGAATATAGGCAATTTCACCTAAGTCCTTCATCGAGAAACAATTCCCTAACCACATCTTCACAGATGGAGTGAGGGAATATCATTTCGATGAGAAGTATGTCATCTACATACAAGACAAGAAATACAACTGTGTTCCCACTATTTCTCTTGTAGACACAAGGCTCATCTTCATTCTTGATGAAACCAAACTCTTTGATTGCATCATCGAATCGAAGATTCCACGAGAGGCTTGCTTTAGTCCATAAATGGACCTTTGCGTTTGCATACCTTTCAGATGCTTTGGATCTTCAAAACCCTCAGGTTGTGTCATGTACACATCCTCGAGTAGCTTTCCATTCGAAAGCGGTTTTGACATCCATCCGCCAGATCTCATAATCATGGTAGGTCGCAATAGCAAGTATGATCCGAATGGATTTAAGCATCGCAATCGTGAAAAGGTTTCTTCATAGTCAATACCATGAATTTGTTTGAATCCTTTAGCCACCAATCTACCTTTATAGGTATGCTTATTACCATCCATGTCAGTCTTTACTTTAAAGACCCACTTACACCCAATGGGTTTTACCCCTTCAGGTGGATCAACCAAAGTCCATACTTGGTTAGTGTACATGGATTCCATTTCTGATCTCATGGCCTCTAGCCATTTCTAAATCTGGCTCATCATAGCTTCTGATAGGATGTAGGCTCGCCAAGATCGACAAGCAATACTTCACCGCTGTCACCAAGAGAAAAGAATATCTCTCGGGTTGACGACGGATCCTATTAGATCTACGAAGAGGTTGGTCTACTTGAACAGGTGTTTGCTCCACAACTCTTTGGGCAACAAATTCCTCATCCACAACACTTTGTGGTGCCTGTTCATTTTCCATCGAAACCTTAGTGTTATCATCATCTTGAACTTCTTCAAGATGAATTTTACTCCCACTAGTATTTCTAGAAATAAATTCTCTTTCTAGAAAGACAGCATTTCTGGCAACAAACACCTTGCCAAGTGTGGGATTGTAAAAGTAATATCCCTTAGTTTCCTTGGGATATCCTACAAAATAACACTTATCTGATTTGGGTCCTAGTTTATCTGAGACTTGACGTCTAACGTAAGCTTCACAACCCCAAATCTTTATAAAAGACATTTTAGGACTCTTCCCGGTCCATATCGTATATGGTGTCTTTTCTACGGCTTTTGATGGAACGCGATTAAGTGTGAAAGCGGCTGTCTCTAGAGCTAAACCCCAAAAGGAAGTAGGTAGATCAGTCTGGCTCATCATTGATCGTACCATATCTAATAGAGTACGATTTCTCCTCTCATATACACCATTCCATTGTGGTGTTCCAGGTGGAGTGAGTTGGGATATTATCCCACACTCAGCCAGGTGATCACGAAACTCTTGACTAAGGTATTCACCACCTCGATCTGATCGAAGTAGCTTAATACGCTTACCAAGTTGGTTTTGTACTTCATTCTTGAATTCTTTGAACTTTTCAAAGGATTCTGACTTATGTCTCATCAAATATAAGTAGCCAAATCTACTCATATCATCAGTGAAAGTAATAAAGTACTGATAGCCTCCTCTGGCTTCGACATTGAAAGGGCCACATACATCAGTATGTATGAGTCCTAACAAGTCCGTCGCTCTCTCGCCATGTCCACTAAATGGAGTTTTAGTCATCTTTCCTAAAAGACAAGACTCGCATACCTCATATGATTCAAAATCAAATGAGTCCAATAATCCATCTTTATGGAGTTGGGATATGCGTTTTTCATTTATGTGACCTAGGCGACAGTGCCAGAGATATGTCTGGTTCAAATCATTCGATTTGAACCATTTGGTATTTACGTTATAAATTGGGTTATCTAAATCTAGAACATAGAGACCATTCATAAGTGGTGCATTACAATAGAACATTTCATTTAAATAAATGGAACAACATTTGTCCTTTATTATAAAAGAAAAGTTTTTCTTGTCTAAACAAGATATGAGATTATGTTCTTTGTCAATGCAGGTACATAAAAGCACTCCTCTAGTTCTAAGATAAGCCCAGTGGGCAAAGACAAAGAATATGTTCCTACAGCTATAGCAGCAACTTTTGCGCCATTGCCTACTCGTAGGTCCACTTCACCCTTTGCCATTATTCTACTATTTCTCAGTCCCTGCACATTAGTACAAATGTGAGATGCACATCCAGTATCTAATACCCATATAGAAGAAATAGATAGATTAACTTCTATAACGTGTATACCGAGGCGTAAGTCCCACTTCTCTTGTTCTTTACTTCCTCAAGGTAGACTTTGCAGGGGTCGATCTTACCGAATGGAAGCCCCTTCCTTAGGTACTTTACCTTTACCCTTTGAAGTGGATGAATTGGCCTTGCTTTTGGCTTGGGTCTTACCCTTGCCTTTGCTGCTTACCTTTGTCCTTCTTGACCATTAGTACATTACTAACTTTCTTCTTGAGATTTGGTTGTTCAGCTTCTTAACATGCCGAGAATCTCAGTGCAAAGGTTTATCAATTTCATTCATGTTATAATTCATGACGAATTGATTGTATGCTTCCTAAGAACGATTGCAGGATAACATCACCAATTCTTGGCTCTGGAAAACCTAGTCTTTCAAGGTTCTCAACGCACTCCAATCATTTTGAGTACGTGAGTTCCTACAGTGTTCCTTCTGCATCTTGCATGCAAAAAGAGCCTTAGACACTTCAAAACGCTGCCGTGCCTAGCTTGTCCTTGATATAGTTGTTTCAAATGCTCAACCATATCATAGGCATCCATGTTCTCATGTTGCTTCAAGCTCGAGTTCATGGTGGCAATCATAAGGCATCAAACAACTAATGCGTCATCTTGATGCTTCTTATAAGCATACATTTCAGAACGAGTGGACATAGGGGCGCGTATTTCAGGGGTAGACTGCTCTAGGACATATAGTTTATGCGTTCTTGCTTGAGGATAATCCTCAAGTTCCTATACCAAGAAAGTTTGCTCCATTGAGCTTGTCCTTCTCAAGGACAGATCGCAAGTCGAGGGGTGTGTCGTGTTAGATGACATGGTGATCTACAACATTAAAATGCAAAGTTAAGTATCATACCTAAATCATTTAATTAGGCCTTTAATTAAATGAGGCTCTACTAAATTCTCATAGCTACTATTTAGCTATAAATTTATATGGGATAAAGATCCACATCATAATTAGTCTTTAGTTAGCTTTGGATTATCGCCCAAGACGTAGTATAATTAGGTAGGCAATCTTTTGCCAATTACATCTGATGTAACTCTTTAATAGCTTTGGTTAAGTTATAGATTAGTTTAGTGTTTATTCCTAAACCAACTTCCAGGCTGTGGCGAGGCACAGGGGCCTTCTTGGATATCGAGCAACGACCACTTCTAAGACAAAGCCGATGTTCTAAATCACACAAAACTAATGTTAACACTTATGTTCAAAGCTAATATATGCCTCTACTTTCTTAACCAATTAAGAAAACACTTAATTAAGTCTTAACCAAGACTGATAGCGGAACATCACGATTGTCCACTCGCACCCCTCCAAGATAAAATGCATTGCTTTGCTTTGGCAAACCCAATAACAAATGATCGAGGAAGTAGTGAGTACCAACTTTGGTAGGCATATCGTTTAGACTTATTAAGAAATAAACATGTATCATATACATATTAGCATACATCACATATAAGCTAAACTAATCATGCATCACATACAAGCTAAACTAACATGCATCACATACATATTAAACTAACGTGTCATGGTTATGGTTATTCTACAATCTTCTCAAGCCAATGAAAAGATTGATTGGTCAACCTAGGGATAGCATCTTCTCCTAAGTGCTTCCTTTTGGTTGTCTTGTGTGTTGACTTCCTCCTTGTAACCTCATCTTCCAATGGACCCTCCATCCTTGTTTTGTACATTACAAAAGGAGAAATACTCGAGTTACATTCGAGTCTAAAACTAATTTTACAACAAGAATATTAGGAGAAAGGCACGACACGCAGCCGTATTAAGAATTACAACACACAATCACAAACTTTTTGGGACTAGGCCATAACCATGCACCATGTCATTTTAACTTTTAAAAGACATTGGATATTTTATTATGTTTGAAAATTTGCTAATGCAATTATCAACTCATAATAAAATTTATCCTACTTCTATATCACATATAAAATAGAGAAAACCTATTTTATACGATCTTTCGCAAGTGGCTCTGATACCACTGTAGGGAATTCTCGTATGCCAAATGGCATATGCGCAACGGAAAATAGGATCCCTTCCTAGTGATCCATGCGAAAGCAAACTCGTATAAAATAAATTTCTCTAAACCAAGCCTATCTTATAGGAGAGGATTACCTTTGTAGCGTGCCCTTGTTAATCCCGCTTTTCCTTTCGGTTTGTTGGATCTTTAGCACGTTCAAGTGTCCGTGCCTCTATACGTATCCACACGAGCACGCTCTTGTCTCACAAAAGGAAAACTAGAAGAGCTCTCCTTTACTTCTTGCTAGAGAAGTCCCTAAAGGAGAGGAAGAGAGGGAAAAGGAGAAAGGAAGAAGAAGACTCCTCTTCTTGCTAGCCTACACTCACAAACCCACACAACTAAAGCTTCCACCAAGCTCTCTCACAACCACAACACCAAAAACTCACTATGGCCACTCCATGGAGCCTTTTATAGGGTTGGAAAAACCCTTCCACCTCCTTCACATTCAATGCAATCCATTGCATTGAGACACACTCAAAAAGGATTTGTCTTCCTTGTTTGGCAGGCCACTTAAGGAGACAAAACCATTTTGTTTCCTTCCACCTTAACTAGCTTAGGTGGATGCTTAGGTGGCATGCTTATGTGGCATGCTTATGTGGCATTCTTATGTGGCATTCATGCATGTTGAATTAATCTTATTAATTCAATTAAGCTTATGTTATCATATTGAATTAATCTTATTAATTCAATTAAGCTTATGTTATCATATTGAATTAATCTTATTAAATCAATAAGGTAACATATTGAATTAATCTCATTAAATCAATTAGCTAAAATTCTCATTAAGCTTAAAGTCCAAAAACCATTTTGTACTTAAGCTTATTCCCATATTATTCTAGTCAAACTAGAATACTCTAATTCCTCTAATTATCATGCTCTTTGTGTGTGACCCTATAGGCTCTCATAACGTTGGCAGTGGATCTAAACTCTTTAGATACACAAGCAATGAGCGGCATCTAGCAATACATCATTGCTACCCAAGTTACTGAGATAAGTCAAGATCCGACTAACCTTCCGTGACTACTATAATATATGACCGTGTCCTTCTATCCTTGATATCGATTGATCAATGAGGCATAGACCGTGTCATCCTCGATCAATCTATGTGTTTTTGATCCCCGAGTAAACTAACTCAAACAAATGAGCTCAATATCTCATATTGACTCATTCGAGCATGGCCATGCTTTAGTAGTTCTACTCAATCAAGGCCCACCGATATCACTCCCATCATATGGAAGGGATAGATCTCATCTACATCACTCACATCCCTCCGCATAATTTGTTATATACCCAGTAATCGCCTTTATGGTCCACCCTGTTACGGGTGACGTTTGACGATACCAAAGTACATAACTCCTTATGTAGGGAACCATAGTGACTTCGTGTCTAAGGACTATTCATACCAATAGTCACATGAGAAAGTTTATGACACTCATATAACGATCCATGAAACTTTCTCATGGCGGGTCAGTTCAGTATATATTCTCCAATATATACCCATGTGTAAACTTGATATCATATATCCATGACTTGTGAGATCAAGTCATCAATTGACCTACATGCTAGTCTTTATGTATTAATATTGCCCTTGCATATTAATACTCGACTAGGAACATTTAGGAAAGTGTTCTCTACAGCCTCTCATAATCAATTCTGCCAATTGATGTGCTGTAGATAAGAACCTACTTTTCTAGGGCATTATTATATTTAAATTAGCTGGCACAAGCAAGATGTAAATATAATAACCAATCCTTTGCCTTTATAGAATATGATACAAAATGTTCCCTATTCAACCATCACATGATTGGTTCTAGGGCTTTAACTAACAGATATAGGAGCCACTGATCATGTCTGCAATACTTTGTAGGGGTTCCAGGAAACCCGACGACTAGCTGAGGGAGAGATTACCGTCTTCATGGGCAATGCTTCAAAGGTGGCGGCTATTGCAGTGGGAGACGTTTATTTATCTTTTGATAGGAATAAAGTTTTGGTTTTGAGAAATTGTCTTTATGTACCTACTTTTAGAAAGAATTTAATTTCAGTTTCTAAATTGTTTTTGGATGGGTATTCTATTTCTTTTAATGACAAAGTGGTTATAAAAAGGAACAGGGAGATTATCTGTTCTGGTACATTGGTTGGCAATTTATATACTCTTGAACCAAAAACTCCCACGATGCATATAGAAATCAATAACTCATCTTCTAAGTCTAATAAGAGAAAAGAACCTTCGCAAATGAACCAAACATATCTTTGGCATCTAAGGCTTGGTCATATTAACCTAAGAAGAATTCAAAGGTTGATAGCTGATGGACCTTTGGGTTCATTAGTGGTGGAGGATCTCCCAACCTGCGAATCTTGCTTGGAAGGTAAAATGACCAAGAGGCCTTTTAAGGCCAAGGGGTATAGAGCCAAAGATGTGCTAGAATTGGTTCATTCTGATTTGTGCGGTCCTATGTCTATCCAGGCAAGAGGTGGCTTTGAATACTTCATCTCTTTTATAGACGATTATTCAAGGTATGGATACATTTACTTGATGCGCCGCAAGTCTGAATGCTTTGACAGGTTCAAAGAATTCAAGGCTGATGTGGAGAACCGTCAAGGTAAAAGTATCAAGAAATTACGATTTGATCGTGGTGGCGAGTACCTCTTGGGAGAGTTTAGGAATTACTTATCAGAGGCTGGGATTCAATCCCAATTGTCTGCACCTGGCACACCCCAGCAGAATGGTGTAGCGGAGCGAAGGAATAGGACTCTTATGGAGATGGTCAGATCGATGATGAGTTATTCGAAGTTACCGCTTGCTCGGGGTATGCATTGGATACAATGTACTCGAACTTGGTTCCATCTAAATTAGTACCTTCTACCTAGAATTGTAATGGGCGAAAGCCTAGTCCGAGACATATTCGGATATGGGGAGTCCAAAGACATGTACGGGACAAGGTAAGTTGGAACCTCGTGAAGTGTGCATGTTTGTTGGCTACCCTAAGGAACGAGTGGTTTGTTTTATAATCCTAGAGATCGAGGTGATCGTTAGCAGACGAACGCCGATTTCTAGAGGAGGATTATGTAATGAACCACAAGCCCAAGAGTAGGATTGTTCTTGAGGAGTGACAGGAAGTCTCGACTTGATCACCGCACAAGAGGAGACACCACAAGTCACTGCACCGCATGTCACAGAGCATACACAGGAGGCACCTTGTCGTAGTGGGAGGGTTGTTAGACAACCCGATAGATTCATGTTTTTGGAGGAGTCTTTGGACTTAGTCCCTGGTGAACATGAACCTGATCCTTGGACATATGACGAGGCAATCCAAGACAGAGATGCGGTATCTTGGCAAAGAGCGATGAATTCAGAGATAGAATCTATGGATTCTAATCAGGTCTGGGAGCTAGTAGAGCCACCTGATGGTGTAAAAACCATTGGATGCAAGTGGATCTACAAAAGAAAGAGAGGAGTAGACGGGAAGGTTGAGACCTTCAAAGCTAGGCTTGTTGCGAAAGGGTATACTCAGAAAGAGGGTATCGATTATGAGGAGACCTTTTCGCCGGTAGCTATGCTTAAGTCTATCCAGATTCTCTTATCTATAGTTGCTCATATGGATTATGAGATTTGGCAGATGGATGTCAAGACAGCTTTCCTTAACGGAAGTCTTGAGGAGAACATCTATATGCGGCAACCAGAGGGATTCATTGCTAAAGGCAAAGAGCATCTTGTATGTAAGGTTAATCGGTCCATTTATGGATTGAAGCAAGCTTCTAGATCTTGGAACATCCGCTTTGATGAGGTAATCCAGTCATATGGATTTATTCAAAGTCCGGATGATCCTTGTGTATACAAGAGATGTGATGGAAACGTAGTGGTGTTTCTTGTACTATACGTAGATGACATTTTGTTAGTTGGCAACAATATCAAAGTGTTATCAGACGTAAGGGTATGGTTGTCCAAACAGTTTGATATGAAGGACTTGGGAGAAGTGGGACACATCCTTGGGATCAAAGTTATAAGGGATCGCAAGAAAAGGATGTTGTGCTTGTCTCAAGCTTCATACATTGACACTATCCTTGCTCGTTTTAGCATGCAGAACTCCAAGAAAGGTTTTCTACCTTTTAGGCATGGAGTCCCTTTATCTAAAGAGATGTGTCCCAAAACATCAAAGGAGATAGAGGACATGAAGGCGGTTCCTTATGCTTCAGCAGTAGGAAGCCTTATGTATGCTATGCTATGTACGAGACCGGATATCTGCTTTGCCGTGGGCATGGTTAGTAGATATCAGAGTAATCCTGGACAGGGACATTGGACTGCGGTAAAGCATATATTGAAGTACCTGAGAAGGACTAGGGATTATATGCTGGTTTACCGGGCAGATCAATTAGTCCCTGTGGGTTACACGGATTCGGATTTCCAATCAGATAGGGACAAGAGTAAGTCTACCTCGGGGTTTGTGTTTACTTTTGTAGGTGGAGCCATAGTATGGAGGAGTGTCAAGCAGAAATGCATGGCAGACTCTACCATGGAAGCTGAGTATGTGGCAGCCTCTGAGGCAGCCAAGGAAGCTGTATGGCTCAGGAACTTCTTGATGGACTTAGATGTGATTCCTGGTTTGCCCAGAACTATCACAATTTATTGTGATAACAGTGGTGCAGTTGCAAACTCAAAGGAACCACGAGCCCATAAGGCGAGTAAACACATAAAGCGCAAGTACCACCTTATACGAGATATCGTAAAGCGAGGGGAAGTTGATGTCGCTAAGATTGCATCAGAGGACAACCTGGCGGATCCATTCACTAAGGCCCTTCCAGCGAAAGCGTTTGATAGGCATGTGGAGGACATGGGGATCAGATGTATGGCAGAGTGATGACGGCATAGTCTTTTAGTATAAGTGGGAGATTGTTGGAATGTATACTGAAAGCCTAGCTCTTTTTGTATGAATATTTTATTTTAAAATAAGAATCACATGATCATTGTTTGCACTTTATATATTTATTATATGTGTGCATATTGTCTAATATTTTACATTGTAGATAACATGGTGCTTGGTGTGGCACAGAAGATCATGTTATCAGTCCCTTGTAAAATATAAGTAGAGACTCACAACCAAGATGGTTTTGGACAAACCATTGGCATGGTTGTAGTGTAGCTTGGTATTGTTTTTTCTTGAACATAGAGTTACACTAGTACACTTAGCAGACTGACATAGAGGTGATTGATTCAATTTATCAATGCATAATTGAATCGGACCTCGGATATTATGTTGTACATGCTCTTAATCCCGATATAATAACGGACACATGTACTTAGTATTTATTTCTTTGATTTACCAGATGGTGAGATTTAGATGGATTAAATCAATATGCCCGGTAAGTTGGGAAATGATATTATTTACATGGTGTGTCGTTGATTATAGGAGGAAACCGTGTCCTATATATTAGGTTGATGATGTCCCCTTGAGGAGTTCATAAGATTCATCATGTAAACCCAGCTGGTTGACTTAGTCAACATGATGATAAGGTTGAGTGGTACTACTCGAGGAATTAGATGTTAATTAATTGATGGTCAGTAAATCAATTAATTGACGGACATTCGATATCTTAAACACGGGGAGATTAATGTACGAATAATATATGGAGCCCATATTAATTTATGGGGGTTGGTGAGGTAGTTCAATGATGATCCTCTAGTGGAATGGAACATCATTGATGGATCAAGTTTGTGTGGTTCCGATCCATCGGGTGGCCAAGACCCAACTCCTCCTTATGGTCCCTATCGTAGCCTAATAAATCCTTGTGAAGTCTAGATCCAAGAATGTAAAACAAAACCTAGAACCAACGGTTGGGATTAAATCCCTAGATCCGATGGTTAGGATGAAACACTAGAACCAACGGTTGGGATTAAATCCCTAGATCCGATGGTTAGGATGAAACCCTAGAATCGACAGTTGAGATTAAATCCCTAGATCCGACGGTTGGGATAAAACCCTAGATCCGACGGTTGGGATGAAATCCTAGATCCGGTGCTGAGATGAAACCCTAGATCCGACGGTTGGGATAAAACCCTAGATCCGACGGTGGAGGTTAAATCCCTAGATCCGACGGTGGAGATTAAAGGAGTCCTAAGCCTAACTCTATAAAAGGAAAGCTTAGGGTTGGGCGGCAATAATGAATTGATTGAGGAATTAGGGTTTTGGCTCATCCAAAAGTGGGCGGCTAGGGTTTTTGGGTGGCTAGGGTTTTGGAGCAAAACAAGTGGGCGGCAACTCTTCCTTCTAGTTGATTGCCGGCGCCCATCCTCCTCCATCATTCCTTGGTCGGCGCCCATCCTAGAGGCCTCTCCCTTCTTCCTTGGCTGGCGGTTCTCATCCTCCTCCCTATTCTCCAAGGTGGCCGGCGGTTCTCCTTCATTTGGTGGCCGGCGCATCATCCATTTGATCCTTGGCCGGCGGTTGCACCAAATTCCCTAATTTGGTGGCCGGCTCTAGAAAGGATAGGTATTTGTAAGTTCTTCTCTTTGTTCGCAGCGGACAAGGTAGAGAAGAAAGCGATCTAGAAGGCTTCTACTCATGGAGGATCTTCGTCCACACGTCGTCCACGAGAAGGATAGGACATACGGTAGAAGATCGTGAGGTATAAAGTTATTTTAACTTTATTTACAGATCTGAGCTTGTTATTTTATGTTTTGATTATGCATGTGTAAATTAGTAAATATATTGTATAATCATGGACCCCGAAGACAAACAAAAAAACCGGCGATCCGTTCGTCATCTCTTCCGCTGCTAACCAACTAGAAGAGTTGTGTTGCTTGAACAACTAGTTTGTTCAAGCGACCACTCAAGTTGTTAGCACGACGATGAAATGGTTGTGCTAAGGAAGCTCATCCCATCCGGATTAATTTTTTCATTAGTGAAAATTTTAATCCGAGGACATGGGAGCCAATGAGCCTCCGAAGCAACTCCCTACAGAAGGAACCACGAGCCCATAAGGCAATTAAACACATAGAGCGCTAGTACCACCTGATACGAGAGATCGTAAAGCGAGGAGAAGTTGTTGTCACTAAGATTGCATCAGAGGATAGCGTGGAAGATCCTTTCACTAAGGCCCTTCCAGCGAGATTTTTTGATAGGCATGTGGAGGGAATGGGAATTAGATGTATGGCACTTTGATGGCAGCATAATCTTTTAGTATAAGTGGGAGATTGTTGGGATGTATACTGAAAGCCTAGTCTTTGTATGGACATCTTCATTTTGAAATAAGAATCACATGATCATTGTTTGTATTTTATATTTATTATATGTGTGCATATTGTCTGATAATTTACATTGTAGATAACATGGTGTGTGGTGCCGCACAGAAAATCATGTTATCAGTTCCTTGTAAAGTATAAGTAGAGGCTCACAACCAAGATGGTTTTGGACAAACCATTGGCATGGTTGTAGTATAATTTGGTATTGGTTTATCTTAACTATAGAATTACACTAGTACACTTTGTGTGCATTGAGCAGAACCGACTTAGAGGTGATTCAATTTATTGCTGACTACATAATTGAATCGGACCCCCGATATTATGATGTACATGCTCTTAATCCTGATATAATAACGGGTACTTGTACTTAATGTTTATTTCTTTGATTTACCAATGGGCGAGATTTATGGGTTAAATCAAAAGGCTCAATAAGTTGGGAAATAATATTATTTACATGGTGTGTCATTGATTATAGGAGGAAATTGTGTCCTATGTATTAGGATGATGATGTCCCCTTGAGGAGCTCATAAGGATCATCATGTAAATCCTGTAGGTGGACTTGGTCCAGCATGATGATAAGGTTGAGTGGTACTACTCATGGAGTTAGATGTTAATTAATTAATTTTTAGTAAATTAATTAATTAACGGACGTTCGATATCTTAAACACGGGGAGATATTTGTACAATTAATATATGGAGCCCATATTTAATTTTGGGGGTTGGTTAGGTAGATCAATGATAATTCTCTAGTGGAATGGATTATCATTAATGGATCAGATTTTATGTGGGTCGGATCCATTAGGTGACAAAAGATCCAACTCCTCCTCATGGTCCCTATTGTAGCCTATTAAAACCCTCATGAAGCTTAGATCCACGACAACCAAAAGACTAGCAATACGTAAACTGGAACGAAATATGCTTCCAAGGCTTGGGCGGCAAAAGGAGATAGAAGTTCTAGGGTTTGGCTTTTCTTGGGCGGCAACCTAAGGAGTGCTTTGTTTGGCCGGCAGCATGAGGAGGATTTGTAGAGCTTTTCCTTTCTCTTCTTCTCCATTGTCGGTGCCACCCTCTCCACCTCTCCCTTGTCTCTTGGCCAGCGGCAACAAGAGCCCTAGCTCTCTTGGTCGGCTCTCATTCATCTTCTCCCTCTCCTTAGGGTCGACGGACACCATGGAATTGATTTTTTGGTGGTCGGCGCAAGTAAGGAGAAGAAGGGAGAAGTATTCTTCTCTTTGTTCGGAGCGAGCAAGGAAGGGAAAAACGCGATCTAGGAGGCTTCAATTCTTGGTGGATTGTTGCCCACACAATGTCCAAGAGGAGGATAGGTCATACAATAGAAGATCAAGAGGTAAACAAGAGGTATAATCTTGTATGTTTTGATTATAGTTCTTTTATATTATGTATGTGGTTAATTTACTTGGACCCCGATGATGAACACAAAAATCGGCGATCCGTACATCATCTATTCTGCGGCTAATCGAGGAAAAGAGTTAGGTTGCTTGAACATTAAGTTTGTTCAAGCGACGACTCAAATCGAGAAGCACGATGATTAATCAGTTGCTTGGGTAATCCATTTACATCAGGATTAATTTTTTTTAATCCGGGGATGCAAGATGGGATCGCCATGCATAAGCGACCGAGGCGAAGCGAGAAGCGATGCTTCGACCTTCACTTTGTTCTACATGTTTTCTACTTATGTTATTACTACTTAATTTCATGCTTAAATTCCCTTAAATTTGAATCGATTTCCCATAGATTAAAAAGTGGGAGATTGTTATTGCAATGGCACCAGATAATCGAACCTAAGTTTTGATTATGGCAAAGGTTCAAAGTTAAGCTCTTATTGTTATCTCATGAGCTATGTTAAGTGTGCAGGAAGTGTTTAAGCTAAGCTGAAGGTCAGCGACACCCAGAGAATGTCGGGACGAGAAACTATGGTGGTCGGGCGACGCTGAGAGAACCTTGTGGAGTCGAGGAACCTATGTGGAAGATCGAAAGCTAAGTGACAGATCAGAAGGACCAGAGGTAAGCACGAGTGTGGAGTAATGGTGAGGTCATTTCCTTTGTACGGGGACGAACTTAGGCGACGATCCGACTAAGACTTCCCGGGGAAGGTCTAGGTCGAGATCGGACGGTAAGGAACCGTCAAAGTATCCATTATGTGTATTTCTATGCTATCTCTTTATTGCAATGAAGTAACCAAGTTGACAGTCGACTGCTGGCTATTAGCAGTCGATTATTGCTAGCATCAGTCGACTGATGAAGGTCATCAATCGACTGCTATTCAAATTGTCCAGCTCGATGAAGGTCAAGATAAGATTCCCTTATCTTGGGGTGAGGTGGCTCTTTGACTTAGATCTGGATCTCAACGATCTAGGGCTTGGAGGGTTATAAAAGAAGGGGGTTTTGCCCCTTTGGCATCATCTATCTTGTTCTCAAAGTGCTCCCACAATGCTAAAGTTCTACACCGCAGTAACGCCACCGTAACACCGACGCGACGCCAAGATCACAACTATACTTCATCGGCAACCTCAAGTTTGTGTTTTATTTTGTACTTATTTCATTGTACTCGAGCTTTCATCGTAACGAGGTGAGGTAGGTTTGTTGCCTCCACCTCGAGCTTTTGCTTCTCTTTGTATTCGTTGTCTCCTACCTCCAACGAGGAGGAGACTTATAGTGGATTGTCCCTTCATACATGGTCTAGGATCGCGAGGCCTTGGACTAGCAACCGTTAGGTTGTGAACCAAGTAAAAACAAAATTGTCCCTTTTACTTTTGCTTTAATTTCATTTTCGCTACATTCACTACTCGAGTTTTAGACGAAACAAAAAGCAATTCTTATAGTCACTATTCCCCCCCCCCCTCTAGCGATTCTCTCAATCCAACAGATCCCTCTAGAGATCCATGTGTATACATAAAGGAAATTATTTCTTTTAACTTCACCTTAGTCAAGAAGTTACCCTTGTAGTGTAGTCCTTCGCAATCCCAATAGTAACTCCTTGATGACGGATCTTAGCGTGATCAGAATGGTCGCGCCTCTACGATATCCACACAAACACTATCTTGGAGAAGGAGACAAAACCTTTGGTTGTGCTAGCAACCACACCAAGGCTCTCCACCAAAGACTAGTTTTTTGATAAGAAGAAGGGAAGGGGAAAATTAGATACACAACACAAATGGGATACACGACATAAAAAAAATACCACTCCCACTCACGCTGAGGAGAGAGCTTAAATCCCATTTTTCATGCATTAAATCTCATTTCATGCATTAATCCCCTTTGCATGCAACGTTGAGAAGGCTTCTCAAATTCCACTTGCATGCATTAATTCCCTTTGCATGCAACATTAAGAAGGCTTCTCAAATTCCAATTGCATGCATTAATCTCATTTGCATGCAATGACTCCCATTTGCATTTCATGAGTGGAGTTAAATTCCATTTCATGCATTAAATCTCATTTGCATGCATTAAGTCTCATTTGCATGCAACGTTGAAGAGACTTCTCAAATCCCATTTGCAATCATTAAATCTCATCTCATTTGCCTTCTTTAATTGGTTTCATTTGAGTCTAACTCAAATTAAACCTGAGTACAACTCAAGTTTGGCCAAGAAATTGATGTAATTGAGAGGTGTCCTAAGGCAATCGCCTTAGAAGTTATTAATAAAATTCACTATTTGAGTATACATTATCTATGTATTTGATTGGATCTTAAACTCATGTATTGAAGTCCACAATACGATACATAGCATGAGAGAAATTGTGATTGGATCACAATTAATGGGTATCTCATCATGTGTAAATATGAAAATATTGAAACTATCCCTAGTCGATGAATTGATGAGATTAGACATCATCAATTCTGTGAGACTAACACATGTTATGCTCCTTGGTTTATCCAAACATTCAGTACTCACTGAATGGAAGCATAGGGATGCTGAGAGTGAACATGTAGATGCTAGTTATGATAATGTGTTCATTGGAGTGACCTACTATGAGACATCATATGGTTCTATATGTCATTGAAGATCTCATTGCAGCTTAAGTGCGAGCTTCCTTAGACTTGAGGTATTCAAGTCACCTTGATCATGACACCTTGTACTTTGACTTCTTCGCAGCCATCTACATAGTAGGTGTAACTCCGAGATGATTAGGTATGAGCCAAAGTGATCGAAGGTGTTTAAATAGCCCACAGAGGATTCACCACTCCTGATAAAGGAGATGTATACCCTAGACCTCTTGTCAGGATTGTTACTCAGAAGTCTCTGGCCAGAGCAAACATTTTAAGAAGATGGTCTTCTTGGGAACATGCAGGAGTAACTTGAATCCACAGGATAAGGAAACTAACTTGGGCTAGGTGTGACGTAGTCAGCCTAGTGGGGACAAACACATATACCATGTCCTGAACCAAGTGGGTATAATATGAGTAAAAAGAATAAAGCATAAATAACTAAAGCTGCTGAAGGGTTCAGAAAATGTTCTGGAGTCAACTTAGACTTTCCAGTCAATTGGGGGTTATGATGTACTGCTAGGTGTCACTCATGATCAATTCATAATTAAGGGGTTAATTATGAATGGCCAACATAATTGGGAATCTATTGGGTCACACGCACTAAGGGTGATCTTGAGATGTAAAACAAGTCTGAGAATGAGATTCTCATTGAGAGAGGATATATCTGGTTGAACCAGATCAAGGGTGTGTGAAACGAAGGCTATGGAACCTCCTATGGCCTTATTGGACTTAGCACGACCATATCGCACCTAAACGAAGTCAAATGGACCATACAAAGCCTCACACAGTCATGCCTAATTTGGCATGGGTCGTGCCTAGCTCTAGCCAAAAAATGACAAAAATTGGGTTGTACCCAGAAGGACACACGACCGGCCATGTGTCCCACGACCATGCCATTTTGGCACGGCCGACCATGTGTAAGACACACGGCCATGCCGCGGTTCCACCGATTTTGGAGATTTCTCTTATGGAAATTTTCTGGGTTGTTCTTACCTTAATTATGGGATAATTATGGTAAGATATGTTCTGTTTAAGCCTCCTAAGATGACCTAATCAAGAGATCTATAAATAGATCCCTTGATACTCTTTGGAATTGTTGGGATGTATACTGAAAGCCTAGCTCTTTGGTATGAACATTTTATTTTGAAATAAGAATCACATGATCATTGATTGCACTTTATATTTATATATGTGCATATTGTCTAATACTTTACATTGTAGATAACATGGTGCTTGGGTGTGGCACAGAAGATCATGTTATCAGTCCCTTGTAGAGTATAAGTAGAGGATCATAACCAAGATGGTTTTGGACAAACCATTGGCATGGTTGTAGTGTAGCTTGGTATTGTTTTGTCTTGAACATAGAGTTACACTAGTACACCTCGGTGTATTGAGCAGGACCGACATAGAGGTGATTCAATTTATTGCTGACTGCATAATTGAATCGGACCTCGGATATTATGTTGTACATGCTCTTAATCCCGATATAATAACGGGCACATGTACTTAATATTTATTTCTTTGATTTACCAATGGGCGAGATTTATAGATTAAATCCATAGGCTCGGTCAGTTGGGAAATAATATTATTTACATGGTGTGTCGTTGATTATAGGAGGAAACCGTGTCCTATGTATTAGGTTGATGATGTCCCCTTGAGGAGCTCATAAGGTTCATCATGTAAACCCTGCAGGTTGACTTAGTCAACATGATGATAAGGTTGAGTGGTACTACTCGAGGAGTTAGATGTTATTTGATTGATGGTCAGTAAATCAATCAATTGACGGACATTCGATATCTTAAACACGGGGAGATGGATGTACAAATAATATATGGAGCCCATATTAATTTATGGGGGTTGGTGAGGTAGTTCGATGATGATCCTCTAGTGGAATGGAACATCATTGATGGATCAAGTTTGTGTGGTTCCGATCCATCGGGTGGCCAAGACCCAACTCCTCCTCATGGTCCCTATCGTAGCCTAATATAAACCTCATGAAGTCTAGATCAAATGATGGAAAACAAATCTCTAGATCTGATGGTTAGGATTAAAACGCTTGAGATTAAATCTCTAGATCCGACGGTTGGGATTAAAACCCTAGAACCGACGGTTGAGATTAAATCTCTAAATCCGATGGTTGAGATTAAAACCCTAGAACCGACGGTGGAGATTAAACCAAGGCCTAAACCTAACTCTATATAAAAGGGAGAGGAAAGGTTGGATAAGGTGGGCGGCAAGAAAATTGGGAATTAGTTCCTATATTTTTGGCTACCTCATCAATAACCAATTTTCTCCTAAGTTCTATAATAGGGTGGCTATGGGTTGGGCGGAAAAGAGGAGAGTGGTTGATGTTGGATGATGGATGCTAAGGAAATTAGGGTTTTGCCTAGCATTGCTTGGGCGGCAAGCAACCTTAAGGAGGAAACCCTAATTAGGGTTTTGGCTCCTTAGGTTGGGCGGCCAAGGTGAGGATGAAGAGTGGGCGGCAACTTGTGGAGGAGCTTGTCTTCTTCCATGGAGGTGGCTAGCTCCTAGATCTCTTCTCTCCACCATGCTTGGGCGGCAAGGAACCCTATGGAGGACACCCTAATTTGATTAGGGTTTTGGCTCCTTTGCATGGGCGGCCATGGATGGGAATGAAGAGTGGGTGGCAACTTGTGGAAGAGCTTGTCTTCTTCCTTGGAGTTGGCTAGCTCCTAGATCTCTTCTCTCCACCATGGTTGGGCGGCAAGAAAGCCTAAGGAGAAACCCTAATTAGGGTTTCCTCCTTAGGTTGGGAGGCTAGGGATTGCAAGGAAGTTGGGCGGCAACTATAGGAGAGGAGGTCTTCTTCTTCCTAGGGTGTGGCCGGCTCCTTCCTCTATTCCCTCCACCGTGGCCGGCGCCCAACATATTCCCTTTCTCCTCTTCACTCCATCTTTGCCGGCGGCACCAAAACTAGGGTTTGTCCCTAGTTCGGTTCCTTGGTTGTTTCCATTATGTTCTCTCTATTCTTGGGGCTAGCGGCATCAATCCTTTTGTGGATTGATGGTTGGCTCAAGCAAGAAGGGAAAGAGAGTTCTTCTTTCATTGGATTGAAGAAGATCTAGAAAGCTTCAACTTGTGGAGGATCTTCGCCCACACGAAGTCTACAAGGAGGTTAGGACATACGATAGAAGATCAAGAGGTATAAAAGTTTCACAACTTTTATTATTGTTCTTTTCATGTTCTTATTTGATATGCTAGCTTATGTTCTTTATGTTAGTATATGTTGATTATACTAGTTTGCATTTGAATGTATTTGTATAATCATGGACCCCGAATAAGAAACACAAAAACCGGCGATCCGTCCGTCGTCTCTTCCGCGGCTAATCGACTAGAAGAGTTTGGTTGCTTGAACAACTAGTTTGTTCAAGCGATCGCTCGAGTCGTTGGCACGATGACGAATTGGTTGTGCTTAGGAAACTCATCCCATCCAGATTAGTTTTCATTAGTGAAAATTTTAATCCGGGGACATGGGAGCCGATGAGCCTTCCGAGGATTAGCACAATTGCCAACAGGAATAAGGTTTTATGGTGGTTTTAGGTTTCTCCCTTGGTAGCCATCTTTCCTCTCTCCTCTTCTCTTGTCTCCAATGGTTGGCTAGCACCAATCGGAGACAAAGGCTTGCTACTCTAGGAGTTGTCTAAGGTGATCCCAACGTGGATACTGATAGAGGCAAGGCCCGTTGGTCTTGCTTGTGGTTTCGACGGATTCAAAAGAATCTCAAAGGTATAACTTCTCCTTCTCCTTGTGTGTGTTTTCATGTGATTATGCCAAAGCAAGTTTTCCTGGCCCCCAGGAGATATCTAGGATGTAATAAAAATTGTTTTATTCACTTTATTCCGCTGCACATTGTTGGGATGTATACTGAAATGTCCATCTTTTGTATGAACATATTTATATTGAAATAAGAATCACATGATCATTGTTTGCATATTTTTATGGTTGTGCATATCGTCTAATACATTACATTGTAGATAACATGGTGTGGGGTGTCACACGGGAGATCATGTTATCGGTTCCTTGTAAAGTATAAGTAAAGGCTCACAACTAAGATGGCATTGGACAAACCATTAGAATGGTTGTAGTGTGATTTGGGATTGGTTTGTCTTGACCATAGAATCACACTAGTGCACTTTGTGTGTATTGAGAAGGACCGATTTAGAGGTGATTCGATTTATTGCTGACTACATGATCGAATCAGACCTCAGATATTATATTGTACATACTCTTAATCCCGATATAATAACGGGCACATATACTTAGTATTCATCTCTTTGATTTACCATTGGGCGAGATTTATAGATTAAATCGATAGGCTCAGTATGTTGGGAGATGATATTATTTATATGGTGTGCGGTTGATTATAGGAGGAAATTGTGTTCTATATATTAGGATGATGATGTCCCCTTGAGGATCTCATAAGGTTCATCATGTAAACCCTGCAGGTGGACTTGGTCCGGCATGATGAAAAGGTTGAGTGGTACTACTCATGGAGTTAGATGTTGATTAATTAATGGTCAGTAAATTAATTAATCGACGGACATTCGAGATCTTAAACACGGGGAGAAAATGTACAAATAATATATGGAGCTCATATTAACTTATGGGGGTTGGTGAGGTAGATCAATGATAATCCTTTAGTGGATTGGATTATCATTAATGGATCGGACTTTATGTGGGCTTGATCCATGGGTGGCCAAGATCCAACTCCTCCTCATGGCCCTATTGTAGCCTATTAAAACCTCATGAAGCTTAGATCCAATGGATAGAAACAAAACTCTAGATCCAAAGGTAGAGATTAAATGTCTAAGATCCGACGGTTGAGATTAAATCTCTAGATCCGACGGTTGAGATTAAATCCCTAGAACCAATGGTGGAGATTAAAACAAGGCTTATCCCTAAACTCTATAAAAGGAGTCTTAGGGTTGGCATGGAGATTAATTGAAAGAAAAAAGCATTGGAGTTGGCGGCAAGAAGCAAGGGACTAGGGTTTTGGAGCTTGGCGGCACCAAATAAAGAAATAGTTTCCTTATCTTCTTCTTCCTCAAGCTTGTCGACGCCCATTGAAGATCTTCCAGCCCTTGCCCGGCATCTAAACTCCCTCCTCTCCTTCTCCTTGGCCGGTGGAACCAAGGCTTAGGGTCCTCTCTTGAAGCTTTTGGCCGGCAACCACTCTTCTCCCTTCTCCTTGTTGGCCGGCGGCAAGCAATCTCCTTGTTGTTTGTTGGTTGGCTATAGGAAAGAGAAGAGTATTGTTTCTATTCTTTCTCTTGCTCAGAACAAGCAAGGAAGGAAGATTGGCGATCTAGGAGCTTCAACTTTTGGTAGATCGTCGCCCACACGACGTTCGAAACGAGGAAGGTAATACATTAGAAGATCGAGAGGTATATTGATTCTCTATTCTCTTTTGTAACATGTTTGTATTTGTTTTTCAATTATGAGCATGATATATTCTGTTTGTGGCTAAATAATACTTGGATCCCGAACATAAATACAAAAGTCGGCGATCCGTACATCGTCTATTTCGCGGCTACTCGTAGAATAGTGGTTGGTCGCTTGAACAACGAGTTTGTTCAAGTGACCTCTCTAAATGAATAGCACGACGATGACTTGGTTGCTTGGGCAATCCCTTTTGTCTTGGATTAATTTTTTTTTAATCCGGGGACATCGATGGGATCGCCATGAACAAGCGACCGAGTTGAGGTGGGAAGCTAAGTTTCCCCTCACGGACTCGAAACTAAAAACCTAAAATTGGTATCAAAGCCAAGGTTTCCGGTTTTGTGTGTTTAAGGATTTGGTTACTCTTATGCATTTTTTCCATATATTATATGTGCCGGATAATAGTAGGATATGCGTAGGTTAACTCTTTGGTTGAAGGCATAAGATCCGACTATTATGGCTATATGTGTGTATGTGATTGTATGTGTATATTTTGTTGAATCCTCGGGGTTGATGAGGCTAGTATTTAATTTTTTGTAAAATTAGATACGACATTGTTTAGCCACTCCTTTTATTTTAGTTTACTTTCGATCTAGATTTCATGTACACTCCCTCGTGGAGTATAGGATCGATGAATGTAAATTAAAATAGATTTTAGTCTCGGCTCGGATCTCCGGATGGCTCGTATATGGCGTAGGAGGAGCTAACAAGAAGGCAATGCGACGGGAGACATATTGAAGACAAAAGCCATAATAGTTGGAAAATAATTTATTTTTCATATTTATTGCTTATTGTTTGATATGCATGTCGTAGGCTAGAAAATTCCTCATTTTCAAATTACTAAGTGTGAGAGGGATATTTTTAGAAATTCCCACGACCTCCATTACGATTTGACAAGTGATGTAAACAAACTCATGTGGGCTCTGAGTGCCTTCCTCCCCATCGGATGAGTTTGTTTGCGGATCACAAGGTCAATATGGTTATAGGAAATTAATAAGGAACGTGTGTAATTCCCCATTTGAAGGCACCTAATCCGATATAATTACCTTGGTACCGAGTAATGGTGAACACTTAGATACAAATATAAGTATCCTCTCCATCGAGTCACGCTTATTTGTAGGGCCAAAGAGGAACCAACTATTAATTTTACTTGTCAAAAAGTTAGGTTGACAAGATAGTAAAATTAATGGGGAAAACCTCCTCTTACAAATGTAGAATTCGTATACGTCCACACTATCGTGGCATACGATATTTCTGTTTTGAGGTGTTACGATTTTAAAATTTTATTGTCGTTGTTTGAGGAATCAATATTTTTTTGAAATCTAATATTTTTATCTATGTGATTCTTAGGTTTTCTTTCAAAATGACTTTCAACTCACTTGCTGTGATACTGAAAGAGAATAAACTTACTGGATCCAACTATGTTGATTGGAAGAAAAATCTAGACATTGTCTTGACTGCTGAGGAATACAAATATGTACTCCTCGAAGAGTGCCCTCCTAAGCCTGCAAATGATTAGGGAAAAGGAGAGAGAGAGTTATAAAAAGTGGATCAAGGCCGATGAGATGGCGCGGTGTTACATTTTGGCATCTATGTCAAATGTACTGCAACATTAGCATCAAGCCATGCCCACTGCTTATGTCATGATGCTCAATCTCAAAGAGATTTTCGGACACCAGAATTGGACAGCTAGGTAAGAAGCCATGAGAAACTTGATGATGACCACCATGATCGAGGGAACACTCATAAGGGATCATGTTCTCAAGATGATGGCTCATTTGATTGAGCTGGAGGTCCTTGGAGTTGAGATCGATGGGAAAACCCAGGTTGATATCATACTTCATTCTCTACTTAGGAGTTTTGAGCAGTTTCGCCTGAACTACAAGATGAACAAGAGGTTGTATTCGTTGGCAGATCTTCTGACAGAACTCCAGGTGGTAGAAGGGCTATTTCGTCAGAGTGCTCAGGCACATGCCATGGTGACCCAAAAGGTTTCTACTTCTAAGCTGAAAGGAAAGAAGAAGAAGAAACAAACTGGGGCGAAGGCGGTGGGAGGTACTCAGGGAGGAGTGAAGAAGCCGAAAGGCAAGTGCTTCACTTGTAAGCAGACTGGACACTGGAAGAAGGACTGCCCAAACCGCAAGAACAAAGGTATATCTTTTGGTCTTGTCGTTGAAACATGTTTAGTGGTGTTATCTACTGGCACCTGGTGTGTAGATACGGGAGCCACTGATCATGTCTGCAATATTTTATAGGGGTTCCAGGAAACTAGACGACTGGCTGAGGGGGAGATTATCGTGTACTTGGGCGATGCCATGAAGGTGGCGGCTGTTGTAGTGGGAGACGCTCATTTATCTTTTGAGGAAAATAAACTTTTGATTCTTAAGAATTGCCTTTATGTACCTTCATTTAGAAAGAATTTAATTTCGGTTTCTAAATTGTTAATGGATGGATATTCTATTTCATTCAATGACAAAGTTGTTATAAAAAGGAATAGGGACATTATCTGTTCTGGTACATTGATAGGAAATTTGTGCACACTTGAACCAAAAGCTCCCATGATGCAAATTAAAATAAATAACTCATCTTCTAATTCCAATAAGAGAAAAGAACCTTCATAAATGAACCAAACATATCTTTGGCATCTTAGGCTTGGTCATATTAACCTAAGCAGAATTCAAAGGTTGATAGCTGATGGACCTTTGGGTTCATTAGTGGTGGAGGATTTCCCAACTTGTGAATCTTGCTTGGAGGGTAAAATGACCAAGAGGCCTTTTAAGGCCAAGGGGTATAGAGACAAAGATGTGTTAGAATTGGTTCATTTTGATTTGTGTGGTCCTATGTCTATCCAGGCTAGAGGTGGTTTCGAGTATTTCATCTCTTTTATAGACGATTACTCGAGATATGGATATATTTACCTGATGCGCCGCATGTCTGAATGCTTTGACAAGTTCAATGAATTCAAGGCTGATGTGGAGAAACGTCAAGGTAAAAGTATCAAGACACTACGATCTGATCGTGGTGGCGAGTACCTCTTAGGAGAGTTTAGGAATTACTTATCAGAGGCTGGGATTCAATCCCAATTGACTGCACCTGGCACACCCTAGCAGAATGGTGTAGCAGAGCGAAGGAATAGGACTCTTATGGAGATGGTTAGATCGATGATGAGTTATTCTGAGTTGCCAGATTCGTTCTGGGGATATGCTCTAGATACGGTGGTGTACATTCTGAACTTAGTTCATCTAAATCAGTGCCTTCTACTCCCACAGAATTGTGGACTGGGCAAAAGCCTAGTCTAAGACATATTCGGATATGGGGGAGTCCAACACATGTGCTGAAGGCAAATGCTGGTAAGTTGGAACCTCGCATAGAAGTACGCATGTTCGTTGGCTATCCTTGAGGAATGAAGGGTGCTCTATTTTATAGTCCTAGAGACCAGAGGGTGATCGTTAGCACGAATG
Source organism: Wurfbainia villosa (assembly GCA_025175895.1). NCBI lineage: Eukaryota > Viridiplantae > Streptophyta > Magnoliopsida > Zingiberales > Zingiberaceae > Wurfbainia > Wurfbainia villosa. The sequence continues at coordinate 67,440,695 of CM046002.1, forward strand.
CCAGATTTCTAAAGGAAGACTATGTCATCAGCCACAAGCCCAAGAGTAAAATTGTTCTGGAGGAATTAAAAGGGGGAGTCACTTCTTTAGTACTACCGGTACAAGAATATACCATATGTCACTGCACCGCGTGTCATAGAGGATACACAGGTGATGCCTTGTCATAGTGGGAGGATTGTGAGACAGCCTGATAGATTCATGTTCTTGGGAAAATCTTCTGATTTGGTCCCTGGTGAACATGAACCTGATCCCTAGACATATGACGAGGCAATCCAAGATAAAGATGCAGTATCTTGGCAAAGTACAATGAATGCTGAGATTGAATCTATGGATTCAAATCAGGTCTAGGAGCTAGTAGAACCACCCGATGGTGTAAAAACCATTGGATGCAAGTGGATCTACAAGAGAAAGAGAGGAATAGATGGAAAGGTTGAGACCTTCAAAGCGAGGCTTGTTGCGAAGGGGTACACTCAGAAAGAGGGTATCGATTATGAGGAGACCTTTTCGCCGGTAGCCATGCTTAAGTCTATCTGGATTCTCTTATGCATAGCAGCTCATATGGATTATAAGGTGTGGCAGATGGATGTCAAGATAGATTTCCTTAATGTAAATCTTGAGGAAAACATCTATATGAAGCAACCAGAGGGATTCATTGCTAAAGGCAAAGAGCATCTTGTGTGTAAGCTTAATCGGTCCATTTATGGATTGAAGCAAGCTTCGAGGTATTGGAACATCCGCTTTGATGAGGTAATCCAGTCTTATGGATTTATTCAAAGTCCGGATGAGTCTTGTGTATACAAGAGATGTGACGGAAACGTAGTGGTATTTCTTGTACTATACGTAGATGACATTTTGTTGATTGGCAACAATATCAAGGTGTTATCGGACGTAAGGGTATGGATCACATAAGGCTAGTAAACACATAGAGCACAAGTACCACCTGATACGAGAAATCGTAAAGAGAGAAGTTGCTGTGGCCAACATTTCATCAGAGGATAACATGGCAGATCCTTTCACTAAGGCCCTTCCGACGAGAGTTTTTGATAGGCATGTGGAGGTAATGGGGATCAAATGTATGGCAGTTTGAGGACAACATAGTCTTTTAGTATAAGTGGGAGATTGTTGGGATGTATACTGAAAAGTCTATCTTTTGTATGAACATCTTTATTTTGAAATAAGAATCACATGATCATTGTTTGCATATTTTTATGGTTGTGCATATCGTCTAATACATTACATTGTAGATAACATGGTGTGTGGTGTCACATGGGAGATCATGTTATCAGTTCCTTGTAAAGTATAAGTAAAGGCTCACAACCGAGATGGCTTTGGACAAACCATTGGAATGGTTGTAGTGTGATTTGGGATTGGTTTATCTTGACCATAGAATCACACTAGTGTACTTTGTGTGTATTGAGTAGGACCGACTTAGAGGTGATTCGATTTATTGCTGACTACATGATCGAATCAGACCTCAGATATTATATTGTACATACTCTTAATCTCGATATAATAACGGGCACATATACTTAGTATTCATTTCTTTGATTTACCAATGGGCGAGATTTATAGATTAAATCGATAGGCTCGGTAAGTTGGGAGATGATATTATTTATATGGTGTGATGTTGATTATAGGAGGAAATCGTGTCCTATATATTACGATGATGATGTCCCCTTGAGGAGCTCATAAGGTTCATCATGTAAACCCTGCAGGTGGACTTGGTCCGGCATGATGAAAAGGTTGAGTGGTACTACTCATGGAGTTAGATGTTGATTAATTAATGGTTAGTAAATTAATTAATCGACGGACATTCGAGATCTTAAACACGGGGAAAAAATGTACAAATAATATATGGAGCCCATATTAACTTATGGGGGTTGGTGAGGTAGATGAATGATAATGCTTTAGTGGATTAGATTATCATTAATGGATCGGACTTTATGTGGGCTTGATCCATGGGTGGCCAAGATCCAACTCCTTCTCATGGTCCCTATTGTAGCCTATTAAAACCTCATGAAGCTTAGATCCAATGGATAGAAACAAAACTCTAGATCCAAAGGTAGAGATTAAATCTCTAAGATCCGACGGTTGAGATTAAATCTCTAGATCCGACCGTTGAGATTAAATCCCTAGAACCAATGGTGGAGATTAAAACAAGGCTTATCCCTAAACTCTATAAAAGGAGTCTTAGGGTAGGCGTGGAGAGTAATTGGAAGAAAAGGGCATTGGAGTTGGCAGCAAGAAGCAAGGGGCTAGGGTTTTGGAGCTTGGCGGCACCAAATAAGTAAATAGTTTCCTTATCTTCTTCTTCCTCAAGCTTGTTGGCGCCCAATGAAGCGTTTCCAGCCCTTGGCCGGCATCCAAACTCCCTCCTCTCCTTCTCCTTGGCCAGTGGAACCAAGGCTTAGGGTCCTCCCTTGACGCTTTTGGCCGGCAACCACTCTTCTCCCTTCTCCTTGTTGGCCGGCGACAAGCAATCTCCTTGTTGTTTGTTGGTTGGCTATAGGAAGGAGAAGAGTATTGTTTCTATTCTTCCTCTTGCTCGGAATGAGTAAGGAAGGAAGATTGGCAATCTAGGAGCTTAAACTTTTGTTAGATCGTCGCCCACATGACGTCCGAAAGGAGGAAGGTCATACATTAGAAGATCGAGAGGTATATTGATTCTCTATTCTCTTTTGTAACATGTTTGTATTTGTTTTTCAATTATGAGCATGATATATTCTATTTGTGGCTAAATAATACTTGTATTCCAAACATAAATACAAAAGTCAGCGATCCGTACATCGTCTATTCCGCGGCTACTCGTAGAATAGTGGTTGGTCGCTTGAACAACGAGTTTGTTCAAGTGACCTCTCTAAATGAATAGCACGACGATGACTTGGTTGCTTGGGCAATCCCTTTTGTCTAGGATTATTTTTTTTAATCCGGGGACATCGATGGGATCGCCATGAACAAGCGACCGAGTTGAGGTGGGAAGCGAAGTTTCCCCTCACAGACTCGAAACTAAAAACCTACACACATGATCCCGGAATCTCCAACAAGTGGTATCAGAGCCACCTTGTTTGTTTGACACATATTGCATATTGTAGGAGAATATTTAAAGCATGTTTGATGTTTTAATATACCTGTGTCATGTTTATCTATATGATAGATTAAAGTATGCTTGATTTTTCATATAGGAAATGTTTGTTACCTTAAAGGGAATACCAAGGGTGCGCCTAGAAACACCGAAGGTGTTGGACGCATCGTTAGAGCCTAAGCATAGACTCACATTCACATCAAAAAATTTATTTTCTAATGTGACCTTGGTTTTTCCATATTTAGGTATATTTCCTTTTATAGATGAGACCCATAATACCCTAAAATCTCTCATGCAAATATTAGAGCTAACATCTTCCATTAATATGGTTGAACTAGAGTTCTTTTTCATGTTTGGGTTGTTAGACTCTCTCCAAGCCTAGCATGACATTGAGCATGTTCAATTCATATGAGATTCGATGTTTATTTTAAATGCTATGGACCAAAGGTCAAGTTCAAGGTTGGGTTGTTGGACTCTCTCTAAGCTGGCTTGTAAATTGGATGTGTTTAAATCATTTAAATTGATATCGCGATTAATGGGTCGGCCTTAACTAAAAGCATTATTTTGTTGGACTCTACAAGGTCAATGTGACAGAGGTACAATTAGGTGATATGAATTGGATGTATATATGTTAATGAGTTAACAACCTAATGTATATATGAATATTCAACTAGTTGATAGCATAAAGTGATAGTTATATATTTGATATATAATGGGTACTGTTAATACCTAACATTATGACTATGAATAGCTTGTTAGACTCTCTCCAAGGTTGTTCTTAGTCATAATGGATATTGATGGGATCTGGGATTCCAGGACAGTCTAAGTAGGGCTGGTGCAGGGTACTATATGAATTGCCAAGGCAGTGTAAGGAGTTCCAGTACAGGTCCAGGGAAGTATTTGTATTACTAGGGTAGTTTTGATTTGTGAAGGGTACTATATGAATTTGCAGTGTAGTATATGTATTACTAGGGCAGTTTTGATCTGTGTAGAGTACTATATGAATTTCCAGGGCAGTATAAGGAGTTCCAATATAGGTCCAGGGAAGTATCTATATTACCATGGCAATTTTGATCTGTGCAGGGTACTATATGAATTTCCAAGGCAGTATAAGGAGTTCCAGTATAGGTCCAGGGCGGTTTTAATCTGTGTAGGGTACTATATGAATTTCCAGGGTAGTGTAAGGAGTTCTAGTATAGGTCCAGGGCAGTATCTATATTACCAGGGCAGTTTTGATATGTGTAGGGTACTATATGAATTTCCAGGGTAGTATAAGGAGTTCCAGTATAGGTCCAGGGCAGTTTTGATCTGTGCAGGGTACTATATGAATTTCTAGGGCAGTGTAAGGAGTTCCAGTATAGGTCCAGGGCAGTATTTGTATTACCAGGGCAATTTTGATCAGTGCAGGGTACTATATGAATTTCTAGGGCAGTATAAGGAGTTCAAGTACAGGTCCAGGGCATTTTTGATCTATGTAGGGTACTATATGAATTTCCAAGACAGTGTAAAGAGTTCCAGTATAAGTCTAGGGCAGTATCTGTATTACTAGGGCAGTTTTGATCAGTGCAGGGTACTATATGAATTTCCAGGACAGTGTTAGGGTTGAATGGTAGGCCCAGGGTGGTGTGAAGGAAAAAGTGAATTGTCAGAGCAGTTAATGTAGCGCTAGAGGAACCTGAGTATTGCCAGGGCAGTTAGCACATCTTCTGAGCGGGACTCTCTTTTTAGTAGGGAACAAAGGAAAGAGGGGCACGCTGAAGGGTGGGAAGTAATGGTGAAAGGTTGAGGGTGTTTAGTTTAATATAATCGTATGTTTCTTTATATTTCGTTTGAGATTAACACGTGGCAAGAGATATTTTTGGATCAGGGGCGGGGAAAAGGGGTATTACCATGAGGAGAAGGTGGGGTGCTTCGTCTATAAAAGGGTGGAAGACGATGGGATTGGGGATGGTTCTTTCTTCCTCATTTGGTATCTCTGATATCTCTCTTCCTTTTCAATCTCTTACCTTTTACTCCTCATACTCGTACTGACTTGATCATCGGAGTGGTCGCACCGGGAAGCCGGCCAACCTTGAGTGTCTCTTGGTGTAATGATTCAACTTGTTCCTAAACATCTTCAATGCTAGATTCAGTAGTGTGCGGAAAAGGGGAGGGGGATCTTGGGGAACCAAAGAAGCAAGTACCATCAAATTGGTACCGCCTGTGGGAATCTGAACGAAAAGTCATGATGGTCAATACTAGAAGAACAATGAAGGAGCTAGCAGAAGGGGAGAAATCTATTACTAGCACTTCTCAGTGGGTACTAGTAAAAGGCGGCGGGAGCCTCTGTATAAGGAAGATCTTATGCAGATTATGGCGGAAATGATGGACTAGACTTCGCAAAAGGCTACCCCAAAAGAAGTTAAATAAGATATCTCTGATAGTGAATCTGAGGAGGAAGGAGGTAAATATTTTCAATTAAAGAAAGGTTCTAACGTTTGTAAAAAAGGAAAGGGCAAGGAAAAATGTGTGGCTCCTTTGGGAGATATATCTTTGGAAGAGGAGGCCCCCACTGTGGGGACTATTGTGCGAATAGATGAGGAAACTCCTTTTGTAGTAAGTATTTTAAATGATGAATTACCTCGACGATTGTGGCTTCCTCAAATATCTGAATATGCCAGATCCTCTGATCCTAAAGACCATCTGAGGAAATTTGAGAATATCGCTTTGTTGTATCGCTATACTGATGGAGTCAAATGTCGGGTATTCCTTACTACCTTAACAGGACCGGCAGAGCAATGGTTCAGCGACTTGAAGCCAAAAAGTATTGCATCTTTTAAGGATTTTTCCATGCTATTTGTGAGACATTTTTCCAGTGCTAAGAAATATTTGCCTTAGACTTTGAGTCACTTTGATCTTAAGCAAATAGAAGCAGAGAGTTTGCGACAATATGTGCACAAGTTTACGCAGGCTACTCGTGAGATCCCCACTATAGAACCTGGTATGATGATAGGGGCTTTCACCCAGGGGCTTAGAGAGGGGGACTTCTTTAAATCCTTAGCAAAAAAACCTCCTGTAAGTTTTGAGGATCTACTATCCCGGGCGGAAAAATTCATTAATTTAGAAGATGCTTAGAAATCTCGACGAACTTCACAGGATTTTAGGATAGTGGAAAGACCGGAGGGAAGGATTGAATGGGTAAGACCTATGCAACCTGTAAGAAACAAGGCTTTGTGTGCTCCCTTGCCAGTTCTCTAAGGAAAGGGCTATGAATATTTGTATAGAGCAAAGGTTGTTGTGGAGACCCTTTGGGGCTAAGAGAGGGCCTAGGAGATTGTCGTCCCCTACTTTTTGTGTTTTTCATCAAGAATATGGGCACAATACTCAAAATTGTCAGTAGTTGGATTTAGAGTTGCAGAGGATTATGGGAACTCACCCTCATATCCGAAATTTAGTCACGAATCCTGCTCCTTATCAACAGGGGTTTATGGGAAGAAACTACAGGAGGGGTAATCCTAGACCTCTTATGAATAGACCAATGCAGCACGTGCAGATAAGGGAAGTAATTGTAGGGATTTCTATATGCCAAATAGCATATGCGCAACGGAAAAATTAGGATCCCTTCCTAGTGATCCTTGCGAAAGAAAACCTCGTACAAAATAAATTTCTCTAAAACCAAACCTATCTTATAGGAGAGGATTACCTTTGTTGCATGCCCTTGTTAATCCCGCTTTTTCTTTTGGTTTGTTGGATCTTTAGCACGTTCAAATGTCCGTGCCTCTATACGTATCCACACGAGCAAGCTCTTGTCTCACAAAAGAAAAACTAGAAGGGCTCTCCTTTACTTCTTGCTAGAGAAGTCCCTAAAGGAGAGGAAGCTAGGGAAAAAGAGAAGGGAAGAAGAAGACTACTCTTCTTGCTAGCCTACACTCACAAAACCACACAACCAAAGCTTCCACCAAGCTCTCAAGCTCTCACACAACCACAATCACCTTTTGGCCGGCCACTCCATGGAGTCTTTTATAGGGTTGAAAAACCCCTTTCACCTCCTACCATTCAATGCAATCCATTGCATTGAGACACCTTGTTTGGCCGGCCACTTTAAGGAGACAAAAACCACTTTGTCTCCTTCCACATATCTAGCTTAGGTGGCATGATTATGTGGCATGCTTGTGGCATTCATGCATGTTGAATTAATCTTATTAATTCAATAAGCCCACCTTATCTAGCTTAGGTGGCATGCTTATGTGGCATGCTTGTGTGGCATTCATGCATGTTGAATTAATCTTATTAATTCAATAAGCTTATGTTATCATATTGAATTAATCTCACTAAATCAATAAGGTAACATATTGAATTAATCTCATTAAATCAATAAGCTAAAATTCTCATTAAGCTTAAAGTCCAAAAACCATTTTGTACTTAAGCTTATTCCCAAATTATTCTAGTCAAACTAGAATGCACTAATTCTTCTAATCATCATGCTCTTTGTGTGTGACCTATAGGCTCTCATAACGCTGGCGTGGATCTAAACTCTTTTAGATACACAAGCAATGAGCGCATCTAGCAATACATCATTGCTACCCAAGTTCTGAAATAAGTCAAGATCCGACTAACCTTTCCGTGACTACTATAATGTATGACCGTGTCCTTCTATCCTTGATATCAGATTGACCAATGAGGCATAGACCGTGTCATCCTCGATCAATCTATGTGTTTCTTGATCCCTGAGTAAACTAACTCAAACAAATGAGCTCAATATCTCATATTGACTCATTTGAGCATGGCCATGCGTTTTAGTAGTTCTACTCAATCAAGGGGCCCACCGATATCACTCTCGTCATATGAGAGGGATAGATCCCATCTACATCACTCACATCCCTCCGCATAATTTGTTATATACCCAGTAATCGCCTTTATGGTCCACCCTGTTACGGGTGACATTTGACGATACCAAAGTACATAATTCCTTATGTAGGGAACCGTAGTGACTTCAGGTTCGAGGACTATTCATACCAATAGTCACATGAGAAAGTTTATGACACTCATATAACGATCCATGAAACTTTCTCATGGCGAATTGATTCGGTATATATTCTCTAATATATACCCATGTGTCAACTTGATATCATATATCCATGACTTGTGAGATCAAGTCATCAATTGACCTACATGCTAGTCTTTATGTATTAATATTGCCCTTGCATATTAATACTTGACTAGTAACATTTAGGAAAGTGTTCTCTACAGCCTCTCATAATCAATTCTGCCAATTGATGTGCTGTAGATAAGAACCTACTTTTCTAGGGCATTATTATATTTAATTTAGCTGGCACAAGCAAGATGTAAATATAATAACCAATCCTTTGCCTTTATTGAATATGATACAAAATGTTCCCTTTTCAACCATCACATGATTGGCTCTAGGGCTATAACTAACAATCTCCCACTAGCACTAGTACCAATCACTATGATATCTAATACCTAGTGACCTAGTGTGACCATCATGCTTCCTCTGTGCCAAAGCCTTGGTCAATGGATCTGCGATGTTAGCTTCGCACTCTGATATCCTCACATCTCCTCTATCGATGATCTCTCGAATGAGATGGAAGCGCCGCAGTATGTGTTTGGTCCGCTGATGTGATCGAGGTTCCTTAGCCTGTGCAATAGCCCCATTGTTGTCACAATAGAGGTCTATTGGATCTGTAATGCTAGGAACTACCCCAAGTTCACTGATGAACTTGCGGAGCCAAAACCTCCTTCTTTGCGCATCGACGCAGAATATACTCGGCTTCTTGTAGAATCAAGAATCGTGTCCTCGCTTTGAACTCTTCCACTCACGGCTCCACCATTCAGCAAAACACGTACCCGATCATGATCTATAGTCATCCTTATGCTTTAGAAGCTTGCATCATCGTAACCCTTACACTAGCTCCTCATTGCCTCTAAATATCGTGAAATATTCTTCGCTCTTCGTAAGTATTTAAGAATATTTTTGTTCGCTATCCAGCTGACTTTCACCGATCCGATCGTATCTACTCGTCATGCTCAAAGCATACGAGACGTTAGACGAGTACAAAGCATGGCGCATCATGATAGACCCTATGGCGGATGCATAAGGGATCTTATCCATGCGATCTCTCCTCCTTAGAAGAGGGACATTGAGTCTTCGAAAGACTCACACCATGTGATAAAGGCAAATCCTTCTTGGAATTTTGCATAGCAAACGATCTAGCACTTTATCTATGTATGTACTGACTTAGGCCAAGTAATCTTTTAGATCTATCTCTATAGATCTTGATGCCTAGAATATAGGCACTTCACCTAAGTCTTTCATCGAGAAACAATTCCTAACCACATCTTCACAGATCGAGTGAGGGAATATCATTTCCGATGAGAAGTATGTCATCTACATACAAGACAAGAAATACAACTGTGTTCCCACTATTTCTCTTGTAGAAACAAGGTTCATCTTCATTCTTGATGAAACCAAACTCCTTGATTGCATCATCGAATCAAGATTCCAAATGAGAGGCTTGCTTTAGTCCATAAATGGACCTTTGCGCTTGCCAGATACCTTTCAGATGCTTTGATCTTCAAAACCCTCCGTGTCATGTACACATCCTCGAGTAGCTTCCATTCAAAAGCGGTTTTGACATCCATCCGCCAGATCTCATAATCATGGTAGGTCGCAATAGCAAGTATGATCCGAATGGATTTAAGCATCGCAATCGGTGAAAAGGTTTCATCATAGTCAATACCATGAATTTGTTTGAATCCTTTAGCCACCAATCTACCTTTATAGGTATGCTTATTACCATCCATGTCTTACTTTAAAGACCCACTTACACCCAATGGGTTTTACCCTTCGTGGATCAACCAAGGTCCATACTTGGTTAGTGTACATGGATTCCATTTCGGATCTCATGGCCTCTAGCCATTTCTAACTGGGCTCATCATAGCTTCTTGATAGGATGTAGGCTCGCCAAGATCGACAAGCAATACTCACCTTGTCACCAAGAGAAAAGAATATCTCTCGGGTTGACGACGGATCCTAGATCTACGAAGAGGTTGGTCTACTTGAACAGGTGTTTGCTCCACAACTCTTTGGGCAACAATTTCCTCATCCACAACACTTTGTGGTCCTGCTCATTTTCCATCGGCCTTAGTGTTATCTTCATCTTGAACTTCTTCAAGATGAATTTTACTCCCACTAGTTTTTCTAGAAATAAATTCTCTTCTAGAAAGACAAAGATTTCGCAACAAACACCTTGCCAAGTGTGGGATTGTAAAAGTAATATCCCTTAGTTTCCTTGGGATATCCTACAAAATAACACTTATCTGATTTGGGTCCTAGTTTATCTGAGACTTGACGTCTTACATAAGCTTCACAACACCAAATCTTTATAAAAGACATTTTGGGACTCTTCCCAGTCCATATCGTATATGGTGTCTTTTCTACGGCTTTTGATGGGACGCGATTAAGTGTGAAAGCGACTGTCTCTAGAGCTAGTCCCCAAAAGGAAGTAGGTAGATCAGTCTGGCTCATCATTGATCGTACCATATCTAATAGAGTACAATTTCTCCTCTCAGATACACCATTCCATTGTGGTGTTCTAGGTGGAGTGAGTTGGGATATTATCCCACACTCAGCCAGGTGATCACGAAACTCTTGACTAAGGTATTCACCACCTTGATCTGATCGAAGTAGCTTAATACGCTTACCAAGTTGGTTTTGTACTTCATTCTTGAATGCTTTGAACTTTTCAAAGGATTCTGACTTATGTCTCATCAAATATAAGTAGCCAAATCTACTCATATCATCAGGGAAAGTAATAAAGTATTTATAGCCTCCTCTGGCTTCGACATTGAAAGGGCCACATACATCAGTATGTATGAGTCCTAACAAGTCCGTCGCTCTCTCGCCATGTCCACTAAATGGAGTTTTAGTCATCTTTCCTAAAAGACAAGATGATACCTCATATGATTCAAAATCAAATGAGTCCAATAATCCATCTTTATGGAGTTGGGATATGCTTTTTCATTTATGTGACCTAGGCGATAAGAGATATGTTTGGTTCAAATCATTCGATTTGAACCGTTTGGTATTTACGTTATATATTGGGTTTTTTAAATCTAGAACATAGAGACCATTCATAAGTGGTGCATTACAATAGAACATTTCATTCAAATAAATGGAACAACATTTGTCCTTTATTATAAAAGAAAAGTTTTTCTTGTCTAAACAAGATACGTAAATTATGTTCTTTGTCAATGCAGTACATATAAGCACTCCTCTAGTTCTAAGATAAGCCCAAAGGCAAAGACAAAGAATATGTTCCTACAAATACAAAGAAAGAACTTTGCGCCATTGCCTACTGTAGGTCCACTTCGCCTTTTGCCATTAGTCTACTATTTCTCACCTCGCACATTAGTACAAATGTGAGATACACATCTGGTATCTAATACCCATGTAGAAGAAATAGATAGATTAACTTCTATAACGTGTATACCTGAGGCAGAAGTCCCACTTCTTTTATTCTTTACTTCCTCAAGTTAGACTTTGCAGTTCCCGCCTTGTCCAGTCCTCACCAAAGAAAAAGCCCCTTTCTTAGGTACTTTACCTTTACCCTTTGAAGTGGATGAATTGGCCTTGCCTTTGGCTTGGGTCTTACCCTTGCCTTTGCGCTTACCTTTGCCCTTCTTGACCATTAGTACGTTACTAACTTTCTTTTTGAGATTCGGTTCAGCAGTTCTTAACATGCTGAGAATCTCAGGCAAAGGTTTATCAATTTCATTCATGTTATAATTCATGACGAATTGATTATATGCTTCCGGCAACGATTGCAGGATAACATCGGTTGCCAATTCTTGGCTCAGTGGAAAACCTAGTCTTTCAAGGTTCTCAACGCACTCCAATCATTTTAAGGCACGTGAGTTCCTACAGTGTTCCTTCTGCATCTTGCATGCAAAAAGAGCCTTAGACACTTCAAAACGCTGTGCTAGCTTGTCCTTGATATAGTTGTTTCAAATGCTCAACCATATCATAGGCATCCATGTTCTCATGTTGCTTCTGAAGCTCAGAGTTCATGGTTGCAAGCATAAGGCATGACACATCTAATGCGTCATCTTGATGCTTCTTATAAGCATCTTTTCAAAGACGAGTGGCGCAGGGCGTGTATTTCGTGGGTAGACCGCTCTAGGACATACAGTTTGCATTCTTGCTTGAGGATAATCCTCAAGTTCCTATACTACCAAGAAAGTTTGCTCCATTGAGCTTGTCCTTCTGGCGACAGATCGCAAGTTGAGGGGGTGTGTCGTGTTAGATGACATGGTGATCTACAACAATAAAATGCAAAATTAAGTATCATACCTAAGTCATTTAATTAGGCCTTTAATTAAATGAGGCTCCCACTAAATTCTCATAGCTTTGATATGAGCTAATCATTGATGTAGGCAAACACTTTTCGCTTACATCATTAGCTACTATTTAGCTATAAATTTATATGGGATAAAGATCCACATCATAATTCGTCTTGAGTTAGCTTTGGCTAATCGCCCAAGACGTAGTATGATTAGGTAGGCAATCTTTTGCCAATTACATCTGATGTAACTCTTTAATAGCTTTGGTTAAGTTTAGATTAGTTTAGTGTTTATTCCTAAACCAGCTTCCAGGCTGTGGCGAGGCACAGGGGCCTTCTTGGATATCGGAGCAACGACCACTTCTAAGACAAAGCTGATGTTCGGAAATCACATAAAACTAATTTTAAAACTTATGCTCAAAGCTAATATATGCCTCTACTTTCTTAACTAATTAAGAAAAACTTAATTAAGTCTTAACCAAGTTTGATAGCGGGACATCACGATTGTCCACTCGCACTCTTCCAAGATAAAATGCATTGCTTTGCTTTGGCAAACCCAATAACAAATGATCGAGGAAGTAGTGAGTACCAAACTTTGGTAGGCATATCGTATTTGACTTATTAAGATATAAACTTAAACATGCATCACATACATATTAGCATACATCACATATAAGCTAAATTAACATGCATCACATACATATTAAACTAAGCGTGTCATGGTTATGGCCCTTATTCTACAATCTTCTCAAGCCAATGAGAAGATTGATTGGTCAACCTAGGGATAGCATCTTCTCCCAAGTGCTTCCTTTTGGTTGTCTTGTGTTGTTGACTTCCTCCTTGTAACATTATCTTCCAATGGACCCTCCATCTTTGTTGTATATTACAAAAGGAGAAATACTCGAGTTACATTCGAGTCTAAAGCTAATTTTACAACAAGAATTTTAGGAGAAAGGCATGACACGCAGGCGGTATTAAGAATTACAACACACAATCACAAACTTTTTGGGACTAGGTCATAACCATGCACCATGTCAATTTTAACTTTTAAAAGACATCGGATATTTTATTATGTTTGAAAATTTGCTAATGCAATTATCAACTCATAATAAAATTCATCCTACTTCTATATCATATATAAAATAGAGAAAAACTATTTTATACGATCTTTCGCAAGTGGCTCTGATACCACTGTAGGGATTTCTATATGCCAAATAGCATATGCACAACGGAAAAATTAGGATCCCTTCCTAGTGATCCTTGCGAAAGAAAACCTCGTACAAAATAAATTTCTCTAAAACCAAACCTATCTTATAGGAGAGGATTACCTTTGTTGTGTGCCCTTGTTAATCCCGCTTTTCCTTTTGGTTTGTTGGATCTTTAGCACGTTCAAATGTCCGTGCCTCTATACGTATCCACACGAGCAAGCTCTTGTCTCACAAAAGAAAAACTAGAAGGGCTCTCCTTTACTTCTTGCTAGAGAAGTCTCTAAAGGAGAGGAAGCTAGGGAAAAAGAGAAGGGAAGAAGAAGACTACTCTTCTTGCTAGCCTACACTAACAAAACCACACAACCAAAGCTTCCACCAAGCTCTCAAGCTCTCACACAACCACAATCACCTTTTGGCCGGCCACTCCATGGAGTCTTTTATAGGGTTGAAAAAACCCTTTCACCTCCTACCATTCAATGCAATCCATTGCATTGAGACACCTTGTTTGGCCGGCCACTTTAAGGAGACAAAAACCACTTTGTCTCCTTCCACCTTATCTAGCTTAGGTGGCATGATTATGTGGCATGCTTGTGTGGCATTCATGCATGTTGAATTAATCTTATTAATTCAATAAATATCTAGCTTAGGTGGCATGCTTATGTGGCATGCTTGTGTGGCATTCATGCATGTTGAATTAATCTTATTAATTCAATAAGCTTATATTATCATATTGAATTAATCTCATTAAATCAATAAGGTAACATATTGAATTAATCTCATTAAATCAATAAGCTAAAATTCTCATTAAGCTTAAAGTCCAAAGACCATTTTGTACTTAAGCTTATTCCCAAATTATTCTAGTCAAACTAGAATGCACTAATTCTTCTAATCATCATGCTCTTTGTGTGTGACCCTATAGGCTCTCATAATGTTGGCAGTGGATCTAAACTCTTTTAGATACACAAGCAATGAGCGGCATCTAGCAATACATCATAGCTACCCAAGTTACGAAATAAGTCAAGATCCGACTAACCTTTCCGTGACTACTATAATGTATGAACGTGTCCTTCTATCCTTGATATCAGATTTGACCAATGAGGCATAGACCATGTCATCCTCGATCAATCTATGTGTTTCTTGATCCCTGAGTAAACTAACTCAAACAAATGAGCTCAATATCTCATATTAACTCATTTGAGCATGGCCATGCGTTTTAGTAGTTCTACTCAATCAAGGGGCCCACCGATATCACTCTCATCATATGAGAGGGATAGATCCCATCTACATCACTCACATCCCTCCGCATAATTTGTTATATACCCAGTAATCGCCTTTATTGTCCACCCTGTTACGGGTGACGTTTGACGATACCAAAGTACATAATTCCTTATGTAGGGAACCGTAGTGACTTCAAGTTCGAGGACTATTCATACCAATAGTCACATGAGAAAGTTTATGACACTCATATAACGATCCATGAAACTTTCTCATGGCGGGTCAGTTCAGTATATATTCTCTAATATATACCCATGTGTCAACTTGATATCATATATCCATGACTTGTGAGATCAAGTCATCAATCGACCTACATGCTAGTCTTTATGTATTAATATTGCCCTTGCATATTAATACTTGACTAGGAACATTTAGGAAAGTGTTCTCTACAGCCTCTCATAATCAATTCTGCCAATTGATGTGTCAGAGATAAGAACCTACTTTTCTAGGGCATTATTATATTTAATTTAGGCACAAGCAAGATGTAAATATAATAACCAATCCTTTGCCTTTATTGAATATAATACAAAATCTTGCAGGAATGTGATCGATTCGGTAGATATTTTGTATTGGGTAGCTTTGGAACAAATGGGAGTTCTTGGATCGGTGGGAACTTCTTTATTTGGGTTATTAAGTTACCTTTATCAAGAGCCGGAGGAAGGCGGTGTATTAATTTCTTGTGGTGGATATGCCTTCTTCCTACAATGCTATTTTAGGAAGACCTGTTTTGAGTAGTTTATAGGTCGTGGCTTCTCCTTACCATCAGAGGCTTAAGTTTCCCGTGGGAAGTGAAGTGGGAGAGGTAAAAGGTGATCAGCAGCTTTCTCGTCATTGTTATGTGGATTGCTGGAGATGAGAAGGAAAATTCATCAGTGTCTTTATCTAACAATCTAAGTATGGGGATACAATGTGTTTCGTTCAGAGAGGGGATGAAGAGGAGGTAGGAGAATCTGATAAAGAGGTGGTGGTATTGGATGGCAAGTGTGTTGAACATTTTACTTTTATAGCTCGAGAGCTTCCTATGCAGATCAAGGCAAATCTAATACAATGTCTTATTAAAAATAAGGATATTTTCGCATGGTCCCTGCAGGACTTGTCAGGAATTGATCCTAAGGTTATGGAACATAAGTTGTATATCTTGCCTATGGTAGTCCCTGTAAAGAAAAAACGTCAGCATTTTGGAGTAGGGAAAGATGCTATTATTAAGGAAGAAATATGCAAATTGTTGAAGGCTAGGCATATCAGGGAGGTACAATATCCAACTTGGTTATCTAATGTGGTGCTGGAGCCTAATCCCTCAGGAAAATGAAGAATGTGTGTAGATTTTAGAGATCTTAACAAGGCTTGTCCTAAGGATTGTTATCCTTTACCCCATATTGATCAATTAATGGATTGCTCCACTTTATCGAGCATCAATGATTTCAATGATGGATGTGGGACCACCAAATACCATTAGCTAAGGAGGATCAGAGTAAGGTCAGTTTTTTTACGTTTGAGGGGACTTTCTGCTATATAGTCATGCCTTTTGGGTTAAAAAATGTCGGGGCTACTTATCAAAGACTAATGGATAAGATTTTTGAAAAACAACTGGGAAGAAATGTGGAGGTGTATGTAGATGATATTTTGGTTAAAACTTTGCATTTTGAGCAGTTAATATCTGATCTGGAGGAAACCTTCGGTACTTTATGTCAATATGGGATGAAATTGAACCCAGAGAAGTGTGTGTTTGGGGTGACACAGGGTCGTTTTTTAGGTTATGTGGTTACTGAACAAGGTATAAAAGCCAATCCTATTAAGATTGAGGCAATTCAACAAATGCAACCACCAAAAAGTTTGAAGGAGGTGCAAAGGTTATTGGGTAGGATTATTGCCCTAGCTAGATTCATATCCCAATCGATAGACAGGAGCCTCCCTTTCTTTAAGATATTAAAAAGGGCTGTGCGGTTCCAGTGGGATGAGCATTGTGATAAAGTCTTTCAATCTCTGAAGGAATACTTGGTGGAACCCCCTTTTCTAGCTAAGCATCAACTCGGAGAAGTGTTATGAGTCTATTTGGCCCTCTCAGAGGTTGTTGTAAGTTCGGTATTAGTTCGAGAGGATAAGGGGCAGCAACATCCCATCTATTATATTAGTTGCCTATTAAAGGGAGCTGAGGTTCGCTATACCAATTTAGAAAAGTTAACCTGGAGGCTGGTTCTAACTACTCGAAGATTGAGGCCCTATTTCTTGTCTCATTCTTTAGTGGTACTCACTGATACTGAAAAGACCTAACCCAGTATGCATATACTAAAGCCCTAGTCACACATCAATATTACCCATTATACACAATATTAAAATGCCCGGCACAAATTTATTTTATTCCATCCAGTTTAGCAGTCTCGGCTACACACTTAACCCTCAGAACCTGAAGAAAAATAGAACATCAAATCATCTCCCCTCAATTTGGAAAACCCTGTTTCATAGATGCCCCGAACAATGTGTGCCATGCTCATCATCATCTCCTCAGTTACACCACCTCTGCTTCCTGCATCTCAATCTGGGTATCCTGTTCCCTACCTGAAATTGTTATGTGACATCATGAGTTCACAGCCCAGTAAGTAGATCAATGACAGGGATATAACACAGGGAGGAAAAATTCAAAAGAAAACTTATATCTCTACAACTGTAAATGTAAACTACAGTAGCTCAACATCCATTTCCGGTTACACTTTCTGTAAGTCAATATGAAACATAACCAATACTTTTAACACATGTCATTATAACAAGTATAGCGAACCCAATCATGCCTTTTGCTACTGCGTACCTAAACATAAACCTCGTGGTACCTCACATTATGCATTAAAAACCAAATACCTTATTTTCTTGTGCAATCCGAGGTACCTCTAGAAACTAAGTATCATCGGTCATCATCAATCTGTTTGGGGGCTCAGCTCACTAAACAGCTGGAGGCACCACTAATGCTTATGTACATACAGTTAGTTAAATAAGAATTTCTGTCATTTTCTATCATACTCAGTCACAGAAGGATAACATAGAACATCATGAGTGGGCGAGTATATATATGTATATATATATATATATCTATATATATATATCATCTAACCTCATACACAGGTAGATGTTAATTACACACACGTACATATAGTATCTAACCTTACACACAGGTAGATGATAATATAACTTATTCACATAACATCAAAGCACAAGAGAGATCTGATGAACATTTAGCTAGAAATAATAACATTAAACATCATGGGTGAACAAATGTATATAACTATATATAACATCTAACCTCATACACAGGTAGATGGTAATTACACACATATACATATAACATCTAACCTCATACACAGGTAGATGGTAATTACTCACATATATATATAGCATCTAACCTCATACACAGGTAGATGATATTTATCACATATTATATATCATTTACAGCATTTAGAAAAATTTATAAAGGATTAACTAAACATGCTGACTGAGAACAAATATAGATGGAATCATCTACAGACATAAAGCTCATGAATATCCAAATTTTTACATCCACCCTAGCAGGCTAATTCTTTTCAAACAAACTACTCCTTACATTTATTAAACCTTTATCTGGATATTAACTGAAACTTTAAACCTCATTTACATCGCGCGACATACTCAATTCGTAAGAACCACAACATGTGGATACCCTGTTATTATTGTCCTACCGAATGAATCCCACCATACCTATTCCCGCATAAATTCATCAAAACGATCTTAAAATCCTAATCCGATGTCATTCTCCTCCACCAACACCATTTCTTGCTCCCTGCCCTTCATAACTTCCCCAAATCCACGATTCCCCCGCCGAGAACCAAGACAGCTCCAGAATGAAAGCCTAATCCCTTCCCACACTGCCTCCTCTCTGGCTGTCGTGCCAACTCTGTTGGGTGCATCAAGGCGTGTGTGTTCAATCATGTTTCGTAGAACAAAGCACAGCGGAAGCAATTAAAAATAATAAATCTATATTTATTACAACACACACAACACACGCATGCATATTACAACAAGTGTAGACATAACCGTAAATTAAAATTTGCAATAAAAGAAAATTATCTACGTTATACCTTCCGTATGACGTGTAGCGGGAACGACATCAACCGGAACGATCCTCGTAAGAATCGTCTCTATCCGTATCCACGCCGAGCTCCTCGGGATGACTTCGCTAACCCACGAGCTTCGTCTTTGTACGGGTTACTAGCCTCGGGTTGAAGACGACGTGATCGAGAGATGATCACTATCCGAATCCAAATTCGGATCCTAAAATGAGTTCTCAAAACTCGCTTCTCCGGAGAGGTATTCGTCAACCAATTGACGAATCCTTCGTCCTCCACCTCAGAGGATTACCGGAGATCGAATCCCCGGTAAGTTAGCCGCTGTCGGAGCTCTAACCGTCGTCCAAACGACGCTCCGACGAGAGGAGAAGAAGCTGTCCAGAAAACTGGACAGCTTGGTGGAGGATATAGGCGCCGGCCAACCAAGGAAAGAAAAGGCTCACCTTGATGCCAAACCTATAGGAGATCACCGGAGGGTCGCCGGAGTGTTCACTCTTGACCGGCAATGACTTGGACGGCGGCACAAAAGCTGGGCGGCGGCACTTTAGGGTTGGGCGCCGAAAACTCCAAGGAGGTGGGCGGCAACTATGTTGGGCGGCCAAAACTTGATTAGGGCTTTGGATTAGGGTTTAAGCCCTATTTTATAGAGAACTAATTCTCTTAATGGTTAATGGATCATATCCATAAAGCCCGTTAACCCGCTCCATTAAGATAAGTTAAAATAAACCAAACCATGATGGTTTATTTTAAGTTAAAACGAACCGAACCAACTTTTGGTTCATTCGTTTAAAATAAACCAAACCCTTTGGTTTATTCTCCTCCATTGGATTAGAACCAAACCATTTTGGTCCATCCATTATGTCTTCATAAGACACGGCCCATCCACGCTTCCATTTCGACTAAAACAATTTCATGCTCGCTTTATGTTTGGTCCAACCAAACATAGTTTCTCTCGATCTGAGAATCCCATTCTCAAGCTCGTTTTAAATCCTTTGGATTACACTCGTTGTGCGTGTGACCAAATAGGTTCTCGGTTTATGTTGGCCGTCTATAATTAACCATTAATTATAGAACGATCATGAGTGGCACCTAGTAGTAAATCATGATCCTCAATTAACCGAAAAGATCAACAGTTGATCCAGAACTATTTCTGAAACCCTTCAGTAGCTTGAATGAATCGTGCCCCATTCCCTTCACTCATCTTATACCCACTTGGTTCAGGACATGGTCTATAGTGTCAGTCCCCACTAGGCTGACTACGTCACACCTAGCCCAAGTATCATTTCCTCGTCCTACGGATTCTAGTTACTCCACATGTATCGAAGAGTACCTTACTCTAAACATGTAATGCTTTGGCCAAAGACTTTAGTAACAATCCGACGAGAGGCCATGGGTATACATCTCCTCGCAAGGAGTGGTGAATCCTTTATAGGCTATTCAAACACCTTCGATCACTTCGACTTATACCCAATCATCCCGGGTCCACATCTCCTTAGAGATGTTTGCTTAAGAAGTCAAAGCATAAGTCTCCATGATCAAGATGACTTGAATACCGCAAGTCAAAGGAACATCGCACTTAAGCCACAGTAAGAACTTCATTGACATATCTATATATGCAGAGAACCATATGAAGTCTTACTACCGGTCACTCCAATGAACTAGTTACCATAACTAGCATCCACGATTAACTCCGACATCACAATGTCTCCAACCAAAGCTGAGAATCACCGCTTGGATACACCAAGGAGTATACCTCGTAGTCTCGATGTAATGATGGTGTCCAAATCCATCAATTCATCGACTAGGATAATTCCGATACATCACAATTACACATGTAGAGATACTCACTAGTTGTGATCCAATCACAAATTCTCTCATGCTGTGAATCGTATCGTGGACATTCAGTAAATGAGTTTAAGATCCAATCAAATACATAAACATGTATACTCAAATAGTGAATCTTCATTTATCATATAAATGGTTCATACATAAGGCGATTGCCTTAGGACATCTCTCATATATTACTAACAGACTCCCACTTGGCCTAATGCCAATTGCTACGGTATCCAATACCATAAGCTCTAACATGACCCTCAAACTTACTTTGAGGTAATGCTTTAGTCAAAGGATCCGCTAAGTTCCTTTCAGTGGGAATTTTCTTGATTTGTATGATCTCTCCGATAAGATGATAGCCACATGTTTGGATCGTTGATGAGACCTTGGCTCTTTCGCTGCGCAATTGCTCCATTGTTGTCGTAGTAGACCGTATTGCTTCAACAATGGCGGAATCACACCAAGTTCATGAACGAACTTCTTGATCCAAACCGCCTTCCGCTCGGCCGCAATATATTCTCGCCAGTGGTAGAATCCGCTATAGCCTCTTGTTTGGAACTTTTCCAACTCATCGCGCTTCATTTAAGGTGAACACGATCCGCATCGAGACTGGAATCATCCTTGTTCCGTCTCGGGAAGCCGCATCCGATACCCGCGTATCACCATGTCCCTTCTCCATATATTAGGAACACATCCTTAGTTCTTCTCAAGTACTTAAGGATCGCCTTAATACCACCCAATGATCCATTCCTCGATCGATCGTATCCGCCGTGACACTCGTGAGCATACGATACATCGGGCCTCGTACATAACATAGCATACATGATAGATCCTATTGCGGATGCATAGGAATCTTACTCATGCAAATCCTCTCATCTTCATGGCGCGGACACATAGACTTCGAAAGGTGTACCCCATGCCCGATGGGTAGGATAACCTTTCTTGGATTCCGACATGCTAAACCTCTTTAGCACTCGGCCTATATATGTAGATCGAAAGACCAAGCAACTGCTTCGATCTATCTCTATAGATCTTAATCCCAAGGATGTAGGTTGCTTCTCCCAGTCTTTCATGGAGAATGTCTTGATAACCAAACCTTAATCGATCGTAAGATTGACACATCATTTCCTATAAGTAATATGTCATCGACATACAATACTAGGAATACGACTGCACTCCCACTAACCTTCTTGTACACACAAGGTTCGTCTGGATTTTGTGAGAAATCAAACTTTTTGATTGTCTCATCAAAACGGATATTCCAGCTCCTGGATGCTTGCTTCAATCTATAAATGGATCGTCGCAATTTGCATACCTTGGTTTTATCAACCGATGTGAAACCCTCAGGCTGTATCATATACACGTCCTCGAGAAGGTTTCCATTAAGGAAAGCTGTTTTCACATCCATCTGCCATATCTCATAATCATAATGAGCCGCTATGGCCAGGAGCATCCGAATGGATTTAAGCATAGCTACAGGCGAATAGGTTTCGTCATAATCAACACCTTGTTTTTGACGATATCCTTTCGCCACCAATCTAGCCTTATAGGTAATCACATTACCATCCATGTCGGTTTTCTTCTTGAAAACCCACTTGCACCCTATAGGCTTTATGCCTTCAGGTGGGTCAACCAAGTTCCAAACTTGGTTTTCATACATGGAATCAATTTCCGACTTCATGGCACCAAGCCACTTATCCCTTTCTGAACTTGTCAGCACTTCTTCATAACTGGTAGGCTCCTCATCATCAATGAGTAACACTTCGCTCGATTCACTTACGAGAAATCCATATCTCTCAGGAATATTGCGTGTTCTACCAGATCTACGAAGATGTGGTGTTACAATAGGTCCAAATGATTGCTCATCACTGTGTGCTTCACCGTATCTCATCAATGTCTATTTGAGTCTCTCGAGCCTCCTCAAGCTCGACGACATACTCCCACTATTTTCTTGCAAGAGAAACTCTTTCTCTAGAAACACAAAGATGCCTTGAAACAAACACCTTTTGTTCCACAGGATGATAGAATTGGTAACCCTTTGTTTCCTTAGGGTATCCAATAAATAGACATTTATCAGACTTAGCATCCAGTTTGTCTGATACAGTCCGCTTCACATAAGCAGGACAACCCCATATCTTCAAGTAAGATACATGAGGTTTCTTACCATTCCATATCTCATATGGAGTAGTTGAGACTACCTTGGTAGGCATTCTGTTTAACAAGTAAACAAACTCTGAAGTGCATAACCCCAAAAGGACTTGGGAAGAGTCGCATGATTCATCATTGACCTGACCATGTCCAACAAGGTCCGGTTACGCCTCTCAGATACACCATTATGATGTGGTGTATAGGGCGGAGTCCATTGAGACAATATGCCATTGTCTCTTAGATAATCAAGAAACTCTTGACTTAAGTATTCACCACCTCGATCCGATCGAAGTATTTTAATACTTTTGTCATGTTGTTTCTCTACTTCATTTCTGAATTCTTTGAACCTTTCAAAGGCTTCAGACTTGTGTTTCATCAAGAACACATACCCAAACCGTGAGTGATCATCGGTGAAGGTAATGAAGTAGCTATAGCCTCCTAAAGCTTGAGTTGACATAGGTCCACATACATCAGTATGTACTAGACCTAGTAACTCTCCCACTGCTCACCTTTCCAAAGAAAGGTAACTTAGTCATCTTGCCTTTTAAGCATGATTCGCATGTATCGTATGAATCCAATTCAACGATTCCGTAATTCCACATCGTGTAATTCGAACATGCGTTTCTTGCTTATATGGCCAAGACGACAATGCCACATATAGGAGTCTATGTGATTATCCTTTCGAGCACGCGTGTTGCTCGCTTCGATATTGAAAATGTCACTGGATACGTCCAACGTATAAATGCCATTACTCAAAGTTCCAGTTCCATAAAGTACGCCATTCAAAGTTATATAACAACAATTGTTACTAAACGTCAAATGGAAACCATTTCTATTTAAGCAGGAAATAGAAACAATGTTCTTTATTAGAGAAGGAACATAATAGCAATTGTCCAGCCTAAGACTAGTCCACTAGGAGCTTCAAAGAAATAAGTTCCGATGGCGACGCAGCAAGAACCTTTGCTCCATTGCCAACTCGCAAATTTGACTCCCTCGACAAGTCTTCTTCTATTCCTTAGCCCATGTATGTCATTACATATATGTGAGCTACACCCAAGATCCAATACCCAAGTGTCTAAGGAAATAGAATGACAATCAATAACGAAGATACCAAGAGGATGGGGCATCTGATGCCTTCTTCTTCTTCATGGACTCAAGATAAATCTTGCAGCTTTCTTCGTGGCCTTCCTTGCCATGTTGATGGCAAGTGCCCTTTGCCTGGTTCCGCCTTTCTTTGCCTTTTTCTTCTTTCCTTTCTTCGTTTTGCCTTCCTCTTAGAACCTTTCTTTGAGGAATCAACTAATGTAACCGCCTTCTCTCTCATGCTTCTGTAAGGCTCCACAGTCTTCAAGATATTGAGGAGCTCGGAATGGTGGATTCCAATTTGTTCATCCGATAGTTCATCACAAATTGCAAGAAAACTCTTGGGCAAACAATGCAGAATTAAGTCAATACTTAACTCATGATCCATCACAAAACCGAGGGTAGCTAGCCGCTCGATGTACCCGTTCATCTTTAGCACAAACTGCACTACAGACGAACCTTCTTGCATCTTCGTAGTGAAGAGGAGCCTAGAGACCTCGAACCTTTCGGATCTCGCTTGCTCATCGAACAACTCATGAAGATGGAAGACCATAGTATTAGCATCCATATGCCAGAGCTTGTACCATCGCCGCTAGCATGATGCAACTCGCCAGCTCAGAATCTGCCACATGTTTCTGATAGACCAACATTTGGTCTGGAGTTGCATTGTCCTTAGGACGGTCAGGAAGAGGCTCTTCAAGGACATATGCAAGCTTTTCCGCCTTGAGAACAATTCTCAGGTTTCTAAGCCAGTCCAGGAAGTTAGGCCCAGTCAGTTTGTTCGAATCCAAAATAGTGCGCAAATTCAAAGACGTCATGATCAATTTATTGACCTAGAAATACAAAACGAGCATATATGAGAAAATGATTTTAAAATGCATCAAAATACATTTATAAATCCCATTCATTTTTCGAATTTCAAAAACCCCAAAATCACTTCGGGAGATTGTAGGTCCATCTCCGAATGGGCTGATATCCATCATAGTTATGAACAACCTTGGAGAGAGTCCAACAAGCCATTCATAACTACGACGGTAGGTATCATCTATACCGATTGCATATCACGTATATGCAACTATCACAATGTGCTATCAACTAATTGAATGTTCACACATACATCGGGTTGTTAACACATTAACAAGTATGCATCATATGCATAGCACCCAACTTCACCTCCTTTACATCGACCTTGAGAGAGTCCAACAAGCCGATGCTCGTTAAAGCCAACCCATTAATCGACATAGTTTTAATATGGTTAGAGCGCATTCAACCAATTAGCCCAGCTTGGAGAGAGTCCAACAACCAAAGCTAACGATTGACCTCTGACTCTTACCATATTAGTATTAAACTATTCCATGGTTTGAACATATTCAGGTTCGAGCCGGGCTTGGAGAGAGTCCAACAACCCAAACAAGAAACAGAACTCTGGTTCTAACCATATTAATGGAAGGTGTAGGCTTTAATATTGTTTAAGGGTTTTTATGTCTCATCCTCTTTGCATGCAAATAACTATTATCTACATGGCATGGCATACATGACATACATCTACATGTCATGACACGCATGGCATAATGTTATGCATCTAATGCAATTACATGGCATACAATTATGTCATGTATATAATTTCCTTATATGTCATAACTATTTATGGAAATAAAATATGTTTAAGATTTGATTCTCCAAATCAAATCATAATTAAATTAGGAAACAAATTTCCAAATCTAATCACATATTTTATTCATGGAATTATTTGATTAAGGAAAATCTATTTAGGAAACCAATTTCCTAAATCATTGAAACTACTTATGGAAATAAAATATTTTAAGATTTGATTTCCCAAATCAAATCATGATTAAATTAGGAAACAAATTTCCAGAATCTAATCAAATATTTTATTTATGGAAAATATCAATTTCAATAAATACTTCCAACTTTCCAAAAGTGAAAGATTTCCATAAATACTTCTAGACTTTCCAAAATTGAAAAATTTCCATAAATACTTCTAAATTTCCAAAATTTAGAAAATTTCCAGAAATACATTATGACTATCGCAAAATCAATTTTACGATTATGTCGAAACACAACCTGGGCTCTGATACCACTTGTTAGGTTTCCGGCATCGCGGCGTGTGTGTGTTCAATCACGTTTCGTAAACATGAGCACAGTGGAAGCAATTAAAAATAATAAATCTATATTTATTACAACACACACAACACACACATGCATATTACAACAAGTGTAGACATAACCGTAAATTAAAATTTGCAATAAAAGAAAATTATCTATGTTATACCTTCCGTATGACGTGTAGCGGGAACGGCATCAACCGGAACGATCCTCGTAAGAATCGTCTCTATCCGTATCCACGCTGAGCTCCTCGGGATGACTTCGCTAAGCCACGAGCTTCGTCTTCGTATGAGTTACTAGCCTCGTGTTGAAGACGACGTGATCGAGAGATGATCACTATCCGAATCCAAATTCGGATCCTAAAACGAGTTCTCAAAACTCGCTTCTCCGGAGAGGTATTCGTCAACCAATTGACGAATCCTTCGTCCTCCACCTCAGAGGATTACCGGAGATCGAATCCCCGGTAAGTTAGCCGCTGTCGGAGCTCTAACCGTCGTCTAAACGATGCTCCGACGAGAGGAGAAGAAGCTGTCCAGAAAACTGGACAGCTTGGTGGAGGATATAGGCGCCGGCCAACCATGGAAAGAAAAGGCTCACCTTGATGCCAAACCTATAGGAGATCACCGGAGGGTCGCCGGAGTGTTCACCGGCTGAAGCTTGGTCGCTGGCAATGACTTGGACGGCGGCACAAAAGCTGGGCGGTGGCACTTTAGGGTTGGGCGCCGAAAACTCCAAGGAGGTGGGCGGCAACTAAGGTCTTTGGATTAGGGTTTAAGCCCTATTTTATAGAGAACTAATTCTCTTAATGGTTAATGGATCATATCCATAAAGCCCGTTAACCCGCCCCATTAAGATAAGTTGAAATAAACCAAACCATGATGGTTTATTTTAAGTTAAAATGAACCTAACCAACTTTTGGTTCATTCGTTTAAAATAAACCAAACCCTTTGGTTTATTCTCCTCCATTGGATTAGAACCAAACCATTTTGGTCCATCCATTATGTCTTCATAAGACACGGCCCATCCATGCTTCCATTGCGACTGAAACAATTTCATGCTCGCTTTATGTTTGGTCCAACCAAACATAGTTTCTCTCGGTCTGAGAATCCCATTCTCAAGCTCGTTTTAAATCCTTTGGATTACACTCGTTGTGCGTGTGACCAAATAGGTTCTCGTTTTATGTTGACCGTCTATAATTAACCATTAATTATAGAACGATCATGAGTGGCACCTAGTAGTACATCATGATCCCCAATTAACCGAAAAGATCAACGGTTGATCCAGAACTATTTCTGAAATCCTTCAGTAGCTCGAATGAATCGTGCCCCATTCCCTTCACTAATCTTATACCCACTTGGTTCAGGACATGGTCTATAGTGTCAGTCCCCACTAGGCTGACTACGTCACACCTAGCCCAAGTATCATTTCCTCGTCCTACGGATTCTAGTTACTCCACATGTATCAAAGAGTACCTTACTCTAAACATGTAATGCTTTGGCCAAAGACTTTAGTAACAATCCGACGAGAGGCCATGGGTATACATCTCCTCGCAAGGAGTGGTGAATCCTTTATAGGCTATTCAAACACCTTCGATCACTTCGACTTATACCCAATCATCCCGGGTCCCCATCTCCATAGAGATGTTTGCTTAAGATGTCAAAGCATAAGTCTCCATGATCAAGATGACTTGAATACCGCAAGTCAAAGGAACATCGCACTTAAGCCACAGTAAGAACTTCATTGACATATCTATATATGCAGAGAACCATATGAAGTCTTACGGCTGGTCACTCCAATGAACTAGTTACCATAACTAGCATCCACGATTAACTCCGGACATCACAATGTCTCCAGCCAGTGAGAATCAGCTACTTGGATACACCAAGGAGTATACCTCGTGCTAGTCTCGACAGAATTGATGGTGTCCAAATCCATCAATTCATCGACAAGGGATAATTCCGATACATCACAATTACACACGTAGAGATACTCACTAGTTGTGATCCAATCACAAATTCTCTCATGCTGTGAATCGTATCGTGGACATCCAGTAAATGAGTTTAAGATCCAATCAAATACATGAAACATGTATACTCAAATAGTGAATCTTCATTTATCATATAAATGGTTCATACATAAGGCGATTGCCTTAGGACATCTCTCATATATTACTAACAACTCCACCGTTTTCTCTAGCTCAACCCATCCCCAACAATACCGATAATCCACCGCGGAAGCCTGCTAGAACCTAATCGGGAATCCCACTCACCGGCACGCTTCAATCCCTAACACCCGGACTCCAACTCGCCTCGACCATCCCAATGAGAGTCTGCTGGATTCACCGCCCTCGACAACCCTAGCCAAAGACTACTCACCGTGAAGAGGAAGGAGGAAGGTCGGTGTAGCTCCGGCAGTTTGGCGTCGACTCCGGCGGCAGGGACTCGACGATCGCCTCTTTCGTCGTCTGCGGTGGCTCACGGGCAGAATGTGGGTCGCGCGAATGGAAGCGAAGGGAAAAAGAAAAAGAAAAGGAAAATAAATAGGGTTCGGCCGGTTAAATGGGTTTTAGGGTTTTTCCCCTTCATGCCCCTCAACTGTGATTATTTAGGGTGTAAATAGACCCCGAAATTTATCCCCCTTTTTCCGATGATATTCGCCCGTGTATTTTTTATCATTTTAGTATTGTTATTATTATTATTTTTTTTTTTTGAGACTTGACAACTCTTTCCCCCTTAAAAAAAAAGATTTCGTCATCAAAATTTGACTTACCAAATAGTTCAGGGTAACGGTCACGCATATCCCGCTTGGTCTCCCAGGTAGCTTCCTCTATCTGTTGATTTCCCCATAAAACTTTCACCATTCTGATTTCTTTATTTCTCAACTTCCGCACTTGACGATCCAATATTTATCCTGGTATTACCTCGTAGGATAAATCTGGTGTCCACTGTATGGCTTCATACCCAATCACATGTGCAGGATTGGAAAGGTACCTCCTGAGCATGGATACGTGAAACACATTATGAACTCCCGCCAGGTTTGGTGGTAGAGCAACTCGGTATGCTCATGTTCCTATCCGGTCGAGGATCTCAAAAGGCCCAATATACCTCAGACTGAGTTTGCCCTTCCTTCTGAACCTCAGTACTCCCTTCATGGGTGACACTTTGAGAAATACATGGTCTCCCACTGTGAACTCTAGGTCCCTCCTTTGACAATCAGCATAACTCTTTTGGCGACTCTGTGCCGACTGCATTCTATCCCGGATCTTTACTACTAGTTCCACAGTTTGTGTCACAATCTCTGGACCCAGAACTTCCCTTTCTCCTACCTCTTCCCAGTGCAGTGGGGTTCTACACCTTCTTTCGTATAGCGCTTCATAGGGAGCCATACCGATGGTGGATTGATAACTATTATTATAGTTGAACTCTACCAAGGGCAGTTTGGACTCCCAACTCCCTTTGAAATCTATAATGCAAGCTCGTAGCATATCTTCCAAAATCTGAATTACTCGCTCAGATTGACCGTCAGTCTGGGGATGGAAAGCAGTGCTGAAAGCAAGTTTTGTACCCAATCCCCGATGCAAACTCTTCCAGAACCCAGATGTAAATTTTAGATCTCTATCTGACACAATCTGATCCGGAATTCCATGTAACCTTACTATTTCCCGTATATACAACTCTACATATTGTATCATAGTGAAAGTGGTTTTCACTGGCAAAAAGTGGGCTGACTTCGTCAATCGATCCACAATAACCCACACTGCATTTGATCCCTTAGTCGAGATCGGTAATCCTACGACAAAATCCATGGCAACATTTTCCCACTTCCAGACAGGTATCGGAAGTGGTTCGAGTAGTCCCACGGGCCTTTGGTGCTCAGCTTTCACCTGTTGACAGGTAAGGCACTCATGGACCATCTTGCTTATGTCCCTCTTCATGCCCAGCCACCAATATAATAGCCGCATATCCTTATACATCTTTGTGCTGCCAGGGTGGATAGAGTACGGGGTAGTGTGAGCTTCCCTCATGAGATTCTCCCTCAGGGATCCACCCTTAGGCACCCATATGCGGCCCTTGTATCGCACTATCCCATCAATCACTGAGTAGATGGTGCTACCCTTTGCTTCATCTTTGCGTTTCCATTCCATTAACTGTTGATCCGAGGCTTGTTACGCCGGATCGATCCGTAGGTTCGATGTAACCGTCAGGGCCGCCAACCTAACCTGCTCACCTGGTGCTATCACCTCCACTCTTATCTGTTGAAATTCTGATATCAATCTTTGCTGGGTGGTCAACTGTAATAGCGTCGCCGTCTTGCGACTCAGCGCATCCGCCACCACATTAGCCTTACCCGGGTGATAGTTAATATTGCAGTCATAATCTTTTACCAACTCCAACCATCATCTCTGCCGCATATTCAGTTCCTTTTGAGTAAAGAAATATTTCAAACTTTTATGATCTGTGTAGATCTCGCATCGTTCTCCGTAAAGATAGTGTCGCCAGATCTTCAAAGTGAAGACGACCGCTGCTAGTTCCAAGTCATGTGTAGGATAATTCTGCTCATGCACCTTCAACTGACGTGATGCATAGACAATGACCCTCCCCTTCTGCATCAATACAACCCCTAGACCAGTTTTGGAGGCATCAGTGTACACCACAAATTGCCCAGAAGTGTGAATGCAGCACAAAGCTATCATCGTGCCTTTCCTTTAGCTCCATAAAACTCTTCTCGCACTGAGTAGTTCATTCATACCTCACCCCCTTCTTGGTCAACGAAGTCAGGGGTAGTGCAATTCGTGAAAAATTCTGAATAAATCTGCGATAATACCCCGCTAGTCCCAGGAAACTTCGAATTTCTGTAACATTCCTCGGAGTAGCCCAACTCTGGATTGCCTCCACTTTGCCTGGATTCACCTCTATTCCCCTCTCCGAGACTATATGTCCTAAAAATGCTATTTGTCTCAGCCAAAAATTGCATTTGCTGAACTTAGCGTATAATCCCTTATCCTTCAGAGTCTGCAGTACCAGCGTCAGATGTTTTCAGTGCTCTTCGTGACTCTGAGTGTAAATTAGTATATCATTGATGAAGACAATCACAAACTGATCCAGGTATGGCTGGAAAATCCGGTTCATCAAATCCATAAAGGCTGCGGGGGCATTAGTGAGTCCAAACGGCATAACTAGAAACTCATAATGACCATATCGAGTTCTGAATGCAGTTTTATGAACATCTTCTTCTTTCACCCTCAATTGGTGTTACCCCAACCTCAAGTCAATTTTTGAGAACATCGTTGTTCCCTGTAGTTGATCGAACAGATCATCGATTCTAGGCAACGGGTACTTGTTCTTGACTGTAACCCGGTTCAACTCTCGGTAGTCAATGCACAACCGCATTGAACCGTCCTTCTTACGGACGAACAACACTGGCGCTCCCCAGGGTGACACACTGGGTCGGATGAAACCCTTATCCAGTAGTTGCTCCTTCAGTTCCTTCATTTCGGTGGGTGTCAGGCGGTACGGTGCTTTAGACACGGGGGTGGTTCCCGATATTAATTCTATTCCAAACTCAACCTCCCTGATAGGGGGTAATCCTGCAATATCCTCTGGAAATACATCAGGGAAATCCCGGACTACCTCTACTTCCTCCAGACTTGGTTTAAAAGTCTCAGAACTTCCCATTATGTTGACTAGAAATCCGTTACACCCCTTACTTAACATTTTCTGAGCTTTACATGCTGATATAATAGGTAGATGACTCAATGTGGAGGTTGCATTGAAGATGACAAATCCATAATTTTGTAGTTTGATTTAAGCTCCTTTGTTTCTGATCAATAATGGCCTCGTGCGAATTCAACCAATCCATACTGTGAATTACATCAAAGTCCACCATCTCTAATACAATAAGTTCGGCGTACACTGTATAGTTCTGCATCCTTATCGGACAGTTCCTCACTATTCTATTGCTGGTCAGTTCTTCCCCCGAAGGCAAGGACACGTTATAGCCGGTAGCCATCCAATCACATGAAATACCTAGTTTTGCAACGTAGGCCACCGATATGAAAGAGTGTGTAGCTCCAGAATCTATTAAGGCATGGCGGTAGGTTGACAATAGAAATTCTACCTGTGATAATGGCGAATCCGGATCCACCGTGTCATAGCATACACCCCTCTAGTTGGCTCTTTGGTGAGGCGATTCATAGCAAAGTGCCCAGACTTCTTGCACTTGTAGCACACATCTGTACCCACCAAACACTGACCTGCATGAGTCTTATCGCACTTGGGGCACTGAGTTTTGCTTTCACCCTTGAGAACAATATGGTCGACTGGTCGAGCTCTGGGGTCTCGTGCTGCGTCAGCGTGTCTATTGCCTCAGCGGCTCGGTGCAAACTTCTTGACTCGGCCAGAGGTTCCCTTCCAGTAACTAGACCTCTTAGTCTGTACTTCCTTTATCATGTCATTCCTGTCCCTCTCTGCCATCAGAGCCTGATCCACAGCCTCTCTGAAGGTGGTAACTCGACTCACCCTGACATCATGGCGAATGGCTGCCCTCAATCCCTCAGTGAAATGTTTCAGCTCCTCTACTGGTTGACTGGCAATCATAGGTACAAAATACCGCCCCTTCTCGAATTCCTTGACATACTCAGCCACTGTCCGGTCCCCTTGGCGAAGCTCTAGGAATTCCCTGGCCATTCGGGTTCTGGTGTCAGCAGTAAAGTATTTACCATAAAATACCTCCTTGAATTCAACCCAAGTAGCTGTAGCTAAATCCACCGCTGAACGTGCACCCTCCCACCATATCCGAGCATCGCCCCGCAACATGAATATGGCGCACCTCACCTTGTCAGCATCAGTAAGCTGCATGAAGTCATATATCGTCTCCAATGATCGAATCCATCCTTCTGCCACAATCGGGTCTGTGCTTCCCTTAAACTCTGTCGGTCCAAGATCCCTGAACTGCTTGTAAAGCAGGTTCCTCCACTGTGGGTGTTTCCATGCTCCCTGGCTCTCAACAGCTGTTGGATCTGTTCTCCCTGAATCCGACTCTGTTCCTGCATAATTGCGGCAAGCTCAGCGAGAAACTGACTACTCTGCCCCACTTCACCATTGTTTCTTCGGCCCGCCATTCTCCTATAAAACCCGATACCTGCATCGTTATCTCCAATTTGTACATAAACCTAAACATGATTACATTAAGACTACTACTTGAAAAGTAAATTTAAAGCTTACAAACGCGGAGATGGATGTATCTGAGTCCTTGATGAGATTGCTTGCACACACTGTCCTTTAGGATCGTTCGCTCTGATACCAACTGAAAAGACCTAACCCAGTATGCATATACTAAATCCCTAGTCACACATCAATATTACCCATTATACACAATATTGAAATGCCCGGCACAAATTTATTTTATTCCATCAAGTTTAGCAGTCTCAGCTACACACTTAACCCTCAGAACCTGAAGAAAAATAGAACATCAAATCATCTCCCCTCAATCTGGAAAACCCTGTTTCATAGATGCCCCGGACAATGTGTGTCATGCTCATCATCATCTCCTCAGTTACACCACCTCTGCTTCCTGCATCTCAATCTGGGTATCCTGTTCCCTACCTGAAATTGTTATGTGACATCATGAGTTCATAGCCCAGTAAGTAGATCAATGACAGGGATATAACACAGGGAGGAAAAATTCAAAAGAAAACTTATATCTCTACAACTGTAAATGTAAACTACAGTAGCTCAACATCCATTTCCGGTTACACTTTCTGTAAGTCAATATGAAACATAACCAATACTTTTAACACATGTCATTATAACAAGTACAGCGAACCCAATCA
This sequence comes from Wurfbainia villosa, assembly GCA_025175895.1. NCBI lineage: Eukaryota > Viridiplantae > Streptophyta > Magnoliopsida > Zingiberales > Zingiberaceae > Wurfbainia > Wurfbainia villosa. The sequence continues at coordinate 67,474,714 of CM046002.1, forward strand.
TGCCTTTCTGTTATGCTAACTGTACCTAAACATAAACCCTCGTGGTACCTCACATTATGCATTCAAAATGCTGAGCCAGTCAAATACTTTATTTTCTTGTGCAATCCTGAGGTACCTCTAGAAAGAAACTAAGGGTATCAGTCATCAGTCATCACCATTGATTTGGGGCCTCCCGGAGCTCAACCCGGGGAGCCCAACCCGTCCAGGCACCACTAATGCTTATGTACATATTGTTAGTTAAATAAGAATTTCTGTCATTTTCTATCATACTCAGTCACAGAAGGATAACATAGAACTTCATGAGTGGACAAGTATATATATGTATATATCTATATATCTATATATATAGTATCTAACCTCATACACAGGTAGATGTTAATTACACACACGTACATATAGTATCTAACCTTACACACAGGTAGATGATAATATAACTTATTCACATAACATCAAAGCACAAGAGAGATCTGATGAACATTTAGCTAGAAATAATAACATTAAACATCATGGGTGAACAAATGTATATAACTATATATAGCATCTAACCTCATACACAGGTAGATGGTAATTACACACATATACATATAACATCTAACCTCATACACAGGTAGATGGTAATTACTCACATATATATATATATAGCATCTAACCTCATACACAGGTGGATGATATTTATCACATATTATATATCATTTACAGCATTTAGAAAAATTTATAAAGGATTCACTAAACATGCTGACTGAGAACAAATATAGCAAGAATCATCTACAGACATAAAGCTCATGAATATCCAAATTTTTACATCCACCCTAGGAGGCTAATTCTTTTCAAACAAACTACTCCTTACATTTATTAAACCTTTATCTTGCTATTAACTGAAACTTTAAACCTCATTTACATCGCGCGACATACTCAATTCGTAAGAACCCCAACATGTGGATACCCTGTTATTATCGTCCTACCGAATGAATCCCACCATACCTATTCCCGCATAAATTCATCAAAACAATCTTAAAATCCTAATCCAATCCCCTTCTCCTCCACCAACACCACTCGGGTTACCCGCTCCCTCTCCCCTGCCCTTCACCTGCCAATACCCCCAAATCCACCGATTACAATCCTTCCCCCCCCATCGAGAACCCCCTATACAGCTCCAAGAATGAAAGCCCTAATCCCCTTCCCGTACACTCTCTGCCTGTCACCTCCTCCTAGCCATCGGGTAGCCAACTCCACCGTTTTCCCTAGCTCAACCCATCCCCAACAATACCGATAATCCACCGCGGAAGCCTGCTAGAACCTAATCGGGAATCCCACTCACTGACACACTTCAATCCCTAACACCCCGACTCCAACTCGCCGTGACCGTCCCAATGAGAGTCTGCTGGATTCACCGCCCTCGACAACCCTAGCCAAAGACTACTCACCATGAAGAGGAAGGAGGAAGGTCGGTGTAGCTCCAGCAGTTTGGCGTCGACTCCGACGGTAGGGACTCGACGATCACCTCTTTCATCGTCTGCGGCGGCTCGCGGGCAGAATGTGGGTCGCGCGAACGGAAGCGAAGGGAAAAAGAAAAAGGAAAGGAAAATAAATAGGGTTCGGCCGATTAAATGGGTTTTAGGGTTTTTCCCCTTCATGCCCCTCAACTGTGATTATTTAGGGTGTAAATAGACCCCGAAATTTATCCCCCTTTTTCCGATGATATTCGCCCGTGTATTTTTTATCATTTTAGTATTGTTATTATTTTTTTTTTTTGAGACTTGACAGATACTCCTTTGGAAAGAATATTGACACACCCAAAGGTTATAGGTAAGTTTATTAAGTGGGCAACGAAGCTCAGTGAGTACGACATAACCTATCAACCTCGTATTTCTATCAAAGCGCAGGCCTTAGCCGATTTTGTGGTGGAAACCGTGCATAAAGAAGAATGTGAGCCATGGAGGATATATGCGGATGGCTCTTCTAAAAAGGAGGGTTGCGGGGTAGGAGTAATTCTAATCTCGCTGAAAGGGGAAGAGATCAAGCTATGCATTTTAGAGCCTCTAATAATGAAGCTAAGTATGAGGCTTTATTAATATCTTTGCAAGTTGCTAGAAATGTAGGAGCAGAACGGGTAATGGTACATATGTACTCACAATTAGTGGTATAGCAGACTGTAGAAGGATTTGAAGTTAAGGAAGATAAGTGTCGAAGATATTGTGAGTTAGTAGAGAAAGCTAAAGGGGAATTCTCGGAGGTATTAATAAAGAAAATAACAAGGGTAGAAAACCAGAAAGCTAACAAACTGGCTCAGTTGGCTAGTTCATTAGGGAATTGGAATACTCGCGATGTAATTGCACAGATTGAGTTATTGTCGTAGAACGAAGGAGTAAGAGAGGTGATTGGAGATGATTGGAGAGGAGAGTGTTAGGATGTATACTGAAAAGTCTATCTTTTATATGAACATCTTTATTTTGAAATAAGAATCACATGATCATTGTTTGCATATTTGTGATTATGCATATTGTCTCATACATTCGTTGTAGATAACATGGTGTGTAGTGTCACATGGTAGATCATGTTATCAGCTCCTTGTAGAGTATAAGTAAAGGCTCACAACCGAGATGACTTTGGACAAACCATTGGTATGGTTGTAGTGTGATTTGGTATTGGTTTGTCTTGACCATAGAATCACACTAGTACACTTTGTGTGTATTGAGCAGGACCGACTTAGAGGTGATTCGATTTATTGCTGACTACATAATCGAATCAGACCTCAGATATTATATTGTACATGCTCTTAATCTCGATATAATAACGGGCACATATACTTAGTATTCATTTCTTTGATTTACCAATGGGCGAGATTTATAGATTAAATCGATAGGCTCGGTAAGTTGGGAAATAATATTATTTATATGGTGTGTCATTGATTATAGGAGGAAACCGTGTCCTATATATTAGGATGATGATGTCCCCTTGAGGAGCTCATAAGGTTCATCATGTAAACCTCAGTGGACTTGTAGGTTGAGTGATACTACTCATGGAGTTAGATGTTGATTAATTAATTGTCAGTAAATTAATTAATCGACGGACATTCGAGATCTTAAATACGGGGAGAAAATGTACAAATAATATATGGAGCCCATATTAACTTATGGGGGTTGGTGAGGTAGATCAATGATAATCCTCTAGTGGATTAGATTATCATTAATGGATCGGACTTTATATGGGCTTGATCCATTGGGTGGCCAAGATCCAACTCCTCATCATGGTCTCTATTGTAGCCTATTAAAACCTCATGAAGCCTAGATCCAATGGTTGAAAACAAAACTCTAGATCCGATGGTGGAGATTAAATCTCTAGATCCGACGGTTGAGATTAAATCTCTAGATCCGACGGTTGAGATTAAATTCGTAGAACCGACGGTTGAGATTAAAAAGAGACTTAAGCCTAACTCTATAAAAGGGGTCTTAAGGCTTGGGCGTGGAATTAAGAGAGAAAGGTTAGGGTTTTGTTTCTTAAGGCTTGGGCGGCAAGAAACAAAAGGAGGCTAGGGTTTTTGGAGAAGAGCTTGGGCAGCCACAAATAAGGAAAGAGTTCTTCTTGTTAGTTATAGCCCTAAGAACCAATCATGTGATGGTTGAATAGGGAACATTTTGTATCATATTCTATAATGGCAAAGGATTGGTTATTATATTTAAGTCTTGCTTGTGCCAGCTAAATTAAATATAGTAATGCCCTAGAAAAGTAGGTTCTTATCTACAGCACATCAATTGGCAGAATTGATTATGAGAGGCTGTAGAGAACACTTTCTAAATGTTCCTAGTCAAGTATTAATATGCAAGGGCAATATTAATACATAAAGACTAGCATGTAGGTCAATTGATGACTTGATCTCACAAGTCATGGATATATGATATCGAGTTGACACATGGGTATATATTAGAGAATATATACTGAACTGACCCGCCATGAGAAAGTTTCATGGATCGTTATATGAGTGTCATAAACTTTCTCATGTGACTATTGGTATGAATAGTCCTCAGACATGAAGTCACTACGGTTCCCTACATAAGGAGTTATGTACTTTGGTATCGTCAAACGTCACCCGTAACAGGGTGGACCATAAAGGCGATTACTGGGTATATAACAAATTATGCGGAGGGATGTGAGTGATGTAGATGGGATCTATCCCTCTCATATGGGAGTGATATCGGTGGGCCCCTTGATTGAGTAGAACTACTAAAGCATGGCCATGCTCGAATGAGTCAATATGAGATATTGAGCTCATTTGTTTGAGTTAGTTTACTCGGGGATCAAGAAACACATAGATTGATCGAGGATGACACGAGTCTATGCCTCATTGATCAATCGATATCAAGGATAGAAGGACACGGTCATATATTATAGTAGTCACGGAAAGGTTAGTCGGATCTTGACTTATCTCGGTAATGATGTATTGCTAGATGCGCTCATTGCTTGTGTATCTAAAGAGTTTAGGTCCACTTTGCCAGCGTTATGAGAGCCTATAGGGTCACACACAAAGAGCATGATAAGAAGAGGAATTAGAGTATTCTAGTTTGACTAGAATAATTTGGGAATAAGCTTAAGTACAAAATGGTTTTGGACTTTAAGCTTAATGAATTTAGCTAATTGATTTAATGAGATTAATTCAATATGTTACCTTATTGATTTAATAAGATTAATTCAATATGATAACATAAGCTTAATTGAATTAATAAGATTAATTCAATATGATTGAATTAATAAGATTAATTCAACATGATAACATAAGCTTAATTGAATTAATAAGATTAATTCAACATGCATGAATGCCACATAAGAATGCCACATAAGCATGCCACATAAGCATGCCACCTAAGCATCCACCTAAGCTAGATAAGGTGGAAGGAAACAAAATGGTTTTGTCTCCTTAAGTGGCCGGCCAACCAAATGTCCCAATGCAATGGATTGCATTGAATGTGTGGAGGTGAAAGGGTTTTCCAACCTATAAAAGACCCCATGAAGTGGCGGCCAAAGCAAGTGTTGTTGTGGTTGTGAGAGGCTTGGTGGAAGCTTTGGTTGTGTGGGTTTGTGAGTGTAGGCTAGCAAGAAGAGAGTCTTCTTCTTCCTTTCTCCTTTTCCCTCTCTTCCTCTCCTTTAGGGACTTCTCTAGCAAGAAGTAAGGAGAGCTCCTCTAGTTTTCTTTTGTGAGACAAGAGCTTGCTCGTGTGGATACATATAGAGCACGGACACTTGAGCGTGCTAAAGATCCAACAAACAAAAGGAAGAGCGGGATTAACAAGGGCGCAACAAAGGTAATCCTCTCCTATAAGATAGGTTTGGTTTAGAGAAATTTATTTTATCGAGTTTGCTTTCGCATGGATCACTTGGAAGGATCCTAATTTTTCCGTTCTATGCCATTTGGCATACAAGAGATCCCGAGTGGTATCGAGCCACTTGCGAAAGATCGTATAAAATAGGTTTTCTCTATTTTATATGTGATATAGAAGTAGGATAAATTTTATTATGAGTTGATAATTGCATTAGCAATTGTCAAACATAATAAAATATACAATGTCTTTTAAAAGTTAAAATGACATGGTGCATGGTTATGGCCTAGTCCCAAAAGATTTGTGAATGTGTGTGTGTTGTAATTCTTAAATACGGCCTGCGTGTCGTGCCTTCCTCCTAAAATTCTTGTTGTAAAATTAGTTTTAGACTCGAATGTAACTCGAGTATTTCTCCTTTTGTAATGTACAAAACAAAGATGGAGGGTCCATTGGAAGATGAGGTTACAAGGAGGAAGTCAACACACAAGACAACCAAAAGGAAGCACTTAGGAGAAGATGCTATCCCTAGGTTGACCAATCAATCTTTTCATTGGCTTGAGAAGATTGTAGAATAAGGGCCATAACCATGACACGCTTAGTTTAATATGTATGTGATGCATGTTAGTTTAGCTTGTATGTGATGCATGATTAGTTTAGCTTATATGTGATGTATGCTAATATGTATATGATACATGTTTATTTCTTAATAAGTCTAAACGATATGCCTACCAAAGTTGGTACTCACTACTTCCTCGATCATTTGTTATTGGGTTTGCCAAAGCAAAGCAATGCATTTTATCTTGGAGAGTGCAGTGGACAATCGTGATGTCCGCTATCTTAGTTAAGACTTAATTAAGTTTTCTTAATTAGTTAAGAAAGTAGAGGCATATATTAGCTTTGAACATAAGTGTTAAAATTAGTTTTGTGTGAATTCCGAACATCAGCTTTGTCTTAGAAGTGGTCGTTGCTCCGATATCCAAGAAGGCCCCTGTGCCTCGCCACAGCCTGGAAGCTGGTTTAGGAATAAACACTAAACTAATCTAAAACTTAACCAAAGCTATTAAAGAGTTACATCAGATGTAATTGGCAAAAGATTGCCTACCTAATTATACTACGTCTTGGGCGATTAGCCAAAGCTAACTCAAGACGAATTATGATGTGGATCTTTATCCCATATAAATTTATGGCTAAATAGTAGCTATGAGAATTTAGTGGGAGCCTCATTTAATTAAAGGCCTAATTAAATGATTTAGGTATGATACTTAACTTTGCATTTTAATGTTGTAGATCACCATGTCATCTAACACGACACACCCCCTCAACTTGCGATCTGTCCTTGAGAAGGACAAGCTCAATGGAGCGAACTTTCTTGACTGGTATAGGAACTTGAGGATTATCCTCAAGCAAGAACGCAAACTGTATGTCCTAGAGCAGTCTACCCCTGAAACACCCGCCCATGCGGCCACTCGTGCTGAAAAGGATGCTTATAAGAAGCATCAAGATGACGCATTAGATGTGTCATGTCTTATGCTTGCCACCATGAACTCTGAGCTTCAGAAGCAACATGAGAACATGGATGCCTATGATATGGTTGAGCATTTGAAACAACTATATCAAGGACAAGCTAGGCACGAGCATTTTGAAGTGTCTAAGGCTCTTTTTGCATGCAAGATGCAAGAAGGAACACCTGTAGGAACTCACGTACTCAAAATGATTGGGTACGTTGAGAACCTTGAAAGACTAGGTTTTCCACTGAGCCAAGAATTGGCAACCGATGTTATCCTGCAATTGTTGCCGGAAGCATACAATCAATTCGTCATGAATTATAACATGAATGAAATTGATAAACCTTTGCCTGAGATTCTCAGCATGTTAAGAACTGCTGAACCAAATCTCAAGAAGAAAGTTAGTAATGTACTAATGGTCAAGAAGGACAAAGGTAAGCGCAAAGGCAAGGGTAAGACCCAAGCCAAAAGCAAGGCCAATTCATCCACTTCAAAGGGTAAAGGTAAAGTACCTAAGGAAGGGCTGCTTCCATTCCGTGGTGAGGTGGACCTTTGGAGCGGAGGCAAAGTCTACCTTGAGGAAGTAAAGAACAAGAGAAGTGGGACTTCTGCCTCAGGTATACATGTTATAGAGGTTAATCTATCTATTTCTTCTACATGGGTATTAGATACCGGATGTGCATCTCACATTTGTACTAATGTGCGAGGGGAAATAGTAGAATAATGGCAAGGCGAAGTGGACCTCTGAGTAGGCAATGGCGCAAAAGTTCTTCTTTATATTTGTAGGAACATATTCTTTGTCTTTGCCCCTTGGGCTTATCTTAGAACTAGAGGAGTGCTTTTATGTACTGCATTGACAAAGAACATAATTTACGTATCTTGTTTAGACAAGAAAAACTTTTCTTTTATAATAAAGGACAAATGTTGTTCCATTTATTTAAATGAAATGTTCTATTGTAATGCACCACTTATGAATGGTCTCTATGTTCTAGATTTAGAAAACCCAATTTATAACGTAAATACCAAGCGGTTCAAATCGAATGATTTGAACGGACATATCTCTACCTTTCGCCTAGGTCACATAAATAAAAACGCATATCCCAACTCCATAAAGATGGATTATTGGACTCATTTGATTTTGAATCATATGAGGTATGCGAAGTCTTGTCTTTAGGAAAGATGACTAAAACTCCATTTAGTGGACATGGCGAGAGGCGGCGGACTTGTTAGGACTCATACATGCGATGTATGTGGCCCTTTCAATGTCGAAGCCAGGAGGCTATAAGTACTTTATTACTTTCACTGATGATATGAGTAGATTTGGCTACTTATATTTGATGAGACATAAGTCAGAATCCTTTGAAAAGTTCAAAGAATTCAAGAATGAAGTACAAAACCAACTTGGTAGCGTATTAAGCTACTTCGATCAGATCGAGGTGGTGAATACCTTAGTCAAGAGTTTCGTGATCACCTGGCTAAGTGTGGGATAATATCCCAACTCACTCCACCTGGAACACCACAATGGAATGGTGTATCTGAGAGGAGAAATCGTACTCTATTAGATATGGTACGATCAATGATGAGCCAGACTGATCTACCTACTTCCTTTTGGGGTTTAGCTCTAGAGACAGCCGCTTTCACACTTAATCGCGTTCCATCAAAAGCCGTAGAAAAGACACCATATACGATATGGACCGGGAAGAGTCCCAAAATGTCTTTTATAAAGATTTGGGGTTGTGAAGCTTACGTTAGACGTCAAGTCTCAGATAAACTAGGACCCAAATCAGATAAGTGTTATTTTGTAGGATATCCCAAGGAAACTAAGGGATATTACTTTTACAATCCCAAGGTGTTTGTTGCCAGAAATGCTGTCTTTCTAGAAAGAGAATTTATTTCTAGAAATACTAGTGGGAGTAAAATTCATCTTGAAGAAGTTCAAGATGATGATAACACTAAGGCTTCGATGTAAAATGAACAGGCACCACAAAGTGTTGTGGATGAGGAATTTGTTGCCCAAAGAGTTGTGGAGCAAACACCTGTTCAAGTAGACCAACCTCTTCGTAGATCTAATAGGATCCGTCGTCAACCCGAGAGATATTCTTTTCTCTTGGTGACAGCGGTGAAGTATTGCTTGTCGATCTTGGCGAGCCTACATCCTATCAGAAGCTATGATGAGCCAGTTGAGAAATGGCTAGAGGCCATGAGATCGAAATGGAATCCATGTACACTAACCAAGTATGGACTTTGGTTGATCCACGAAGGTAAAACCCATTGGGTGTAAGTGGGTCTTTAAAGTAAAGGACATGGATGGTAATAAGCATACCTATAAAGGTAGATTGGTGGCTAAAGTTCAAACAAATTCATGGTATTGACTATGAAGAAACCTTTTCACCGATTGCGATGCTTAAATCCATTCGGATCATACTTGCTATTGCGACCTACCATGATTATGAGATCTGGCGGATGGATGTCAAAACCGCTTTTACGAATGAAAGCTACTGAGGATGTGTACATGACACAGCCTGAGGGTTTTGAAGATCCAAAGCATCCTGGAAAGGTATGCAAACTGCAAAGGTCCATTTATGGACTAAAGCAAGCCTCTCGAAGTTGGAATCTTCGATTCGATGATGCAATCAAGGAGTTTGGTTTCATCAAGAATGAAGATGAACCTTGTGTCTACAAGAGAAATAGTGGGAGCACAGTTGTATTTCTTGTCTTGTATGTAGATGACATACTTCTCATCGGAAATGATATTCCCTCACTCCAGTCTGTGAAGATATGGTTAGGGAATTGTTTCTCGATGAAAGACTTAGAGTGAAATGCCTATATTCTAGGCATCAAGATCTATAGAGATAGATCTAAAGATTACTTGGCCTAAGTCAGAGTACATACATTGATAAAGTGCTAGATCGTTTTGCTATGCAAAATTCCAAGAAAGGGTTTCTGCCTTTATCACATGGTGTAAGTCTTTCGAAGACTCAATGTCCCTCTTCTAAGGAGGAGAGAGACCGCATGGATAAGATCCCTTATGCATCTGCTATAGGGTCTATCATGTACGCCATGCTTTGTACTCGTCCTGACATCTCGTATGCTTTGAGTATGACGAGTAGATACCAGTCAGATCCAGGTGAAAGTCACTGGATAGCAGTCAAAAATATTCTTAAATACTTACGAAGGACGAAAGAATATTTCACGATATTTGGAGGCAATGAGAGCTAAGCGTAAGGGTTCAATGATGCAAGCTTCCAAGCGGACAAGGATGACTATAGATCTAATCGAGTGCGTGTTTTGCACGAATGGTGGGTGTGGTGGAAGAGTTCAAAGCAGACACGATTCTTGATTCTACAAGCGAGTATATTGCGACATCGATGCGTGAAAGGAGGCTGTTTGGCTCATAAGTTCATCGATGAACTTGGGGTAGTTCCTGGCTTTTCCCAAGCAAGAGGAAGAACAGAAACAATGTTTTTCTCCTTCAAAACTCAACCAACAAAGAACTATAGAAGTTCTTGCCGCTGACTAGAAGGAGAAGAAGATGATGGAAAACTACCAAGACACCAAGGAAACCCTATATCTTGTTTCCACCACCTAAGGAGAAGAGAGGGGAGTGTTTTGGGCGCCAAGAAGGGCTAAATTTGGAAAGAAGGAAAACTTGCCTTATTTGGTGCCACCCTTGCTTCCAAACCCTAACCCTAATTCCAATCCTATCTCAACTAGGATTGCCTATTCTTGCCGCCCAAGCCTTGATCCCTCTCAATCATGTTATCCACGACCACTTCCCATGCCCTCCTTTTATAGAGTTAGGGATAAGTCATGAATTAATCTCCTCCATTGGTTCTAGGGATTTAATCTCAACCGTCGGATCTAGAGATTTAATCTCAACCGTCGGATCTTAGAGATTTAATCTCTACCAATGGATCTTAGTGTTTTGTTTCTATCCATTGGATCTAAGCATCTTGAGGTGTTAATGGGCTACATTAGGGACCATGAGGAGGAGTTGGGTCTTGGTCACACGGATCAAGCCCACATAAAGTCCGATCCACTAATGATGGTCCAATCCACTAAAGGTCCATCATTGATCTACCTCACCAACCCCCATATGATAATATGGGCTCCATATATTATTTGTACATTTTCTCCCCGTGTTTAAGATCTCGAATGTCCGTCGATTAATTAATTTACTGACCATTAATTAATCAACATCTAACTCCATGAGTAGTACCACTCAACCTTTTCATCATCTTGGGACCAAGTCCACTGCGGGGTTTACATGATGAACCTTATGAGCTCCTCAAGGACATCATCATCCTAATATATAGGACACGGTTTCCTCCTATAATCAGCGGCACACCATATAAATAATATCATCTCCCAACTTGAGTCTATCGATTTAATCTATAAATCTCAGCCCATTGGTAAATCAAAGAGATGAGTACCAAGTATATGTGCCCGTTATTATATCGGGATTAAGAGCATGTACTAAATAATATCGAGGTCGATTCGATTATGTAGTCGACAATAAATGAATCACCTGCATGTGGTCTGCTCAATACACACAAAGTGCACTAGTGTGATTCTATGGTCAAGACAAACCAATACCAAATCACACTACAACCATTCCGATGGTTTGTCCAAGCCATCTCGGTTGTGAGCCTTTACTTATACTTTACAAGGAGCCGATAACATGATCTCCCGTGTGACACCACACACCATGTTATCTACAATGTATGGTATTAGACAATATTGCATAACCATAAAAATATGCAAACAATGATCATGTGATTCTTATTTCAAAATAAAGATGTTCATACAAAAAATAGACTTTTAAGTATACATCCCTACAATCTCCCACTTATACTAAAAGACTATGATGTGCTCTTACTGCCATACATCTGATTCCCCTTCCCTCCACATGCCTATCAAAGCTCGCTAGAAGGGCCTTAGTGAAAGGGTCTACCAGGTCATCCTCTGATGCAATCTAGGCGACAACAACTTCTACCTCCTTTACGATTTCTCGTATCAGGTGGTACTTGCGCTCTATGTGTTTACTAGCCTTATGGGCTCGTGGTTCCTTCGAGTTTGCAACTGCACCACTATTATCACAATAAATTGTGATAGTTACGGGCAAACCAGAATCACATCCAAGTCCATCAGAAGTTCTGAGCCATCTGACTTCTTTGGCGCCCTGAGTCGCGGATACTCAGCTTCCATGGTGGAGTCCGCCACGCATTTCTGCTGGGCACTCCTCCATACAATGGCTCCACCTCCTAAAGTAAACACAAAACCTGAGGTAGACTTACTATTATCCCTATATGATTGGAAATCGCAATCCATGCAACCCACAGGGAGTAATTGGTCTGCCCGGTAAACTAGCATATAATCCCTAGTCCTTCTCAGGCACTACAATATATGCTTTACGAGTCCAATGTCACACTGTCTGGATTACTCGATGTCTGCTAACCATGCCCACGGCAGCGGATATCTTGTCTCGTACATAGCATACATGAGGCTTCCCTCTAGAAGCATAAGGAATCGCCTCCTCTCCTTTATCACCTCGGATGATCTAGGACACATCTCCTTAGATAAAGTAACTCCATACGAAAAGTAGAAAACCCTTCTTGGAGTTACGCATGCTAAAAGCGATCCAAAATCATGTCTATGTATGAAGCTTGGGATAAGCACAACAACCTTGATCCCAAGGTTGTGACCCACTTCTCTCAAGTCCTTCAAAACTATTTTGGACAACCATACCCTTCGTCTGATAACACTCTGATATTGTTGCCAACTACCAAAATGTCATCTACGTATAGTACAAGAAATACCACTACGTTTCCATCACATCTATTGTATACACAAGACTCATCCGGACTTTGAATAAATCCATAAGTCTGGATTTACCTCATCAAGCGGATGTTCCAAGACCTCAGCTTGCTTGATCCATAAATGGACCGATTAAACACATACAATACACTCTTTTGCTTTTAGCAATGAATCCCTCTGAGTCGCTTCATGTAGATGGATTCCTCAAGACTTCCACTAAGGAATCTTTGTCTTGATATCCATCCATCACACCTCGTAATTCATATGAGTTGCTATGCATAAGAGCTCCCGGACCTATCTTGAATCCATAGATTCAATCTCGGTATTCATTGCACTTTGCAAAGATCTTTGTATTTATATCTTGGATTGCCTTGTCGTATGTCTAGGGATCAGTTCATGTTTGCTAGGGACCAAATCGGAAGATTTGTCCAAAAACATGAATCTAAGGCGTTGTCTAACAACCCTCCCACTCTGACGAGGTATCTTACGTGTATCCTCTGTGACCGCAGTGCGGTGACATGTGGTATGTCCTCTTGTACGGTGGTACTAAAGTGACTTCCCTTTTAACTCCTCCGGAACAATTTTACCTTTGGGCTTGTGGCTTAACACATAGTCTTCCTCTAGAAATGTGGCATTCGTGTTAGCGATCACCTGCGATCTCTAGGACTATAAAACAAGTCGAATAACTCATCATCGATCTAACCATCTCCATAAGAGTCCTATTCCTTCGCTCTGCTGCACCATTCTGCTGGGGTGTGCCAAGTGCAGTCAATTGGGATTGAATCCCAACCTCTCGATAAGTAGTTCCTAAACTCTCCCAAGAGGTTGTCACCACCCATGATCGGATCGTAGTGTCATCCACATCTTGAATAATCATCTACGAAAGAGACGAAATACTCAAAACCTCCTCTAGCCTGGATAGCCATAGGACCACACAAATCAGAATGAACCAATTCTAACACATCTTTGGCTCTATACCCCTTGGCCTTAAAAGGCCTCTTAGTCATCTTACCCTCCAAGCAAGATTCGCAGGTTGGGAGATCCTCCACTACTAATGAACCCAAAGGTCCATCAGCTATCAACCTTTGAATTACGCTACGTTAATGTGACCAAGCCTAAGAAGCCAAAGATATGTTTGGTTCATCTTGAAGGTTCTTTTCTCTTATTGGATTTAGAAGATGAGTTATTAACTTCAATTTGCATCGTGGGAGGTTTTGGTTCAAGTGTGTACAAATTTCCTATCAATGTACGAGCAGATAATGTCCCTATTCCTTCTTATAACAACTCATGTCATTAAAAGAAATAGAATATCCATCCATAAACAATTTAGAAACTGAAATTAAATTCTTTCTAAATAAAGGGTACATAAAGGCAATTCTTAAGAACCAAAAGTTTATTTTTCTCAAAAGATAAATGACGTCTCCCCTATGATCCCGCCACCTGGCATCGCCCAGTACATAGTAATCTCCCCTTGACCCGGTCGTGGTTTCTGGAACCCCTGCAAAGTATTGCGACATGATCGATGGCTCCGTATCTACACACAGTGCTAGATAATAACAGCTAAACATGTTTCAACGACTAGTCCAAAAGATATACCTTTGTTCTTGCGGTTAGGGGCGATCCTTCTTCCATGTCGATGCGCTTCAAGTGAAGCACTTGCCTTTCGGCTTCTTCACTCCTCCTGAGTACCTCCACCTTTGCCACGCCTTTGCTTCTTCTTCTTGCCTTTGGCAAGCGAAACCTTTACAGGAGTCACGGCATGCACTGAGCACTCGGAAATAGTCCCTCTGCGCTGGAGTTACTCGGAAGTTCCATGAATACAACCTCTTGTTCATGTTGTAGTTGGTAGGCGCTCAAAACTCCTAGGCAGAGACTGGAGTATGATATCGACCTGGTTTCCCCATCGATCTCAGCTCCTAGGACCTCCAGCTCATTCAAATGAGCCATCATCTTGAGAACATGATCCCTCACGGGTGTTCCCTCGATCATGGTGGTCGTCATCAAGTTTCTCATGGCCTCTTGCCTCGCAGCCCTCAAAGCTCCTTGAGATTGAGCATCATATCATAAGCGATGGGCATGGCGATCTTGATGTTGGAGTACATTTGACATAGATGCCAAAATGTAACACCGTGCCATCTCATCGGCCTTGTTCCACTTCCTATAGCTCTCTCTCTCCTTTTCCCCAGAATTATCTGTAGGCTTGGGAGGGCACTCTTCGAGGAGTACATATTTGTATTCCTCGTGATCAAGATAATATCTAGATTCCTCTTCCAATCTACATAGTTGGGTCCAGTAAGTTTGTTCTCTTTCAGTATCACAGCAAGTGGGTTGAAAGTCATTTTGAAAGAAAACCTAAGAATCACATAAATCAAAACATTAGATTTCAAAAAATTATTGATTCCTCAAACAATAAAATTTTGATATCAACCAACACCTCAATCCACGAGAATATCGCATGCCACGATAGTGTGGGCGTATCTGAATTCTACATTTGTAAGAGGAGGTTTTACCCATTAATTTTATTATCTTGTCAACCTTACTTTTGACAAATAAAATTAATAGTTGGTTCCTCTTTGGCCCTACAAATAAGCGGTGACTCGATGGGAGGATACTTTTAATTTGCATCTAAATGTGCACCATTACACGATACTAAGGGAATTATTTCGGATTATGTGCCTTACCGCTGTGGAAGTACACATGCTCCTAGATAATTTCCTATAACCATTATTTGACCTAGTGATCCGCAAACAAACTCATCCGCAGGGAGGAAGGCACTCAGAGCCGACACGCAAGTTTGTTGCATCACACGTCAAAGTGTAATGGAGGCCGCGGGAATTAATTAAAATATCCCTCTCCCACTTAGTAAATTGAAAATGAGGAATTTTCCTCGACATGCATATCAAACAAAAGCAATAAATATGAAAAATAAATTATTTTCCAACTATTATGGCCTTTGTCTTCAATATGGCTCCGTCGCATCGCCATCTCGTCCGCTCCTCCTCGCCATGTACAAGCCCTCAGGAGATCCGAGAGACTAAAACCTATTTTAATTTACATCCATCAATCCTATACTCCACGAGGGAGTGTACATGAATCTAGATCGAAAGTAAAATAAAATAAAGAGCGGCTAAACAATGCCGTATTTAATTTACAAAAAAAACTAAATACTAGCCTCGTCAACCCCGAGGATTCAACAAAATAAATATTTACACACATACAATCACATACACACACACGGCCATAATAGTCGGATCTTATATGCCAAAGAGTTAAACTCGCATATCCTACTATTATCCGGCACATATAATATATGAAAAGTGCATAAAATTAGCAGAATCCTAAACACACAAAATCGGAATCCTTGGCTCGATACCAATTGTTGGGGTTGATCAGTGAGAAACTTCCCGCTTCACCTCGGTTGCTTGACCATGGTGATCCCTTTGATGTCCCGGATTAAAAATTTAATCTTAGACAAAGGGATTCCCAAAGCAACAAGTCATCGTCGTGCTATTCATTTAGAGGTCACTTGAACAAACTAGTTGTTGGCGACCATCCTATCCTACAGTAGCAGCGGAATGAGCGATGTCGGATCGCGGTTTTGTGTTTGTACTCGGGATCCAAGTATTATTTAGCCTATTTACAGAAATATAACATGCTTATATTTTGAAAAACAAACACAAGCAATGAATAAAAGAGATAGAAGAATAGTTATACCTCTTGGTCTTCTAATGTATGACCCTCCTCCTTTTGGACGTCGTGTGGGCGACGATCCACCAAAAGTCGAAGCTACTAGATCGCAAAACTTCCTTCCTTGCTTTTCCCAAGCAAGAGGAAGAAGAGAAACAATGTTTTTCTCCTTCAAAAACTCAACCAACAAAGAACTATAGAAGTTCTTGCCGCCGGCCAACTAGAAGGAGAAGAAGATGATGGAAAACTACCAAGACACCAAGGAAACCCTATATCTTGTTTCCACCACCTAAGGAGAAGAGAGGGAGTGTTTTGGGCGCCAAGGGCTGGGAAGGGCTGGAATAGCTGCTGGACGTTGGCCACAAGGCAAGGAAGAAGAAGGAAAACTTGCCTTATTTGGTGCCACCCTTGCTTCCAAACCCTAACCCTAATTCCAATCCTATCTCAACTAGGATTGCCCTAGTCTTACCGCCCAAGCCTTGATCCTCTCAATCATGTTATCCACGACCACTTCCCATGCCCTCCTTTTATAGAGTTAGGGATAAGTCATGAATTAATCTCCTCCATTGGTTCTAGGGATTTAATCTCAACCGTCGGATCTAGAGATTTAATCTCAACCGTCGGATCTTAGAGATTTAATCTCTACCAATGGATCTTAGTGTTTTGTTTCTATCCATTGGATCTAAGCATCTTGAGGTGTTAATGGGCTACATTAGGGACCATGAGGAGGAGTTGGGTCTTGGTCACCCATGGATCAAGCCCACATAAAGTCCGATCCACTAATGATGGTCCAATCCACTAAAGGTCCATCATTGATCTACCTCACCAACCCCCATATGATAATATGGGCTCCATATATTATTTGTACATTTTCTCCCCGTGTTTAAGATCTCGAATGTCCTTCAATTAATTAATTTACTGACCATTAATTAATCGACATCTAACTCCATGAGTAGTACCACTCAACCTTTTCATCATGCCGGACCAAGTCCACCTGCAGGGTTTACATGATGAACCTTATGAGCTCCTCAAGGGGACATCATCATCCTAATATATAGGACACGGTTTCCTCCTATAATCAACAGCACACCATATAAATAATATCATCTCCCAACTTACCGAGTCTATCGATTTAATCTATAAATCTCGCCCATTGGTAAATCAAAGAGATGAGTACCAAGTATATGTGCCCGTTATTATATCGGGATTAAGAGCATGTACTAAATAATATCTGAGGTCGGTCGATTATGTAGTCGCAATAAATCAAATCACCTCTCAATACACAAAGTGCACTAGTGTGATTCTATGGTCAAGACAAACCAATACCAAATCACACTACAACCATTCCGATGGTTTGTCCAAAGCCATCTCGGTTGTGAGCCTTTACTTATACTTTACAAGGAGCCGATAACATGATCTCCCGTGTGACACCACACACCATGTTATCTACAATGTAAGGTATTAGACAATATTGCATAACCATAAAAATATGCAAACAATGATCATGTGATTCTTATTTCAAAATAAAGATGTTCATACAAAAAATAGACTTTTAAGTATACATGCCTACAATCTCCCACTTATACTAAAAGACTATGATGTGCTCTTACTGCCATACATCTGATTCCCCTTCCCTCCACATGCCTATCAAAGCTCTCGCTAGAAGGTCCTTAGTGAAAGGGTCTACCAGGTCATCCTCTGATGCAATCTAGGCGACAACAACTTCTACCTCCTTTACGATTTCTCGTATCAGGTGGTACTTGCGCTCTATGTGTTTACTAGCCTTATGGGCTCGTGGTTCCTTGAGTTTGCAGCACCACTATTATCACAATAAATTGTGATAGTTAGGCAAACCAGAATCACATCCAAGTCCATCGAAGTTCTGAGCCATCTGACTTCTTTGGGCGCCACAAGGGCTGCCAGATACTCAGCTTCCATGGTGGAGTCCGCCACGCATTTCTGCTGGGCACTCCTCCATACAATGGCTCCACCTCCTAAAGTAAACACAAAACCTGAGGTAGACTTACTATTATCCCTATCTGATTGGAAATCGCAATCCATGCAACCCACAGGGAGTAATTGGTATGCACGGTAAACTAGCATATAATCCCTAGTCCTTCTCAGGCACTACAATATATGCTTTTACCGGAATCCAATGTCCCTGTCCTGGATTACTCTGATATCTAACCATGCCCACGCAGCGGATATCTTGTCTCGTACATAGCATACATGAGGCTTCCTACTGCCGAAGCATAAGGAATCGCCTCCAGCTCCTTTATCACCTCAGATGATCTAGGACACATCTCCTTAGATAAAGTAACTCCATACCTGAAAAGTAGAAAACCCTTCTTGGAGTTCTGCATGCTAAAACGATCCAAAATCATGTCTATGTATGAAGCTTGGGATAAGCACAACAACCTTGATCCCAAGGTTGTGACCCACTTCTCTCAAGTCCTTCAAAACTATTTGGACAACCATACCCTTACGTCTGATAACACTGTGATATTGTTGCCAACTACCAAAATGTCATCTACGTATAGTACAAGAAATACCACTACGTTTCTATCACATCTATTGTATACACAAGACTCATCCAGACTTTGAATAAATCCATAAGTCTGGATTTACCTCATCAAAGCGGATGTTCCAAGACCTCAAAGCTTGCTTGATCCATCGTGGACCGATTAAGCTTACATACAATACACTCTTTGCCTTTAGCAATGAATCCCTCTGGTCGCTTCATGTAGATGGATTCCTCAAGACTTTCACTAAGGAATGCTGTCTTGATATCCATCTGTCACACCTCATAATTCATATGAGTTGCTATGCATAAGAGCTCCCAGACCTATCTTGAATCCATAGATTCAATCTCAGTATTCATTGCACTTTGCAAAGATGCTGTATTTATATCTTGGATTGCCTTGTCGTATGTCTAGGGATTAGGTTCATGTTTGCTAGGGACCAAATCAGATGATTTGTCCAAAAACATGAATCTAAGACGTTGTCTAACAACCCTCCCACTACGACGAGGTATCTTCTGTGTATCCTCTGTGACACGCGGTGCAGTGACATGTGGTATGTCCTCTTGTACCGGTGGTACTAAAGAAGTGACTTCCCTTTTTAACTCCTCCAGAACAATTTTACCTTTGGGCTTGTGGCTTAACACATAGTCTTCCTCTAGAAATCTGGCATTCGTGTTAACGATCACCCTGTGATCTCTAGGACTATAAAACAAGTCAGAATAACTCATCATCGATCTAACCATCTCCATAAGAGTCCTATTCCTTCGCTCTACTACACCGTTCTGCTTGGGTGTGCCAGGTGAAGTCAATTGGGATTGGATCCGAACCTCTGATAAGTAGTTCCTAAACTCTCCCAAGAGCTTGTCACCACCATGATCAGATCGTAGTGTCATCCACATCTTGAATAATCATCTACAAAAGAGACGAAATATTCAAGATTACCTCTTGCCTAGATAGCCATAGGACCACACAAATCAGAATGAACCATTTCTAACACATCTTTGGCTCTATACCCTTGGCCTTAAAAGGCCTCTTGGTCATCTTACCTTCGAAGCAAGATTCGTAGGTTGGGAGATCCTCCACCACTAATGAACCCAAAGGTCCATCACCTATCAACCTTTGAATTACCTTTACGTTAATGTGACCAAGCCTAAGAAGCCAAAGATATGTTTGGTTCATCTTCGAAGGTTCTTTTCTCTTATTGGATTTAGAAGATGAGTTATTAACTTCAATTTGCATCGTGGGAGGTTTTGGTTCAAGTGTGTACAAATTTCCTATCAATGTACCTGAACAGATAATGTCCCTATTCCTTCTTATAACAACTCTGTCATTAAAAGAAATAGAATATCCATCCATAAACAATTTAGAAACTGAAATTAAATTCTTTCTAAATAAGGGTACATAAAGGCAATTCTTAAGAACCAAAAGTTTATTTTTCTCAAAAGATAAATGAACATCTCCCCAGCACCGCCGCCCTGTGGCATCGCCAAGTACATGGTAATCTCCCCTTTAGCGGTCGTCGGTTTCTGGAACCCACGCAAGTATTGCAGACATGATCAGTGGCTCCCGTATCTACACACCAGGTGCCGGTAGATAACACCGCTAAACATGTTTCAACGACTAGTCCAAAAGATATACCTTTGTTCTTGCGGTTGGGGCAGTCCTTCTTCCAGTGTCCAGTCTGCTTACAAGTGAAGCACTTGCCTTTCGGCTTCTTCACTCCTCCCTGAGTACCTCCCACCGCCTTTGCCCCAGTTTGTTTCTTCTTCTTCTTGCCTTTCGGAGCGAAACCTTTCGGGTCATCACACGGCATGCACCTGAGCACTCTGACGAAATAGTCCCTCTGCCGCCTGGAGTTCTGTCAGAAGTTCCGCCAATGAATACAACCTCTTGTTCATGTTGTAGTTGAGGCGAAACTGCTCAAAACTCCTAGGCAGAGACTGGAGTATGATATCGACCTGGGTTTCCCCATCGATCTCAGCTCCTAGGACCTCCAGCTCATTCAAATGAGCCATCATCTTGAGAACATGATCCCTCATGGGTGTTCCCTCGATCATGGTGGTCGTCATCAAGTTTCTCATGGCCTCTTGCCTCGCAGCCCGATTCTGGTGTCCGAAAAGCTCCTTGAGATTGAGCATCATATCATAGGCAGTGGGCATGGCTTGATGCTGATGTTGGAGTACATTTGACATAGATGCCAAAATGTAACACCGTGCCATCTCATCGGCCTTGTTCCACTTCCTATAGCTCTCTCTCTCCTTTTCCCCAGAATCATCTACAGGCTTGGGAGGGCACTCTTCGAGGAGTACATATTTGTATTCCTCAGCAGTCAAGACAATATCTAGATTCCTCTTCCAATCTACATAGTTGGGTCCAGTAAGTTTGTTCTCTTTCAGTATCACAGCAAGTGGGTTGAAAGTCATTTTGAAAGAAAACCTAAGAATCACATAAATCAAAACATTAGATTTCAAAAAATTATTGATTCCTCAAACAATAAAATTTTAAAATCAACCACCACCTCAAAACCCCGAGAATATCGTATGCCACGATAGTGTGGACGTATACGAATTCTACATTTGTAAGAGGAGGTTTTACCCATTAATTTTACTATCTTGTCAACCTAACTTTTTGACAAGTAAAATTAATAGTTGGTTCCTCTTTGGCCCTACAAATAAGCGATGACTCGATGGGAGGATACTTTTAATTTGCATCTAAGTGTGCACCATTACGATACTAAGGGAATTATTTGGATTATGTGCCTTCTGTGGAAGTACACATGCTCCTAGATAATTTTCTATAACCATTATTTGACCTAGTGATCCATAAACAAACTCATCCGAGGAAGGCACTCGAGCGCAAGTTTGTTGCATCACACGTCAAATTGTAATGGAGGCCGCGGGAATTAATTAAAATATCCCTCTCCCACTTAGTAAATTAAAAATGAGGAATTTTCCTACGACATGCATATCAAACAAAAAGCAATAAATATGAAAAATAAATTATTTTCCAACTATTCTGGCCTTTGTCTTCAATATGGCTCCCGTCGCATTGCCATCTCGTCCGCTCCTCCTACGCCATGTACGAGCCATCCGGAGATCTGAGTCGAGACTAAAACCTATTTTAATTTACATCCATCGATCCTATACTCCACGAGAGTGTACATGAATCTAGATCGAAAGTAAAATAAAATAAAAGCGGCTAAACAATGCCGTATTTAATTTACAAAAAAACTAAATACTAGCCTAAATCGACCCGAGGATTCAACAAAATAAATATTTACACACATACAATCACATACACACATGGCCATAATAGTGGATCTTATGCACGCAACCAAAGAGTTAAACTACATATCCTACTATTATCGGCACATATAATATATGAAAAAGTGCATAAAATTAACGAATCCTAAACACACAAAACCGGAATCCTTGGCTCTACCAATGGTTGGGGTTGATCCGTGAGTGGTAACTTCTCTTCCCCTTCACCTAAGTTGCTTGACCATGTTGATACCTTTGATGTCCCCGGATTAAAAATTTAATCTTAGACAAAGGATTCCCAAAACAACCAAGTCATCGTCGTGCTATTCATTTAGAGGTCACTTGAACAAACTAGTTGTTCGGCGACCATCCTCTATCCTAGTAGCCGAATAGGCGATGTCGGATCGCGGTTTTGTGTTTGTACTCGAGATCAAGTATTATTTAGCCTATTTACAGAAATATAACATGCTTATATTTTGAAAAACAAACACAAGCAATGAATAAAAGAGATAGAAGAATAGTTATACCTCTTGGTCTTCTAATGTATGACCCTCCTCCTTTTGGACGTCGTGTGGGCGACGATCCACCCAAAGTCGAAGCTCCTAGATCGCAAAACTTCCTTCCTTGCTTTTCCCAAGCAAGAGGAAGAAGAGAAACAATGTTTTTCTCCTTCAAAAACTCAACCAACAAAGAACTATAGAAGTTCTTGCCGCCGGCCAACTAGAAGGAGAAGAAGATGATGGAAAACTACCAAGACACCAAGGGAAACCCTATATCTTGTTTCCACCACCTAAGGAGAAGAGAGGGGAGTGTTTTGGGCGCCGGCCAAGGGCTGGGAAGGGCTGGAATAGCTGTTGGACGTTGGCCACAAGGCAAGGAAGAAGAAGGAAAACTTGCCTTATTTGGTGCCACCCTTGCTTCCAAACCCTAACCCTAATTCCAATCCTATCTCAACTAGGATTGCCCTATTCTTGCCGCCCAAGCCTTGATCCCTCTCAATCATGTTATCCACGACCACTTCCCATGCCCTCCTTTTATAGAGTTAGGGATAAGTCATGAATTAATCTCCTCCATTGGTTCTAGGGATTTAATCTCAACCGTCGGATCTAGAGATTTAATCTCAACCGTCGGATCTTAGAGATTTAATCTCTACCAATGGATCTTAGTGTTTTGTTTCTATCCATTGGATCTAAGCATCTTGAGGTGTTAATGGGCTACATTAGGGACCATGAGGAGGAGTTGGGTCTTGGTCACCCATGGATCAAAGCCCACATAAAGTCCGATCCACTAATGATGGTCCAATCCACTAAAGGTCCATCATTGATCTACCTCACCAACCCCCATATGATAATATGGGCTCCATATATTATTTGTACATTTTCTCCCCGTGTTTAAGATCTCGAATGTCCGTCAATTAATTAATTTACTGACCATTAATTAATCGACATCTAACTCCATGAGTAGTACCACTCAACCTTTTCATCATGCCGGACCAAGTCCACCTGCAGGGTTTACATGATGAACCTTATGAGCTCCTCAAGGGGACATCATCATCCTAATATATAGGACACGGTTTCCTTCTATAATCAACGGCACACCATATAAATAATATCATCTCCCAACTTACCGAGTCTATCGATTTAATCTATAAATCTCGCCCATTGGTAAATCAAAGAGATGAGTACCAAGTATATGTGCCCGTTATTATATAGGGATTAAGAGCATGTACTAAATAATATCTGAGGTCCGATTCGATTATGTAGTCAGCAATAAATCGAATCACCTCTATGTCGGTCCTGCTCAATACACACAAAGTGCACTAGTGTGATTCTATGGTCAAGACAAACCAATACCAAATCACACTACAACCATTCCGATGGTTTGTCCAAAGCCATCTCGGTTGTGAGCCTTTACTTATACTTTACAAGGAGCCGATAACATGATCTCCCGTGTGACACCACACACCATGTTATCTACAATGCAAGGTATTAGACAATATTGCATAACCATAAAAATATGCAAACAATGATCATGTGATTCTTATTTCAAAATAAAGATGTTCATACAAAAAATAGACTTTTAAGTATACATCCCTACACACATAACCCGAGATAATTACCTTTGTACCGAGTAATGGTGAATACTTTGATACAAATATAAGTATCCTCACCATCGGAGTCACTGCTTTTATTTGTAGGGCCGAAGAGGAACCAATTATTAATTTTACTTGTCAAAAAGTTAGGTTGACAAGATAGTAAAATTAATGGGTAAAACCTCCTCTTACAAATGTAGAATTCGTATACGTCCACACTATCGTGGCATACGATATTCTAAATGTTTCGAGGTGTTGGTTGATTTTAAAATTTTATTGTTTGAGGAATCAATAATTTTTTGAAATCTAATGTTTTTGATCTATTTGATTCTTAGGTTTTCTTTCAAAATGACTTTCAACCCGCTTGCTGTGATACTGAAAGAAAATAAACTTACTGGACCCAACTATATTGATTGGAAGAGGAATCTTGACATTGTCTTAACTGCTGAGGAATACAAATATGTACTCCTCGAAGAGTGCCCTCCTAAGCTTGCAGATGATTTTGGGGAAAAGGAGAAGGAGAGTTATAAGAAGTGGAGCAAGGCCGATGAGATGGCGCGGTGTTACATTTTGTCATCTATGTCAAATATATTGCAACATTAGCATCAAGCCATGCCCACTGCTTATGACATGATGCTCAATCTCAAAGAGCTTTTCAGACACCAGAATCGGTCTGCCAGGCAGGAAGCCATGAGGAACTTGATGACGACCACCATGATCGAGGGAACACCCGTAAGGGATCTTGTTCTCAAGATGATGGCTCATTTAAATGAGCTAGAAGTCCTCGGAGTTGAGATCGATGGGGAAACCCATGTCGATATCATTCTCCAGTTTCTACCTAGGAGTTTTGAGTAGTTTTGCCTAAACTACAACATGAACAAGAGGTTGTATTCGTTGGCGGAACTTCTGACAAAACTCCAGACAGCAGTGGGGCTTTTTTGTCAGAGTGCTCAGGCACAAGCCATGGTTTCCCAAAAGGTTTCTACTTATAAGCCGAAAGGCAAGAAGAAGAAGAAACAAGCTGGGGTAAAGGTGGTGGGAGGAACTCAGGGAGGAGTGAAGAAGCCGAAAGACAAGTACTTCACTTGTAAGCAGACTGGACACTGGAAGAAGGACTGCCCCAACCAGAAGCAGAACAAAGGTATATCTTTTGGTCTAGTCACTGATGTTAGTAATACATGAGAGATGTCCTAAGGCAATCGCCTTATGTTTGAACCATTTATATGATAAAGGAAGATTCACTATTTGAGTATACATGTTTTCATGTATTTGATTAGATCTTAAACTCATTTACTGAATGTCCACGATACGATTCACAACATGAGAGAATTTGTGATTGGATCACAACTAGTGAGTATCTCTACATGTGTAATTGTGTTGTATCGGAATTATCCCTAGTCGATGAATTGATGGATTTGGACACCATTGATTCTGTCGAGACTAGCACGAGGTATACTCCTTGGTGTATCCAAGCAGCTGATTCTCACTGGCTGGAGACATTGTGATGTCCGGAGTTAATCGTGGATGCTAGTTATGGTAACTAGTTCATTGGAGTGACCAGCCGTAAGACTTCATATGGTTCTCTGCATATATAGATATGTCAATGAAGTTCTTACAGCAGCTTAAGTGTGATGTTCCTTTGACTTGCGGTATTTAAGTCATCTTGATCATAAAGACTTATGCTTTGACATCTTAAGCAAGTATCTCTAAGGAGATGTGGACCCGGGATGATTGGATATAATGTTAGTAATATATGAGAGATGTCGTAAGGCAATCGCCTTATGTATGAACCATTTATATGATAAATGAAGATTCACTATTTGAGTATACATGTTTTATGTATTTGATTAGATCTTAAACTCATTTACTGAATATCCACGATACGATTCACAGCATGAGAGAATTTGTGATTGGATCACAACTAGTGAGTATCTCTACATGTGTAATTGTGATGTATCGAAATTATCCCTAGTCGTTGAATTGATGGATTTGGACACCATCAATTCTGTCGAGACTAGCACGAGGTATACTCCTTGGTGTATCCAAGCAGCTGATTCTCACTGGCTGGAGACATTGTGATGTCTGGAGTTGATCGTGGATGCTAGTTATGGTAACTAGTTCATTGGAGTGACCAGCCGTAAGACTTCATATGGTTCTCTGCATATATAGATATGTCAATGAAGTTCTTACTGTAGCTTAATTGCGATGTTCCTTTGACTTGCGGTATTCAAGTCATCTTGATCATGGAGACTTATGCTTTGACATCTTAAGCAAGCATCTCTAAGGAGATGAGGACCCGGGATGATTGGGTATAAGTCGAAGTGATCGAAGGTGTTTGAATAGCCTATAAAGGATTCACCACTCCTTGCAAGGAGATGTATACCCATTGCCTCTCGTCGGATTGTTACTAAAGTCTTTGGCCAAAGCATTACATGTTTAGAGTAAGGTACTCTTCGATACATGTGCAGTAACTAGAATCTGTAGGACGAGGAAATGATACTTGGGCTAGGTGTGACGTAGTCAGCCTAGTGGGGACTGACACTATAGACCATGTCCTGAACCAAGTGGGTATAAGATGAGTGAAGGGAATGGGGCACGAATCATTCAGTCTTGAAGGGTTTCAGAAATAGTTCTGGATCAACCGTTGATCTTTTCGGTTAATTGGGGATCATGATGTACTACTAGGTGCCACTCATGATCGTTCTATAATTAATGGTTAATTATAGACGACCAACATAAACCGAGAACCTATTTGGTCACACGCACAACGAGCGTAATCCGAAGGATTTAAAACGTGCTTGAGAATGAGATTCTCAGACCGAGAGAAACTAGTTTGGTTGGACCAAACATGGAGCAAGCATGAAATCGTTTCAGTCGTAATGGAAGCGTGGATGGGCCGTGTCTTATGAAGACATGATGGATGAACCAAATTGGTTTGGTTCTAATCCAATGGAGGAGAATAAACCAAAGGGTTTGGTTTGTTTTAAACGAATGAACCAAAGTTGGTTCGGTTCGTTTTAACTTAAAATAAACCATCATAGTTTGGTTTATTTTAACTTAAATTAATGGAGCGGGTTAACGGGCTTTTGGTTATGATCCGATAACCATTAAGAGAATTTGTTCTCTATAAAATAGGGCTTAAGGGTTTTGTTAAGCCCTAATCCTTGCAACCCTAAAGTTGCCGCCCACCCTCTCCCTCTTCTCCAAGTGGTCGGCGCCCAACTCCTTGCCGCCGCCCAAGCTCCTCCAACCGGCATCCAGCAGCTGCCGTCCTCCCCACTTGCCGGCGTCGAGCTGCTGCCAAAGAAGCTCCGGTGATCTCCTTTGGGTCCGGCGACAAGGTGAGCCTCAACCTTCCTTATTTGTCCGGCCCCTATTCCTCCACCAAAGCTGTCCAGTTTTCTGGACAGCTTGTTTCCTTCTCGTCGGAGCATCGTTTGGACGATGTTTGGAGCTCCGACAGCGGTAGCCCTGCCGGGGATTCGATCTACGGTAATCCTCATAGGTGGAGGACGAAGGATTCGTCAAACGGTTGACGAATACCTATCCGGAGAAGCGAGTTTTTGAGGACTCGTTTTGGATCCGAATTTTGATTCGGATCGTGATCTTCTCTCGATCACATCATCTTCAACACGAGGCTAGTAACCCATACGAAGACGAGGCTCGTGACTTTGTGAATTCATCCCGAAGATACTCGGTGTGGATACGGATAGAGACGATTCTAGCGAGAATCGTTCCGGTTGATGCCTTTCCCGCTACACGTGATACCTAAGGTATACGTAGTATAAATTTCCTTTTATTGCAAAATTTGATTTTATGGTTATGACTACACATGTTGTACTATGCATGCGTGTGATGTGTGTGTTGTAATAAATTAGATTTATTATTTTATTCCTTCCGTTGTGCACATGTTTACGAAACATGTTCGAACACACACTCGCCGCGGTGTCAGAAACCCAACAATTGAAACATGTTTAGTGGTGTTATCTACCGGCTCCTGGTGTGTAGATACGGGAGCCACTGATCATGCCTGCAATACTTTGCAGGGGTTCAAGGAAACCAGACGACTGGCTGAGGGGGAGATTACCGTATACTTGGGAGATGCCACGAAGGTGGCGGCTATTGCAGTGGGAGATGTTTATTTATCTTTTGAGAAAAATAAAGTTTTGCTTCTTAAGACTTGCCTTTATGTACCTTTATTTAGAAAGAATTTAATTTCGGTTTCTAAATTATTTATGGATGGATATTCTATTTCTTTTAATGACAGAGTTGTTATAAAAAGGAATAGGGAGATTATCTGTTCGGGTGCATTGATAGGAAATTTATACACATTTGAACCAAAAGCTCCCACGATGCAAATAGAAGTTAATAACTCATCTTCTAATTATAATAAGAGAAAAGAACCTTCGAAGATGAACTAAATATATCTTTGGCATCTTAGGCTTGGTCATATTAACCTAAGTAGAATTCAAAGGTTGATAGTTGATGGACCTCTGGATTCATTAGTGGTGGAAGATTTCCCAACCTGGGAATCTTGCTTGGAGGGTAAAATGATCAAGAGGCCTTTTAAGGCCAAGGGGTATAGAGCCAAAGATGTGTTAGAATTGGTTCATTCTGATTTGTGTGGTCCTATGTCTATCCAGGCTAGAGGTGGTTTTGAGTATTTCATCTCCTTTATAGATGATTATTCGAGATATGGATACATTTACTTGATGCGCCGCAAGTCTGAATGCTTTCACAAGTTCAAAGAATTCAAGGCTAATGTGGAGGAACGTCAAGGTAAAAGTATCAAGACACTACGATCTGATTGTGGTGGTGAGTACCTCTTAGGAGAGTTTAGAAATTACTTATCAGAGGCTGGGATTCAATACCAATTGTCTGCACCTGGCACACCCCAGCAGAATGGTGTAGCAGAGTGAAGGAATAGAACTCTTATGGAGATGGTTAGATCGATGATGAGTTATTCTTAGTTGCCAGATTCGTTCTGGGGATATGCTCTAGATATGGCTGTGTACATTCTGAACTTGGTTCCATCTAAATCAGTAACTTCTACTCCCACAGAATTGTTGGTGCAACAATGCTCCAAGCATTTATATGTTTTGATGTTTGGCTAATCATCTAAGTTAGGCAATATCTTGTGATCTAATTACGAATGTGTTTAAGTGACAGGGAAATCCAAGGATGAAGACTTGGTAAAAGGAAGTCCAAGTATGATCTTGGCAAAGGAAGTCCAAGGGATGGACTTGGCGGCATAAGACCAAGCTTGTAGTCTTGGCAGCATAAAGTCCAAGTGAACCTTGGCAAAGGAAGTCCAAAGTAAAGTCTTGGCTGCATAAGTCCAAGCTTGTAGTCTTGGCAGCGTAAAGTCTAAGCATTTGGCAACCCAAGACATGACGAAACCGAAGGAAGCTCTTGGAAGCAAAGCGCAAAGGATGAACAAGTCGCGGACTCGGAGAGATCCTGAAGGCGCAAGGCTTAATGAGGAGCTAGAAGGTTGAGTCTAGGTCTAGGGTATAAAATCAAGTGTGAATTACTCATACTTGATGAGTGTCGATCGGCGATCGATGTATCGATCGGCGACCGTCAAGCGTTCGACTAAGTCGGTGAAACCACGACCATCGATCGGCCGCCTTAGTCGTGAGCGATCGGCCCGATGCTGCGATCAGTCGACTGCCAAGGGCATCAGTCGACTGATCAAGGGAAATATCGCCACAGAATGCAGTCTCACTCGACTGCTGCCTTGATCACTCGACTGATCACCTGGCCGTTGGAGATTGCGGCTACGAATCTCCGCGGAGATCGCGTTTCAGAAGCCGTTGGCTTCGGCGGCAGTCGACTGATGGTATGCATCAGTCGACTGATCGACGCCCAACGGGAAAAATAGCCCCTCTTCTATAAAAAGGGGTCATGGGGAGCTTGGTGAAGCTAGTGCTCTTGCTCCAAACTACACCTACGTGCTCACCAAGCTTTCCAAGTGTTTTTAGCAATCCAAAACCTCCTCTTCTCTAATCCTAATCTTCCATCATTGTAAAGAAGAGGAGTGCATTGTAAGATAAGGTTTCTCCACCTTGGTTCATCCAAAGGAGGTTCTAGTGAAGATTGATTAGGGCTAATCCACCTTACGGATTGCCGTGGAGTAGGAGAGTCATCTCCGAACCACGTTACATCGGGTGTTAGCTTTGTTTCTTGTTTTGTTTGTACTTATATTTGTATTGCTTCCGCTAACCTTTTTGTAGAAAGAAAGAAAGGCTAATCACCCCCCCCCTCTAGCCATTCCAAGGGTCCTAACAAGTGGTATCAGAGCCCGGATAGCTTGGAAGATCTCACCATCAACCAAGACATCAATGGCTCTTCAAGAGGGATATAGCATCGCCAAGCCACCACTCTTCGATGGGAGTCATTTTGCGTATTGGAAAGGTAGGATGAAGTACTATCTTATAAGTAATATTGAAATTTGGCATAGTGTTGTAGATGGCTTCGAGGAACCGGTGGATGAACATGGACATCCTATTCCAAGCAAGGATTGGACAAGAGAAATAAACAAGAAATTTGAATCAAATGCAAAGGCCGTCCTCACCATCCAATGCGGCGTCACAATGGAGCAACTCAACAAGGTGGGGCCTTTTGAATCCGCCAAGGAGCTATGGGAAAAGCTCATTGAGCTAAATGAAGGTTCCAAGGAGTCAAAGAGGGCCAAGAAGGACCTATTAATTGGACAACTTCAAGCCTTCCAAATGAAGATGCATGAAACCGTAAGTCAAATGCATGGAAGGTTCAAGGAAATTGTAAACGGACTCCATATCATAGGTGAGCGAGTTGACAACCGGGATTTGGTAAGGTATATTTTACAAGCATTTCCTAGAAATTCTTTATGGACTTCTATAGTTGATGCCATTAAGGTAACTAGGGATTTATCTCAAATTAAAATTGATGAATTATTTTGTGAGTTTGAATTACATGAGCAAACTAACATGTCCTCTAAGGAAAAGGGTTTAGCTCTATTTGTTGAGAAGAAAGAAAAGAAGAAGAAGGAAAGAAAAGAAGCATCATCATCATCCGAGTCGGAGGATGAGTCAAGTAGCGATGGGGACTCATCTAGTGAAATGGCAAATTTCGTCAAGAAGCTTTATAGAAAGTCAAGAGAGTTCAAGAATAGAGAAGCGAGGAAGGGGTCTCATTCCTCAAAAGGTAAATTTAATGGTAATTCAAGTTTTAGTAATAATGTGATTTGCCATGCTTGCAATAAGAAGGGGCATATAAAGCCGAATTGCCCGGAGCTAAAGAAGAAGGAGGAAAAGGAAAAGAAAAAGAAGGACAAGAAGGAAAAGAAGAAGAAGGAGGCCATGGTGGCTCAAATCACATGGGACACACCAAGTGTTGAAGACTCTTCCTCCGATGATGAGCTTTGCCACATCACACGCCATGTGGCACTCATGGCATTAGAAGATGATTTCGGCACATCAAGTCAAGAAGATTCTTCAAGTGATGAATCGTCATCTAGTGACGATGAGGTAATGAATTCTCCCAAGATTAAGCTTCTTTATAAATCAATTGCATATCTTAAAGAAGCTCTAGATAAGTCAAAATCTAAGGTTAAGAGCATGAAGGTAGAACTAAAGGCCATTAGGGATGAAAAGCTTTCACATATTGACTCTTGCATGCTTAAGGAAGAAAATGACAAACTTAAGGATGAGGTTAGTGAACTGAAAGTATGTTTAGAAAAATTTTCAAATGGCTCAAAGTGTCTTGATATGATTCTTAGTAGGCAAAGAGCGGTTTATAACAAGGCGGTTTAGGATATAAGCCAAAAGAAAAAGAAGTTGCTTATATTTCATTAATAAATAGGAAAGCAACTATTAAGGGTAAGGTTAAGAAAGCTTGGGTACCTAAGAAGTTTTTGCTTAATGTTACCGGTCCAAATGTTTGGGTACCAAAAGCTTGTGTTTTTCATGTGATTTAGGTAGGAGAGCGAGGGATGTGGATTGTGGATAGCGGTTGCTCAACACATATGACCGGGGATGTGAGCAAGTTCTCCACAATTAAATATGTGAAGAAGGGAGCGGTGTCCTTTGGGAATAGTGGAAAACTCAAGATATTAGGTAGAGGAACAATTGAGGTATCCCCCAAAATTGTTATTCACAAAGTCTTGCTAGTTGAAAATATGAAATTTAATTTATTAAGTGTTAGTCAACTTTGTGATACAAACTATCATGTATCTTTTGAATCCTCTAAATGCATGATTAGACACAAGGAATTAAATGATGTCATGTTAGTTGGATATAGGAAATCAAATATCTATTAAGTTGATCTTTCATATGCTTCTAACATTTCTACTAAGTGTTTTGTTGCAAAAGAAGAGGAAAGTTGGCTATGTCATAGAAGATTGGGGCATATCAACCTGAAAAACATAGCCAAGGTAGCCAAGATGGAGTTGGTCAAAGGGCTACCAAAGATCAAGTATGTCAAGAACAAATTGTGTGATGCATGCCAAGAAGGAAAACAAACAAAGGCATCACACAAAGGTAAAACCCTAACCAATACCTCTTTACCATTAGAATTATTGCATCTTGACTTATTTGATTGCCATAGTACTCCATCTTTAAATGGTAATAAATATTGTTTGGTTATAGTAGATGATTTTTCTAGGTATACTTGGGTCTATTTTATGAAACATAAGGATGATACCTTAGAAATAATCATAGGATTTAGTAAAAGGGTTGAAAATGAAAAGAGTCTCAAAATCAACCGGATCCGTAGTGATCATGGTGGTGAATTTGAAAACCTAAAATTTTCACAATTTTGTTTAGAGCAAGGGTACAAGCATGAGTTCTCTTGTCCTAGAACACCCCAACAAAATGGGGTGGTGGAAAGGAGAAATCGTGCCCTACAAGAGGCGGCTAGGACTATGCTTAATGCATATTCTCTACCTAGCTACTTGTGGGCGGTTAATACCGCTTGCTATATCCAAAATAGGGTTCAAATCCATAGGTTCTTAGGAAAAACACCATTTGAATTATGGAATGGGACTATACCCACAATTCATTATTTCAAAGTCTTTGGATGTAAAGTTTATATTCTAAACACCAAAGATAACTTAGGAAAATTTGAATCAAAAGCGGATGAGGGAATCCTAGTTGGATACTCATCCACAAGTAGAGGGTATAGAGTCTACAATAAGAGAACCAAAGGGATTGAGAGTCTTCCAATGTTCAATTTGATGAAACTACTAGTACCTACCCTAGAAAGTCCTCCATTGATAAGGATATTAATGACAATAATCAAGACATTACCCAAAAACTTCAAAATTTGACCATTAGGGGTAATGATCAAGGGGGAGGAAGAGGAGACTCCGATGATGAAAGAAGGGTGGAAGATAACAATGATCAAATTAAAACCCCTTCTAGAAACCTAAGAATTCATCAAGATCATCCACTTGACCAAGTAGTAGGAGATCTATCTCAAGGAGTAAGAACTAGGTCATTTCATAGACCTCCTACTAGTCAAGTTGCTCTTATCTCACAAATTGAGCTCAAATCGATCAATGATGCATTACATGATCCGGATTGGATTTTGGCAATGCAAGATGAATTGGCTCAATTTGAGAGAAGTCAAGTGTGGGAATTAGTACCTAGACCCAATGATAGCACCATAATTACTACAAGATGGGTCTTTAGGAATAAGCTAGATGATTAAGGAGATATCACTAGAAATAAAGCTAGGTTGGTTGCTAGGGGATTCAATCAAGTTGAGGGGCTTGACTATGATGAGACTTATGCCCCGGTTGCAAGGTTAGAATCTATTAGGATTCTCTTAGGGTATGCTTCCTACATGGGATTTAAACTTTACCAAATGGATGTTAAATCGGCATTCTTAAATGGTTTTATTAAGGAGGAAGTATATGTAGAGCAACCACCGGTTGAGAACATAGATTATCCAAATCATGTATGTAAGCTTAGGAAAGCATTATATGGGTTAAAACAAGCTCCCCGGACATGGTATGAAAGATTGTCATCCTTCTTAATTTCTAAGGATTTTAGAAGAGGCCAAGTAGATCAAACTTTGTTTATAAAGTCAACGTTAAAAGATATATTCATAGCCCAAGTATATGTTGATGATATCATCTTTGGGTCAACAAATGATGATCTTCTTCAAGACTTTATAAAAAATATGGAAAATGAATTTGAAATGAGTTTGGTTGGAGAGCTTACCTTTTTCCTAGGCTTACAAGTCAAACAAACCAATGAGGGTATTCATATTTATCAAACCAAATATGCAAATGAAATGATCAAGAAATTTGATTTGGAAAATGCCAAAATTGTAACCACTCCTATGGCCACTAGCACTAGGATAGATAGTGATCATGAAGGTAAATCAATTGATCTTAAACTGTATAGGAGTATGATTGGTAGCTTACTATACCTAACCGCTAGTAGACCCGACATTTTATTTGCGGTAGGTATGTGTGCAAGATACCAATCTTGTGCCAAAGAATCACATTTGGTAGCCGTCAAAAGAATATTAAGGTATATTAAAGACACCCTAAATGTAGGACTTTGGTATCCTAGGACTAGGTCATTTGAATTACTTGGTTATACCGATTCTGATTATGCCGGGTGCAAATTGGATAGGAAAAGTACTAGTGGTGGATGCCAATTTCTTGGGTCCTCCCTAGTTAGTTGGAGTAGTAGGAAGCAACATTGTGTTGCTTTATCAACCACCGAAGCCGAATATGTGGCTATGGGTGGTTGTGTAGCTCAATTACTTTGGATGAGGCATACTCTTGTGGACTATGAGCTACACTACTCTAACATTAAAGTTTATTGTGATAATGTGAGTACCATCAACTTGACCAAAAATCCAGTACATCACTCTAGGACCAAGCACATTGAAGTGAAACATCACTTCATAAGAGATCATGTGGCAAGAGGGGACATTGAACTTAATTATGTAGAATCTAAGTCCAACCTTGCCGATATCTTCACCAAAGCTCTTCCCGAAAATGAATTTTCATCTTTAAGGAGAGAGCTTGGTATGTGCTTTGTAGAGTAAAATTCTAGGTTTGCATGATCTCTTGTTTATATGTTATCTTTATACCTTGATACATCTCACAAAAAGCCTTAAGAAACCTTGATTTTTG
The DNA here is from genome assembly GCA_025175895.1 of Wurfbainia villosa. NCBI lineage: Eukaryota > Viridiplantae > Streptophyta > Magnoliopsida > Zingiberales > Zingiberaceae > Wurfbainia > Wurfbainia villosa. The sequence goes on from CM046002.1 coordinate 67,510,046, forward strand.
TATTGAGACACTTAGAACCATGTGAGATGATAGGGAAGGTGTACTTGGCTCATCATGCTTGTTATGATGCATTACTATGAGCCAATGACACACCTAGAGACATAAATACCTTATGGACCAACCATTGGGAAGGCTTGTATTCAAGTAATGAGTACATAGCTCTAAGAACATGGTTGGAAATTCCAAATCATATATATTTTAAACTATGTTCATTATATTTTGGAAAACAGTTTTCAAGTGAATCACAAAAGTGATACAAAGTTTGAAAATTCTTTAGAACTTTTGTAAGTTTCCAAATTTGTATCAATCTTGAAATCTGGAAAACATATATTTTTCAAATTATTTTTCCTTAATAAAGTATGATTTCAGAAATGTGTACGCAAAATTTCGTGATTTTTTGAGATTTTTGGAATTTCTACCGCATTTCTGAAAATGGGCTGAAAAGGCTGAAATTTCGATTTCAGGCGTAGCAGTCGACTGGTTCAGATACCAGTCGACTGATACACTGGGTTTTCTGATAATAAGCTCTATTTTCTGATATTTGGTGTATTTTTTATGTCCTAACACTCTAGTGTGATAATATTGCGTATAAACGAGTTTTAGGATGTAATCTGATGGTTTAGGGGGAGTTTTAATAAATTCTATCCTTTTATCCCCAAAACCATTGTTGGTGCAAAGTTAGGATTTAACTTTTGAATTTTAGATTATGCTTTGCTTCAAATGTAATTTACATCCTATCTTGGATTAAGGGGGAGCTTAATTTCTATCTAATACCTTAGTCCAAGATCCAACACTCTTAATTCTTTCATCCTTCTCTTTTTGATGTATGTCAAAGGGGGGGAAGGAATGCTTAAGTTAGATGATTATGTGTGTATCTTTAAAGACCTAACTTAAATGATTGTCAAACATCAAAAAGGGGGAGATTGTTGGTGCAACAATGCTCCAAGCATTTATATGTTTTGATGTTTGGCTAATCATCTAAGTTAGGCAATATCTTATGATCTAATTACGAATGTGTTTAAGTGACAGGGAAATCCAAGGATGAAGACTTGGTAAAAGGAAGTCCAAGTATGATCTTGGCAAAGGAAGTCCAAGGGATGGACTTGGCGGCATAAGACCAAGCTTGTAGTCTTGGCAGCATAAAGTCCAAGTGAACCTTGGCAAAGGAAGTCCAAAGTAAAGTCTTGGCAGCATAAGTCCAAGCTTGTAGTCTTGGCGGCGTAAAGTCCAAGCATTTGGCAACCCAAGACATGACGAAACCGAAGGAAGCTCTTGGAAGCAAAGCGCAAAGGATGAACAAGTCGCGGACTCGGAAAGATCCTGAAGGCACAAGGCTTAATGAGGAGCTAGAAGGTTGAGTCTAGGTCTAGGGTATAAAATCAAGTGTGAATTACTCATACTTGATGAGTATCGATCGGGTCGATGTATCGATCGGCCCAGTCAGCGTTCGACTAAGTCGGTGAAACCACGACCATCGATCAGCTTGCCTTGGTCGAGCGATCGTGATGCTACGATCAGTCGACTGCCAAGGGCATCAGTCGACTAATCAAGGGAAATATCGCCACAGAATGCAGTCTCACTCATTCATTGCGCCTTGATCACTCGGTGATCACCCCATCGATCGGTGATGGAGGGATCGATCGGTGATCACTGGCCGTTGGAGATTGCGGCTCACATCTCCGCGGAGATCGCGTTTGAAGCCGTTGGCTTGGCGATCGGATGATGGTATGCATCGTCGGTGATCGAAAAACAACCCCTCTTCTATAAAAAGGGGCCATGTGGAGCTTGGTGAAGCTAGTGCTCTTGCTCCAAACTACACCTACGTGCTCACCAAGCTTTCCAAGTGTTTTTAACAATCCAAAACCTCCTCTTCTCTAATCCTAATCTTCCATCATTGTAAAGAAGAGGAGTGCATTGTAAGATAAGGTTTCTCCACCTTGGTTCATCCAAAGGAGGTTCTAGTGAAGATTGATTAGGGCTAATCCACCTTACGAATTGTCGTGGAGTAGGAGCGTCATCTCCGAACCATGTTACATCGAGTGTTAGCTTTGTTTCTTGTTTTGTTTGTGCTTATATTTGTATTGCTTCCGCTAACCTTTTTGTAGAAAGAAAGAAAGGCTAATCACCCCCGCCCCCCTCTAGCCATTCCAAGGGTCCTAACAAGAATTGTGGACTAGGCGAAAGCCTAGTCGGAGACATATTCGGATTTGGCAGAGTCCAGCACATGTGCTGAAGGCAGATGCTGGTAAGTTGGAACCTCGTACAGAAGTGCGCATGTTCGTTGGCTATCCTAGAGGAACGAAAGGTGGTTTGTTTTATAGTCCTAGAGATCAAAAGGTGATTGTTAGCACGAACGCCAGATTTCTAGAGGAAGACTATGTGATGAACCATAAGCCCATGAGTAAGATTGTTCTGGAGGAATTGAAAGGGGAAGTCACTTCTTCAGTACCACCGATACAAGAGGATATACCACAAGTCACAGCACCGTGTGTCACAGAGGATACACAGGTGATACCTCGTCGTAGTGGGAGGGTTGTGAGATAGCCTGATAGATTCATGTTCTTGGGAGAATCTTCTGATTTGGTCCCTGACCAACATGAACCTGATCCCTGGACATATGACGAGGCAATCCAAGATAAAGATGCAGTATCTTGGCAAAGTGCAGTGAATGCTGAGATTGAATCTATGGATTCAAATCAAGTCTGGGAGCTAGTAGAACCACCCGATGGTGTAAAAACCATTGGATGCAAGTGGATCTACAAAAGAAAGAGAGGAATAGACGGGAAGGTTGAGACCTTCAAAGCGAGGCTTGTTGCGAAAGGATATACTCAGAAAGAGGGTATCGATTATGAGGAGACCTTTTCGCCGGTAGCCATGCTTAAGTCTATCCAGATTCTCTTATGCATTGGTGCTCATATGGATTATGAGGTGTGGCAGATGGATGTCAAGACATCTTTCCTTAATGGAAGTCTTGAGGAAAATATGTACATGAAGCAACTAGAGGGATTCATTGCAAAGGGCAAAGAGCATCTTGTGTGTAAGCTTAATCAGTCCATTTATGGATTGAAGCAAGCTTCGAGGTCTTGGAACATCCGCTTTGATGAGGTAATCCAGTCTTATGGATTTATTCAAAGTCCGGATGAGTCTTGTGTATACAAGAGATGCGACGGAAACTTAGTGGTATTTCTTGTACTATACGTAGATGACATTTTGTTAATTGACAACAATGTCAAGGTGTTATCGGACGTAAGGGTATGGTTGTCCAAACAGTTTGATATGAAGGACTTTGGAGAAGTGGGAAACATCCTTGGGATCAAGGTTATAAGGGATCACAGGAAAATGATGTTGTGCTTATCTCAAGCTTCATACATAGACACCATTATGGATCATTTTAGCATGCAAAACTCCAAGAAGGGTTTTCTGCCTTTTAGGCATGGAGTTCCTTTATCTAAGGAGATGTGTCCTAGAACATCTGAGGAGATAGAGGAGATGAAGGTGGTTCCTTATGCTTCGGCAGTAGGAAGCCTCATGTATGCGATGTTATGTATGAGACCAGATATCTGTTTTATCGTCGGCATGGTTAGTAGATATCAGAGTAATCCAGGACAGGAATATTGGATGGCGGTAAAGCATATATTCAAGTACCTGAGAAGGACTAGGGATTATATGCTAGTTTACCAGGTAGACCAATTACTCCCGGTGGGCTACACAAATTCTGACTTCCAATCAAACAGGGATAACAGTAAGTCTACCTTAAGTTTTGTGTTTACTTTGGGAGGTGGAGCCATTGTATGGAGGAGTGTCAAGCAGAAATGCGTGGCGGACTCTACCATGGAAGCTGAGTATGTGGCGGCCTCTGAGGCAGCCAAAGAAGTTGTGTGGCTCATGAACTTCTTGATGGACTTGGATGTGATTCCTAGTTTGCCCAGAACTATCACAATTTATTGTGATAATAGTGGTGCAATTGCAAACTCGAAGGAACCACGAGCCCATAAGGCAAGTAAACACATAGATCGCAAGTACCACCTGATACGAGAAATCGTAAAGAGAGGAGAAGTTGCTGCGGCCAAGATTGCATCAGAGGATAACTTGGCAGACCCTTTCACTAAGGCCCTTCGAGCGAGAGCTTTTGATAGACATGTGGAGGGAATGGGAATCAGATGTATGGCAGTTTAAGGACAACATAATCTTTTAGTATAAGTGGGAGATTGTTGGGATGTATACTGAAAAGTCTATCTTTTGTATGAACATCTTTATTTTGAAATAAGAATCACATGATCATTGTTTTCATATTTGTGATTATGCATATTGTCTCATACATTACATTGTAGATAACATGGAGTGTAGTGTCACACGGTAGATCATGTTATCATCTCCTTATAGAGTATAAGTAAAGACTCACAACCGAGATGGCTTTGGACAAACCATTGGTATGGTTGTAGTGTTATTTGGTATTGGTTTGTCTTGACCATAGAATCATACTAGTACACTTTGTGTGTATTGAGCAGGACCAACTTAGAGGTGATTCGATTTATTGTTGACTACATAATCGAATCGGACCACAGATATTATATTGTACATGCTCTTAATCCCGATATAATAACGGGCACATATACTTAGTATTCATTTCTTTGATTTACCAATGGGCGAGATTTATAGATTAAATCGATAGGCTCGGTAAGTTGGGAAATGATATTATTTATATGGTGTGGCATTGATTATAGAAGGAAACCCTATCCTATATATTAGGATGATGATGTCCCCTTAAGGAGCTCATAAGGTTCATCATGTAAACCCTGCAGGTGGACTTGGTCCGGCATGATGACAACGTTGAGTGGTACTACTCATGAAGTTAGATGTTGATTAATTAATTGTCAGTAAATTAATTAATTGATGGACATTCGAGATCTTAAACATGGGGAGAAAAATGTACAAATAATATATGGATCCCATATTAACTTATGGGGGTTGGTGAGGTGGATCAATGATAATACTCTAGTGGATTGGATTATCATTAATGGATCGGACTTTATGTGGGCTTGATCCATTAGGTGGCCAAGATCCAACTCCTCCTCATGGTCCCTATTGTAGCCTATTAAAACCTCATGAAGCCTAGATACAATGGTTAAAAACAAAACTCTAGATCCGACGGTAGAGATTAAATCTCTAGATCCGACGGTTGATATTAAATCTCTAGATCCGACGGTTGAGATTAAATTCCTAGAACCGACGGTTGAGATTAAAAGGAGACTTAAGCCTAACTCTATAAAAGGAGTCTTAAGGCTTGGGCATGGGATTAAGAGAGAAAGGTTAGGGTTTTGTTTCTTAAGGCTTGGGCGGCAAGAAACAAAAGGAGGCTAGGGTTATTGGAGAAGAGCTTGGGCGACCACAAATAAGGAAAGAGTTCTTCTTCCTTAAGAGTAGTCGGCGCCCCTCCTTGTTATCTAGACCTTGGCTGGCGCCCAACCTAAATCCCCTCTTCTCCTTGGCCGGTGGAAAAAAGTCTAGGGTCTCTTCCCTTAGAGTTTTGGCCGGCGTTCACTTCTCTTGGTTCTTCTTCTTGGCCGGCAGTAAGCACCAAGCTTGGAGCTTGGTGGTTGGTTGAAAAAAGGAGAAGTGTTTTGTTTCTATACTTCCTCTTGTTCGGAGCGAGCAAGGAAGGAAGATTGGTGATCTAGGAGCTTCGACTTTTGGAAGATCGTCGCCCACACGACGTCCAAAAGGAGGAAGGACATACAATAGAAGATCGAGAGGTATAACGCTTGTCTATTTTCTTTTGTAACATGTCTATAATTGTTTTTCAATCATATACATGTTGTGTATTCTATTTTTATGGTTAAATATACTTGGACCCCGAATATAAACACAAAAATTGGCGATCCGTACATCACCTATTCCGCGGCTATTCGTAGAATAGAGGTTGGTGGCTTGAACAACAAGTTTGTTCAAGTGACCACTCTAATCGAATAGCACGACGATGAAATGGTAGCTTGGGTAATCCCTCTTGTCAAGGATAAATTTTTTTTAATTGGGGACATAGAAGGAATCGCCATGAACAAGCGACTGAGTTGAAGTGGGAAGCGAAGTTTCCTACCTTCAAAGAGATAATTTCATTTTTTACAGATAGAAAGGTGCCAAATGATCCTATAAAAGAGCAGCAATTTAAGCAGAAAGTTAGTCATTTTTGCATGATGAAAAGGATTTTATATAAAAGAACTTGTGTGAGACCTCTATTACGATGTCTGGAAAAAACAGAAGCAGAGTATGTGTTAAAGGAAGTACATGAAAGGGCCTGTGGTATCCGTATAGGGGGTGAGCATTAGCTCGAAAAGTGTTGTGGGCTAGGTACTTTTGGCCTACCTTGATGTAGGATTTTGTGCAGTTGGTATGACAGTGCGAGAGTTGTTAGAGGCATCATAATTGGCAGCATCAGCCAACTGAATATATGAAAGTGGTGGTGGCGGCTTGCCCTTTCGATAAATGGGGGATGGATATCGTAGGACCCTTTCCGGTCGAGACTCGGCAAAGGAAGTTCTTGCTGGTAGCTATAGACTTTTTTTCTAAATGGGTGGAAGCTGAGCCTTTGGCTCGGATTACTAAGCAGATGGTATTAAAATTCTTATGGAAGATTATTGTATGTCGATTTGGTATCCCAAGGAGGTTGATATCTAACAATGGGCGGCAGTTTTAGGGTAAGAAATTAGCAAAGTGGTGCCAAGATTTTAAAGTTAAACAAGTTTTTACATCTGTAGCTTATCCCCAGAGTAATTGGAAAGTGGAAGTGACCAACAGGGAGTTGGTACATGGATTAAAAACCAAGCTGGAGCATGTTGGAGGAAGCTGGGTGGAGGAATTACCTAGTGTTTTGTGGTCTTTCTGAACTACTGCCAGAAGAGCTACAGGGGTTACTCCGTTCAGTATGGTATATGGGTCAGAGGATGTGTTACCTGTAGAGGTGGGGTTAGAATCTGCACGAGTATTGAATTATCTCCTGAGCAGTAATGGTGCAGTTAGAAGTATGGAATTTGATTTGATTCAAGAAAGGAGGGATTTGGCTACGTATAATGCTGAAAGGTATAGGTCACAGGTAATGAGGTCCTATAATAAAAAGGTAATGCCTCATTCTTTTCAAGTGGGAGATTTGGTGCTAAGGAAGGTATTGCCTGAAGGTTCCAAAGGCAAGTTGGGACCTAAGTGGGAGGGGCCTTTTCAAGTATAAAATCGAGCAGGAATGGGGGCCTATTATTTGAAGGATGCTTAGGGAAGGTTGCTTCCAAGGCCTTGGAATGTATATCATCTATGACCCTATTTTAGTGGATAAAATGCTGTGAGATTTGCATTTTTAATTTTTTAAGAAAAAATGTGGTAGACATTGAATGATTATGTAGTTGTATTAGGTATCTTTATAAGTAATTTCAGGAAAATGAGACTTTGTTTTGGAAAAAAGATTGTGCTATATTAATAAGACCAGAGCATCGGGTAAATTTTGAAAAGACGTGCTTTTGCTGTTACGCATGATGATGCACACGAACACGACCTCAAATCTCATGACGGAGTTTGTCGAGGACTCGAAGCACGCACTCACGCTTAACGTCCGCAAGTGCACGAATGTTGTCAAGTAATAAAAGATTATCGATCCCACAGGGAATGGGATTCAAATATTGATATGTTTAGTGGTTGAAATTGTTTGGAAGTAAACTCTAAGAGGTTTCGATTTGTGAGGGTTGTCGGTGGACTATACTCTATACGGTGTCACACGGAGGAAGAAGGGAGCGTGCCGAGGTCTTTAAAGGTGATTCTAGGACTTTGGTTTCGCTTGTGTGTCGCAAAACAATGCTATCAACTGGCGTTGTTTAGACGTTTAGCTATGGTTTTGTGGAAGGGACATCATACACTCTCCCGATGAGCCACCGCATCTACCTGGAGCTATCTCCTTCTTAAAAGAACGGGATAGACAGTACGAGGATGCCAAACCAATCCTTACAATGAACCGTTTCTGGTTCCATCGCATCCTTCTACCCACGGTTACAGGAGATCAGGTTTACCCCTAGGTTCCTTGTATAAAATCCCTTAAATCTTATATACGAGGGTTGTCACCCCTCGTATCGCCTAAGCACAGCAGGTAGAAAACCAAACACGCATAGATATAGTATAAACAACTTCCAATTGCCAAATTAAACTCAAAGACAAAATTTAACGTGAACCAACATGTAATGTGCATACAAGCTACTCCCTAATCATAGAATCGAAGGAACTACTACATGTATATAAGGGAGGAATCACAAGGCATGTACATGTTCTAATACATCAGAAATAAAGTGCAAGAACAAGGGATTACAATGCCTTCATGGTCTTCTCTCCGACGTTGAAGTGCAAGCATGGCCTCCAGTGGCGTTCTTCCTCCCCGTTGTGAGTTCCCGAAACTTTTTAGGGCTTCGGTGTGCCATCCTAGCTATCGTGCCTCACTCCTAGAGTTTTGGCGAAGCCATCCTTAAACAGACATCACCTCGGACCACTGCAAAATTCGAAAAAAGCCCTAGTCATGCAAATCTAGCGGGTCACCACACGGTCGTGTGTTTCCACACGGCTAGGCCGTGTGAGGCCCTGGGGTGGCTGATCTCGCCCATTGGACACGGCTGTGTGTAGCCACACACCCTGCCATGTCCCAATCTGCGTCTAGCTACAAAATGTTCTTCTTTTACTCCAAAAGTTAGCCTTTTCCCCCGAAATGCTATCCTACATGCAAAAGTACAAAGAGCAAACCTCCGAACCAGAAAATAGAAAATGTATGTAAAACAGAGTAACCTATGCATGAAACTAACATAAAATGTAATGAGTGTTGGTGCAATCGACCTAGGTCACGATTGACCAAGACTCGAGCTTGACTCGAGATATGTTTTAATGTTCGACAAAAACATATGACAATGTGATTGTCATGGAAAGTCCAACATGGGTTGGCAAGGGAAAGTCCAAGCATGGGTCTTGGCAATGGAAAGTCCAAGCATGGGTCTTGGCAAGGAAAAGTTCAAGCATGGGTCTTGGCATGGAAATTCCAAGGGGTTTGATATTGGTGGTGTAAAGTCCAAGCGGGAGTCTTGGCATCATAAGTCTAATGGTTGGTGGCGTAAAGTCCAAGCGGAGTCTTGGCAGCGTAAGTCCAATATGCCTTGGTGGTATAGACACCGTTAGCATGACATAGCCGATGGAAGCACTTGAAGGCTAGCGCAATGGATGAACAAGTCATGGATGACTTGGAGGGATCCGAGAGGCATGAGGCTGATGGAGGTGGCTAGAAGGCTTAGGTCTAGGCTAAGGGTGGTCTAGCAAGTATGGAGGAACCATACTTGGGTTAAAACCTCATGTTTGAGGTGTGCCAGTCGACTGGTGCCATGTGGCAGTCGACTGGCATGAGTCAACTAGGGTTTAACTGTGGGAATTGGCCTAGCAGTCGACTATTAGAGGAGGGCAGTCGATTGATTGGCCGAGCAGTCTACAGATCTTGTGATCAGTCAACTGGTGTTTGGTTTTTCGGGCACAGAATGAAGTCTGACTCGACTACTGAGGTTAGCAGTCGAGTGGAGGTTCGACCAGTCGACTGATGGTCATGATCATTCGACTTATCATGGATCCATTGGACTTTTCCAGCGTGGATTTAGTCATTGTCTCACGACAACAGTGGCATCAGTCGACTGATGGTCCTGAGCAATCGACTAATCGACGTTTTTCAGCCCATGCAGAAGCTTTAAATGGAGCTCGTGGAGGAGGAAAAAGCATCCAATTCTTGAGCATCCTTGGGGCGATTTGTTGCTACAAATTAGGGTCTCCAAGGCCATTCTTCAAGCAACCAAAAGTAAGCAATCCAAAGGCATTTGTAAAGTGTTTTCTTTACTTGTATTTGTTGGTGCAGGGGCACCAGATAATAGAACCTGTGTTTTGATTATGGAAAAGACACAAAGTTAAGTTTACATCGTTATCTTATGAGCTAAATCGAGTGTGCAAAAAAGTACTAAAGCTAGAGCTAAAGGCTAGCGACACCCGGAGGAAGCCGCGGTGGTCGGGCGACACTCGAGTGACTTCGGAGGGAGCCGAAGGAATCGAGTGGAAGGGCGGAAGCGAAAGCGATACAGTAAGTATCGAGGAAAGCTCGTGTGAGTGAGAGATTGTAAGGTCGTGTCCTCTTTACAGGGATGACCGTAGGCGGCGATCCGACTAAGACTTCCTGTGGAAGGTCTAGGTTGAGATTGAACGGTTAGAAATCATCGCATTTATCATTTTTCGAGCTAACCTCTTCTTTGCAGGAAGTGGCGGTGGCGATTGACTCTTTGGACATTGGGTAGTCGTGATGCTCATCGATCGGTGATGGGAATCATCGATCGTGATGGCGACGAATCAGCCTTTGCGCTAGGTTAAAACGGATAAGGTTTGATGTGGCCACTTCGCGATAAAAATTATACAACATCGTGATCTGTTCAAAAACAAGAGGAGACATATTCAGAGGCCAAGGTCTATAAAAGGAGGGGAGGATTCCAACTCCAAAGATCATCAAGATTATTCTCAAATGCTCCGACAACGCCAAAGCTTCAACACCATCATAACGCCGACGCGATGACAAGTTCTAATCCTCTTCGTCGGCAGCAACAACAAGTAACATATTTTGTTATTCTATTCTTTGTTTTTATTCGTAACGAGGTGAGGTAGGCTTGTTTCCTCATCCTCGCACGTTCGGTTTTGTGATCGTTGTCTCCTACCTCCAACGAGGAGGAGATGTTATAGTGTTTTGCCCTCCGTATGCGGTCTAGGACCGATAGGGCCTTGGAGTAGCAACCGCTGGGTTGTGAACCAAGTAAAAATAAATGTGTCTCTTTATTTTCCGCTGCTCTTACTCATTTAATTGTCTACTCGAACGAAACAAAGAAAAAATTTACGCTCGCTATTCACCCCCCTCTAGCGACGCTTCTCGATCCAACAATTTGTATCAGAGCGGGGGCGCTAAGATTTGGTGAAACCAATGATCTAGCACATTTTGGTTTTCTGTTCGTATTTTTCGATTCGTATTTTTTTTTACATCTTTTTCCTCCCGCACTACTAATCCAAGACGAAGTCTTGGTACGTTTCTTTTGGTTGTGTGCTTGCAAGTATTCTCTCTTGGAGTAGCCGACGGTAAAATGGCCATAACTTTTCGCACAAGTGGACTCACATAACGATCTACCTACCAAATCGAAGCTCTCTAAGAGATCTACATTTCTTATGAGGGTTTACCCTCGTAAAAAGTTATTTCCAGACCCAAAATCCAACGTCTAGTACCCTTTCAGGGACATCGAAGGTCGTAAGTTGTTAGTTTTTGTTAGTTTCTTATTTTTCTCATTTAATTCTGTTTATTTCCTATTTATTTCCCGCATTACTAATCCAAGACCAAGTCTTGGAATTCCCTCTGGTTTTTATTCATGTTTTGCAAGATACTTAATGGCTCACATTGAGGGGTATAGCACCACCCGACCTCCGTTCTTTAACAGAGATAATTTCCGTTATTGGAAAGGTTGGATGGAGTGTTTCTTGAAAACACAAGTCAAGACTTGAATAATAATCTAAACCGGCTTTGCTCTACCCACCAATGATCAAGGAGAGCCCTTGGATTTCAACAAGTGGACAAATGCAACCAAGAGGCAAATCGAAGTCGATGCAAGAGCAACCCAAATATTGCAATGCGGCTTGTCCAAGGAGGAACTCAACCGCATTGGACCATTCATTAGCGCCAAGGACCTATGGAACAAATTAATCGAGCTACACGAAGGAACGTCCGATGCTAAGGTATGTAAACGTGACTTTCTTTTCAATAAGTTGTATAACCTTAAGATGCAAGAACACGAGACGGCGATGCAACTACATGCCCGCATCCAGGACATTGTCAACGGCCTGCACACCATCGGGCACAAGGTCGAAAACCGCGACCTACTAAGGTACGTTCTTAATTCATTTCCTAGGACTACCTTGTGGGCATCCATGGTCGATGCCTACAAGGTCTCTAAGGACCTTTCGAAGCTTAGGTTAGACGAATTATTTTCCGAGTTTGAACTTCACGAGCAAACTAACGTGGTCCGCCGAGAGGTATTGCTCTACTTGCAGGACAAAGAAGCAAGCCACCTACTGAGGCAAGAAGATGGACTCTAACCCGACGATTAATTAGAGTCCGAATCCGAAAAAGGTAGAAGCACTAGCAACGAGAAGATCGCTCGAGGGAAAGGAGGCTTCTAAAGAATCAAAAGAGGGCACAATTCAAATCAAATCAAAAGAAGGCTTTTCATGCAACATGGGACAACGAAGAAGGCGGCGGCATAGCATGCATGGTAAGACCCGAAGAGTCCGAGCCGTAGTCCAATCAATCCAATCCAATTACAACACCGACTCCGAACTCGAGGACTACTTCGAGAAGCAACTCAAAGCCGGACCAAAAGAGAAAATTAAGGTTAGCCGCTCACTAATTCATACACTTTACAATACAATTAAAATGCTTAATAGGAAATTAACTAAGTCCGAGTCTAGGGTTGAGTCGTTACTTGAGGAGGTTGAAACCCTCAAGCAAGAGGCTACTCTAACCTCTTCAACTAGTCAAGTTCAAGAGGGAAACTCAACCCAAATTTTAAAACTTGAGGAGGAGAATTCTCTCTTGAAAGACCGAGTTCAAGAGGTTGAGGCTACGTTGGAAAGGTTCACGTTGGGATCTAAGAATCTTAACTGACTACTTGGAACCCAAAGAGCCGTGTACAACAAAGTCGGACTCGGATTTAGGTCAACGACTACGAATAGGTCATATATGTCTATCGTAAATCGTAGTCATCAAAGAGTCCAAGCATGGGTCCCAAAGGTTTTATTGAATTCACATATAAGGACTAATAAGTTTTGGATTCCCCAGGATCAAATTCATTATTTGAATAGACCATATTGTTGGTGCAGGGGCACTAGATAATCGAACCTGTGTTTTGATTATGGCAAAGACACAAAGTTAAGTTTATATTGTTATCTCACGAGCTAAATCAAGTGTGCAGAAAAGTACTAAAGCTGGAGCTGAAGGCTAGCAACACCCGGAGGAAGCCGTGGTGGTCGGGCGACACTTGAGTGAATTCGGAGGGAGCCGAAGGAATCGAGTGGAAAGCCGGAAGCGAGAGCTACTATCGAGGTAAGCTCGTGTGAGTGAGAGATTGTAAGGTCGTGTCCTCTTTACGGGGACGACCGTAGGCGACGATTCGACTAAGACTTCCTGTGGAAGGTCTAATTTATCATTGATCAGACATTAGGCCGATCATTATTATCGATTGGTGATGAGATCGCCGATCGTATTCATCGATCGATGAGAGGCATCGATCGATGATGGCGTCGATCGACTTTGCGAGGTCAAAAGCGGATAACGTTTGACGCGCCACTTCGCAGCGATAAAAATTTGGAAAAATCATGATCCGCTTCCAAAGAAATAGGAGACAAATTCAGAGGCTAAAGTCTATAAAAGGAGGGGAGGATTCATCTCCAAACACATCAATTATTCATCAAGTGCTCCTACAACGCCAACGCCCAACATCATAACGCCGACGCGACGCCAAGTTTCGATCTTCTTCGTCAGCAGATTCAAGTAATATTTTTGATATTATATTCTTTGTTTTTTACCTTCATAACGAGGTGAGGTAGGCTTGTTGCCTCATCCTCGTATATTCGGTTTTGTAATCGTTGTCTCCTACCTCCAACGAGGAGGAGACGCTTTAGTGCTTTGCCCTCCGTGACGCGGTCCTAGGACCGATAGGGCCTTGGAGTAGCAACCGCTGGGTTGTGAACCAAGTAAAATAAATGTGTTCATTTATTTTCCATGTGCTTACTTTATGTATCGAACGAATCTAAAAAATAAAAAGATTTATGATCGCTATTCACCTCTAGTGACGCTCGATCCAACAATTGGTATCGGGGCGCTAAGATTTGGTGAAACCACCAATCTAGCACGCTTTTGGTTTTATTTTTCGTATTTTTCGATTCGTATATTTCTTAGGTTTTTGTTCCCGCACTACTAATCCAAGACCAAGTCTTGGTACATAGTTTTTGTTGTGTTTTTGCAAGTACTAATCTCCTTGGAGTACCTCACGATCAAAGGGCATAACTTTTGCACAAGTGGACTCACATAACGATCTATTTCCAAATTGAAGCCCCAAAGATCCAAGGGTTTACTAGTAACCTTTTCCAGCCCCAAAATGGGACATCAAGGTCGTAAGTTTCAAATTTTGTTAGTTTCTTATCCTCCTTATTTATTTCTTTTTTTTCCTATTATTTCATTACTAATCCAAGACCAAGTCTTGGAATTCTCTTGGTTTTTATTTGTGTTTTGCAAGATACTTAATGGCTCACATTGAGGGATATAGCACCACCCGACCTCCGTTCTTTAACGGAGATGATTTCCGTTATTGGAAAGGTCGGATGGAGTGTTTCTTGAAAACACAAGTCGAGACTTGGATAATAATCCAAACTGGCTTTGCTTTACCCACCAATGATCAAGGAGAGCCATTGGATTTCAACAAGTGGACAAATGCAACCAAGAGGCAAATCGAAGCCGATGCAAGAGCAACCCAAATATTGCAATGCGGCTTGTCCAAGGAGGAACTCAACCGCATCGGACCATTCATTAGCGCCAAGGACCTATGGAATAAATTAATTGAGCTACATGAAGGAACGTCCGATGCTAAGGTATGTAAACGTGACCTTCTTTTCAATAAGTTGTATAACCTCAAGATGCAGGAACACGAGATGGCAACGCAACTACACGCCCGTGTCCAGGACATTGTCAATGGCCTACACACCATCGGACACAAGGTTGAAAACCGTGACCTACTAAGGTACGTTCTTAATTCATTTCCTAGGACTACCTTGTGGGCATCCATGGTCGATGCCTACAAGGTCTCTAAGGACCTATCGAAGCTTAGGTTAGATGAATTATTTTCCGAGTTTGAACTTCACGAGCAAACTAACGTGATCCGGGCCGAGAGGTATTGCTCTACTTGGACAAAGAAGCAAGCCACCTACTAGGCAAGTAGATGAACTCGAACCCGAAGACGAATCCGAATCCGAAGAGGAGGCCATAATAGTCAATATTGTGCGGAGAATAGTTCGACAAGAAAGAAGGAAATTGAAGAATGAAAACCAAAAGAAAAAGGGAGCAAGGAAAGCCTTCCATGCAACTTGGGACAACAGAGAAGACATAGCTTATCATGGCAAGAACGGAGGAGTCCGAGTCAATCCGCCGAGTCCAACTACAACTCCGACTCAACTCAAGATTATTTCGAGAGAAAACTCAAAGCCGGACCAAAAGGGAAAGTTAAGGTTAGATTTCTACTAATTAGTACGCTTTACAATACAATTAAACCGCTTAATAGGAAATTAACTAAGTCCGAGTCTAGGGTTGAGTCGTTACTTGAGGAGGTTGAAACCTCAAGCAAGAGGCTTACTCTAATCTCTTCAACTAGTCAAGTTCAAGAGAAACTCAACCCAAATTGAAAAACTTGAGGAGGAGAATTCTCTCTTGAAAGACCAAGTTCAAGAGGTCGAGGCTAGGTTGGAAAAGTTCACGCTTGGGATCTAAGAACCTTAATCGACTACTTGGAACCCAAAGAGCCGTGGTACAACAAAGCCGGACTCGATTTAAGTCAAAGACTACGAATAGGTCTTATATGTCTATCGAAATCGTAGTCATCAAAGAGTCCAAGCATGGGTCCCAAAGGTTTTATTGAATTCACATATAAGGACTAATAAGTATTGGATTCCTCAGATCAAGTTCATTATTTGAATAGACCTTATTGGTTCAATGGTCTAGGAGCTAACACTAAAATAGTATACCCGCTTACTTAGCAAAACCATTGCATGCTTAGAATTTCATTTAACTTGTGAACTTACTTGGAATACATACTAACCAACTAAAATCCTTGAAAAGATTGAGCCTCGGGAGCCTCTTTTCATAAATAACTAGTTAGTCAACTCTTGACAACATAGTATCGTGGACGCGCGAGATGATAGTACGTTAGGGAGACAAAGTCTCGTGTATTCGAGCTAGATAAGGCGATCTAGCTTGGTGCACTTGACCGAAAGTGGAACTAGTCAAGCTACCTCAGTATCCTAAACTAGTTAGACCAGAAGTAACCCTAAGTGACTTAAGTGATATTTTCTTGAATTTGGCTTTGTCTAAGGAAGTGGTCGTTGTTCCGATCAAAGAAGGCCCTCGTGCTCTCGCCACGACTGAAGCCGCCAAAAGTTACTTAACGATCTAAAGGTTAAATCGAATCTAACCCAAGGTTGACTATCTTTAATCAATTTAAAATCATCTCACAAAACATATAAGGTGAACAAATTATGAGACACATAGAATGGGTGAGATGTTAAGGATAATTGAAATATACTTGAAACAATCTTCAAAATACTACTTATTTTCTCAACTATTGTACTTAACAACTCGAGGCCAAAGTTTAGCGCCCTACATCTCTTATACTTCATATATTTGACTAAGGGGAGAGCAAACTAATCTTAAGGGTTATATTATAAATCTTTAGATTATTGGTGCAGAGGGACACACCTCGAACCAATCTATCTAACTATTGCTAGACGCATGCTTGGACTCATATTTGATTTATCTAGATGCATTCATAAACGACATTGTTTTAAACCCCTATTTTATACAAAAACCCCAACACTTTTTTGATTTATGGCAAAAGGGGAGAAGAGCGAAAGTTAAGGGGAGTAACACAAAATTTCATTTGAAACACAAAATTTGTTTTGAAAACTAAAGTATCTCTTTCAAAACTCACCTAGGGTTAAGGGGGAGTTTTGGTTAAGGGAGAGTTTTTGGGAATGGCATTCATCATCTACTATATGTGTTTTATGCTTTAATTTCCCTTAACTTTGTGTTGGTTTGCCATAGATCGAAAAGGGGGAGATTGTTGGTGCAGGGGCACTAGATAATCGAACCTGTGTTTTGATTATGGCAAAGACACAAAGTTAAGTTTATATTGTTATCTCACGAGCTAAATCAAGTGTGCAGAAAAGTACTAAAGCTGGAGCTGAAGGCTAGCGACACCCGGAGGAAGCCGTGGTGATCGGGCGACACTTGAGTGAATTCGGAGGGAGCCGAAGGAATCGAGTGGAAGGCCGGAAGCGAGAGCTACTATCGAGGTAAGCTCGTGAGAGTGAGAGATTGTAAGGTCGTGTCCTCTTTACGGGATGACCGAGGCGACGATTCGACTAAGACTTCGTGGAAGGTCTAGGTCAAGATCGGACGGTTAGAAACCGCCGATTTATCATTTTCCGAGCTAATCTCTTACGCAGTGAAGTGGCCAGCCGGTCGAATGGACATTGGGCCGATCGATTATCGCTGATCGATGAGATGCATCGCCGATCATCATCATCGATCGATGAGAGGCATCACCGATCGATGGCGACGATTCTTTTGCGCTAGGTCAAAACGGATAACGTTTGACGCGGCCACTTCGCGATAAAAATTTGGAAAAATTCATGATCCGTTCCAAAGAAATAGGAGACAAATTCAGAGGCTAAAGTCTATAAAAGGAGGGGAGGATTCATCTCCAAAACACATCAATTATTCATCAAGTGCTCCTACAACGCCAACGCTTCAACACCGTCATAACGCCGACGCGACGCCAAGTTTTGATCTTCTTCGTCGGCAGCAGATTCAAGTAATATTTTTGATATTATATTCTATATTTTTACCTTCATAACGAGGTGAGGTAGGCTTGTTGCCTCATCCTCGTATATTCGGTTTTTGTAATCGTTGTCTCCTACCTCCAACGAGGAGGAGACGTTTTAGTGCTTTGCCCTCCGTACGCGGTCTAGGACCGATAGGGCCTTGGAGTAGCAACCGCTGGGTTGTGAACCAAGTGAAATAAACGTGTTCATTTATTTTCCGCTGTGCTTACTTTGCGTATCGAACGAACGAAAAAAAAAAGATTTACGATCGCTATTCACCCCCCCCTCTAGCGACGCTTCTCGATCCAACACATATTGGTTCAATGGTCCAGGGGGAGCTAACACTAAAATAGTATACCCGCTTACTTAGCAAAACCATTGCATATTTTATTTTAATTTTTAGAATGGCTAGATAGGGAAAATAGTTAGTCAACTCTTGATAACATAGTATTAGGACGCGGTGAGATGATAGTACGTTAGGAAAACAAAGTCTCGTGTATTCAAGCTAGATAAGGCATATCTAGCTTGATGCACTTGACCGAGGGGAACTAGCTGAAGCTACCTCGCCGTATTCTAAACTAGTTAGACCAGGAAGTAACCCTAAGTGACTTAAGTGATATTTTCTTGAATTTGGCTTTGTCTAAGGAAGTGGTCATTGTTTCGATCAAAGAAGGCCCCTGTGCCTCGCCATGACCTGGAAGCCAGTTTCTCGAAAAGTTACTTAACGATTTAAAGGTTAAATCCGAATCTAACCCAAGGTTGACTATCTTTAATCAATTTAAAATCATCTCACAAAACATATAAGGTGAACAAATTCTGAGACACATAGAATGGGTGAGATGTTAAGGATAATTGAAATATACTTAAAACAACCTCTTCAAAATACTACTTACTTTCTCAACTATTATTGTACTAAACAACTCTTAGGCCAAAGTTTAGCGCCCCCTACATCTCTTATACTTCATATATTTGACTAAGGGAGAGAGCAAACTAACCCTAAGGGTTATATTACAAACCATTAGATTATTGGTGCAGAGGATCACACCTCGAACAAATCTATCTGACTACTACTAGACGTTATGCTTGGACTCATAGCTAATTTATCTTGATGCATGCATATACCATATTGTTTTTAAACCCCTATTTTATATAACAAACTCCAATTTTACATAACAAACCCCAACATTTGTTTTGATTTATGGCAAAAGGGGGAGAAGAGCGAAAGTTAAGGGGGAGTTAAGGGGGAGTAACACAAAATTTATTTAATTTTGAAAACTAAAGTATCTCTTTCAAAACTCACCTAGGGTTAAGGGGGAGTTTTGGTTAAGGGGGAGTTTTTGAAAATGACATTCATCATCTACTATACTTGTTTTATGCTTTAATTTCCCTTAACTTTGTGTTGGTTTGCCATAGATCAAAAAGGGGGAGATTGTTGGTGCAGGGGCACCAGATAATCAAACCTGTGTTTTGATTATGGCAAAGACACAAAGTTAAGTTTACATCGTTATCTTACGAGCTAAATCGAGTGTGCAGAAAAGTACTAAAGCTAGAGCTGAAGGCTAGCGACACCCGGAGGAAGCCGCGGTGGTCGGGCGATACTCGAGTGACTTCAGAGGGAGCCAAAGGAATCGAGTGGAAGGCCGGAAGGGAAAGCGACACAGTAAGTATCGAGGAAAGCTCGTGTGAGTGAGAGATTGTAAGGTCGTGTCCTCTTTATGGGGATGACCATAGGCGGCGATCCGACTAAGACTTCCTGTGGAAGGTCTAGGTCGAGATCGGACGGTTAGAAACCGTCGTATTTATCATTTTCCGAGCTAATCTCTTACTGCAGGGAAGTGGCCAGGCTGGCAGTTGACTGCTGGACATTGGGCAGTCGACTGATGCTCATCAATCGACTGATGGGAGTCACCAGTCGACTGATGGCGATGAATCAGCCTTTGCGCTAGGTCAAAATGGATAAGGTTTGAGGCGGCCACTTCGCGATAAAATTTATACAACATCGTGATCTGTTCCAAAAAAAGAGGAGACATATTCAGAGGCCAAGATCTATAAAAGGAGGGGAGGATTCCAATGTTGGGTTTCCGGCACCGCGGTGTGTGTGTGTTCGATCACGTTTCGTAAACATGAACACAGCGGAAGCAATAAAAATAATAAATCTACATTTATTACAACACACACAACACACGCATGCATATTACAACAAGTGTAGACATAACCGTAAATTTAAATTTACAATAAAAGAAAATTTATCTACGTTATACCTTTCGTATGACGTGTAGCGGGAACGGCATCAACCGGAATGATCCTCGCTAGAATCGTCTCTATCCGTATCCACGCCGAGTTCCTCGGGATGACTTCGCTAAGCCACGAGCTTCGTCTTCGTACGGGTTACTATCCTCGTGTTGAAGACGACGTGATCGAGAGATGATCACGATCCGAATCCAAATTCGGATCCTAATACGAGTTCTCAAAACTCGCTTCTCCGGAGAGGTATTCGTCAACCAATTGACGAATCTTTCGTCCTCCACCTCAGAGGATTACCGGAGATCGAATCCCCAGTAAGTTAGCCGCTGTCGGAGCTCTAACCGTCGTCCAAACGATGCTCCGACGAGAGGAGAACAAGCTGTCCAGAAAACTGGACAGCTTTGGTGGAGGTGATAGGCGCCGGCCAACCAAGGGAGATAGAGCTCACCTTGATGCCAAACTTGAAGGAGATCACCGGAGCACTAACCGGCAGCAGCTTGACGCCGGCGAGGGGGAAGGAAGCAACCTTCTGGATGCCGGTTGGAGGAGCAATGGGCGGCGGCAATGGAGTTGGCGCCAACTCCTTCAATGGGGTGGGCGGCAACTAGGTTTAGGGCTCTTCAATTAGGGCTTAATTATCCATTAAGCCCTCTTTTATAGAGAACTAATTCTCTTAATGGTTATTGGATCATAACCATTAGGCCCGTTAACCCGCTCCATTAAGATAAGTTAAAATAAACCAAACCATGATGGTTTATTTTAAGTTAAAATGAACCGAACCAACTTTTGGTTCATTCGTTTAAAATAAACCAAACCCTTTGGTTTATTCTCCTCCATTGGATTAGAACCAAACCATTTTGGTTCATCCATTATGTCTTCATAAGACACGGCCCATCCACGCTTCCATTGAAACGATTTCATGCTCGCTTTATGTTTGGTCCAACCAAACCTAGTTTCTCTCGGTCTGAGAATCCCATTCTCAAGCTCGTTTTAAATCCTTTGGATTACGCTCGTTGTGCGTGTGACCAAATAGGTTCTCGGTTTATGTTGGCCGTCTATAATTAACCATTAATTATAGAACGATCATGAGTGGCACCTAGTAGTACATCATGATCCCTAATTAACCGAAAAGATCAACGGTTGATCCAGAACTATTTCTGAAACCCTTGATGCTTCGAATGAATTGTGCCCCATTCCCTTCACTCATCTTATACCCACTTGGTTCAGGACATGGTCTATAGTGTCAGTCCCCACTAGGCTGACTACGTCACACCTAGCCCAAGTATCATTTCTTCGTCCTACGGATTCTAGTTACTCCACATGTATCGAAGAGTACCTTACTCTAAACATGTAATGCTTTGGCCAAAGACTTTAGTAACAATCCGACGAGAGGCCATGGGTATACATCTCCTCGCAAGGAGTGGTGAATCCTTTATAGGCTATTCAAACACCTTCGATCACTTCGACTTATACCCAATCATCCCGGGTCCACATCTCCTTAGAGATGTTTGCTTAAGATGTCAAAGCATAAGTCTCCATGATCAAGATGACTTGAATACCACAAGTCAAAGGAACATCGCACTTAAGCCACAGTAAGAACTTCATTGACATATCTATATATGCAGAGAACCATATGAAGTCTTACGGCTGGTCACTCCAATGAACTAGTTACCATAACTAGCATCCACGATTAACTCCGGACATCACAATGTCTCGGCCGGTGAGAATCACCGCTTGGATACACCAAGGAGTATACCTCGTGCTAGTCTCGGCAATTGATGGTGTCCAAATCCATCAATTCATCGACTAGGGATAATTCCGATACATCACAATTACACATGTAGAGATACTCACTAGTTGTGATCCAATCACAAATTCTCTCATGCTGTGAATCGCATCGTGGACATTCAGTAAATGAGTTTAAGATCCAATCAAATACATGAAACATGTATACTCAAATAGTGAATCTTCATTTATCATATAAATGGTTCATACATAAGGCGATTGCCTTAGGACATCTCTCATATATTACTAACAGACTCCCACTTGGCCTAATGCCAATCGCTACGGTATCCAATACCATAAGCTCTAACATGACCCTCAAACTTACTTTGAGGTATTGCCTTAGTCAAAGGATCGGCTAAGTTCCTTTCAGTGGGAATTTTCTCGATTTGTATTTCGTTCCTACTGATGATCTCTCTGATAAGATGATAGCGGTGAAGCACATGTTTGGATCATTGATGAGACCACATCAAGTTCAGAGATGAACTTCTTGATCAAAACCGCTTCCTTTGTTGCTTCCAAAGCTGCAATGTATTCTGCCTTAGTGGCAGAATCCGCTATAGCGTCAAGCTTGGAACCTTTCCAACTTATTGCGCCTCCATTCCAGGTGAATACATACCCAGACTGAGACATGGAATCATCCTTGTCTGTCTAGAGCTGGCATCCTTATACCCACGTATCACCATGTACCCTTCTCCATATATTAGAAACACATCCTTAGTTCTTCTTAAGTACTTAAGGATCGTCTTAACAGCCGCCCAATGATCCATTCCTGGATCGGACTGGTATCTGCACGTGACACTCAGAGCATACGATACATCGGGCCTCGTACATAACATACCATACATGATAGATCCTATTGCGGATGCATAGCGAATCTTACTCATGCAAATCCTCTCATCTTCTGTGCGCAGACACATAGACTTCGAAAGGTGTACCCCATGCCTGATGGGTAGGAAACCTTTCTTGGATTCCGACATGCAAAACCTCTTTAGCACTCGGTCTATATATGTAGACTGCGAAAGACCAAGCAACCATTTCGATCTATCTCTATAGATCTTAATCCCGAGGATGTAGGTTGCTTCTCCCAGGTCTTTCATGGAGAATGTCTTGGATAACCAAACCTTCACTGACTGTAAGATTGAAACATCGTTTCCTATAAGTAGTATGTCATCGACATATAATACTAGGAATACGACTGCACTCCCACTAACCTTCTTGTACACACAAGGTTCGTCTGGATTTTATGAGAAATCAAACCTTTTGATTGTCTCATCAAAATGGATATTCCAGCTCCTGGATGCTTGCTTCAATCCATAAATGGACCGTCGCAATTTACATACCTTGGTTTTATCAACCGATGTGAAACCCTCAGGCTGTATCATATACACGTCCTCGAGCAGGTTTCCATTAAGGAAAGCTGTTTTCACATCCATCTGCCATATCTCATAATCATAATGAGCCGCTATGGCCAGGAGCATCCGAATGGATTTAAGCATAGCTACAGGCGAATAGGTTTTGTCATAATCAACACCTTGTTTTTGACGATATCCTTTCGCCACCAATCTAGCCTTATAGGTAATCACATTACCATCCATGTCGGTTTTCTTCTTGAAAACCCACTTGCACCCTATAGGCTTTATCCCTTAAGGTGGGTCAACCAAGTTCCAAACTTGGTTTTCATACATGGAATCCATTTCCGACTTCATGGCACCAAGCCACTTATCCCTTTCTGAACTTGTCAGCACTTCTTCATAACTGGTAGGCTCCTCATCATCAATGAGTAACACGTCGTTCGATTTACTTACGAGAAATCCATATCTCTCGGGAATATTGTGTTCTACGGATCTACGAAGATGTGGTGTTACAATAGGTCCACCAATTGCTCATCATTATGAGTTCATTTGTTGTGCTTCACCAGGTATCTCATCAATGTCTATTTGAGTCTCTCGAGACTCCTCAAGCTCGACGACACTCCCACTGTTTTCTTGCAAGAGAAACTCTTTCTCTAGAAACACAGCATGCCTTGAAACAAACACCTTTTGTTCCACAGGATGATAGAATTGGTAACCCCTTATTTCCTTAGGGTATCCAATAAATAGACATTTATCAGA
The DNA here is from genome assembly GCA_025175895.1 of Wurfbainia villosa. Lineage (NCBI taxonomy): Eukaryota > Viridiplantae > Streptophyta > Magnoliopsida > Zingiberales > Zingiberaceae > Wurfbainia > Wurfbainia villosa. The sequence goes on from CM046002.1 coordinate 67,533,907, forward strand.
CTTAGCATCCAATTTGTCTGATACAGTCCGCTTCACATAAGCAGGACAACCCCATATCTTCAAGTAAGATACATGAGATTTCTTACTATTCCATATCTCATATGGAGTAGTTGAGACTACCTTGGTAGGCATTCTGTTTAACAAGTAAATATATGCAAGTGCATAGCCCCAAAAGGACTTGGGAAGAGTTGCATGATTCATCATTGACCTGACCATGTCCAACAAGGTCCGATTACGCCTCTCAGATACACCATTATGCTGTGGTGTATAGGGCGGAGTCCATTGAGACAATATACCATTGTCTCTTAGATAATCAAGAAACTCTTGACTTAAGTATTCACCACCTCGATCCGATCGAAGTATTTTAATACTCTTATCATGTTGTTTCTCTACTTCATTTCTGAATTCTTTGAACCTTTCAAAGGCTTCAGACTTGTGTTTCATCAAGAACACATACCCAAACCGTGAGTGATCATCGGTGAAGGTAATGAAGTAGCTATAGCCTCCTAATGCTCGAGTTGACATAGGTCCACATACATCAGTATGTATTAGTCCTAGTAACTCTCCCACTCGTTCACCCTTTCCAGTAAAAGGTAACTTAGTCATCTTGCCTTTTAAGCATGATTCGCATGTATCGTATGAATCCAATTCAAACGATTCCAGAATTCCACATCGGTGTAATTCGGACATGCGTTTCTTGCTTATATGGCCAAGACGACAATGCCACATATAGGAGTCTATTTGATTATCCTTTCGAGCACGCGTGTTGCTCGCTTCGATATTGAAAATATCACTGGATACGTCCAACGTATAAACACCATTGCTTAAAGTTCCAGTCCCTTAAAGAACTCCATTCAAAGTTATGTAACAACAATTGTTACTAAAAGTCAAATGGTACCCATTTCTATTTAAACAAGAAATAGAAATGATATTCTTTATCAACGAAGGAACATAAAAGCAATTGTCCAGTTCTAAGACAAGTCCTACAGGGAGTTCCAACAAATACGTTCCGATGGCGAGTGCAGCAACCGTTGCTCCATTCCCAACACGTAAATTTGACTCTCCCCTTGACGAGTCTTCTTCTATTCCTTAGCCCATGTATGTCATTACATATATGTGAGCCACACCCAGTATCAAATACCCAAGTGTCTGAGGAAATAGAATGACAATCAATAAAGAAGATTTCTGAAGAAGATGGGGCATCCGATGCCTTATCCTTCTTCACGGACTCAAGATAAATCTTGCACTTTCTTCGCAAATGGCTCTCCTTGCCATAATGATGGCAAGTTTCCTTTTGTGCTAGTTCTACCTTCTTAGCCCTTCTCTTCTTTCCTCCTTGTTCCTTTGACTTCCTCTTAGAACCTTTCTTGAGGAATCAACTATCAAAGACCGTCCCCGTCTCATGCTTCTCAGAAGACTCCACAGTCTTCAGCATATTGAGCAGTACCACAGATGAACCTTCTAGCATCTCAGAGGTGAAGAGGAGCTTTGAGACTTCGAACCTTTCGAATCTCACTTGCTCATCAACCAACTCACAAAGATGAAGGACTACGATATGAGCATCCATATGCTCATGCTGCTTTCGTAGCTTGGGTTCCATCGCGGCTAACATGATGCAACTCATTTGTTCAGAATCACTCACATGTTTCTGATAGGCCAACAATTGGTCCAGAGTTGCATCGTCACTAGGACGGGCGGGAAGAGGCGCTTCGAGGACATTTGCAAGCTTTTCAACCTTGAGAACAATTCTCAAGCTTCTAAGCCAGTCCAAGAAGCTCGGCCCAGTCAATTTATTCGAATCCAAAATGGAACGCAATTCAAAGACATCATGATCAATCTTAGAAATACAAAACGAGCATATATGAGAAAGATGATTTTAAAATGCATCAATATACATTTATAAATCCCATTCATTTTTCGAATTTCAAAAACCCCAAAATCACTTCGGGAGATCGTAGGTCCATCTCCGAATGGGCTGATATCCATCATAGTTATGAACAACCTTGGAGAGAGTCCAACAAGCCATTCATAACTACGACGGTAGGTATCAACTATACCGATTGCATATCACGTATATGCAACTATCACAATGTGCTATCAACTAATTGAATGTTCACACATACATCGGGTTGTTAACACATTAACAAGTATGCATCATATGCATAGCACCCAACTTCACCTCCCTTTACATCGACCTTGGAGAGAGTCCAACAAGCTGATGCTCCAGGTTAAAGCCAACCCATTAATCGGGAAATATTTTTAATATGGTTAGAGCGCATTCAACCAATTAGCCCAGCTTGGAGAGAGTCCAACAACCAAAGCTAACGATTGACCTCTGACTCTTACCATATTAGTATTAAACTATTCCATGGTTTGAACATGTTAGGGTTCGAGCCGGGCTTGGAGAGAGTCCAACAACCCAAACAAGAAACGGAACTCTGGTTCTAACCATATTAATGGAAGGTGTAGGTTTTAATATTGTTTAAGGGTTTTTATGTCTCATCCTCTTTGCATGCAAATAACTATTATCTACATGGCATGACATACATGGCATACATCTACATGTCACGACACGCATGGCATAATGTTATGCATCTAATGCAATTACATGACATACAATTATGTCATGTATATATTTCCTTATATGTCATAACTATTTATGGAAATAAAATATGTTTAAGATTTGATTCTCCAAATCAAATCATAATTAAATTAGGAAACAAATTTCCAAATCTAATCATATATTTTATTCATGGAATTATTTGATTAAGGAAAATCTATTTAGGAAACCAATTTCCTAAATCATTAAAACTACTTATGGAAATCAAATATTTTAAGATTTGATTTCCCAAATCAAATCATGATTAAATTAGGAAACAAATTTCCAGAATCTAATCAAATATTTTATTTATGGAAAATATCAATTTCCATAAATACTTCCAACTTTCCAAAAGTGGAAGATTTCCATAAATACTTCTAGATATTCCAAAATTGAAAAATTTCCATAAATACTTCTAAATTTCCAGAAATACATTATGACTATCGCAAAACCATTTTTACGATTATGTCGAAACACAACACAGGCTCGATACCCTTTGTTGGGTTTGGCACTTGTGTGTGTGTGTTCGATCACGTTTCGTAAACATGAACACAGCGGAAGCAATAAAAATAATAAATCTACATTTATTACAACACACACAACACACGCATGCATATTACAACAAGTGTAGACATAACCGTAAATTTAAATTTGCAATAAAAGGAAATTTATCTACGTTATACCTTTCGTATGACGTGTAGCGGGAACGGCATCAACCGGAATGATCCTCGCTAGAATCATCTCTATCCGTATCCACCCCGAGTTCCTCGGGATGACTTCGCTAAGCCACGAGCTTCGTCTTCGTACGGGTTACTAGCCTCGTGTTGAAGACGACGTGATCGAGAGATGATCACGATCCGAATCCAAATTCGGATCCTAATATGAGTTCTCAAAACTCGCTTCTCCGGAGAGGTATTCGTCAACCGATTGGACGAATCGCCGTCCTCCACCTCAGAGGATTACGGAGATCGAATCCCGATAAGTTAGCCGCTGTCGGAGCTCTAACCGTCGTCCAAAGCGGACGCTCCGGCGAAGAGAACAAGCTGTCCAGAAAACTGGACAGCTTTGGTGGAGGTGATAGGCGCCCGGCCAACCAAGGAGATAGAGCTCACCTTGATGCCAAACTTGAAGGAGATCACCGGAGCACTAACGGCAGCAGCAGCTCGGCGCGGCGAGGGGAAGGAAGCAACCTTCTGGATGCCGGTTGGAGGAGCAATGGCGGCGGCAATGGAGTTGGCGCCAACTCCTTCAATGGGGTGGGCGGCAACTAGGTTTAGGGCTCTTCAATTAGGGCTTAATTATCCATTAAGCCCTCTTTTATATAGAACTAATTCTCTTAATGGTTATTGGATCATAACCATTAGGCCCGTTAACCCGCTCCATTAAGATAAGTTAAAATAAACCAAACCATGATGGTTTATTTTAAGTTAAAACGAACCGAACCAACTTTTGGTTCATTCGTTTAAAATAAACCAAACCCTTTGGTTTATTCTCCTCCATTGGATTAGAACCAAACCATTTTGGTTCGTCCATTATGTCTTCATAAGACACGGCCCATCCACGCTTCCATTGCGACTGAAACGATTTCATGCTCGCTTTATGTTTGGTCCAACCAAACCTAGTTTCTCTCGGTCTGAGAATCCCATTCTCAAGCTCGTTTTAAATCCTTTGGATTACGCTCGTTGTGCGTGTGACCAAATAGGTTCTCGGTTTATGTTGGTCGTCTATAATTAACCATTAATTATAGAACGATCATGAGTGGCACCTAGTAGTACATCATGATCCCCAATTAACCGAAAAGATCAACGGTTGATCCAGAACTATTTCTGAAACCCTTGATGGCTCGAATGAATCGTGCCCCATTCCCTTCACTCATCTTATACCCACTTGGTTGGGACATGGTCTATAGTGTCGATCCCACTAGGTGACTCACGTCACACCTAGCCCAAGTATCATTTCCTCGTCCTGCGGATTCTAGTTACTCCACATGTATCGAAGAGTACCTTACTCTAAACATGTAATGCTTTGGCCAAAGACTTTAGTAACAATCCGACGAGAGGCCATGGGTATACATCTCCTCGCAAGGAGTGGTGAATCCTTTATAGGCTATTCAAACACCTTGATCACTTTGACTTATACCCAATCATCCGGGTCCACATCTCCTTAGAGATGTTTGCTTAAGATGTCAAAGCATAAGTCTCCATGATCAAGATGACTTGAATACCGCAAGTCAAAGGAACATCGCACTTAAGCCACAGAAGAACTTCATTGACATATCTATATATGCAGAGAACCATATGAAGTCTTACGGTGGTCACTCCAATGAACTAGTTACCATAACTAGCATCCACGATTAACTCCGGACATCACAATGTCTCGGCCCGGTGAGAATCGGTGCTTGGATACACCAAGGAGTATACCTCGTGCTAGTCTCGGCAGGCGATGGTGTCCAAATCCATCAATTCATCGACTAGGGATAATTCCGATACATCACAATTACACATGTAGAGATACTCACTAGTTGTGATCCAATCACAAATTCTCTCATGCTGTGAATCGCATCGTGGACATTCAGTAAATGAGTTTAAGATCCAATCAAATACATGAAACATGTATACTCAAATAGTGAATCTTCATTTATCATATAAATGGTTCATACATAAGGCAATTGCCTTAGGACATCTCTCATATATTACTAACATCCAACTCCAAAAAAATATCAAGTTTATTCTCATGTGCTCCTATAATGCCAACGCTCCAACGCCGTCATAACGCCGACGTGACGACAAGTTTAAATCGCCTTCGTCGGCAGCAGTAGCAAGTAATTGTTTTCATTGTATTCTTTGTTTTAATCGTAACGAGGTGATGTAGGTTTGTTGCCTCATCCTCGTACTTCCGGTTTTGTGATCGTTGTCTCCTACTTCCAACGAGGAGGAGATGTTATAGTGCTTTGCCCTCCGTACACGGTCTAGGACCGATAGGGCCCCTTGGAGTAGCAACCGCTGGGTTGTGAACCAAGTAAAAATAAATGTGTCTCTTTATTTTCCGCTGCTCTTACTCATTTAATTGTCTACTCGAACGAAACAAAGAAAAGATTTACGCTCGCTATTCACCCCCCCCCTCTAGCGACACTTCTCGATCCTATAGTATTGTATTGTATTTCATATTATACTTGCTTGTTGTATTTAGTTTATTGTTGTAAACTATTGAACGAGGTTTCTCCGCCTCCGGATTATTCCGAGAAGGAGTGTTTATTAGTAGTTGCGTGTGCATCACTAGAGCTCGTTGAGCTCAACCGTGGAGTAGGAACCATTCGGTTCCGTACCACGTTAAATATTTATGTTGTGTTATGTTCGTCTTATTTCGTTATTGCTATTTATTATTATTTCATTGCACGCTAACGAAATTGTGTAGACGAACACAATTGAATTCCATCGACGAACGAGAACGAGCTATTCACCCCCCCCCCTCTAGCATTCCAACGATCTCTTACAAGTGGTATCAGAGCGAGGTCGCTCTTCAAGTTTAACAACTAAGGGATCACGCTAGAGGAAGAAGATGGATTTTCAAAAAAGATTGGGTGACGACATCAACATTCCACCGTCCTTCGACCACGAAGATTTCGCATATTGGAAAGGTGGAATGATGCACTTTTTAATGTGTGACTTTGACAATTGGATTAGTGTCTTGGTAGGCTTTGACACTCCAAAAGACGACGAAGGAAGAAAAATCAAGAAGAAGAATTGGAGCCAAGACCAACTACGATATTACAATATCAATAATAAGGTAATGGGTATTTTGCTTAATGTAATCCCTAATGACATTTTGATCAAGATAGGGGATTGTAAAGACGCCAAGGAGCTTTGGAGCAAATGGGTGAAACATTATGAAAACCCATCACCGGTCCAAGAAGAAGAGTGCTCATTGGCTCAAGAGGAGGAGACCGAAGATGAAGAGAGCTCATCATCTTCACGAGCAAGTGAGGAGTCGGAAGTTGAAGAGGAGTCAACTTCCGGATCGGAGGAAGAGGAAGTAGAATCGGAGGAGACCTCCACCTCTAGGATTAAGGGGGAGTGTAGGGATGTATACTGAAAAGTCTACCTTTTATATGAACATCTTTATTTTGAAATAAGAATCACATGATCATTGTTTGCATATTTTTATGGTTATGCAATATTGTCTAAAACTTTGTAGGATATTTGAAGCCGCTAGAGGGGGGTGAATAGCGTAGAATTCGTTCGTAGTTGGAATTCGATTGTGGTCGTCTCTACAATTTCTTTAGTACGCAGCGAAAATAGAAATAATACAATAACGAAATACGACAAACACAACAAGAACACGAGTATGTAACGTGGTTCGGAACCGCACAGTTCCTACTCCACGGATCGAGCTCTACGAGCTCTAGTGATGCACACGCAACCACTAATAAACACTCCTTCTCGGAACAATCCGGAGGCAGAGAAACCTCGTACAAGATGATTACAATAATAATCAAATAGATACAAGTAAATACGATAATGAAATACAAATGCAAGTAAAGGAAAACACTTTACAAGAGCTTTTGATTGCTTGATCTTTGATTGCCTTGAACTAGCTTTGAAGGACTGGAAAGCACCAACTTTCCCCTTCAATTTCGCCCAAGAAAATCACTGCCTTTTCCTCCATCATGAGCTCCTTTTATAGCTTCAACCTGTGCTGGAAAAGGTCGATCAGTCGACTACTCGGGACCATCAGTCGACTGATCACACTGTTGCTGTGAGACAAAGGTGTAATCCACGCTGGAAAAATCAGCAAGCTAGGACATCATCGGATCATACATCATCGGTGATGAAGCATCACTCAGCTTGTCCCAGCGGTCGAGTAAGACTCATTCGCCCTAAAATTGAGCATCGATCGGTGATCACATGATCGATCAGCTCAATCAATCGATCATTGCCCACCTATGGTAGTCGATCGCTAGGCAATTCAGCGGTAAACCCTAGTTGACTATGCCGACCGGACCGCCACATGGCATCGATCGCACACTCAAACATGAGGTTTTAACCCAAGTATGGTGTCCCCATACTTGCTAGACCACCCTTAGCCTAGACCTAAGCCTTCTAGCCACCTCCATCAGCCTCACGCCTCTCAGATCCCTCCAAGTCATCCATGACTTGTTCATCCATCGCGCTAGCCTTCAGGTGCTTCCATCAGCTATGTCATGCTAACGGTGTCTACACCGCCAAGGCACATTGGACATACGCCGCCAAGACTCCCGCTTGGACTTTACGCCGCCAATACCAAACCCCTTGGACTTCTCAAGTGCCAAGACTCAAGCTTGGACTTTCCCTTGCCAACCCATGTTGGACTTTCCATGCCAAGTACCCATGACTTGGACTTTCCTTGCCAAGACCCATGCTTGGACTTTTCCCAAATGCCAAGTGTCCCACTTGGACTTTCCCATGACAATCACATTGTCATATGTTTTTGTCGAAACATCAAAACATCACTCGAGTTAAACTCGAGTCCTGATCAATCGTGACCTGGGCCGATTGTATCAACAATCTCCCCCTTTTTGATGTTTGACAAAAACCAAACAAAACATTGAGTTAGAACACTAACTCAAATCCCTTACCAATTATCCCAAATTGGTAATCTTAAACATTCTCCAAATGTTCTCCCTCAAACATTCTCCCCCTTTTTTGACTAACATCAAAAAGGTATTCTCTCCAAGGAGGTCAATGTCTCATGTCTCAGTGAGATCTTACAATCTCCCCCTTGGTCTAAAAATACCTAGGATGCCTACCATCTTCCTAGAGATAAGTCTCATATCACTCAATAGAGACAATCCTATACTCTCCCAATTTCCAAATTGGGTATGTGAAAAACTCATTTTTCCTTACCATGAACCACCATCCATCATACCATGATGGATACCTCCCCATAAAGGCTTACTCCCCCTTAACCATTGCACCAACAATGTCTTTGGAAAATCCCTAAGCCAATAGGAACTCTGAACCATCAAAGATAAGGTTAGAAGTTCAACATTGATCTTTCCAACACCTTAAATTTTATACAAACCCTAAACACCTCTCCAAATCCATAGCCAATGGATTTTCACCCTTTATAATGCTTCCCAAGGAATATCCTAGGGTTAGGAGTGATTAGGGACCTTAACCGCAGCTGAAATCGGGCTAAACAAACCTAGTTTTCCCGAAATCAGTATTGACAGTCGACTCTATCAGCTACGATCGGTGATGTGTCCATCGATCGGTGCACGGCGAAACGATCAAGTGATATTGCGCTGCGATCGAGTTCAACGCTGCCCATCGATCGACTTCCTGTAGAGGCGATCGGTGATAATAACTGATTTTCAAATATCAGACTCGACTTTTGTAAATTCATAAGTAATTCTACGTAAATCAAAAAATCACGAAACTTGATACGTATATTACTTATCACACATACAATCGGTGACAAATTTTGGAAAAAAATTTTTACCATGAAAATAGGAGATTGGTACAAAGTTCAAAAACTATTAAAACTTTAAAGTTTTTTATCTACTTTGTATCAACTTCTACAATGATGATGGCTATCAAAAGATAGACTTCACCAAGGTTTTCTAAATTGATTTTAAAATGTTTTTGAAAACCTATTTTTAACCATGGTTTATTGGCTAAATATACATAACTTGTATATTAGCTTTCCTTATGATTCTTGGTGATGATTAAAATAAGTTTGAGTTCATCTAGATGCACTACCTATGCACCTTGAACCTAACTTATTATCCTAGCATCTCACATGTATCTAGGGTGTATAAATACACATACATGTCAATGTGATGTGAGATGTGGAGTTATTCTCCCTAAATTAGGGTTTCATGCATTTTTCTAAGGCAACTCTACTTGATTCCCTTATAAATGAGACTCCAAGTCATGCCATTATCCTTGAATCAATTTTAAACAATTAAATGCATGAAATGATCATGGCATAAATGATATCAATAATAACGCATGGCCAATGATGTCATGGCATATTGTTGGTAGTTGCTTCAGAGGCTCATTGGCTCCCATGTCCCCGGATTAAAATTTTTACTAATGAAAGAACTAATCCGGATGGGATGAGTTTCCTTAGCACAACCAATTCGTCGTCGTGCTAACAACTTGAGTGATCGCTTGAACAAACTAGTTGTTCAAGAAACACAACTCTTCTAGTTGGTTAGCCGTGGAAGAGACGACGGACAGATCATCGGTTTTTGTGTTTGTCTTCAGGGTCCATGATTATACAAAATACATAAAAATGTAAACTAGTATAATCAACACATAAAGAACATGCTAAGATCAGAAAATAAAGTTATAAAACTTTTATACCTAACGATCTTCTACCGTATGTCCTATCCTCTTTGTGGACGTCGTGTGGGCGAAGATCCTCCACTAGTAGAAGCCTCCTAGATCACGTTCTTCTCTTCCTTGTTCGCTCCGAACAAAGAGAAGAACTAAACAAAACTCCTCCTTTCTAGAACCGGCCACCAAGCCAAAGGGCTTGATACAACCGCCGGCCAAGGAGTGGCTTCTTGAGCACCGGCCAACCTTGAAGCAATGTTGCCGCCGACCACCAAGATGGGATATGGATGAATGTCGGCCAACCTTGTATCAATGTTGCCGCCGACCACCAAGGAGAAAGGGGAAGAAGAGAACCGGCCAAGGATGAGAAGAGGAAGAGGGGCGCCGGCCAAAACCCTAGGGAGAACAAAGATCTTGCCGCCCACTTCTAGCCACCCAAAACCCTAACTCTTTTAGGGTTTGTTATCGCCCACTTCTAGATAGGCAAACCCTAATTTCCAAGCACTATCCTTTCCTCCCAAGCCTAAGCCCTCTATTTATAAAATTGGGCTTAAGCCTCCTTTAATCTCCACCATTGGATCTAGGGATCTAATCTCCACCGTCGGATCTAGGGTTTTATCCCAACCGTCGGATCTAGGGTTTCATCCCAACCGTCGGATCTAGGGTTTCATCCCAACCGTCGGATCTAGGGTTTCATCCCAACCGTCGGATCTATGGTTTCATCCCAACCGTCGGATCTAGGGATTTAATCCCAACCGTCGGTTCTAGGGTTTCATCCCAACCGTTGGATCTAGAGATTTAATCTCAATCGTCGGTTCTAGGGATTTAATCCCAACCATTGGTTTTAGAGTTTTGTTTTACATCCTTGGATCTAGGCTTCATGAGGATTATGTTAGGCTACGATAGGGACCATGAGGAGGAGTTGGATCTTGGCCACCCGATGGATCGGAACCACACAAACTTGATCCATCAATGATATTCTATTCCACTAGAGGATCATCATTGAACTACCTCACCAACCCCCATAAATTAATATGGGCTCCATATATTATTTGTACATCCATCTCCTCGTGTTTAAGATATCGAATGTCCGTCAATTAATTGATTTACTGACTATCAATTAATTAACATCTTACTCCTCGAGTAGTACCACTCAACCTTATCATCATGTTGACTAAGTCAACCAGCTGGGTTTACATGATGAACCTTATGAGCTCCTCAAAGGGACATCATCAACCTAATATATAGGACACGGTTTCCTCCTATAATCAACGACACACCATGTAAATAATATTATTTCCCAACTTACCGGGCATATTGATTTAATCCATCTAAATCTCACCCTATGGTAAATCAAAGAAATAAATACTAAGTACATGTGCTCGTTATTATATCGGGATTAAGAGCATGTATAACATAATATCCGAGGTCCGATTCAATTATGTAGTCAGCAATAAATTGAATCATCTCTATGTCAGTCCTGCTCAATACACCTAAGTGTACTAGTGTAACTCTATGTTCAAGACAAAACAATACCAAGCTACACTACAACCATGCCAATGGTTTATCCAAAACCATCTTGGTTGTGAGCCTCTACTTATATTCTACAAGAAACTGATAACATGATCTTCTGTGCCACACCAAGCACCATGTTATCTACAATGTAAAATATTAGACAATATGCACACATATAATAAAGTGCAAACAATGATCATGTGATTCGTATTTCAAAATAAAATGTTCATACAAAAAGAGCTAGGCTTTCAGTATACATTCCAACACATATGATATAATCTAAAAACAAACATGACATCTAAAATAATCATAACCAATGACATGACATGTTATATGATAAGATGAAATTTCATGTCATGATATAGCAATTTTCATAAACCAATACATTAATACAAATACACACTCAAACACACATGATTTTCACAAACAGAAATTTCATTCAATTTAAAAAGATTTCAGTTTCTTACATCCAAAATAGAGATTTGATATGATCAATCTCACTACAAAAACTGAAAAACAAAAAAATCTAACATCCTCTAGATCTAGTCGTCTACAGAAGGTGGAGGTGGAGGAGGCTGCTGGCTCAAAGTCCAAGTCCGCATCATCTCATATATATCGAGCTGACACTGCTCGATGCGGCTCTGGGACTCTGCAATCTGAATGTATCTCTCCTCCATTCGACTAAGATGTGCGCCCATGGAGGCTTGCCCTACTAAGAGCTCTGACAGCCGTGAGTCGACTGTCTGCTGATAGTCCTGGAATCTGGACTCCAGCTGGCCAAGACGATCTGATGGACCCGCCGCTGATGCATCTGCTGGCATCTGATCCTCCTCATCAGCGGCGTCTGCATCCTCATAGTCCTCTCCAGCCTCTCTAGCACGGGCGGCTCTCCATCGCGTGCCACTGGGCGGTGGTCAGTGCGCTCCATCGCCCACGCCCCATCGCGGCCGCTAACGAAGTTATGGCGATATGCGTTATTACACCTCGGATATAGCGCCTCATGATCCTCGTGAATGTTGATGCCTACTGATTCTAACCATGCAGTGATAATATGGACATAAGGCATATGCACTTTTCCTTGTACAGGGGAAATGAAATGCACAATGCAATGAAACATGTTTAATGCAATGTTTATGTCTAATCTATTACGCATGGCGTACAGTAAAAAGAGATGGGGAGGCCGAATCTTGGCCAGACCCCGAGTCACGATCGGAAGAAAACACCCAACAATGACCTTGTAGAGTACATTGTCAGGTGCAGATAGCTCAGTAATAGGAAATAGATTTTGAGCTGGTGGACGAGGATGACCAAAAACATGCTCATGCATGGAGTCCAAAGAGATATGGTCAAATGGCTCGGGTAAAGGGGCATCAAAGGTTGGGTAGAAAATAAAGGTGTCATCCAACGGCTTACACTCAAGAAACTCTTGCAATATCGCAGGAGTGAACTCTAAATCGTGTTTTGCAACGCGAGTAGTGTAGGTAGGGCCATCGTCTACCTTCTTTAAGTTCTGATAGAACTCCTTAAGGAGATCATCATTGATGGCATGTGTGCATAAGACAATTTTCATAAGATGATAATATGCAAATATGTCCATGATGTCACTACAGTAACGTGTAAAGAAGTCCCTATCGATGTACCTAACCAACATAGGTTGGTACAATCGTGATTCACCCTCGGGTGGATCATTTATACGGGATCTCCTATATAAATGTAATGCAATGATATGAAATGCAAGGGCACTAATACACGATTAGATTATAATAGATTACAATGGAAAGAAAAAAAAATTAGGGTAAGAAAATTTTACTTTGGCGCCATTTGGAGGAATGATGAGAGAGTACTCGGATATCGCTGGAAAAAGCCGCCGGAAAGTTCGCCGGAGGACTAGACTCCGGAACCCTAATCGGAAAAGAGGAAACAATCGCTGGAAATAAGTGGAATAGGGTTGTAAGATGAGTGAAAACACGAGTGGAAGAGGTTAGCTACCAAACCTAAGGCTTGGGCGGCTGGCACGGCCGAAAAAATTAGTCGGAGAAGAAGTTGGCGATCGGAGAGGAGAAAGAAAACGAGAGGTCACCGCGTGAAGACGCCGAACCCTAGCGGTTCGGCGTTATAAAATTGCGACACCAGTCGATTGATGTGCAACATCAGTCGACTGATCGTGGCTTATTAGCGGGTTTATCGAACCGGCAGTTGACTGTTCCGGCTCAGCAATCAACTGGTGAGTCTTCTTTGTTGTGCTACAGTATCATCAATCGACTGATGTTGCTCATCAGTCGACTGGTGTGATCACCACTCGACTGCTCAGCGAGCACTCGACTGATACCCTCAGCCTCGGTGAATAGTACCATCAGTCGACTGATGTTCAAGCAGTCGAGTCCTGGAAATAGCACTCGATCGGGCGGACGATCGATCGCGCATAAGATGATCATCGACCGATAACTATATCAGATCCGATCTCTGATTTCCGCCTCAAATTCATAAAATCTCGATTTCTTTATCCAACAATTCCATTTTCTCATGTTTTAATCTTGTATATTGAATATATTGATGTTGTGCTTATGTTCATGGATTCGTTAATGTATTTTGATATCTTATTTTATTTTAGCAAACATTAATATCCAATGGTTTTAAAATCCTAACATCTCACCCTTTCTAAGTGTTGAAATACACAATCAAGGTAAAAGACTAGTTTTGTGAGATGCAATCCACCCTAGACATTCCTTCCATGCAAACACATGGTGAACCACATGAAGCATGGTAAGTGCAAGACATCAAGGTATGTGGCACTTGAGTATCACTTGATGTTCTTTATACATCTTAAACACACTTCTCTTGATACATTGATTCCTAAAGTGTGCCAAAGATCAAATTTACACACTATGACCTCTAAATCTAGATTGTGCCAATTTTATTGATTTTCATGATTTCAGAAATATACATTGGCACATCCTAAAATCTTTTAGGATTAAAGCTCAAATGTATTTCCAAGGTAACCACAACCTTGAAAATAACCTAAAGTGCCACCTTTACCATGGTTGAGTTAACTACCCATCCAATCATGGTTGGCACATTCTAACCCATTTAACGTGAATCAATCACGCTCTTTGGAACCCAAAATCTATTTGAGCTCATTGAATTAATTAGGTATTCCTTAGGAATAACCTCCCTAGATACCTTTCTAATGACCCTCCTAGGGTTGTTAGCCTTGGTCATTGTTGTCTTACCTAGGTTGACTCTAGAGGTAACTCCCCTTGCAACCTTGGTCTTCCTAGACCTAGTTTGTGTTCCATAGTCAAATGGAACACAATGATAAGCCACTTTAGGCTTAGGTTTGTGACCCAAACATTTCTTGCCCTTGGTTGACTTTTGTCTTTTGGGTCCTAGATGTTGACTTTGAGATCTTGACCCTTGACTTTGACCATTAGACCCTCTAAATTGATTTTGTATCTTATTTAGGGTCTTTTCTAGTTTTTCAAGCCTTGACCTTAAGGCTTGGTTCTCTAATTCTAATTGCCCAAATGATTTTTGATTAGGTTTTTGGGCATTATCATTTACTTTAGACATATGTTTACCCTTATTGGGATTGATACCTAAATGGTTTTCGATTTTCTTAATTACTTTCTTAGGAATGACATTTCTAGGGACATTAGTCCCAAATTTCTCCTTCTTTGAAATAGATCATTCCTAGCATGCTTTGAATCATGAGTAATAGCAAAGTTATTTGAATTAATTCTAGCATGATTTTTCTTAGAATTTAAAGAATGAGCATTATGAAAATATACCTTAGGGTTTGCCTTAGTAGCTCCCCCTACTTGTGATGCTCCTTCTTGGGTCTTTTTGCTCCCCTTAGGACATTGATTTCGGTAATGCCCCGGTTGTCGACATCTGAAGGAAATGATGTGCTCCTTGTCTTTAGGTGATGGGGAACCGGCATCCTTTGACTTTTGTTGACTTTTAGGCACTGGAGGAGTCTTCTTAACCTTCTTTGGGCATTTGCTCTTGTAGTGTCCATACTCCCTACACTCAAAACACAATATATGGATTTTATTTGAAATTAGAGTGTTTGAGTTACCTAGGTTAATTGAGACCGGAATTGGAGCTTCTTCATCTTGACTAGATGTCGAAGCTTTCTCTTGTTGCCCCGGAGTGGAAATTCTTTCCTCCCCCTCAATCCTAGAGGTGGAGGTGTCTTCTACTTCTTCTTCCACCGATCCGGAAGTTGACTCTTCTTCAACTTCCGATTCCTCACTTCATCCACCGATCTGGAAGATGAACTCTCTTCATCCTCTTCCTTATCTTCTTCTACTTGTGCCAAGTGGGGCTTCTCATTGAACTTGGCTAATTTGTCCCATAGCTCCTTGGCATCAAGATATTCACCTAGCCTAGATAAAACATCATTAGGTATCAAATCTTCTAAGAGTTTTGTTACCTTGGCTTCGGTTTTGAATTTTTGTCGTTGCTCTTGGGTCCATTTCTTCAACTTGAGGACTTGTCCCTTCCTATCCCGAGGAGGCTCAAAACCTTCTACGAGGATGAACCAATCCTCTATATCCATCATAAAGAATGTCTCCATTCTTGTTCTCCACGCCGAAAAGTCTTCTTGATCATATGGCGGTGGAGTGCTGATGTCCCATCCAAGCTTGTTTTGGAATTCCATCTTCCCTATAGCCTTTTAGCTCCCGACGGTTAATCCGTAGAAGAGCCTTGGGCTCTGATACCAAATGAAGGATATTTGAAGCCGCTAGAGGGGGGTGAATAGCGTACAATTCATTCGTAGTTGGAATTCGATCGTGGTCATCTCTACAATTTCGTTAGTACGCAGCGAAAATAGAAATAATACAATAATGAAATACGACAAACACAACAAGAACACGAGTATGTAACATGGTTCGGAACCACATGTTTCCTACTTCACGGATCGAGCTCTACGAGCTCTAGTGATGCACACACAACCACTAATAAACACTCCTTCTCGGAACAATCCGGAGGCGGAGAAACCTCGTACAAGATGATTACAACAATAATCAAATAGATACAAGTAAATACGATAATGAAATACAAATGCAAGTAAAGGAAAACACTTTACAAGAGCTTTTGATTGCTTGATCTTTGATTGCCTTGAACTAGCTTTGAAGGACTGGAAAGCACCAACCTTCCCCTTCAATTTCACCCAAGAAAATCGCTTCCTTTTCCTCCATCATGAGCTACTTTTATAGCTTCAACCTCTGCTGGAAAAGGTCGATCAGTCGACTACTCGGGACCATCAGTCAATTGATCACACTGTTGCTATGAGACAACGGTGTAATCGATGTTGGAAAAATCCAACGGCTAGGACATCAGTCGACTGATCATACACATCAGTCGACTGATGAAGCATCACTTGACTGCTTGTCCCAGCGGTCGAGTGAGACTCCATTCTGTGCCCTAAAATCTGAGCATCAGTCGACTGATCACACAATCAGTCGACTGCTCATCCAATCAGTCAACTGCCCACCTTTGGCAGTCGACTGCTAGGGAAATTCCCACAGTTAAACCCTAGTTGACTATGCCAGTCGACTGCCACATGGTATCAGTCGACTGGAACACCTCAAACATGAGGTTTTAACCCAAGTATGGTGTCCCCATACTTGCTAGACCACCCTTAGCCTAGACCTAAGCCTTCTAGCCACCTCCATCAGCCTCACGCCTCTCGAATCCCTCCAAGTCATCCATGACTTGTTCATCCATCGCGCTAGCCTTCAGGTGCTTCCATCAGCTATGTCATGCTAACAGTGTCTACACTGCCATGGCACATTGGACTTACTCCGCCAAGACTCCCGCTTGGAATTTACGCCACCAATACCAAACCCCTTGGACTTCTCAAGTGCCAAGACTCAAGCTTGGACTTTCCCTTGCCAACCCATGTTGGACTTTCCTTGCCAAGTACCCATGACTTGGACTTTCCTTGACAAGACCCATGCTTGGACTTTTCCCAAATGCCAAGTGTCCCACTTGGACTTTCCCATGACAATCACATTGTCATATGTTTTTGTCGAAACATCAAAACATCACTCGAGTTAAACTCGAGTCCTGGTCAATCGTGACCTGGGCCGATTGCACCAACATACTTTACATTGTAGATAACATGGTGTGTGGTGTCACACGAGAGATCATGTTATCGGCCTCTTGAAAAGTATAAGTAAAGGCTCACAACCGAGATAGCTTTGGTCAAACCATCGGAATGGTTGTAGTGTGATTTTGTATTGGTTTGTCTTGACCATAGAATCACACTAGTGCACTTTGTGTGTATTGAGCAGGACTGACTTAGAGGTGATTCGATTTATTGCTGACTACTTAATCAAATCGGACCTCAGATATTATATTGTACATGCTCTTAATCTCGATATAATAATGGGCACATATACTTATTGTTGGTGCAATCGGCCCAAGTCACGATTGACCAGAACTCGAGTTTGGCTCGAGTGATGTTTTGATGTGTTTTGATGTTTCGACAAAAACATATGACAATATAATTGTCAAGGAAAGTCCAAGCATGGGTCTTGGCAAATGGAAAGACAAAGCATAGGTCTTGGCAAATGGAAAGTCCAACATGAGTTGGCAAGGAAAGTCCAAGCATGGTCTTGGCATGGAAAGTCCAACATGGGTTGGCATTTGAAGTCCAAGGGGATTGATATTGGCGGCGTAAAGTCCAAGCGGTAGTCTTGGCAGCATAAGTCCAATGGTTGGCGGTGTAAAGTCCAAGCGGAGTCTTGGCGGCGTAAGTCCAATGTGCCTTGGCGGTGTAGACACCGTTAGCATGACATAGCCGACGAAAGCACCTGAAGGCTAGCGCGATGGATGAACAAGTCATGGATGACTTGGAGGGATCCGAGAGGCGTGAGGCTGATGGAGGTGGCTAGAAGGCTTAGGTCTAGGCTAAGGGTGGTCTAGCAAGTATGGGGTAACCATATTTGAGTTAAAACCTCATGATTGAGGTGTGCCCCGATCGTGCCATGTGGTCGGCCGATCGACCGAGTCAACTAGGGTTTGAGCGGGTTATGGCTTGCAATCATTCGCCAAAGGTGGGCAATCGATCGATGAGCTCGGCGATCGATCGTGTGATCGACCGGTGCTCGAATTTGGCCCGCAGAATGGAGTCGACTGATCGTCGAGTGAGGACTCCATCGGTCGGATCGATGGTCACAATCGCCGATCGATGATAGTTCCGTTGGACTTATCCAACGTGGAACTAGCCGCGTTGTCTCACGACAATGGCATCGATCGATCGATGGTCCCTATCGATCGATCGATAGACTTTTTCCAAAGACAGTTGAAGCTATATATGGAGCTCGTGATGGAGGAAAAAAAATCAGTTGTTGAGGGCTATTGTGGCGATTTGTTGGTGCAAATCAGGTCTCCAAGTGCAAGCAAGCAACCAAGCATTCAAGCAATCAAAACAAGTGTTGTAAAGTCTTTTCTTTACTTGTATTTCATATTTACATTATATATTGCTTGTATTTCATTCTTACTGTTGTAAGATCTATTGTAAGGGGTTTCTCCGCCTCCGACTTGTGTCGAGAAGGAGTGTTTATCATTAGTGAGTGCGTGTGCATCACTAGGGCTCTTTAGAGCTCGATCCGTGGAGTAGGAACCGTGCGGTTCCGAACCACGTTATATCATTGTGTTAGCTTGTTGTCTATTTCGTTATTGCTTTTATTATTTCTATTTCCGCTGCGCACTAACGAAATTGTAGACACAAACGCGATCGAATTTCATCTACGCTATTCACCCCCCCTCTAGCCGTTCCAATATTCCTAACAAGTGGTATCAGAGCCCGGGGCTCTTCTACGGATTAACAACCCGGAGTCAAGAAGCTAGAGGGAAGAATATGGAATTTGAGGAAAGATTGGGTGACGACGTCAACATCCCACCTTCCTTCAACCGCGAACATTTTGCGTATTGGAAAGGTAGGATGGAATATTTTCTAATGACGAATATAGAAAATTGGTTTTCCGTGACTATAGGTTTTGATGCTCCGAGAGGAGAAAACGGCGAAATCCTCAAGATGAAGAGATGGACCGAGGAGCAAAGGAAAAAATTCAAGACAACCGTTAAGGTAACAAAAATATTGATTGATTTGATACCTAACGACATTTTGTCCAGATTAGGAAGCTATAGGGATGCCATGGAGTTGTGGAACAAGTTGATCAAGTTCCACGACAATCCCGAATCGGTCCAAGAAGACTTGGAAGAGGAGGAGACCGAAGAAGAATCATCATCATCCTCACAAGAAAGTGAGGAGTCAACTTCCGGGTCGGAAGAGGTGGAGGAAGTGGAAGAAGCATCCACCTCAAGGATTGAGGGGGAGGAGAGAACTTTCATACCGGAACATCGAGAAGAAGAAGCTTCGACATCCGATCAAGATGAAGAAGCCTAAAGTCCAATTACGGTCTCCACCACCATCGGTAACTCAAACACCTCAATTCAAAATAAAAATAACATTATGTGTTTTGAGTGTAGGAAATTTGGGCATTATAAGAGCAAGTGCCCAAAAAAGGTTAGGGAAGCTCCACCGGCACCAAAGGCCAAGGATGTCGGTTCCTCAAGTCAAAAGAGCAAGGAGCATATTATATGCTTCAAGTGCAACTCAAAGGGACATTATCGGAGTCAATGTCCAAGGGGAGAGAAGAAAGGGCAAGAAGGAGCAACACAAGTAGGGGGAGCCTCCAAGGCAAACCCTAAGGTAAAATTTATTAATGCACCTTCAATTTCTAGGGATAAGAAGCATGCTAGGAATAAATTTAATAGTCTTGCTATTGTGCATGAAAAGCATGCTAGAAATAACAAACATATTTGTTTAGGAGCTAAGAAGGTTCACCTTAGGAATAAGGAGAAGTTTGGGACTAATGTCCCTAAAAATATCTTACCTAGAGAATCAATCAAGAAAATAGGAGAACACCTAGGTTTCAATCCTAAATGGACTAGGCATATGCCTAGGAAGTCAAATGCCCAAGGATTAAATCAAAATTCTAAAATTGGGCAACTAGAAAAGGAAAATCAAGTCTTGAGGTCAAGGCTTGAAAAGATGGAAAAGACCCTTGCAAAAATGCAAAATCTATTTCAAGGGTCAAGAGGTCAACATGTAGGGTCTAGAAGTCAAAGCCTAGAGTCAAATGGTCAAAAATCAAGACCTAGGAAATTAGATTCATCCAAGGGTAAACCTAAGCCCAAGGAAACCTATCACAATGTTCCATTTGATTATGGAACACAAACTAGGTCTAGGAAGACTAAGGTCAATAGGGAAGTCATCCCTAGAGTTGACCAAGGGTTGTGCCTAGTGGCTAAGGTTTCTAGGAAACCTAGGGTGGCCACTAAGAAGGTTGCAAGGGGAGTTACCCCTAGAGTCAACCTAGGTAAGACCCAAATGACCAAGGCTAACAAGCCTAGGAAGGTCATTAGGAAGGTATCTAGGGAGGTTATCCCTAAGGAATACCTAATTAACCCTAGGAGCTCAAATCGGTTTTGGGTTCCTAAGAGCGTGATTGATTCACGCTAGATGGGTTAGGGTGTGCCAACCTTAAATGGATGGGTAGTTAACTCAACCATGGCAAAGGTGGCACTTTAGGTTATTTTCAAGGTTATGGATACCTTGGAAATAGATTTGAATTATCATCCTAAAAGATTTTAGGGTGTGCCAATATTATTTGAGAAGCTTGATAAAATGGTCAAATTGGCACAATTTAGGTTTAGAGGTCGTAGTGTGCCATTTTGGGTTTTTGGCACACTTGGGAAAATTTAGGTTAATATGGCAAAATATACTTAATTATATCAAATGACAATTAATATTAAAATTTAGGTATTACCATACCTATATATTTTATTTGCCATGCCTTGATTGCCATATGCCATGACATCATATTGTTTTTAAATCATTTTTATATGTCATGATTATGCTTAGGTTTAAGGTTTTAAATGTCATGTGTTTTTAAATTTTATCATATGCCATGACATCATGATCATTGGCCATGTTTTAATAATGCTATTATTTCTGCCATGATCATACATTCTTGCAATAATTTGATTGAAATTGATTTAAGGACAATGGCATGACTTGGAGTCCCATTTATAAGGGAATCAAGTAGGGTTGCCTTAGAAGATGCATGAAACCCTAGTTTAAATGAACCAAAACCCACATCTCACATCCAATTGACATGTATGTGTATTTATACACCCTAGATACATGTGAGATGCTAGGATATGAGTTAAATTCAAGGTGCATAGTTTTTTCATCTAGATAAACTAAAACTCATCTAATTTTAGTTGTGGATCATTGGGAGAGCTTGTGTACAAGTCACGTACATAGAGCCCAAGGAATATGATCCAAGTTAAGGTTTTGAAAACATTTTAAAATCACTTTGAAAAACCTTGGTGAAGTCTATCTTTTGATAGCAATCACCATTGATGAAGTTGATACAAAGTAGGGCCAAAACATTGAAAATTTCAATGGTTTTGAACTTTGTACCAATTTCACTATTTAATGGGTAAAATAATTTTCAAACATTTTTCACCCATTGTATTAGTCATAAGTATTATACGTATCAAATTTCATGATTTTTCGATATACGTATAATTAGTTATGATTTTTCAAAACTCATTTCTGATAACTGAAAATCGGGATTTTCAATTATCGATCGGCCTCTGGTAGCGATCGATGGAGGTTCCAGTCGACTGATTTCTGAATCACTCGACTGGTAACCTGATTTCGGGGTAAACAAGGTTGTTTAACCCGATTTCAGCTACGGTTATGGTCCCTAATCACTCCTAACCCTAGGATATGCTTTGGGAAGCATTATAAAGGGTGTAAATTCATTGGATATTGATTCGGAGAAGTATTTGGGGTTTGTATCAATTTTAAGGTGTTGGAAAGTTCAATGTTGAATTTCTAACCTTAATTTTGATGATTTAAAGTTCCTATTGGCTTAGGGACTTCCCAAGGACATTGTTGGTGCAATGGTCAAGGGGGAGCAAGCCTTTAGGGGGAGGTATCCATCTTGGAATGATGGATGTGTTTTTCTCCTTGAAAAGGAGAAGCTATTGGGAGAATATGACATCAATTGGGAAATTGATGGGACTTTTGAGAGACCCAATTTGGAAATTGGGAGAGTAAATAGGATTGTCTCTCTTGAGTGATATTGGACTTATCGCTAGGAAGATGGTAGGCATCCTAAGTATTTTTGGACCAAGGGGGAGATTGTAAGATCTCATTGGGACATGAGACATTAACCCTCTTGGGGAGACAACTTTTTGCTGTTAGTCAAAAAGGGGGAGAATGTTTGGGGGAAAACATTTTAATATAGAGTATTTACCAATTTGGGATAATTGGTAAAGGATTGGAGTTAGTATTCTAACTCAATTATTTGTTTGGTTTTTGTCAAACATCAAAAAGGGGGAGATTGTTGGTGCAATCGGCCCAGGTCACGATTGACCAGAACTCGAGTTTGGCGCGAGTGATGTTTTGATGTGTTTTGATGTTTCGACAAAAACATATGACAATATAATTGTCAAGGAAAGTCCAAGCATGGGTCTTGGCAAATGGAAAGTCCAACATGAGTTGGCAAGGAAAGTCCAAGCATGGTCTTGGCATGGGAAGTCCAACATGGGTTGGCATTTGAAGTCCAAGGGGATTGATATTGGCGGCGTAAAGTCCAAGCGGTAGTCTTGGCAGCATAAGTCCAATGGTTGGCGGCGTAAAGTCCAAGCAGAGTCTTAGCGGCGTAAGTCCAATGTGCCTTGGCGGTGTAGACACCGTTAGCATGACATAGCCGACGGAAGCATCTGAAGGCTAGCGCGATGGATGAACAAGTCATGGATGACTTGGAGGGATCCGAGAGGCGTGAGGCTGATGGAGGTGGCTAGAAGGCTTAGGTCTAGGCTAAGGGTGGTCTAGCAAGTATGGGGGAACCATATTTGAGTTAAAACCTCATGATTGAGGTGTGCCAGTCGACTGGTGCCATGTGGCAGTCGACTGGACCGAGTCAACTAGGGTTTGACTGCGGGTTATGGCCTAGATCGCCGAGGTGGGCGATCGATGATGGCTCAGCGATCGATCGTGTGATCGATCGGTGGTGCTCGAGAATTCGCCCGCATCGGAGTCGAGACTCGACTGGTCGAGTGAGGACTCCATCAGTCGACTGATGGTCACAATCAGTCGACTGATGATAGTTCCGTTGGACTTATCCAACGTGGAACTAGTCGTTGTCTCACGACAACAGTGGCATCAGTCGACTGATGGTCCCTATCAGTCGACTGATAGACTTTTTCCAGCACAGGTTGAAGCTATATATGGAGCTCGTGATGGAGGAAAAAAAATCGATTCTTGAGGGCTATTGGGGCGATTTGTTGGTGCAAATCAGGTCTCCAAGTGCAAGCAAGCAACCAAGCATTCAAGCAATCAAAACAAGTGTTGTAAAGTCTTTTCTTTACTTGTATTTCATATTTACATTGTATATTGCTTGTATTTCATTCTTACTGTTGTAAGATCTATTGTAAGGGGTTTCTCCGCCTCCGACGTGTCGAGAAGGAGTGTTTATCATTAGTGAGTGTGTGTGATTCACTAGGGCTCTTTAGAGCTCGATCCGTGGAGTAGGAACCGTGCGGTTCCGAACCACGTTATATCATTGTGTTAGCTTGTTATCTATTTCGTTATTTCTTTTATTATTTCTATTTCCGCTGCGCACTAACGAAATTGTAGACACAAACGCGATCGAATTTCATCTACGCTATTCACCCCCCCTCTAGCCGTTCCAATATTCCTAACACTTAGTAGTCATCTCTTTGTTTTACCAATGGGCGAGATTTATAGATTAAATCGATAGGCTCGGTAAGTTGGGAGATGATATTATTTATATGGTGTGTCGTTGATTGTAGGAGGAAACTCTATCCTATATATTAGGATGATGATGTCCCCTTTAGGAGCTCATAAGGTTCATCATGTAAACCCTGCAGGTGGACTTGGTCCAGCATGATGAAAAGGTTGAGTGGTACTACTCAAGGAGTTAGATGTTGATTAATTAATGGTCAATAAATTAATTAATCGATGGACATTCGAAATCTTAAACACAGGGAAAAAATGTACAAATAATATATGGAGCCCATATTATCATATGGGGGTTGGTGAGGTAGATCAATGATAATCCTTTAGTGGATTGGATTATCATTAGTGGATCGGACTTTATGTGGCCTTGATCCATGGGTGGCCAAGATCCAACTCCTCCTCATGGTCTCTAATTTAGCCTATTAACACCTTATGAAGCTTAGATCCAATGGATAGAAACAAAATTCTAAGATCCATAGGTAGAGATTAAATCTCTAAGATCCGACGGTTGAGATTAAATCTCTAGATCCGACGGTTGAGATTAAATCCCTAGAACCAATGGAGGAGATTAAATCATGACTTATCCCTAACTCTATAAAAGGAGGGCAAGGGAGTTGGCGTGAAGATCATCAAGAGAGCTAGGGTTTTTGGAGTTGGCGGCAAGGGCTTAGGAATTAGGGTTTGGGCTTGGGCGGCACCAAATAAGGAAGGTAATTCCTTTTCTTCATCTTCCTTCAAGGTGGTCGGCATCCAGCTTGTTTTGCAACCCTCTTCCAGCCTTTGGCCGGCGGCCAAGCCTCTCTTCTCCTTCTCCTTAGGTGGTGGAAACAAGATATAGGGCTTCCCTTGGTGTCTTGGTTGTTTTCCATCATCTTCTCCTCCTCCTAGTTGGCCGGCAGCAAGGAATTGTTTTGTTCCTTGTTGGTTAGTTTTAGGGAGGAGAAGAACCTTGTTTCTATTCTTCCTCTTGCTTTGGAAGAGCAAGGAAGGAAAATTTGTGATCTAGGAGCTTCGACTTTTGGTAGATCGTCGCCCACACGACGTCCAAAAGGAGGAAGGTCATACATTAGAAGATCGAGAGGTATACCTATTCTTCTTTCTCTTTTTGTTACTTGCTTATTTTTGTTTTTCAACTATAAGAATGTTATAAATCTGTATATGGCTAAATAATACTTGGATCTTGAGCATAAACACGAAAACCGGCGATCCGGACATTGTCTATTCCGCGGCTACTCATAGAATAGAGGTTGGTCGCTTGAACAACTTGTTTGTTCAAGTAACCTCTCTAAACGAATAACACAATGATGACTTGGTTGCTTTGGCAATCCCTTTTGTCTAGGATTAAATTTTTTTTAATCCGGGGACATAGAAGGGATCGCCATGATCAAGCAACCGAGGTGAAGTGGGAAGCGAAGTTTCCTCTCACAGACTCGATAAGCAAAACACTTCAATTGGTATCAGAGCCAAGGTTTCCGATTTTGTGTGTTTAGGATTCAGTTAATTTTTATGCACTTTTTCATATATTATATGTGATGGATAATAGTAGGATATGCGTAGTTTAACTCTTTGGTTGCAGGCATAAGATCCGACTATTATGGCCATATGTGTGTATGTGATTGTATGTGTGTAAATATTTATTTTGTTGAATCCTCGGGGTTGACGAGGCTAGTATTTAGTTTTTGTAAATTAAATATGACATTGTTTAGCCACTCTTTATTTTATTTTACTTTCGATCTAGATTTCATGTACACTCCCTCGTGGAGTATAGGATCGATGGATGTAAATTAAAATAGGTTTTAGTCTTGACTCGGAACTCCGGATGGTTCGTACATGGCGTAGGAGGAGTGGACGAGATGGCAATGCGACGGGAGACATATTGAAGACAAAAGCCATAATAGTTGGAAAATAATTTATTTTTCATATTTATTGCTTTTTGTTTGATATGCATGTCGTAGGCTAGGAAAATTCTTCAATTTCTAATTACTAAGTGGGAGAGGGAATTTTCTATAAATTCCCACGGCCTCCATTACGATTTGACAAGTGATGCAAACAAACTTGCGCGTCAGCTCTGAGTGCCTTCCTCCATATCGGATGGGTTTTTTTGCGGATCACAAGGTCAAATATGGTTATAGGGAATTATCAAGGAGCATGTGTACTTCCCCATCGGAAGGCACATAACCCGAGATGACTACCTTGGTACCGAGTAATAGTGAACACTTAGATACAAATATAAGTATCCTCCCCATCGGAGTCACTGCTTTTATTTGTAGGGAAAAAGAGGAACCAACTATTAATTTTACTTGTCAAAAAGTTAGGTTGACAAGATAGTAAAATTAATGGGTAAAACCTCCTCTTACAAATATAGAATTCGTATACGTCCACACTATCGTGGCATACAATATTCTCGGTGTTTTGAGGTGTTGGTTGATTTTAAAATTTTATTGTTTGAGGAATCAATAATTTTTTGAAATCTAATGTTTTGATTTATGTGATTCTTAGGTTTTTCTTTCAAAATGACTTTCAACCCACTTGCTGTGATACTGAAAGAGAACAAACTTACTGGACCCAACTATGTTGATTGGAAGAGGAATCTAGACATTGTCTTGACTGCTGAGGAATACAAATATGTACTCCTCGAAGAGTGCCCTCCCAAGCCTGCAGATGATTTTGGGGAAAAGGAGAGAGAGAGCTATAGGAAGTGGATCAAGGCCGATGAGATGGCACGGTGTTACATTTTGGCATCTATGTCAAATGTACTCCAACATCAGCATCAAGCCATGCCCACTGCTTATGATATGATGCTCAATCTCAAGAAGCTTTTCGGATACCAGAATCGGGCTGCGAGGCAAGAAGCCATGAGAAACTTGATGACGACCACCATGATCGAGGGAACACCCGTGAGGGATCATGTTCTCAATATGATGGCTCATTTGAATGAGTTGGAGGTCCTTGGAGCTGAGATCGATGGGGAAACCCAAGTCGATATCATACTCCAGTCTCTACCTAGGAGTTTTGAGAAGTTTCACCTGAACTACAACATAAACAAGAGGTTGTATTCGTTGGTAGAACTTCTGATAGAACTCCAGGCGGTAGAAGGACTATTTCGTCAGAGTACTCAGGCGCATGCCGTGGTGACCCAAAAGGTTTCTACTTCTAAGCTGAAAGGCAAGAAGAAGAAGAAACAAACTGGGACGAAGGTGGTGGGAGGTACTCAGGGAGAAGTGAAGAAGCCGAAAAGCAAGTGCTTCACTTGTAAGCAGATTGGAAACTGGAAGAAGGACTACCCTAACCGCAAGAACAAAGGTATATCTTTTGGTCTAGTCGTTGAAACATGTTTAGCGGTGTTATCTACCGGCACCTGGTGTGTAGATACGGGAGCCACTGATCATGTCTGCAATACTTTGTAGGGGTTCCAAGAAACCAGACGACTGGCTGAGGGGGAGATTACCTTGTACTTGGGCGATGCCACGAAGGTGGCGGCTGTTGCAGTGGGAGATGTTCATTTATCTTTTGAAAAAAATAAACTTTTGGTTCTTAAGAATTGCCTCTATGTACCCTTATTTAGAAAGAATTTAATTTCAGTTTCTAAATTGTTTATGGATGTATATTCTATTTCTTTTAATGACAAAGTTGTTATAAGAAGGAATAGGGACATTATCTGTTCGGGTGCATTGATAGGAAATTTGTACACACTTGAACCAAAACCTCCCATGATGCAAATTGAAGTTAATAACTCGTCTTCTAATTCCAATAAGAGAAAAGAACCATCGAAGATGAACCAAACATATCTTTGGCATCTTAGGCTTGGTCACATTGACCTAAGCAGAATTCAAAGGTTGATAGCTGATGGACCTTTGGGTTCATTAGTGGTGGAGGATCTCCCAACCTGTGAATCTTGCTTGGAAGGTAAAATGACCAAGAGGCCTTTTAAGGCCAAGGGGTATAGAGCCAAAGATGTGTTAGAATTGGTTCATTCTGATTTGTGTGGTCCTATGTCTATCCAAGCTAGAGGTGGTTTTGAGTATTTCGTCTCTTTTATAGACGATTACTCAAGATATGGATACATTTACCTGATGCACCGCAAGTCTGAATGCTTTGACAAGTTCAAAGAATTCAAGGCTGATGTGGAGAAACGTCAAGGTAAAAGTATCAAGACACTACGATCTGATCGTGGTGGTGAGTACCTCTTGGGAAAGTTTAGCAACTACTTATCAGAGGCTGGGATTCAATCCCAATTGACTACACCTTGCACACCCCAGCAGAACGGTGTAGCAGAGAAAAGGAATAAGACTCTTATGGAGATGGTTAGATCGATGATGAGTTATTCTGAAGTTACCAGATTCGTTCTGGGGATATGCTCTAGATACAGCAGTGTACATTCTGAACTTAGTTCCATCTAAATAAGTTCCTTCTACTCCCACAGAATTGTGAACTGGTCGAAAGTCCAGTCTAAGACATATTCGGATATGGGGGAGTCCAGCACATGTGCTGAAGGCAGATGCTGGTAAGTTGGAACCTCGTACAGAAGTACGCATGTTCGTTGGCTATCCAAGAAGAACTAAGGGTCGTTTGTTTTATAGTCCTAGAGATCAGAGGGTGATCATTAGCACAAACGCCAGATTTCTAGAGGAAGACTATGTGATAAGCCACAAGCCCAAGAGTAAAATTATTCTGGAGGAATTAAAAGGGGAAGTCACTTCTTTAGTACCACTGGTATAAGAGGATATACCACATGTCACTGCACTGCGTGTCACAAAGGATACACAGGTGATACCTCATCGTAGTAGAAGGGTTGTGAGACAGCCTGATAGATTCATGTTCTTGGGAGAATCTTCTGATTTAGTCCCTGGCAAACATGAACCTGATCCCTGGACATATGACGAGGCAATCCAAGATAAAGATGCAGCATCTTGGCAAAGTGCAATGAATGCTGAGATTGAATCTATGGATTCAAATCAGGTCTAGGAGCTAGTAGAGCCACTCGATGGTGTAAAAACCATTGGATGCAAGTGGATCTACAAGAGAAAGAGAGGAATAGATGGGAAGGTTGAGACCTTCAAAACGAGGCTTGTTGCGAAGGGGTATACTCAGAAAGAGGGTATCGATTATGAGGAGACCTTTTCATCGGTAGCCATGCTTAAGTCTATCCGAATTCTCTTATGCATAGCAGCTCATATGGATTATGAGGTGTGGCAGATGGATGTCAAGACAGCTTTCCTTAATGGAAGTCTTGAGGAAAACATCTATATGAAGCAACCAGAGGGATTCATTGCTAAGGGCAAAGAGCATCTTGTATGTAAGCTTAATCGGTCCATTTATGGATTGAAGCAAGCTTCGAGGTCTTGGAACATCCACTTTGATGAGGTAATCCAGTCTTATGGATTTATTCAAAGTCCGGATGAGTCTTGTGTATACAAGAGATATGACGGAAACGTAGTGGTATTTCTTGAACTATATGTAGATGACATTTTGGTGATTGGCAACAATATCATGGTGTTATCAGGCGTAAGGGTATGGTTGTCCAAACAGTTTGATATAAAGGACTTGGGAGAGGTAGGACACATCCTTGGGATCAAGGTTATAAGGGATCGCAGGAAAAGGATGTTGTGCTTATCCCAAGCTTCATACATAGACACGATTTTGGATCGTTTTAGTATGCAGAACTCCAAGAAGGGTTTTCTACCTTTCAGGCATGGAGTTCCTTTATCTAAGAAGATGTGTCCTAGAACATCTGAGCAGATAGAGGAGATGAAGGTGGTTCCTTATGCTTCGGCAGTAGGAAGCCTCATGTATGCGATGCTATGTACGAGACCAGATATCTGCTTTGCCGTGGGTATGGTCAGCAGATATCAGAGTAATCCAGGACAGGGACATTGGACTGCGGTAAAGCATATATTGAAGTACCCGAGAAGGACTAGAGATTATATGTTGGTTTACTGGGCAGACCAATTACTCCCTGTGGGTTACATGGATTCCGACTTTCAATCTGATTGGGATAACAGTAAGTCTACCTCAGGTTTTGTGTTTACTTTGGGAGGTGGAGCCATTTTATGGAGGAGTGTCAAGCAGAAATGCATGGCGGACTCTACCATGGAAGCTGAGTATGTGGTCGCCTCTGAGGCGGCCAAAGAAGTTGTATGGCTCAGGAACTTCCTGATGGACTCGGATGTGATTCCTAGTTTGCCCAAAACTATCACAATTTATTGTGATAATAGTGGTGCAGTTGCAAACTCGAAGGAACCACGAGCCCATAAGGCTAGTAAACACATAGAGCGCAAGTACCACCTGATACGAGAAATCGTAAAGAGAGGAGAAGTTGTTATGGCCAAGATTGCATCGGAGGATAACCTGGCAGATCCTTTCACTAAGGCCCTTCCGGCGAGAGCTTTTGATAGGCATGTGGAGGGAATGATGATCAGATGTATGGCAGTATGAGGACAACATAGTCTTTTAGTATAAGTGGGAGATTGTAGGGATGTATACTGAAAAGTCTACCTTTTGTATGAACATCTTTATTTTGAAATAAGAATGACATGATCATTGTTTGCATATTTTTATGGTTATGCAATA
The DNA here is from genome assembly GCA_025175895.1 of Wurfbainia villosa. Lineage (NCBI taxonomy): Eukaryota > Viridiplantae > Streptophyta > Magnoliopsida > Zingiberales > Zingiberaceae > Wurfbainia > Wurfbainia villosa. Next base: position 67,564,772 of record CM046002.1, read on the forward strand.
TTGTCTAATATTTTACATTGTAGATAACATGGTGTGTGGTATCACATGAGAGATCATGTTATCGGTCCCTTGAAAAGTATAAGTAAAGGCTCACAACCGAGATGACTTTGGACAAACCATTGGAATGGTTGTAGTGTGATTTGGTATTGGTTTGTCTTGACCATAGAATCACACTAGTGCACTTTGTGTGTATTGAGCAGGATCGACTTAGAAGTGATTCGATTTATTGTTGACTACATAATCGAATCGGACCTCAGATATTATATTGTACATGCTCTTAATCTCGATATAATAATGGGCACATATACTTAGTAGTCATCTCTTTGATTTATCAATGGGCGAGATTTATAGATTAAATCGATAGGCTCGGTAAGTTGGGAGATGATATTATTTATATGGTGTGTCGTTGATTATAGGAGGAAACCGTGTCCTATATATTAGGATGATGATGTCCCCTTGAGGAGCTCATAAGGTTCATCATGTAAACCCTACAGGTGGACTTGGTCCGGCATGATGAAAAGGTTGAGTGGTACTACTCAAGGAGTTAGATGTTGATTAATTAATGGTCAGTAAATTAATTAATCGACGGACATTCGAGATCTTAAACACGGGGAGAAAATGTACAAATAATATATGGAGCCCATATTATCATATGGGGGTTGGTGAGGTAGATCAATGATAATCCTTTAGTGGATTGGATTGTCATTAGTGGATCAGACTTTATGTGGGCTTGATCCATGGGTGGCCAAGATCCAACTCCTCCTCATGGTCCCTAATGTATCCTATTAACACCTCATGAAGCTTCAATCCAATGGATAGAAACAAAATTCTAAGATCCATAGGTAGAGATTAAATCTCTAAGATCCGACGGTTGAGATTAAATCTCTAGATCCGACGGTTGAGATTAAATCTCTAGAACCAATGGAGGAGATTAAATCATGACTTATCCCTAACTCTATAAAAGGAGGGCAAGGGAGTTGGCGTGAAGATCATCAAGAGAGCTTGGGTTTTTGGAGTTGGCGGCAAGGGCTTAGGAATTAGGGTTTGGGCTTGGGCGGTACCAAATAAAGAAGGTAATTCCTTTTCTTCATCTTTCTTCAAGGTGGCCGGCGTCCAGCTTGTTTTCCAGCCCTCTTCCAGCCTTTGGCCGGCGGCCAAGCCTCTCTTCTCCTTCTCCTTAGGTGGTGGAAACAAGATATAGGGCTTCCCTTGGTGTCTTGGTTGTTTTCCATCATCTTCTCCTCCTCCTAGTTGGCCGGCGGCAAGGAATTGTTTTGTTCCTTGTTGGTTGGTTTTAGGGAGGAGAAGAACCTTGTTTCTATTCTTCCTCTTGCTTTGGAAGAGCAAGGAAGGAAGATTTGTGATCTAGGAGCTTCGACTTTTGGTAGATCGTCGTCCACACGACGTCCAAAAGGAGGAAGGTCATACATTAGAAGATCGAGAGGTATACCTATTCTTCTTTCTCTTTTTGTGACTTGCTTGTTTTTGTTTTTCAATTATAAGAATGTTATAAATCCGTATATGGCTAAATAATACTTGGATCCCGAGCATAAACACGAAAACCGGCGATTCGGACATCGTCTATTCCGCGGCTACTCGTAGAATAGAGGTTGGTCGGTTGAACAACTTGTTTGTTCAAGTGACCTCTCTAAACGAATAGCACGACGATGACTTGGTTGCTTTGGCAATCCCTTTTGTCTAGGATTAAATTTTTTTTAATCCGGGGACATAGAAGGGATTGCCATGATCAAGCAACCGAGGTGAAGTGGAAAGCGAAGTTTCCCCTCATGAACTCGATAAGCAAAACCCTTCAGGGAGGAGATTAGATGACCGAAGCAACATCAAGAAGAAGCTTCAACATCCGGTCAAGATGAAGAAGCTCAAAATCAGATTCCGGCCTCCATTGACTTAGATAACTCAAACACTGTAATTCAAAATCAAAATAATATTATATGTTTTGAGTGTAGGGAATTTGGGCACTATAAGAGTAAGTGCCCAAAGAAAGTCAAGAAGACTCCTCCGGCACCAAAACCTTGAGAAAATCAAAGGATGTCGGTGCCCCGACAATTAAAAGCTAGAAGCAACTGATTTGCTTCAAATGCCGGCAATCGGGACACTATCGGAATCAATGCCCAAAGGGGGAGAAGAAGACTCAAAGGGGAGCTTCACAAGTAGGGGGAGCCTCTAAGGTAAACCCTAAGGTATATTGTAATGCTCTTTCTTTAGCTAAAAGTCAAAAGCATGCTTTTAATTCTCTTGCTATCTCTCATGAAAAGCATGTTAGAAATGACAAATATTTTTGTTTAGGAGCTAAAAGTGTCCACTTAGGAAATAAGGAGAAATTTGGGACTAATGTCCCTAAAAATATTTTATCTAAGGACAAATCTAGGTCAAATAATTCAAGACTAATTCTACCTAGGGAGACAATTAGAAAGGTGCAAGAGCACCAAAGTTTTAATCCCAAATGGACAAGGCATATGCCTAGGAAGAACATTGCCTAAGGATTAAATCAAAATTCTAAAATTGGGCAATTAGAATTGGAAAACCAAGCCTTGACCTCAAGGCTTGAAAACTTGAGAAGACCCTTAGAATCATGCAAAATCAACTAAAAGGGTCAAATGGTCAAAGTCAAGAGTCTAGGACCAAGAGTCAACACCTAGGGCCAAAGAGAGAAAAGGCAACCAAGGGAAAGAAGGGTTTGGGTCACAAACCTAAGCCTAAGGTGGCTTATCATAGTGTTCCATTTGATTATGGAACACAAACTAGGTCTAGGAAGACTAAGGTCAATAGGGAAGTCATCCCTAGAGTTGACCAAGGTATGTGCCTAGTGGCTAGGGTTTCAAGGAAACCTAGGGAAGCCACTAAGAAGGTTGTAAGGGGAGTTACCTCTAGAGTCAACCTAGGTAAGACCACAATGACCAAGGCTAACAAGCCTAGATGGGTCATTAGGAGGGTATCTAGGGAGGTCATCCCTAAGGAATACCTAGTTAACCCTAGGAGCTCAAATAGGTTTTGGGTTCCTAAGAGCGCGATTGATCCACGCTAGATTGGTTTAGGGTGTGCCAACCTTGATTGGATGGGTAGTTAACTCAACTATGGTAAAGGTGGCATTTTAGGACATTTTCAAGGTTATGGATACCTTGGAAATAGAATTGATATTATGATCCTAAAAGATTTTAGGATGTGCCAATACATTTTTGGGATTATGAAAAATCAATTAAATTGACACAATTTAGGATTAGAGGTCAGAGTGTGTCATTTTGGGTTTTTGGCACACTTGGGAGAAAATTGGTATTATGGTAAAATATACTTAATTATATCAAATGACAACTAATGTTAAATTTTAGGTATTATTATACCTATATCTGTTATTTGCCATGCTTTATTTGCCATATAACATGTCATGACATCATATTTATTTTTAACCATTTAAAATATCATGATCATGTTTAGGGTTAGGTTAAATGACATGTATGCTTAGATTATATCATATGTCATGACATCATGATCATTGGCCATGCTTTATTATGCTATCATTTATGTCATGATCATACTTCATGCATTTAAATTAATGAAAATTAGTTTAAGGACTTTTGCATGACTTGAAGTCCCATTTATAAGGAAATCAAGTAGTGTTGCCTTAGAAATTGCATGAGGCCCTAGTGTTGGATCGAGAAGCGTTGCTAGAGGGGGGGTGAATAGCGATCGTAAATCTTTTCGACATTTCGTTCGAGTAGATAATTAAATGAGTAAGAGCAGCAGAAAATAAAGAGACACATTTATTTTTACTTGGTTCACAACCCAGCGGTTGCTACTCCAAGGCCCTATCGGTCATAGACCGCGTACGGAGGGCAAAGCACTATAACGTCTCCTCCTCGTTGGAGGTAGGAGACAACGATCACAAAACTGAAAGTATGAGGATGAGGCAACAAGCCTACCTCACCTCGTTACGATTAAAACAAAGAATACAATAAAAACAATTACTTGCTACTGCTGCCGATGAAGGATATTTGAACTTGTCGTCGCGTCGGCGTTATGACGGCGTTGGAGTGTTGGCGTTGTAGGAGCACTTGAGAATAAACTTGATGTAATTTGGAGTTGGAATCCTCCCCTCCTTTTATAGATTTTGGCCTCTGAATATGTCTCCTCTTTTTTTGGAACAGATCACGAAGTTGTATAATTTTTATCGCGAAGTGGCCGCGTCAAACCTTATCCATTTTGACCTAGTGCAAAGGCTGATTCGTCGCCATCAGTCGACTGATGACTCCCATCAGTCGACTGATGAGCATCAGTCGACTGCCCAATGTCCAGCAATCGACTGTCAGCCTGACCACTTCCCTGCAGTAAGAGGTTAGCTCGGAAAATGATAAATGCGATGGTTTCTAACCGTCCGATCTCGACCTAGACCTTCCACAGGAAGTCTTAGTCAGATCGCCTCCTACGGTCATCCCTGTAAAGAGGACACTACCTTACAATCTCTCACTCACACGAGCTTTCTTCGATACTTACCTTGTAGCTCTCGCTTTCGGCCTTCCACTCAATTCCTTCGGCTCCCTCCGAAGTCACTCGAGTGTCGCCCAACCACCGCGGCTTCCTTCGAGTGTCGCTAGCCTACAGCTCCAGCTTTAGTACTTTTCTGCACACTCGATTTAGCTCGTGAGATAACGATGTAAACTTAACTTTGTGTCTTTGCCATAATCAAAACACAGGTTCGATTATCTAGTGCCCCTGCACCAACACTTAGATTAGGATAACCAAAAACCTACATCTCACATCTAAATTGACATGTATGTGTATTTAAACACTCTAGATACATGTGAGATGCTAGGATATGAGTTAAGTTCAAGGTGTATAGTTTTTGCATCTAGATGAACCTAAACTCATCATTGAGCCCAAGGAACATGATTCAATATAGGTTTTCAAAAATATTTTTAAATCATTTTAGAAAACCATGGTGAAGTCTATCTTTTGATAGCAATCACCATTGATGAAGTTGATACAAAGTAGGGCCAAAACATTGAAAATTTCAATGGTTTTGAATTTTTCGTCAATTTCCCTATTTTATGAGTAAAATCATTTTCAAATATTTTTCACCCATTGTATATGTCAAAAGTATTATACGTATGAATTTTCATGATTTTTTGATATACGTATATTTATTTATGCATTTCTGAAACTCAACTCTAATAACTGAAAATCAAATTTTTTTTCAGTTATCAGTCTAGTGCCCTTGGTGGCAGTCGACTGATGGAGACGGAAGTCAACTGATCTATGATAAAGTCGACTGTCAAGGCTGATTTTGAGAAAACAAGGTTGTTTATCTCATTTTCAGCCATGGTAAAGGTACCCTAACCACTCCTAACCCTAGAATATGCTTTGGGAAGCATTAGAAAGGGTGAAAATCCATTGGATATGGATTAAGAGAGTTGTTTAGGGTTTGTATCAAATTTAAGGTGTGGAGAGTTCATGTTTGAACTTTGAACCTTATTTTTGATGATTTAGATGTAACACCCGTAAAATTTCTAGCAATTTTACGAGAGTTTTTGGCTTTACAATAATGGGCTTGATGTGGGCTTTTTTTTCGAAAAATAAAAGAAAATAGCCAAAAAGAGATGCAAGGCCTAGGAATTGAACCCCAAACCTCTAGAGATAGCCAAGCCCTATAGATGCACCCACTAACCAGAAGCCCAATAGGATTATATCATTAGGGGAAGAGGGGAAATTGTAGATAAGTGTGATGAGGGTAAATGAAGAGGCATGGAAAAGAGAAGAGAAACTTCTCTTCCTCCCTTTATAAAGAAGAGTGAAAGTCCCATTTGGCCACTTCTTCTTCTTCCCTCTTCTCTTCTTCTTCCTCACCGAGCTCCCTCTTCATCTTCAAGCAAGGAGAAAGCTAGGTGGCTTCCATTAGGTCATCTCCCAAGCAAAGCGAAGGAAGTAAGATTCCCTCACCTGCATTATATTAGCTTTGTAGAGCTTTGTAGGTCATGTACATGAAAGAAAGATGGAGTTCATAGCCTTATATGTTTCGTCCAACCAAGGAATTTAGGGTTAGGGTTTACATGAAAATGAATCTAAGGATATGATCATAGATTGTAGGCTTCAAGTAGGAATTTTTAGGTGCCAAAAACCCAAGTTCATGGCCATATATGTTTCGGCCAACCAAGGAAATTAGGGTTAGGGTTTGCATGAAAATGAATCTAAGGATATGATCATAGATTGTAGGCTTCAAGTAGGAATTTTTAGGTGCCAAAACCCAAGTTCATAGCCCTATATGTTTCGGCCAACCAAGGTCTTGAGGGCTAGGGTTGCATGAAATGCTTCTAATGAAACTATGCTAAGTTGTATCCTTCATGAAGGAATTTTAGGTAATAAAAATCCAAGCTTGAGCCCTTACATGTTTCGGCCAACCAAGGTATTTAGGGCTAGGGTTACATGAAAATGCTTCTAATAAGACTAGGATAAGTAGTATGCTTCATGAAGGAAATTCTAGGTAACAAAAACCCAAGCTTGAGCCCTTACATGTTTAACCAAGGTATTTAGGGCTAGGGTTGCATGAAAAGGCTTCTAAGAGAAGTAGGAGATGTTATATGCTTCATGTAGAAATTTTAGGTAACAAAAACCCAAGCTTGAGCCCTTACATGTTAACCAAGGTATTTAGGGCTAGGGTTGCATGAAAAGGCTTCTAAGGGAAGTAGGAGATGTTATATGCTTCATGTAGAAGTTTTAGGTGACAAAAAAAAATAATACAATGTTTGATACCTTACATGTTTCGGCCAACATTGGTTTTAGGGTTAGGGTTTCATGACGCCCTTATGAAGTTATGTTATGTGTATGAGTTTAATATGTTAGGAAATATGCCTATGTGATGAACATGTTTTATGAGTTAATATGCCATGAATATGCCTAGGAAATATGCCTATGTGATGAACATGTTTTATGATTTAATATGCCATGAATATGCCTATGAAATATGCTTATGTGATGAACATGGTTATGATGTAATATGCCATGAAATATGCCTATGTGATGAACATGTTTTATGATTTAATATGCCATGAATATGCCTAGGAAATATGCTCATGTGATGAACATGTTTATGATGTAATATGCCATGAAATATGCCTATGTGATGAACATGTTTTATGATTTAACATGCCATGAATATGCCTATGAAATATGCTTATGTGATGAACATGATTATGCTTTAGGACCCCTTTAGGGTACTCTTATGTTATGAATGCATGTATGCTATGAAATGACTAAGAGGGAGATGCTTCCCTTTCAAGTAGGGATTAAGAGCTCTCCTTATGATAAGATAAGATGGAGATGCTTCCCTTTCAAGTAGGGATTAAGAGCTCTCCTTATGATAAGACAAGATTGAGATGCTTCCCTGTTTATGTTGGGGATTAAGAGCATTCTTTATGATATGACAAGAAAGAAAGTAATTAAGTATTTTACTTTGTAAGAGGTTAAGTACCCGACCCGTCAGGTGGTCATTAATCAAATCCATAGGGACATAAGAAGACTTAAGAGGTCTTGCCCTGGTAAGACGTAAGAGGTCTTGCTCTAGTAGGTCTGGTGGCTCGCTACCCCAGCCTATTAGGGAACGCGCATTATGTGGTACTTAACCTGGGGCCCCCCAAACAAGTTATGATTATGTTGAAGTATCTATATGTATATGCTTTGAAAAGAAAAGACTTTTTATGAAATTGTGCATGCTTATGTTAAAGTCTATGAATGCTTATGGATATGTACTTTATGCAGGTTTAAGATTTACGATGTTACGGATGCTTATGTTATGAATGCTTATTGTTAAGTTTAAAACGCTTATGATTACGTCCTTTATGCAAGTTTAGATTTTATGATGCTATGAATGCTTATGGTTAAGTTTAAGAATATATTGTGTCTATGTACTTTATGCAGATTTAAGATTTACGATGTTATGGATGCTTATGTTATGAATGTTTATTGTTGAGTTTAAAATGCTTATGATTATGTCCTTTATGCATGTTTAGATTTTATGAAGTTATGATGCTTATGTTCAAGTTAAGAATACTTGTGATTAGGTACTTCATGCATGTCTAAGATTTATAATGTTATGGATGCTTATGTCATGAATGCTTATGTTTAAATTATGCCCTGCTTATATTTAATTATGCTTACCATGCTCATGTAAATTCTATTTGATGAAAGTTTGTGGCTTTTGTGAGTAGGCAAGAATCTTACTAAGCTATATGCTTATAGTTTATGTTGTCCATATACTGCAAATAAAGGAAACCTGGACTAGATGAAGTAGCAGGAGGGGCCAAGTGTGTGTGATAGTGGCATGATGGAGAAAGACCCTGCTACTATCTGCTTATATTACATGCCCAATGAATCCCTTAAGACTTTGCTTCCTCTTATAAGACTTGTGAACCTTTAGCACCATGTTGGATGTTGCTTAATCATTTTACTGCTCAATTTCTTAAGAACTCATGAATGACACCTTATGTTACGCATGCTAATTATGAATATGATATGTGATGTATGTGCAAAAGAAGGTTTAAGTTATGATGACATGTTAAAGTATGTAGGTTGTGAAATGAACCCTATACGTTAGGTTATATAAGAAAAGAAAAAGGGCAACAAGTAGCGCCGCCCTGAGAGCAGATAAGGGCGGGCGTTACAGGTTGGTATCAGAGCGGGTTCACCTTTCCACTATCACACATCAAGCCTCCATCCTGCTATTTCCAAGTAAGTAACTTTATGCATACCTAAGTTTCTTTTATAATAAAGAATGTCTTCTATTTAGATAGAAATAATACCTCATCATGTTTTAGTAAAATGGAATCACACTTGTGATTTAGATAGAAATAATACTTCATCATGTTTTAAGTAGAATGGAACCATACTTGTGACTTAGATAGAAATAATGCCTCATCATGTTTTAGTAGAATGGAACCATACTTGTGACTTAGATAGAAATAATGCCTCATCATGTTTTAGTAGAATGGAACCACACTTGTGACTTAGATAGAAATAATACCTCATCATATTTTAGTAGAATGGAACCATACTTGTGACTTAGATAGAAATAATACCTCATCATGTTTTAGTAGAATGGAACCATACTTGTGACTCAGATAGTAATGATACCTTACCATGCTTTATATGATGGGAACATGTTTCTAACCTAGAAATACCACTAGAAAGGACACCTTACCTTGTTTATGATAAGGAATGTTTAGATGTATTAATATGAGTAGAAATTATAATAATACCTTAATTATTTATTTATCACTTAGATAACATGGCTGGGAGACGTAGTACTAGAGGGAAGGAATCAGCACCCCCACCAGATTTGATGCATGTGGTTACCGAGCTACAACGTCAAGTCACAGAACAACAACAAGTAATTAATGTTTTAATGAACCAGCGAGGAAACCAGTAGTTAGAAATAAAGCAAGGTTAGTCGCCAAGGGTTTTAGTCAAGTCGAAGGATTAGATTATGATGAAACTTATGCCCCCGTAGCTAGACTAGAATCCAACTGAATGTTGTTAGCCTACGCTGCACATCGAGGATTTAAGTTATGTCAAATGGATGTCAAGCCAGCATTTTTTTAAATGGACTTATTAAAGAAGAGGTGTACGCTGGCCAACCCCCAAGATTCGAAAGCCTAGATAAACCCGATCTCCAAGGCACCTTACCGTATGGCGCCGACTGAGTTGAAAGAACTTCAGAAATAGCTACAAGAGTTACTTGACCAAGGATTTATCCACCCTAGTCACTCACCATTGGGAGCTCCCGTGCTGTTCATAAAGAAAAAGGATGGGTCTATGCAAATGTGTATAGACTATCGGGCACTGAACAACGTGACCATCAAGAATAGGTACCCCCTTCCCAGGATCGACGACCTGTTCGACCAACTGAAGGGAGCTACTGTCTTTTCCAAGATCGATCTCAGGTCTGGCTATCATCAAGTAAAAGTAAAGCCAGGCGATATTCCGAAGATGACCTTCCGGACGAGATACGGACATTATGAGTTCGTAGTTATGCCCTTCGGAGTAACCAATGCTCCTACGATGTTCATGGACCTAATGAATCGAGTATTCTCGACCTTCCTCGACAAATTTGTAATCGTTTTCATCGACGATATTCTTATCTACTCGAGAGACCGAGAAGAGCATGTTGAACATCTGAAGACCGTACTACAGATTCTTCAGAAAGAGCAACTATATGCGAAATTCTCCAAATGTGAGTTCTGGCTCAATCAAGTGTCGTTCTTGGGTCATGTCATCTCTAAAGAAGGAATCATGGTAGACCCAATAAAGATTGAAGCTGTGAGGAACTGGAATAGGCCAAGGAATGCGAGTGAAATCAGAAGTTTTCTCGGGCTAGCAAGCTATTACAGAAAATTTGTAGAGGACTTCTCTAGAATTGCAGCCCCTATGACAGCCCTCACCCGAAAGGACCAGCAATACAAATGGACTGAGGACTGTGAGAGGAGTTTTACGGAACTGAAGAGGAGACTAACCAGCGCTCCCATTCTGACTCTCCCTGAAGATAATGAAAGCTTCGATATGTATAGTAACGCTTCTAAACTGGGGCTCGGAGCTGTACTTATGCAAAATGGCAAGGTTATCGCTTACGCCTCTAGACAGCTCAAGGAGCACGAAAGAAATTATCCTACCCATGACTTAGAACTAGCAGCCGTGGTGTTCGCTCTGAAAATATGGAGGCACTACTTATACGGAGCTCGGTGCAGGATTTATACAGACCACCAGAGTCTGAGATATTTCTTCACTCAGAAAGACCTAAATATGAGGCAACGTCGATGGCTCGAGCTAGTCAAAGATTATGATTGTGAGATATTCTATCATCCCGGAAAGGCCAACAAAGTGGCAAATGCACTGAGCAGAAAGTCCGGTGCCGCTTTGATGTCCTTATCAATGCTATCGCAGCCCCTGAAAAGGGAAATAATGAATTATGGAATAGAGATTATTTCTGGACAACTTTCCACCATGGCTATAGCGCCGACCTTGTTTGACGATATATTGGGAAAGCAAGAGGGTGATTCAGACATCCAAAAAATCAAACAGGAAGTCCGGGAAGGAAGGGATAATGGATTCCGCATCGCCGACGGCGGATTATTATACTTCCGGGACTGCCTATGCATTCCGAATGATCTGGAATTACGGAAGAAGATACTCGAGGAATCCCATGGAACACCTTATACCATGCATCCTGGATCTACAAAAATGTATCAGGACTTACGAGATAAATTTTGGTGGTCCGGCATGAAAAGGCATGTGGCTCAAGATCGTCAAGACTGGCCCGACTGCCAGAGGGCTAAGGCGAACACCGAAACCCGGGACTATGCGGCAAATCTACAGATTCCAGAGTGGAAATGGGAAGAAATTTCTATGGATTTCATCACAGGATTACCCAGAACAACAAATGGTTATGATACTATATGGGTAATCATAGACCGGTTGACAAAGTCTGCCCATTTCCTGGCAATTAAGATGACCTATCCGGTTGAGCAGCTAGCTCAATTATATGTCAAGGAAATTATCAGATTACATGGAGTGCCTAAGGCTATTATTTCTGATCGTGATGGCCATTTTACCTCCCATTTCTGGGAATGTGTTCAGAGGGCTCTTGGCACTAAGTTGAGATTCAGCACTGCGTTTCATCCTCAGACCGACGGTCAGACAGAAAGAGTGAACCAGGTGATGGAAGATTTGTTGAGGGCCTGTGCTCTAGACTTTAAGGGGAGCTGGTGTCGATATTTGTGCTTGGCAAAATTTGCTTACAACAAAACTAGAATGACACCCTATGAAGCTCTATACGGGAGAAGATGCAGGTCTCCCATCTGTTGGTACGAGGGTTGTGAAAGGAAGGAAATGGGGCTTCAGGCCGATATTATTGACGATACCACCCGAGCTATACAGAATATCCGTCAGAGAATCGAAACTGCTCAGAGCCGACAAAAGAGCTATGCGGATATGCGGCGTAGACCGTTAGAATTCGAAGTCGGGGACCTGGTATTCCTCAAAGTGGCCCCTATGAAGGGAGTGATGAGATTCGGAAGGAAGGGTAAACTGAGTCCACGCTACGTGGGACCGTATCCGATATTACAAAGGGTTGGCAAGGTAACTTACAAGCTGCCTCAAGAGATGTCAGCTATACACAACGTGTTCCATGTCTCTGTGCTCAAGAAATGCATATCCAGTGCGGACCAAGTGATTGAGCCACAGACTGTACAAGTTCAAGAGGACCTGAGTATGGAAAGTCGGCCTATCCAGATACTGGACCGAGAGGTCAAGAGGCTAAGGAACAAAGAGGTGCCCTTAGTAAAGGTCCTGTGGCAGAATCAACGATACGAGGAAGCTACCTGGGAACGAGAGGAGGACATGAAGCAGAAATACCCAGAATTGTTTTAAGTTTCGAGAAACTTTTACAAGGTATGAGGATTATAGCAGTAAAATTTCTAACAATTTTAAGAGAGTTTTTGGCTTTACAATAATGGGCTTGATGTGGGCTTTTTTCGAAAAATAAAAGAAAATAGCCAAAAAGAGATGCAAGGCCTAGGAATTGAACCCCAAACCTCTAGAGATAGCCAAGCCCTATAGATGCACCCACTAACCAGAAGCCCAATAGGATTATATCATTAGGGGAAGAGGGGAAATTGTAGATAAGTGTGATGAGGGTAAATGAAGAGGCATGGAAAAGAGAAGAGAAACTTCTCTTCCTCCCTTTATAAAGAAGAGTGAAAGTCCCATTTGGCCACTTCTTCTTCTTCCCTCTTCTCTTCTTCTTCCTCACCGAGCTCCCTCTTCATCTTTTGGCCGAAACCCCCATTCAAGCAAGGAGAAAGCTAGGTGGCTTCCATTAGGTCATCTCCCAAGCAAAGCGAAGGAAGTAAGATTCCCTCACCTGCAGTATATTAGCTTTGTAGAGCTTTGTAGGTCATGTACATGAAAGAAAGATGGAGTTCATAGCCTTATATGTTTCCTCCAACCAAGGAATTTAGGGTTAGGGTTTGCATGAAAATGAATCTAAGGATATGATCATAGATTGTAGGCTTCAAGTAGGAATTTTTAGGTGCCAAAAACCCAAGTTCATGGCCATATATGTTTCGGCCAACCAAGGAAATTAGGTTTAGGGTTTGCATGAAAATGAATCTAAGGATATGATCATAGATTGTAGGCTTCAAGTAGGAATTTTTAGGTGCCAAAACCCAAGTTCATAGCCCTATATGTTTCGGCCAACCAAGGTCTTGAGGGCTAGGGTTGCATGAAATGCTTCTAATGAAACTATGCTAAGTTGTATCCTTCATGAAGGAATTTTAGGTAATAAAAATCCAAGCTTGAGCCCTTACATGTTTCGACCAACCAAGGTATTTAGGGCTAGGGTTACATGAAAATGCTTCTAATAAGACTAGGATAAGTAGTATGCTTCATGAAGGAAATTCTAGGTAACAAAAACCCAAGCTTGAGCCCTTACATGTTTCGGCCAACCAAGGTATTTAGGGCTAGGGTTGCATGAAAAGGCTTCTAAGGGAAGTAGGAGATGTTATATGCTTCATGTAGAAATTTTAGGTAACAAAAAAACCCAAGCTTGAGCCCTTACATGTTCGGCCAACCAAGGTATTTAGGGCTAGGGTTGCATGAAAAGGCTTCTAAGGGAAGTAGGAGATGTTATATGCTTCATGTAGAAGTTTTAGGTGACAAAAAAAATAATACAATGTTTGATACCTTACATGTTTCGGCCAACATTGGTTTTAGGGTTAGGGTTTCATGAAACCACCCCCCCTTATGAAGTTATGTTATGTGTATGAGTTTAATATTTTAGGAAATATGCCTATGTGATGAACATGTTTTATGAGTTAATATGCCATGAATATGCCTAGAAAATATGCCTATGTGATGAACATGTTTTATGATTTAATATCCCATGAATATGCCTATGAAATATGCTTATGTGATGAACATGGTTATGATGTAATATGCCATGAAATATGCCTATGTGATGAACATGTTTTATGATTTAATATGCCATGAATATGCCTAGGAAATATGCTCATGTGATGAACATGTTTATGATGTAATATGCCATGAAATATGCCTATGTGATGAACATGTTTTATGATTTAACATGCCATGAATATGCCTATGAAATATGCTTATGTGATGAACATGATTATGCTTTAGGACCCCTTTAGGGTACTCTTATGTTATGAATGCATGTATGCTATGAAATGACTAAGAGGGAGATGCTTCCCTTTCAAGTAGGGATTAAGAGCTCTCCTTATGATAAGATAAGATGGAGATGCTTCCCTTTCAAGTAGGGATTAAGAGCTCTCCTTATGATAAGACAAGATTGAGATGCTTCCCTATTTATGTTGGGGATTAAGAGCATTCTTTATGATATGACAAGAAAGAAAGGAATTAAGTATTTTACTTTGTAAGAGGTTAAGTACCCGACCCGTCAGGTGGTCGTTAATCAAATCCATAGGGACATAAGAAGACGTAAGAGGTCTTGCCCTGGTAAGACGTAAGAGGTCTTGCTCTAGTAGGTCTGGTGGCTCGCTACCCCAGCCTATTAGGGAACGCGCATTATGTGGTACTTAACCTGGGGCCCCCCAAACAAGTTATGATTATGTTGAAGTATCTATATGTATTGTCTTTGAAAAGAAAAGACTTTTTATGAAATTGTGCATGCTTATGTTAAAGTTTATGAATGCTTATGGATATGTACTTTATGCAGGTTTAAGATTTACGATGTTACGGATGCTTATGTTATGAATGCTTATTGTTAAGTTTAAAACGCTTATGATTACGTCCTTTATGCAAGTTTAGATTTTATGATGTTATGAATGCTTATGGTTAAGTTTAAGAATATATTGTGTCTATGTACTTTATGCAGATTTATGATTTACGATGTTACGGATGCTTATGTTATGAATGTTTATTGTTGAGTTTAAAACGCTTATGATTATGTCCTTTATGCATGTTTAGATTTTATGAAGTTATGATGCTTATGTTCAAGTTAAGAATACTTGTGATTAGGTACTTCATGCATGTCTAAGATTTATAATGTTATGGATGCTTATGTCATGAATGCTTATGTTTAAATTATGCCCTGCTTATATTTAATTATGCTTACCATGCTCATGTAAATTCTATGCCATGCTTAGGTTTTTATTACATGGGCATGTTGTTGATTTGTGTTGCTATGAAATACTTAGGCTATTTATGCTAGCATGCTCATGTTTCTAATTGCTTGATGAAAGTTTGTGGCTTTTGTGAGTAGGCAAGAATCTTACTAAGCTATATGCTTATAGTTTATGTTGTCCATATACTGTAGATAAAGGAAACCTGGACTAGAGGAAGTAGCAGGAGGGGCCAAGTGTGTGTGATAGTGGCATGGTGGAGAAAGACCCTGCTACTATCTGCTTATATTACATGCCCAATGAATCCCTTAAGACTTTGCTTCCGCTTATAAGACTTGTGAACCTTTAGCACCATGTTGGATGTTGCTTAATCATTTTACTGCTCAATTTCTTAAGAACTCATGAATGACACCTTATGTTACGCATGCTATAAATGAAATAAGATATGTTAGCATGCTAATTATGAATATGATATTTGATGCATGTGCAAAAGAAGGTTTAAGTTATGATGACATGTTAAAGTATGTAGGTTGTGAAATGAACCCTATACGTTAGGTTATATAAGAAAAAAAAAGGGCAACAAGTAGCGCCGCCCTGAGAGCAGATAAGGGCGGGCGTTTCATAGAGTTCCTATTGGCTTAGGGACTTCCCAAGGACATTGTTGGTGCAATGGTCAAGGGGGAGGTATCCATCATGGGATGATAGATGGTATTTTATCCTCATGAGAGGGAAAAATGGGTTTTTGAGATACCCAATTTGGAAATTGAGAGAGTGTATAGGATTGTCTCTCTTGAGTGATATGAGACTTATCACTAGGAAGATGGTAGGCATCCTAGGTATTTTTGGACCAAGGGGGAGATTGTAAGATCTCATTGGGACATGAGACATTGACCTCCTTGGAAAGATAATCTTTTTGATGTATGTCAAAAAGGGGGAGAAGGTAAAATTACCAATTTAGGATAATTGGTAAGGGATTTGAGTTAGTGGTCTAACTCAATGGTTTGTTTGGTTTTTGTCAAACATCAAAAAGGGGGAGATTGTTGGTGCAGTCGGCCCAGGTCACAATTGACCAGGACTCGAGCTTGACTCGAGATATGTTTTAATGTTCGACAAAAACATATGATAATGTGATTGTCATGGAAAGTCCAACATGGGTTGGCAAGGGAAAGTCCAAGCATGGGTCTTGGCAATGGAAAGTCCAAGCATGGGTCTTGGCAAGGAAAAGTTCAAGCATGGGTCTTGGAATGGAAAGTCAAAGGGGTTTGATATTGGTGGCGTAAAGTCCAAGCGGGAGTCTTGGCAGCATAAGTCCAATGGTTGGCGGTGTAAATTCCAAGCAGAATCTTGGCAGCATAAGTCCAATATGCCTTGGCGATGTAGACACCGTTAGCATGACATAGCCAATGGAAGCACCTGAAAGCTAGCACAATGGATGAACAAGTCATGGATGACTTGGAGGGATCCGAGAGGCGTGAGGCTGACGGAGGTGGTTAGAAGGCTTAGGTCTAGGCTAAGGGTGGTCTAGCAAGTATGGGGGAACCATACTTGGGTTAAAACCTCATGTTTGAGGTGTGCCAGTCGATTGGTGTCATGTGGCAGTCGATGTTGGATATTTGTAATGGCTAGAGGGAGGGTGATTAGCCTTTCTTTGTTTCTACAAATACATTAGCGGAAGCAATACAAATACAAATACGAATAAGAATAAGAAACAAGAAAAACAATGCTAACACCCGATGTACATGGTTCGGAGATGACGCTCCTACTCCACGGTAATCCGTAAGGTGGATTAGCCCTAGCCAAGCTTCACTATATCCTCCTTTGGATGAACCAAGGTGGAGAAACCTTGTATTACAATGCACTCCTCTTCTTTACAATGATGGAAGATGAAGACTAGAGAAGAGGAGGTTTAGAATCACAAAAACACTTGGAGAAAGCTTGGTGAGCACAAGGGTGTAGTTAGGAATGAGAGCACTAACTTCACCAAGCTCCCCAAGGCCCCTTCTTATAGAAGAAGGGCTGTTTTTCCCGTTGGGCTTTGATCGGTCGACTGATGATCACCATCAGTCGACTGCCATCGAAGCTAACGGCTTCTGACAAAGTCGATCCACGGGGATTCGCAGCCGCCATTTCCAATGGGAGGCCTATAAGTCGACTGATCACCTCATCAGTCGACTGATGAGGCGATCAATCAAGTGATCGCCGCGAGGAGTCGAGTGAGACTCCATTCTATGCCCATTTTTGACTCGATCAGTCGACTGCCTGGATTGGCGATCGGTCGATTGCCCCATCACGATCAACGACCAAGCGGTGACCGATAGTCGGTTTCATCCCGACTCACGAGCACACGACCGATCGATACATCATATCGATCGATACTAGTCAAGTATGAATAATTCATACTTGAATTGACTCCCTATACCTAGACTTGACCTTCCAACTCTTCCTTCAGCCTTGCACCCACCTTCAAGAGTTTCCTTCGGCCTCGTCATGTCTTGGGTTGTCAAATGTTTGGACTTTATGCCGCCAAGACTACAAGCTTGGACTTATGCTGCCAAGACTTTACTTTGGACTTCCTTTGCCAAGGTTCACTTGGACTTTACGCTGCCAAGACTCCAAGCTTGGTCTTACACTGCCAAGTCCATCCCTTGGACTTCCTTTGCCAAGGTTCACTTGGACTTTATGCTGCCAAGACTACAAGCTTGGTCTTATGCTGCCAAGTCCGTCCCTTGGACTTTCCTTGCCAAGATCATACTTGGACTTCTCTTTTACCAAGTCTTCATCCTTGGATTTCCCCGTCACTTAAACATGTGCACAATTAGATCACAAAGTATTGCCTAACTTAGATGATTTAACCAAACATCAAAACATATATAAATGCTTGGGGCATTGTTGCACCAACAATCTCCCCCTTTTTGATGTTTGGCAAACATTTAAGTTAGGTCTTTACATAATCATAATATGAATTCTAACTTAAACATTCCTTCTCCCCCTTTGACATGCATCAAAAAGAGAAGGATTCATAAATTTTATGAAAGAATTAAAGTTTGTTGTATCTTGGACTAAGGTATAAGATTGATATTAAGCTCCCCCTTAATCCAAGATATGCTTCATGATGTGTGAATAACATTTGAAGAAAAGCATAGCAAAAGTTCGAAAGTTAAGTCCTAACTTTGCACCAACAATGTAAGTTTGGGGCTGAAAAAGATATATTTTATGAAACTCCCCCTAAAACACTGCATTAAGCAATCCTAAAAGTTTGTTTATACTCAATATTATCATGCTATAGTTTTAGGACATCAAAGATACACTAAATATCAGAAAATGGAGCTATTTATCAGAAAACCACGATTGTATCGATCATTTGGTTGTTGAACGATCATTACTACCTGAAATCCGAATTTCATCCTTTTTAGCCCAATTTCAGAAATCCATTAAAAATTTAGAAATTGTGAAAAATCATGAAATTTGGCGTACACATTTCTGGAATCATTATCTATCAAGGAAAAATAATTTGAAAATTTTATCTTTTCCAAATTCCAAGATTGATACAAACTTGGAAACTAACAAAAGTTCTAAAAATTTGACAAACTTTGTATCACTTTTGTCTTCCTCTTGAAAACTGTTTTTCAAAATATGATGAACATAGTTTAAAATATATATGATTTGGAATTTCCAACCATGTTCTTAGAGCTATGTATTCATTACTTGAATACAAGCCTTCCCAATGATTGGTCCATGAAGTATTCATGTTTATAGGTGTGTCATTGGCTCATAGTAATACATCATAACAAGCATGATGAGACAAGTACACCTTCCCTATCATCTCGCATGTTCCTAAGTGTCTCAATACAAAAATCAAGGTTTCTAAAGGCTTTTTGTGAGATGCATCGAGGTATAAGGTTAAACATTATGAATATGGGATCATGCAAACCTAGAATTTTACTCTACAAAGCACATACCAAGCTCTCTCCTTAATGATGAAAATTCGGTTTCCGAAAGAGCTTTGGTTAAGATATTGTCAAGGTTAGACTTAGATTCTACATAATTAAGTTCAATGTCTCCTCTTACCACATGATCTCTTATGAAGTGATGTTTCACTTCAATGTGCTTGGTCCTAGAGTGATGTACCGGATTTTTGGTCAAGTTGATGGTACTCACATTGTCACAATAAACTTTAATATTAGAGTAGTGTAGCTCATAGTCCTCAAGAGTATGTCTCATCCAAAGTAATTGAGCTACACAACCACCCATAGCCACATATTCGGCTTCGGTGGTTGATAAAGCAACACAATGTTGCTTCCTACTACTCCAACTAACTAGGGAGGACCCAAGAAATTGGCATCCACCACTAGTACTCTTCCTATCCAATTTGCAACCGGCACAATCGGAATCGGTATATCCAAGCAACTCAAAAGACCTAGTCCTAGGATACCAAAGTCCTACATTTAGGGTGCCTTTAATATATCTTAAAATTCTCTTAACGGCTACTAAATGTGATTCTTTGGCACAAGATTGGTATCTTGCACACATACCTACCACAAATAAGATATCGGGTCTACTAGCGGTTAGGTATAGTAGGCTACCAATCATACTCCTATAAAGTTTAAGATCAATTGATTTACCATCATGATCACTATCTATTCTAGTGCTAGTGGCCATAGGAGTGGTTACAATTTTGGCATTTTCCAAACCAAATTTCTTGATCATTTCATTTGCATATTTGGTTTGATAAATATGAATCCCTTCATTGGTTTGCTTGACTTGTAACCCTAGGAAAAAGTTAAGCTCTCCAACTAAACTCATTTCAAATTCATTCTCCATGTTTTTTATAAAGTCTTGAAGAAGATCATCATTTGTTGACCCAAAAATAATGTCATCAACATATACTTGGGCTATTAAGATATCCTTTAATGTTGACTTTATGAACAAGGTTTGATCTACTTGGCCTCTTCTAAAATCCTTAGAAATTAAGAAGGATGACAATCTTTCATACCATGCCCGGGGAGCTTGTTTTAACCCATATAACGCTTTCCTAAGCTTATATACGTGGTTTGGATAATCTAGGTTTTCAAATCCGGGTGGTTGTTCTACATATACTTCTTCCTTCATATAACCATTTAGGAATGCCGATTTAACATCAATTTGATAAAGTTTAAATCTCATATAGGAAGCATATCCTAAAAGAATTCTAATAGACTCTAACCTAGCAACCGGGGCATAAGTCTCATCATAGTCAAGCCCCTCAACTTGATTGAATCGCCTAGCAACCAACCTAGCCTTATTTCTAGTGATCTTTCCTTGGTCATCTAGCTTATTCCTAAAGACCCATCTTGTAGTAATTATGGTGCTATCATTTAGTCTAGGTACTAACTCCCATACTTGACTCCTCTCAAATTGAGCCAATTCATCATGCATTGCCAAAATCCAATCCGGATCATGTAATGCATCATTGATCGATTTTGGCTCAATTTGTGAAATAAGAGCTACTTGACTAGTAGGAGCTCTATGAAATGACCTAGTTCTTACTCCTTGAGATAGATCTCCTATTATTTGGTCAAGTGGATGATCTTGATGAGTTCTTAGGGTTCTAGAAGGGGTTTCAAATTGATCATTGTTATCTTCTACCCTCCTTTCATCATCGGAATCTCCTCTTCCTCCCCCTTGATCATTACCCCTTATGGTTAAATTTTGAAGTTTTTGGGTAATGTCTTGATTATTGTCATTAATATCCTTATCAATGGAGGACTTTCTAGGGTAGGTACTAGTGGTTTCATCAAATTGAATATTAGAGGACTCCTCAATCCCTTGGGTTCTCTTATTGTAGACTCTATATCCTCTACTCGTGGATGAGTATCCAACTAGAATTCTCTCATCCGCTTTGGATTCAAATTTTCCTAAGTTATCTTTGGTGTTTAAAATGTAAACTTTACATCCAAAGACTTTGAAATAATGAATTGTGGGAATAGTCCCATTCCATAATTCGAATGGTGTCTTTTCTAAAAACCTATGGATTTGAACCCTATTTTGGATATAGCAAGCGGTATTAACCGCTTCCGCCCACAAGTAGCTAGGTAGAGAATATGCATTAAGCATAGTCCTAGCCGCCTCTTGTAGGGCACGATTTCTCCTTTCCACCACCCCATTTTGTTGGGGTGTTCTAGGACAAGAGAACTCATGCTTGTACCCTTTCTCTAAACAAAATTGTGAAAATTTAGAGTTCTCAAATTCACCACCATGATCACTACGGATCTGGTTGATTTTGAGACTCTTTTCATTTTCAACTCTTTTACTAAATCCTATGAGTATTTTTAAGGTATCATCCTTATGTTTCATAAAATAGACCCAAGTATACCTAGAAAAATCATCTACTATGACTAAACAATATTTGTTACCATTTAAAGAAGGAGTACTATGGCAATCAAATAAGTCAAGATGCAATAGTTCTAACGGTAAAGAGGTATTAGTTAAGGTTTTACCTTTGTGTGATGCCTTTTCTTGTTTTCCTTCTTGGCATGCATCACACATTTTGTTCTTGACATACTTGATCTTTGGTATCCCTTTGACCAACTCCAATTTGGCTACCTTGGCTATGTTTTTCATATTGATGTGCCCCAATCTCCTATGCCATAGCCAACTTTCTTCTTCTTTTGCAACAAGACACTTAGTAGAAATGTTAGAAGCATATGAAAGATCAACATAATAAATATTTGATTTCCTATATCCAACTAACATACAATCATTTAATTCCTTGTGTCTAATCATGCATTTAGAAGATTCAAAAGAAATATGGTAGCTTGCATCACAAAGTTGACTAACACTTAATAAATTAAATTTCATTTTTTCAACTAGTAAAACTTTGTGAATGACAATTTTGGGGGATATCTCAATTGTACCTCTACCTAATATCTTGAGTTTTCCACTATTTCCAAAGTACACCTCTCCCTTCTTCACATACTTAATTGTGGATAACTTGCTCACATCCCCGGTCATATGTGTTGAGCAACCGCTATCCACAATCCACATACCTTGCTCTCCTACCTAAATCACATGAAAAACACAAGCTTTTGGTACCCAAACATTTGGACCGGTAACATTAAGTAAAAACTTCTTAGGTACCCATGATTTCTTAACCTTACCCTTAGTGGTTGCTTTTCTATTAATCAATGAGATATAAGCAACTTCTTTTTCTTTTGGCTTATATCCTAAACCGGCCTTGTTGTAAACGGCTCTTTGTCGGCTAAGGATCATGTCAAGATATTTTGAGCCATTCGTAAATTTCTCTAAGCATGCCTTTAGGTCACTAACCTCATCCTTAAGTTTGTCATTCTCTTCCTTAAGTATGCAAGAATCAACATGTGAAGGTTTTTCATTCCTAATGGCCTTTAGTTCTACTTTCATGCTTCTAACCTTAGATTTAGACTTATCTAGAGCCTCTTTAAGATAAGCAATTGATTTATAAAGAAGCTTAACTTTAGGAGAATTCATTACCTCATCATCACTAGATGACGATTCATCACTTGAAGAGTCTTCTTCTTGACTTGATGTATCGGAGTCATCTCCTTGGGCCATGAGTGCCACATGGCGTGTGATGTGGCAAAGCTCATCATCGGAGGAGGAATCTTCAACACTCGGTGTGTCCCATGTGGTTTGAGCCATCATGGCCTCCTTCTTCTTCTTTTCCTTCTTATCCTTCTTTTTCTTTTCTTTTTCCTCCTTCTTCTTTAGCTCCGGGTAATTTGGCTTTATGTGCCCCTTCTTATTGCAAGCATGGCAAATCACATTATTATTAAAATTTGAATTACCACTAAACTTACCTCTTGAAGAATGGGACCCCTTCCTTGCTTCTCTATTCTTGAAGTCCTTTGATTTTCTATAGAGCTTCTTGACAAAGTTGGCCATCTCACTAGATGAGTCTCCATCACTACTTGAATCATGCTCCGACTCGGATGATGATAACACTTCTTTCCTTTCTTTCTTCTTCTTTTCCTTCTTTTCAACAAATAGAGCTAAACCTTTTTCCTTAGAGGACATGTTAGTTTTCTCATGCAATTCAAACTCACAAAATAATTCATCAATTTTAATTTGAGAAAGATCCCTAGTTACCTTAATAGCATCAACTATAGAAGTCCATAGAGAAGTTCTAGAAAATGCTTGGAGAATATACCTTACCAAATCCCGGTTGACAACTCGCTCACCTATGATGTGGAGTCCATTCACAATCTCCTTAAACCTTCCATGCATTTGGCTTACGGTTTCATGCATCTTCATTTGGAAGGCTTGAAGTTGTCCAATTAGCAAGTCCTTCTTGGCCCTCTTTGACTCCTTGGATCCTTCATTTAGCTCAATGAGCTTTTCCCATAATTCCTTGGCGGATTCGAAAGGCCCCACCTTGTTGAGTTGCTCCATTGTAATACCACATTGGATGGTGAGTACCGCCTTTGCATTTGATTCAAACCTCCTATTCATTTCCCTTGTCCAATCCTTGCTTGGAATAGGGTTTCCATGTTCATCCACCGGTTCCTCAAAGCCATCTACAATACTATGCCAAATCTCAATATTACTCATTAGATAATACTTCATCCTACCTTTCCAATACGCAAAGTGAATCCCATCGAAGAGCGGTGGCTTGGCGGTGCTATATCCCTCTTGAAGAGTCATTGATGCCTTGGTTGATGGTGAAATCTTCCAAGCTATCCGGGCTCTGATACCACTTGTTGGATCTTTGTAATGGCTAGAGGGGGGATGATTAGCCTTTCTTTGTTTCTACAAATACGTTAGCGGAAGCAATACAAATACAAATACGAATAAGAATAAGAAACAAGAAAAACAATGCTAACACTTGATGTACGTGGTTCGGAGATGACGCTCCTACTCCACGGTAATCTATAAGGTGGATTAGCCCTAGCCAAGCTTCACTATATCCTCCTTTAAATGAACCAAGGTGGAGAAACCTTGTATTACAATGCACTTCTCTTCTTTACAATGATGGAAGATGAAGACTAGAGAAGAGGAGGTTTAGAATCACAAAAATACTTGGAGAAAGCTTGGTGAGCACGAGGGTGTAGTTAGGAATGAGAGCACTAACTTCACCAAGCTTCCCAAGGCCCCTTATTATAGAAGAAGGGATATTTTTCCCATTGGGCTTTGATTAGTCGACTAATGATCACCATTAGTCGACTGCCGTCGAAGCTAACGGCTTCTGACAAAGCCGATCCACGGGGATTCGCAGCTGCCATTTCCAACGGGAGGCCTATCAGTCGACTGATCACCTCATCAGTCGACTGATGAGGTGATCAGTCGAGTGATCGCCGCGAGGAGTCAAGTGAGACTCCATTCTGTGCCCATTTTCAACTCGATCACCGATCCGCTCGATCGGGCAATGATCGATTGCCTCATCGCTGATCGCATGATCAATGATCGATAGTCGTGGTTTCATCCGACTCGCCGAAAGACCGATCACCGATCGATACATCGTATCAGTCGACCGATACTAGTCAAGTATGAATAATTCATACTTGAATTGACTCCCTAGACCTAGACTTGACCTTCTAAGCCTTCAAGAGTTTCCTTCGGCCTCGTCATGTCTTGGGTTGCCAAATGCTTGGACTTTATGCCGCCAAGACTACAAGCTTGGACTTATGCTGCCAAGACTTTACTTTGGACTTCCTTTGCCAAGGTTCACTTGGACTTTATGCTGCCAAGACTCCAAGCTTGGTCTTACGCTGCCAAGTCCATCCCTTGGACTTTCTTTGCCAAGGTTCACTTGGACTTTACGCTGCCAAGACTACAAGCTTGGTTTTATGCTGCCAAGTCCGTCCCTTGGACTTTCCTTGCCAAGATCATACTTGGACTTCTCTTTTACCAAGTCTTCATCCTTGGATTTCCCTGTCACTTAAACATGTGCACAATTAGATCACAAAGCATTGCCTAACTTAGATGTTTTAACCAAACATCAAAACATATATAAATTCTTGGGGCATTGTTGCACCAACAGTCGACTGGCATGAGTCAACTAGGGTTGAGGAGGGCGATCGATGCAATCGACTAATCTTGTGGATCGGTGCTCGGGGGCACGCCGACTTGGATCGCTGAGGTTAGCAATCGAGTGGAGGCTCGACCAGTCGACTGATGGTCATGATCAGTCGACTGATCATGGATCTGTTGGACTTTTCCAGTGTGGATCTTGTCGTTGTCTCACGACAACAGTGGCATCAGTCGACTGATGGTCCCGAGCAGTTGATTGATCGCCATTTTCTAGCCCAGGCAGAAGCTTTAAATGGAGCTCGTGGAGAAGAAAAAAGCATCCGGTTCTTGAGCATCCTTGGGGCGATTTGTTGCTGCAAATCAGGGTCTCCAAGGTCATTCTTCAAGCAACCAAAAGCAAGCAATCTAAAGGCATTTGTAAAGTGTTTTCTTTACTTGTATTGCATTGTATTTCATATTGTATTTGCTTGTTGTATTTAGTTTATTGTTGTAAACTATTGTATTAGCTTTGTCCACCTCTGGATTTTTCCGAGGTGTGTTTATTAGTGGTTGTGTGTCCATCACTAGAGCTCGTTGAGCTCAACCGTAGAGTAAGAACCGTTCGGTTTCGAACCACGTTAAATATTTATGTTGTATTGTGTTTGTCTTATTTCGTTATTGTTATTTATTATTATTCTACTGCGCGCTAATGAAATTGTGTAAACGAACACAATTGAATTCCATTGACGAACGAGAATGAGCTATTAACCCCCCCCCCCTCTAGCATTCCAACGATCTCCTACAATGAGATGTGAGCGAAAACTATTCCTAAAACCCTATATGTTTCGCTCACATCACTTCCCCCAGACTTAAATCTTTGCTTGTCCTCAAGCAAACCTCAGTGTCATGAAATTTAAAAAGACATTGTTCCATACTTAGCATGTTAACTAAATTTATTAAGTGGTATTTACAATCAAAGCAAATAAATATGTTCTATAAATTCACTAAGTTAGCTCCTCGTGCTCGTGCTAAGAGAATAATTCTTAGGGGATGCCCATTCCATGATGAGTTAAGTCATCATCCCATAGCTTTCCTAAGGTCTCCGGCTCTTAGGCACTTACCTGCCCAAAGTGAGGGTCGTTCCCTAGATCTAGCATAAAGTCTCAAAGGCGTGCTCGGTATTGAGAGAAATTGGTAGGTGTTTCCCTAGTAACCTAACTCGGTCTCAAAGGGGAACCTAGCCATTTCCACCTACTATAACTGTTTTTTATCCCTCATAATCTTCTCTCTCTCTCTCTCTCTCTCTCTCTCTCTTTTTCTTTGTTTTCTTTTTCATCTTTTTCTCTTTCTCTTTTATTTCTCTTCTCTCTTTTTTTTTCATCTTACTAGGATTTTGATTTTTTCAAATGGGCTTACACAATCCGAGCATCTCCAGTAACTAAAATGCTAAGCCTAGAATCACCTATGGATTCTAAAGTACTAGACTACTGAGATGAATCATAACTAGGTATGTACTAGATTCTCCCTTTCAAAATGTTCAACATGTGTAGGTGTAAAAATCAAAGCTAACCAGTGTAAGTCTAGAACATTCATTAGAGCAAATAAAATAAAATAACATGAGATAAATAAAGTTAAGTTACCTATGGGAACATCTCGTGTAAGTAACCTTTTTTTTTAAAAAAAATACAACTAAGGAAGCTTTATAGATAACAAAAACTAAGTGTTGAAAGAAACTCAACAACTCATGTATAAATAAATGAATGAAAATACCAGAAAAGAAACTACTGCTAGAAAACAAACAAAATAAACTTTGGGGTACCCCCTCCCCCAGACTTAAATGAAAATATACCTCTAGTATGGTGGACGAGGTGGAAAGTCTGGGAGCCTCGGCATCTCGGGATCCTGGGAGAACCTGCTGCTGAGTCGTTGATGTCACATGTACATGTGGTCTATCTGGGAGCTGGTGGATGCAGCGGTTGCTCGGTGCTCCTCCTCCCTGGCCCACTATGCCTACTGGGCATGCATGTGTTGTCGCATCTCCTGGCGATAGGCGGCCTCATCCTGGCGACGAGCAGCCTCCTCCTGGAAGTACATGCGGGCCTTATCATAGAACTCCTCAGCCCGCTGGAAGTGTTCCCGGAAGCCCTGGAACTCCACCTGTGTGTAGGCACTCTGCTCCTCCCATGCTGCCTCTGCATCTGCTGCTCGGTGTATATGTCATTGAGGCGCGATTGGAACTCTGAGAAATCATATGCTGATGTACCTGCATCCTGCTCAAAGGTGGAAAAATGTGGTGGTGCAGGTGCAGACTCATGTCGGCATAGACTAGGTGGGCTCCTATACATGTGTAGACTGGAGGGAGAGTGCTGGAAAGGGGGAGAGATGGGCACCGATGTGGGTGGTCCCTCATGTGGAGGGGACTCCACTATCAGGTCCAAGCGCTAATTGGCGCGTGTAGTGATGGTGGTACGATCAGTGTCGGGGAGCCTAAGGGTCGTCAGATTTTTCTGTACAAAGCATAAAGAGTGTCCTTCTCTCACAATCATCTTCATGGTCATGCACACTCCTAGGTCGATCCTCAGGCTCCCCTCTATACTCTCTAATGTATTGTAATAGTACCCCATCCTATGGCAAATGTGGGTAAGTAGGCCCCTTACATTAATCTCTCCTCGTGCTGCTTTGCCCATCTTCACTAAGTGTCTGATGAAGTGGGACCCTACATCGATGCTGCTCCTTTCTTGTAGCATGTCCCAGAGGCAAAGCAACTCGCTATACACCATCACTCTCCCCACGACCAAATATAGTACTGGCCATGATGTGGTGGAGGTATCGGAAGACGGGGTTTTGGAGGCGCAACGCTTTGGCCCTGGAAGGGTCATAAGCGTGCTCTCCCGTCAACTCAGTCCAAAATATGCGAGAGTTGAACCTAATAGGGATTCTTCTCTCTCCCCCACTCGGCAAGCCAAAGCATGTATTCCACTGGTGAAGGGTCCATTCATGCTCAACGTTAAAAAGCCTAAAAGTTATCCTACCCTCCTCGCTCTCTCTACCCGTTAAAATTTCCACCTCTAAGGAACTCAAAAATTCTAGAACTATCCTAGGGTAGGTTGGGTGGCTCATTCCCATCATCTCTTCCCACCCCATTTTTGCAAATAGGGCTTGAATATCACCCAACAACCCTAAAGACTCTAGCAAATCTTCATCTAAGTACCTAGTAGCAGTGAGTTTACGAGTAGAAAGCATATTATATCTATCTCTATGTTCATTATTGCAAAAAAGAAGAGTGGGTAGGGCGTTACCCTCCTCCGAAGCTTGAGGGGTGTCGACTCTCCTTGTTCGTCGCTCCGAAGCACCGGATCGAGGTACTACATGCTTGGTCCTCCTCATCCTTGCTTCTTTTGGCTTCCATTGAGGTTAGAAGTGCTTCTAGGTGGTGGGGAAGATGAAACCAGATGGCTAGGGCAAGAGCACTTGAAGCACACGGTGCAAATGGGGTGAAAACACACGGCTCGCCCCTTTTAACCTTGCGCGACACAGCCGTGTGAAAACACACGGCCAGGCCATGTGCGCCTCAGGCCTATCGGGCACGATCGTGGGAAAACACACGGCCAGGCCGTGTGTCCCTATTTTTTCGCCCATTTATGCACGACAGTCCGAATTTTCTCATACACTTCGCCGTGTAAGCTAATATGTATTTTATTTTTGCCTAGCAACGTTCTTTTATAGTCCTAATTCTAAATGGGATGGAAATCAAAATTAAAATTAAATAAATGCAGGCAATACAATCAAAGGGAAATCTAAAACTAAACTTGGGTTGCCTTCCAAGAAGCACTTTGTTTAAGGTCGTTTAGCTCGACCACACTCCACTATCAACTTGGCTCTGGAAGTTCAGTGAATCTCCATTCATCCGTCTCGGAAGCTTCATCTGGTGGTTTCGGCTTCATTCTGCTAAACGTGAAGTCGTCGAGGTGGGAGGCTTTATGCTCTGAAAGGCTAAAGAGGATGATCTCCCCATCTACCTCCAGGGAGATCTAGTGTGCCTTCACATATATACACGCCCCTGTAGTTGCTAGAAAAGGCCTTCTCAAAATGATGGAATTATGGGGATCTAGTCTTGTGTCTAGTATGATGAAGTCCGTGGGTATCACGAAATCCTCAATCACCACAGGCACGTGTGCCAGCAAGCCGATGGTTTCCTTGACTGAGTCATCCCCCATATGAATACCAAGATTCACTGGTTGGAGTGCATTCAGTCCCATCATCAGATAGTATGCGTAGGGCATCACACTGACTGATGACCCCAAGTCGCATAGAGCTTCATTGAAGCTCTCCCTATAAATTGAACAGAGGATAAGAAATTCACCGGGATCCTCAAGCTGTAGTGGAGTCTTATCTTCAATTTCAGCTTGGTCAGGTACAGTGGTAATCATGGCTGCACACCCCTTGGCGAATTTGCTACTCTTCCCCACTCCTTCCTCTTTAGCTTGACTCACCGGAGAGCTCTTCACAGGTTGTGACACGGTTTGGGCTATCTGGGCCACTTGCATCTCCAACATCCTGGTGTGACTTGCAAGGTCGTCAATGGTGGCCTTCAAGTCTCTGAGTGATTCTTCAGACTTCTGATGTTGGCGACGAAATTCCTCATTGGCCTTAGTTTGGGTAGCAATGAAATCCTCCATCATCAGTTCCAGTCTGGACTTCTGTGGTCACTGCCCATTGCCCTGTTGCTGCCCATACCCCCTGATGGTTGTGAGTTTCTCGAGTTATTCTTATAGGAGAAATTCGGGTGATTCCTCCATCCGGGATTGTAGGTATTGGAGTATGGGTTGTTGGGTCTTTGGTCGTAGTCCCCAACCACATCAATATGCTCAATCTGCTCCTCTGAGGTTCCCTGCCCTTCATAGTGGTCCTCTCAATACGCTGTCGCTCCCTCTCCAAAGTCAATGACCATGCATGCAGAAGAAGGATTCAAAGATTCGAACTGTCTGCTGAGCGCGTCCATCCTTGCTGCCAAGTGGTCCATGGAGTTGACAGTGTATCGTCCCACTGCAGGCGTAGGTTGACCACGTTTGGAAGCCCATTGATGGTGGTTCTGGGCCACCTCTTCTATCATCTCCTTTGCTTCCTCTATGGTCTTGTTCATCAGTGCTCTTCCTGTAGCAGAATCCAGGGACATCTTCGTGGCATACGTGATCCCATTGTAGAAGATGTGGATCACCAGTCACCTCTCCAGTCCATGGTGGGGGCATTGGTAGAGTAGCCCCTTGTAGCGATCCCAAGCTTCGAATAAGGACTCCCCCTCCTTCTGACAGAAGCTCATGATGAGATGGCGCATGTGAGCAGCCATGCTTGGTGGGAAGTATTTGTTCAAACCGCCATTGCTCTATGTAGTGATGCTCTCAAGGTAGGAGTGAAGTCATGCCTTAGCCTTATCCCAATGAGAATGGGTATGTTTGCACCATGTTAAATAGGATGCCCATTTAGCAATACGTAATTGAACGGTCGAGCAGATTTCTAGAAATGCCTCAAGGTGCCGGTTCGGGTCTTCAGTCACAGCTCCCCCGAATTGACTCTACTGGACCATATGTATGAGTGTCGGTTTCAGCTCAAAGTTATTTGTCGAAATAGATGGTCCAGCTATACTCGTCTTAAATCCACTAGCGCTAGGAGTTGCGTAGTCCCACAGAGGTCGGCTACCTATGTTCACTTCGAATGCAGCTTGATCCTCCATCCTTTGCTGCTCTGCTTTTCGACGATGAAAGGTTCGTTTGATTTCTAAGTCGATTGGAATCAGGCCTTTCGATCCTAAGAGTCTAAGCATACGACAAATCGAGCCACAAAATTTAGGAGTGCTACCTAATCCTAGGAGGCAGAAAATAAAACAATCTAGCTAATAAAACCTAAGATGCAATAAAAAAATGAAAAACTACTGCTAAAAATAAAAATTAAAAACTAAATCTAAATATGGAAAATATAAAACTAAAGTAAATAAAGCAAACTAGAAATAAAATAAAGTAAGTAAATAAATCTAATCCTAAGTCCGATCCAATTTTCCACTGTTCGGTTCTATATCGAATCAATCAGTCCCCGATAACGGCACCAAAAACTTGATGCACGTGAATGCGACCTCAAATCTCTCAATGGAGGTCGTCGAGGACTCGAAGCGCACGCTCGTGCTCAACGCCCTCAAGTGCACGGATGTCATCAAGTAATAAAAGATTATCAATCCCTCAGGGACTGGGATTCGAATATCGATATGTTCAATGGTTGAAATTGTTTGGAAGTAAACTCTAAGAGGTTTCAATTTGTGAGGGATATCGGTGGACTATACTGTATACGGTGTCACACGGAGGAAGAAGGGAGCGCGTCGAAGTCTTCAAAGGTGATTCTAGGACTTCGATTTCGCTTGTGTGTCGTAAAACAATGCTGTCAACTGGTGTTGTCTATACATTTAGCTATGGTTTATGGAAGGGACATCATACACTCTCCCAATGGGTCACTGCATCTACTGGGAGTTATCTCAGTTTTAAAAGGACGGGATAGATGGTACGAGGATGCCGAATCAATCCCTACGATGAACCGTTTCTGGTTCCATCGCATCCTTCTACCCACGGTTATAGGAGATCAGGTTTAGCCCTAGGTTCCTTGTATAAAATCCCCTAAGCACAGCAGGTAGAAAACCAAACAAGCATAGATATAGTATAAACAACTTCCAATTGCCAAATTAAACTCAAAGAAAGAATTTAACGTGAACCAACATGTAATGTGCACACAAGCTACTCCCTAATCCTAGAATCGAAGGAACTACTCCATGTATATAAGGGAGGAATCACAAGGCATGTACATGTTCGAATATATCAGAAATAAAGCGCAGGAACAAGGGATTACAATGCCTTCGTGGTCTCCTCTCCGGCATTGAAGTGCAAGCGTGGACCTCCGGCGGTGTTCTTCCTCCCCATTGTGAATTCCCGAAGCTTTTTAGGGCTTCGGTGTACCATCCTAGCTGTTGTACCTCCCTCCTAGGGTTTGGACGGAGCCATCCTTATATAGACATCACCTCGGACCACTGCAAAATTTGAAAAAAGCCCTAGTCACGCAAATCTGGCGGGCCGCCACATGGCCATGTGTTTCCACACGGTCAGGTCGTGTGCGGCCCTGGGATGGCTGATCTCACCCATTGGACACGGACATGTGTAATCACACGCCCTGGTCGTATCTCACTCTGTGTCTAGCTGCAAAATGTCCTTCTTTTGCTCCGAAAGTGCGCCTTTTTCTCCCAAAATATTGTCCTGCATGCAAAAGTACAAAGAGCAGACCTCCGAACCAGAAAATAGGAAATGCGTGTAAAACAGAGTAACATATGCATGAAACTAACATAAAATGTAATGTGATATGAGCGAAAACTACTCCTAAAACCCTATATGTTTCGCTCACATCACGTGACATAGACACTTAGAATGTATATCAAATGGAACGTACATAACCTAGCATAAAGAGGAAAATGCCTAAGGTATCTTTTGTATAAATGAAACTTACATAGTCTTGCATTTATAAAAGTTGATCAGAAAGAAATGTCATGGATTTAAACATAAGCAACATGTTGTAATAGTGTATAATGCAAAAAAGTAAAAACTAAGTTAAAAAGGTACAGGTCACACGGCAGTATCAGAAGAGAAGGGGAAGGATAGTAATTCAGAGGGAGTACGATCGATGGTACTACCCATATCTAAAAAGCTAAGAGAATGCCAAGGAGGAGGGTAGTCGGCTGCCTTGAATTGGGCAATGCAGTCTTGGAAGCCTCATTGAAGGAAAGCAAAGCCCCTATCCAGAAATAAGTCATTGATAGCAAAAGAGGTCCAGAGGGGTTTTGAAGTTGTACTATTGCTTTCAAGAACTGGTCGAGATTTAAGGATATCCAGTGTGTTCTGTAGGAAAGTGGTCTGGAATTGAAGGGCTGATAATTCTGCTCGATCGTCTTGGGCTTTTATAAGAGAAGATTGTAATTCTCTTTCGATCCGACAATAGGCTTGTTGAAGTGTTGATTCTCTTGTATGGCACTCCTGTATTTCCTTTTTAAGAGTGTCGGTGTATTGAATCTATTGATTGTTTAAATGGCTTATACTGCTGATACCCTAGGAAAAAGAAAATATTAATAGAAAGGGGGGAAGCTCTAAGGAAGTAATATACTAACTTCGTTGATACTGGAAAGTAAGGAATCTGGGAGATCAGGTATGGAAAGTGAGGAAATGGGTGTTGGAGGAGTTTGGCAGGAAGGAAGCTGAAAAAGTGTTAGCGGATGAGAAGGGGGAGCAGTGTGGTTGAGGGGTAAGGGGGAGTTTTTGGTGACAGCTTGCAATAGGAGAGACTCTGAAATGGGAAATATAAATTAAATTGTGAAGAATATAAAACTAGCATATAAGAATGTAAAGGTTAGGAGGCTTATTGAGCGTGCCAGTCGACTGTAGCGGATAGCTGTTTCGGATAAGGGATATTGCAGGTTTGGTTAAAAGGGAAGATAAGTCAAATTTCTCTTCTGAGAGGGATAGGGTAATCATTTGATATTCTTCATTGTCCCGATAAAAGCCTAGGGTGGACGAGGAGGAAGAGTCGTAATCCAGGAAGAGGGAAAGGGGAAAGAAGAAGGGGAGTGTACAAAGAAGTAGTGTTCTTTCTATCCTTTGTGAGAGGAGGGGACACCTGTGAGGAATTGGAAGTCTGAACAAGCTTGGTAGTAGAATATTCCTATCTCGGATGATTTTATTTGGAAAAAGCAATGGAAAAGGAAGGCTGAGGGGGTGATGGATAAGAAGGAGCTGGTAAGGTAAAAACCTAGCATAAATTGGAAAGAATTGGGACTTAGCTGATTTAAAGGAATGGAAAAGTATTTTGACACTTCAAGGAAAAAGGGATGGAGGGGGAAAAATAAGCTAGCTTCTATCTGTTCCAAGAAGAAAGCTTTGGTGCGTCCAGGAAAATGGTGAGGGCGTTCAGTTGAATTGACTGCAATAAGGTGATAACTGGAAGGGAGTTGTAGGCGAGAGGAGATGGATCAACATTGTTCCCCTGTCATTTTGGAACGTGTAAAAGCGAACCAGGGTCAGGGGGTTGATGTAGGGGATTGCATTTTCTAGAAATAGCGAGATAGTGAAGTTGGAGGGGGTTCTTGGTAGGGTTGAAGGAGGAATGTATGCTTGTATTTATATGTTGGCAATGTGCTATTCCTCGGAGGCACATTGGCTCCCATGTCCCCGGATTAAAATTTTCACTAATGAAAAACTAATCCGGATGGGATGAGTTTCCTAAGCACAACCAATTCGTCGTCGTGCCAACGACTCGAGCAATCGCTTGAACAAACTAGTTGTTCAAGCAACCAAACTCTTCTAGTCGATTAGCCGCGGAAGAGACAACGGACGGATCGCCGGTTTTTGTGTTTCTTATTCGGGGTCCATGATTATACAAATACATACAAATGTAAACTAGTATAATCAACATATACTAACATAAAGAACATAAGCTAGCATATCAATAAG
The DNA here is from genome assembly GCA_025175895.1 of Wurfbainia villosa. Lineage (NCBI taxonomy): Eukaryota > Viridiplantae > Streptophyta > Magnoliopsida > Zingiberales > Zingiberaceae > Wurfbainia > Wurfbainia villosa. The sequence goes on from CM046002.1 coordinate 67,599,426, forward strand.
AACATGCAAAGAACAATAATAAAAGTTGTAAAACTTTTATACCTCTTGATCTTCTATCGTATGTCCTAACCTCCTTGTAGACTTCGTGTGGGCGAAGATCCTCCACAAGTTGAAGCTTCCTAGATCTTCTTCAATCCAAAGAAAGAAGAACTCTCTTTCCCTTCTTGCTTGAGCCAACCACCAATCCACAAAAGGATTGATGCCGCCGGCCCCAAGAATAGAGAGAACATAATGGAAACAACCAAGGTACCGAACTAGGGACAAACCCTTGTTTTGGTGCCGCCGGCCAAGATGGAGTGAAGAGGATAAAGGGAATATGTTGGGCGCCGGCCACGGTGGAGGGAATAGAGGAAGGAGCCGGCCACAACCTAGGAAGAGGAAGAGCTCCTCTCCTATAGTTGCCGCCCACCTTCCTTGCATACCCTAGCCGCCCAACCATAGGAGCCAAACCCTAATTAGGGTTTCCTCCTTAGGTCTTCTTGCCGCCCAACCAAGGTGGAAGGAGGAGATCTAAACCGGCCACCTTTCCTAGGAAGAAGAAGAACTCTTCCACAAGATGCCGCCTACCCTCCTTCGCCTTGGCGACCCTAAAGGAGCCAAACCCTAATTAGGGTTTCCTCCTTAGGGTTGCTTGCCGCCCAAGCCATCCAACTCCATCAACTATGCGCCGGCCATGGAAGAGGGGATAGAAGAATAGAATGTGGACCAACCAAGGTAGAAGGGTAGAAGGAAGGGACCGGCCATGCCTTAGGAAGAAGAAGAAACTCTTCTTCCACTTGTTTGCCCATACCTTTCTCCCAAACCCTAAGCCCAAAGATTCTAAACCAACTAGGGTTCCTAGCCTCCAAAGGAAGCAAACCCTAATCCCCTAAACCATCCATGATCAATTACTCTTGCCGCCCACTTTAAGCCTATATATATATAGAGTTAGGTTTAGGCCTTGGTTTAATCTCCACCGTCGGTTCTCGGGTTTTAATCCCAACCGTCGGATCTAGAGATTTAATCTCAACCATCGATTCTAGGGTTTTAATCCTAACCATCGGATCTAGAGATTTAATCTCAACCGTCGGTTCTAGGGTTTTAATCCCAATCGTCGAATCTAGAGATTTAATCTCCACCGTCGGTTCTAGGGATTTAATCCCAACCGTTGAATCTAGAGATTTGTTTTCCATTATTTGATCTAGACTTTATGAGGTTTATATTAGGCTATGATAGAGACCATGAGGAGGAGTTGGGTCTTGGCCACCCGATGGATCGGAACCACACAAACTTGATCCATCAATGATGTTCCATTCCACTAGAGGATCATCATCGAACTACCTCACCAACCCCCATAAATTAATATGGGCTCCATATATTATTTGTACATCCATCTCCCCGTGTTTAAGATATCGGATGTCCGTCAATTAATTGATTTACTGACCATCAATTAATTAACATCTAACTCCTCGAGTAGTACCACTCAACCTTATCATCATGTTGACTAAGTCAACCTGCAGGGTTTACATGATGAACCTTATGAGCTCCTCAAGGGGACATCATCAACCTAATACATAGGACACGGATTCCTCCTATAATCAACGGCACACCATGTAAATAATATCATTTCCCAACTTACCGGGCATATTGATTTAATCCATAGAAATCTCACCCTCTAGTAAATCAAAGAAATAAATATTAAGTACATGTGCCCGTTATTATATCGGGATTAAGAGCATGTACAACATAATATCCGAGGTCCGATTCAATTATGTAGTCAGCAATAAATTGAATCACCTCTATGTCGGTCCTTCTCAATACACCTAGGTGTACTAGTGTAACTCTATGTTCAAGATAAAACAATACCAAGCTACACTACAACCATGCCAATGGTTTGTCCAAAACCATCTTGGTTGTGAGCCTCTACTTATATTCTATAAGGGACTGATAACATGATCTTCTGTGTCACACCAAGCACCATGTTATCTACAATGTAAAATATTAGACAATTTTGCATAATCATAAAAATATGCAAACAATGATCAAAAGATGTTCATACAAAAGAGCTAGGTTTTCAGTATACATCCCAACAATCTCCCACTTATACTAAAAGACTATGCTGTCATCATACTGTCATACATCTAATTCCTCTTCCCTCCACATGCCTATCAAAGCTCTCGCTAGAAGGACCTTAGTGAAAGGGTCTACCAGGTCATCCTCTGATGCAATCTAGGCGACAGCAACTTCTACCTCCTTTACGATTTCTCATATCAGGTGGTACTTGCACTCTATGTGTTTACTAGCCTTATGTGCTCGTGGTTCCTTCGAGTTTGCAACTACACCATTATTATCACAATTAATTGTGATAGTTCTGGGCAAACCAGGAATCACATTCAAGTCTATCAGGAAGTTCCTGAGCCACACAGCTTCTTTGGCTGCCTCATAGGCTGCCACATACTCAGCTTCCATGGTGGAGTCCGCCACGCATTTCTACTGGGCACTCCTCCATACAATGGCTCCACCTCCTAAAGTAAACACAAAACCTGAGGTAGACTTACTGTTATCCCTATCTGATTGGAAATCGCAACCCACAGGGAGTAATTGGTCTGCCCGGTAAACTAGCATATAATCCCTAGTCCTTCTCAGGCACTACAATATATGCTTTTACCGCAGTCCAATGTCCCTATCCTGGATTACTCTGATATCTGCTAACCATGCCCACGGCAAATCAGATATCTTATCTCTCATAGCATACATGAGGCTTCCCTCTTTGTGAAGCATAAGGAACCGCCTTCAGCTCCTTTATCACCTCAGATGATCTAGGACACATCTCCTTAGATAAAGGAACTCCATACCTGAAAGGTAGAAAACCCTTCTTGGAGTTCTGCATGCTAAAATGATCCAAAATCATGTATATGTATGAAGCTTGGGATAAGCACAACAACCTTGATCCCAAGGTTGTGACCCACTTCTCCCAAGTCCTTCAAAACTGTTTGGAAAACCATACCCTTACGTCTGATAACACTCTGATATTGTTGCCAACTACCAAAATATTATCTACGTATAGTACAAGAAATACCACTACATTTCCGTCACATCTCTTGTATACACAAGACTCATCCAGACTTTGAATAAATCCATAAGACTGATTTACCTCCTCAAAGCGGATGTTCCAAGACCTCGAAGCTTGCTTCAATCCATAAATGGACCGATTAAGCTTACCTACAAGATGCTCTTTGCCCTTAGCAATGAATCCCTCTGGTCGCTTCATATAGATGTTTTCCTCAAGACTTCCATTAAGGAAACTGTCTTGACATCCATCTATCATACCTCATAATCCATATGAGCTGCAATGCATAAGAGCTCCCAGACCTGACTTAAATCCATAGATTCAATCTCAGTATTCATTGCACTTTGCCAAGATGTTGTATTTATATCTTGGATTGCCTCGTCATATGTCTAGGGATCAGGTTCATGTTTGCTAGGGACCAGATCAGAAGATTCATCCAAAAACATGAATCTAAGAGGCTGTCTAACAACCCTCCCACTACGACGATGTATCATCTGTGTATCCTTTATGACACACGGTGCAGTGACATGTGGTATATCCTCTTGTACCGGTGGTACTAAAGAAGTGACTTCCCTTTTAACTCCTCCAGAACAATTTTACTCTTGGGCTTGTGGCTTATCACATAGTCTTCCTCTAGAAATCTGGCGTTCGTGTTAACGATCACTCTCTGGTCTCTAGGACTATAAAATAAGTCAGAATAACTCATCATCGATCTAATCATCTCCATAAGAGTCTTATTCCTTCGCTCTGCTACACCTGTTTGGGGGTGTGTCAGTGCGATCAATTGGGATTGAATCCCAACCTCGATAAGTAGTTCCTAAACTCTCCCAAGAGGTTCTCACCACCACGATCGGATCGTAGTGTCATCCATATCTTGAATAATTGTCTATAAAGAGGCGAAATATTCAAGACCACCTCTTGCCTAGATAGTCATAGGACCACACAAATCGAATGAACCATTTCTAACACATCTTTGGCTCTATACCCCTTGGCCTTAAAAGGCCTCTTGGTCATCTTACCCTCAAGCAAGATTAGTAGGTTGGGAGATCCTCCACCACTAATGAACCCAAAGGTCCATCGACTTTCAACCTTTGAATTACAGCTTGGGTTAATGTGACCAAGCCTAAGAAGCCAAAGATATGTTTGGTTCATCTTGAAGTTCTTTTCTCTTATTGGAATTAGAAGATGAGTTATTAGCAATAATTTGCATCGTGGGAGGTTTTGGTTCAAATTTCCTTTCAATGTACCTGAATAGATATTCTCCCTATTCCTTTTATAACAACTCTGTCATTAAAAGAAATAGAATATCCATCCACAATAATTTAGAAATTGAAACTAAATTCTTTCTAAATAAAGGTACATAAAGGGAATTTTCCAGAACCAATGTTTTATTATTTTCAAGAGATAAATAAAACTTCTCCCACTGCAATAGCCGCCACCAAAGATGGCATTGCCCAAGTAAATAGTAATCTCCTTTAGCTAGTCATCGGGTTTCTGGAACCCACCAATTGTTGCAGACATGATTAGTGGCTCCCATATCTACTCACCAGGTGCCGGTTGATATCACCGCTAATCATGTTTCAAAGACTAGTCCAAAAGATATACCTTTGTTCTGTTTTGGATTGGGACAGTCCTTCTTCCAATGTCCATCCTGCTTGCAAGTGAAGTACTTGCCTTTCAGCTTCTTCACTCTTCCCTGAGATCCTCCCACCATCTTTGCTTCACCTTGTTTCTTCTTCTTCTTGCCTTTCGGCATAGAAGTAGAAACCCTTTTGAGCAATGATGGCTTGAGGACACTCTTTGAAGAGTGCATACTTGTACTCCTTAGTAGATAAGATAATATCTAGAATCTTTTCCGATCAACATTATTTAGGTACAGTAAGTTTATTTCCTTTAGTATCACAGTAAGTGGACTGAAAGTCAATTTTGAAAATCCTAAGAATCACATAGATCATTATATTAGATTTCAAATATTATTGATTCCTCAAAATAATAAAATTCCGAAATCAACCAACACCTCAAATCACCGAGAATATCGTATGCCACTCTGTGTGGATGTATACGAATTCTACATTTGTAAGAGGAGGTTTTACCCATTAATTTTATTATCTTGTCAACCTTACTTTTTGACAAATAAAATTAATAGTTGGTTCCTCTTTGGCCCTACAAATAAAAGCAGTGACTCCTATGGGGAGGATACTTTTATTTGCATCTAAGTGTGCACCATTACACGATACTAAGGGAATTATTTTACTTTTATTTGCATCTAAGTGTGCACCATTACACGATACTAAGGGAATTATTTTGGATTATGTGCCTTACCTCTGTGGAAGTACACATGCTCCTAGATAATTTCCTATAACCATTATTTGACCTAGTGATCCGCAAACAAACCCGTCCTCAGGGAGGAAGGCACTCAGAGCCGACACACAAGTTTGTTGCATCACACGTCAAATTGTAATGGAGGCCGCGGGAATTAATTAAAATATCCCTCTCCCACTTAGTAAATTGAAAATGAGGAATTTTCAAGCACACACAACATGCATATAAAACAAATCAGCAATAAATATGGAAAAATCAGAATTTTTCCAACTATTATGGCATTGTTCTCCAATATGCTTCCCGTCGTGTCGCCACCTCGTCCGCTCCTCCTGCGCCATGTACGAGCCAACCGGAGATCCGAGCCGAGAATAAAACCTATTTTATTTTACATCCATCGATCCTATACTCCACAAGGGAGTGTACATGAAATCTAGATCGAAAGTAAAATAAAATAAAGAGTGGCTAAACAATGTCGTATTCAATTACAAAAATTAAATACTAATTTAGCCTCGTCAACCCCGAGGATTAAAATAATATACAATCACACACACATGCAATCACATACACACATATATAGCCATAATAGTTGGATCTTATGCCTGCAACCAAAAAGTTAGCCTACGCACATCCTACTATTATCCGGCATACACAATATATGATAAGTGCGTGAAAGTAACCGAATCCAAAACACACAAAACCGGAAACCGTGGGTCTGATACCATTTGTTGGAAACCGTGCTATTCCTCGGAGGCTCATTGGCTCCCATGTCCCCAGATTAAAATTTTCACTAATGAAAAATTAATCCGGATGGGATGAGTTTCCTAAGCACAACCAATTCGTCGTCGTGCCAACGACTCGAGCAATCGCTTGAACAAACTAGTTGTTCAAGCAACCAAACTCTTCTAGTCGATTAGCCGCGGAAGAGACGACGGACGGATCGCCGGTTTTTGTGTTTCTTATTCGGGGTCCATGATTATACAAATACATACAAATGTAAACTAGTATAATCAACATATACTAACATAAAGAACATAAGCTAGCATATCAATAAGAACATGCAAAGAACAATAATAAAAGTTGTAAAACTTTTATACCTCTTGATCTTCTATCGTATGTCCTAACCTCCTTGTAGACTTCGTGTGGGCGAAGATCCTCCACAAGTTGAAGCTTCCTAGATCTTCTTCAATCCAAAGAAAGAAGAACTCTCTTTCCCTTCTTGCTTGAGCCAACCACCAATCCACAAAAGGATTGATGCCACCGGCCCCAAGAATAGAGAGAACATAATGGAAACAACCAAGGTACCGAACTAGGGAGAAACCCTTGTTTTGGTGCCGCCGGCCAAGATGGAGTGAAGAGGATAAAGGGAATATGTTGGGCGCCGACCACGGTGGAGGGAATAGAGGAAGGATCCGGCCACAACCTAGGAAGAGGAAGAGCTCCTCTCCTATAGTTGCCGCCCACCTTCCTTGCATACCCTAGCCGCCCAACCATAGGAGCCAAACCCTAATTAGGGTTTCCTCCTTAGGTCTTCTTGCCGCCCAACCAAGGTGGAAGGAGAAGATCTAAACCGGCCACCTTTCCTAGGAAGAAGAAGAACTCTTCCACAAGATGCCGCCTACCCTCTTTCCAAACCTTGGCCGCCCAACCCTAAAGGAGCCAAACCCTAATTAGGGTTTCCTCCTTAGGGTTGCTTGCCGCCTAAGCCATCCAACTCCATCAACTATGCGCCGGCCATGGAAGAGGGGATAGAAGAATAGAATGTGGACCAACCAAGGTAGAAGAGTAGAAGGAAGGGACCGGCCATGCCTTAGGAAGAAGAAGAAACTCTTCTTCCACTTGTTGCCACCCCATACCTTTCTCCCAAACCCTAGCCACCCAAAAGATTCTAAACCAACTAGGGTTCCTAGCCTCCAAAGGAAGCAAACCCTAATTCCCTAAACCATCCATGATCAATTACTCTTGCCGCCCACTTTAAGCCTATATATATATAGAGTTAGGTTTAGGCCTTGGTTTAATCTCCACCGTCGGTTCTAGGGTTTTAATCCCAACCATCGGATCTAGAGATTTAATCTCAACCGTCGGTTCTAGGGTTTTAATCCTAACCATCGGATCTAGAGATTTAATCTCAGCCGTCGGTTCTAGGGTTTTAATCCCAACCGTCGGATCTAGAGATTTAATCTCCACCATCGGTTCTAGGGATTTAATCCCAACCGTTGGATCTAGAGATTTGTTTTCCATTATTTGATCTAGACTTTATGAGGTTTATATTAGGCTACGATAGGGACCATGAGGAGGAGTTGGGTCTTGGCCACCCGATGGATCGGAACCACACAAACTTGATCCATCAATGATGTTCCATTCCACTAGAGGATCATCATCGAACTACCTCACCAACCCCCATAAATTAATATGGGCTCCATATATTATTTGTACATCCATCTCCCCGTGTTTAAGATATCGGATGTCCATCAATTAATTGATTTACTGACCATCAATTAATTAACATCTAACTCCTCGAGTAGTACCACTCAACCTTATCATCATGTTGACTAAGTCAACCTGCAGGGTTTACATGATGAACCTTATGAGCTCCTCAAGGGGACATCATCAAACTAATACATAGGACACGAATTCCTCCTATAATCAACGGCACACCATGTAAATAATATCATTTCCCAACTTACCGGGCATATTGATTTAATCCATAGAAATCTCACCCTCTAGTAAATCAAAGAAATAAATATTAAGTACATGTGCCCGTTATTATATCGGGATTAAGAGCATGTACAACATAATATCCGAGGTCCGATTCAATTATGTAGTCAGCAATAAATTGAATCACCTCTATGTCGGTCCTTCTCAATACACCTAGGTGTACTAGTGTAACTCTATGTTCAAGATAAAACAATACCAAGCTACACTACAACCATGCCAATGGTTTGTCCAAAACCATCTTGGTTGTGAGCCTCTACTTATATTCTACAAGGGACTGATAACATGATCTTCTGTGCCACACCAAGCACCATGTTATCTACAATGTAAAATATTAGACAATTTTGCATAATCATAAAAATATGCAAACAATGATCATGTGATTCTTATTTCAAAATAAAGATGTTCATACAAAAGAGCTAGACTTTCAGTATACATCCCAACATTATAGAGGACAATGGGGGGATAAATGGGAGGGAAATAACAAACTTTCCCGCTGGATGTGTTGAGGGCGGGAATTTGGGAGGTGGTAGTGTAAGTTTGTTAGGGTGCAAATTCTGGGTAAATTGTGAATTCACATAAATATGGGGTAAGAGGGGGGTATAGTGGTTTCTGTTATAATGTAGGGTGGTGGGTTGATTGTTGGATGATAAGTGAGGGTTTTTGAGATGGAATAGATGGAAGATGGTTAGTCTGGTGGTTTTGTTCAGATAATGGGGGGATATAGTGAGAATGTTGCTTTTATGCATAGGTTGACAGTATGATTAGTAGAGGGTGTATTTTTTGCGAAAACAAAATATGGATAATATATAAGTGTAGACATGAACATGGTTCATAAAAAAGGCATTCATTGTCACAAGCATTCAGAATATATACAAGGTTGGTTTGGGAAATTAATATATGGTTCTTCAGAAGGATTACAAGGAAAGATTATTGTTCTGGGTCAGATTCAGAGTCAGTCATTAGGGTCTCTGGAGGGATGTTGTTCTTCGTCTCTTCTAGGTCTATCTCGTGGTAGGGGGCGCCAGGAATGAAGTATTTCTTCTCATTTGCCTGGTGCAAGGCACTTTCGAAGCCTCTTTGAAAATATTTGCTTAACTGCTTGGAGAATCTTTTCAGAAGTCGGGTTTATTCTCTTGCTCAGTGTTCTCTTTCTATTTCCTTTAAGTTGTACAACTCTTGGTGAAGGTGGTTGGCTCTGGTAAGGTGGGTGTGGGCGGTAATAGCTAGTACGTTGAAGAGTTGATGTAGAATGTCGAATTTGACGTTAAATTCGTCCAAGCTGTCATAGATGGTTGCTTTTAGATTCTGGTGAGCATCTATAATATCTTCTACGGGTTGAAACAGCTCACCAAATTGAAGGTGCTAGTTGCTCTCCCTCTGTTTCCATTGTGAAAGCTTGGATTGTTGGCATGATATAGTTTGCTCTGATATTTGAAGTTGTTCCTGTAGTCATTTGATATGGGATGTCTTGAGGTTTAGATCTTTTTAATTCACAGATAGTTGATCCCGAGTAACAGAGAAGGAGGTAACCTGGAGTTGTAGCTAGTTTATCTGTTGTTGAAGTTCTTTTTCGGTCAGGGGAAGGAGGGTTAGTTTGTATACTTATGTGATGGGTGGCTTTGGTGGAAGGGATGGGAGTGTTTGGAGGTGTATTCACGGGGGGAGGGGAATCTGTTGCAGGGGTGGAAGGTTGATTGAGCTGTGTTTGATGGTTATTATACCATTCCTCAAAGGCTTGGAGTCTATGGGTACTCTGAAAATATGAAAGGGATATATAAAGTATACTTTTAAGCATATGGAATTAGAACATTAAGGGAGGAGCTTACCATTTGGAAACTTTCTTTCAGCTTCTAAATAAAGGTGGGAATGTTAGCTTCTGGGGAGGAACAGGGGGGAGGTTGCTGAAGATGGGAATCTGATGTGAGGGGGAGATTATGGGGGGATGTGCTAAAGGAGGGAAGGGAAGAAAGAAGAGTTGGGGCTGGTATAATGGGGAGGATGGAGAGCGGTTGTTGGAGAGTAGGGTTTGTTGTAGCCTGAACAAGTAAGTCTAGAGGAATGAAGGTTGTAGGTTCAGAAGGAGGATGGCTAGAGGGAGATTTTCAGGGTTTGTGGGTAAAGAAGGAGATCAAGGGGTGATTGTCTGCTAAGAAGGAGGAGGTTGAGGAGGAGACGTCGATGGCTTCAATGGGAGTATCAGAAGGGGGATTGGGTGGGGGTGAGTTAGAGGATGGAAGGGGATATTTGGGTGGAACATTGGGGATAGGGTTAGAAGAAACTATAGGAAAAAGGAAGGGGAAAAGGTTGGGGATTGGGCCTATTTGGGGGGGGCGAGAAGTGAGGCTAGTGGATGGGATAGGGGGTGGATCGGAAGTGTCGAAGATAAAGATGGGGGCTTGTGTTGATGGGGGAGAAATCTGTGGAAAAAGAATATATTATGATGATACGAATTTTGAATATACTGATTATAAGTAAATAAACGATAAGTAATGAGGGCTTACTGAGGTGACAGCTCAGGGTTGGAGGAGGTATCTGATCTTTTTCTTTTCCTCTGCTTGAGGGCCAGGGTTCTGGCAATGGATGTATCCATCATGTCTTCTACAAGGATAAGGTGATTGTGAGTTATCAGGGAAGAATGTAGTGTTTAGTATCAGTTTAATTTTTAACACGGAATGGCAATATTAAAGGAGTGGTGTAGGTTTTTAGAGGATGGGGGGTTTTTTAATACATAGTGTTCAAAAGGTATGATAACAAAATAGAGTAACATGCTAGTTTGCAGGATAAGGGATAGAATGGCATTTTTTTATATATGAAGGCAGCTACTGTAGAAAAATAAAGAAAAGCTTACCGATAGGATGGGCATCCAGTGATGGAATGGGGGATAATCTGTAAAAGGATAAAATGGGCTCCTTTAGAAGTTCTGCAACGCTGAAGTATCTATTTTTCAACTTGGTTTCATGGAGGGGAAGTCAATATTGGTTTTAATAGGTTTGAGGTCAGGAAGATCGGGGAGAGTAGTTTTCCAGCGATAAGAGAAGGGCAGAGGATGATCTGAGGCGATAAAGAAATAAAGTTCTTTCCATCCCTTATTAGAAAAGGGTATGTGATAACTACCATTTTGTCGAATTATTTTGGTCCTTAGTATCACTGTTTTTATCCTCTTGAGTGATTTATTAATGCTTATTATCATGTTTTATGAGTTGGATATATTTTTGGACCTTATTATAAAATCTCATAAATTTTGGACTTATATGTGAATTTTATCTTTTTTTGTAGGAGATCGAGATGAGTCACTGGACTAGACTCAAGTTGGATCAAATATGGCTTCATCTAAGGGCATAAAGGACATTTTAAGCTGGAAGAATCTAGAGCTTTTATCAAGATTAGAGGCAATTTAATCAACAGACCAGATCTGAGCAATATGGACCATCCAAGAAAAGCGGTTGATTCTAAACCATCTATCTAGATCTGGAAAGATCCAGTCCATACATTTAGATCTGGACATCTGAGCCCTTCCTCCAGATTCGACCGATCGTGATTATCTCTTCAAATGGATCAGATCCATCCATTCAAAGTCGGAGAATCTGAGTCGTTGGATGCACAGCTAGCTTAATGGATTAATCAAGGCAATTAAACCCTAGCTCTAATGGACAGTTGAGATCAGATGAGCCTTTGATCGGACGGCTGCAGAAAATCATTTAATGTTTCTTCATCGCGAGAACAAGCTTCAGCCGACGTCGACCTTCTTCTCTTCCGCGACAAACGCCCTCCGCCTCTCTCGTCGCGCTCTTCCCCTTCCTCGCCGGTCGCCGGAGAGGAAAGGGGAATCCCTTCTTCTCCGGTGACCGGTGGTCCACTCCATCACCGCCCTCTACCACCGGTAGAGACATCAATTTTGACCTATCTCCACCAGCCCTGTTCCACAGCTCCGACGGTGCTTTTCCAGTCTCCGGTCTCATCTTATTCCACCTGATCACATCCGCTGCAGCCATCTCCACAGCACCGGCAACCATCTTCAGAGCTCCGATCTAGCAGCTTCATTTCCAGCTTTTTGGCAACTCCAATTTCATCCCTATTTCATCTTCCAAATTTCATTTCCAGCGAGCTTATGTTCTAGTTGTAGCTTCCATTGATGTGTTTGATTGTCTTTTTGCTTTTGTTAGTTGAATGTTTGTAATCAATTTTACCTTCCATGTTTAAAATTGCACGTACTTAGTTTAAGTTGTTTCATGTCTATGTAATGTTCGATAAAATGCTTCTTTGGGTAATTAGGTCGTATTTAGTTAAGTTAGATTTAGTTTCATGCTTTACTTTAATTGCTCTCTTTTAATCATGTTCATGCAGTAGATTTTGTTGATGCATAGTTTATTTCATTAGGTTGTTAGTTAAATTTTTTCTTCCCTTGAGCCTTATCCACGCTTCATCGAGAGATTTCGGCGACGTCCTCCATCTCATGGCTCATCCACCTTCTCCTTCGGATTCGAGGAGGAGTTCCGTCCTGACGATACTTCTTTGAGCTCAACCGGATCCACGAGAGTTCGGAGTATCCATCAAACTTCTGGATTCAAGAGTTTATACCATCCCACATCCACTGTCATTTGCGGAGTCTCGATCGAGCTTCGTTGGACTTAGCTGGAGGACCTTGTTCATTCACAAGGCCTATCTTGGGTTGATTAGATCATTTATTTTATTTTCCAATTTTTATTGCTTTAATTCCTGCATTATCTTTTCGTTCAGTAGGATTAGTCTTTAAAAACTCAAACCCCCATCTTCAATAGAAAACCCAAAGCAATAACTAAAAATCCTAAGTTTACTATTCTGTCGATTACACTAGTTGGGAAATGATCTGGGTCATCCACTATGCTATATTAGTGTAGTTAGGGGGTTCGATAATTAATTTGGAACAGTATCGCGACACAAATACCGTGCATTATCAAATTTTGGCGCCGTTGCCGGGGAGTGTAATGATGCTTGGTAGACTTAGGATTGCTTACCCATTTTTCTGGAAAAAAAAATCAAAAAAAATCAAAAACTTTTGTTTAGGGCTGCATTCTTTTATTTCTTGCATATCCATGTACTTGATCATGTCTATTTCCTGTGACTTTTGATTGTGTTTGTTAGTTTTTCAAGAAAGACTAGGAATCTCTTTCAACATGGATCCATATTATCAGTCATTTGGAGATCTCAGTGATGCTTACTATTCAGGCACTGGACAACAGGAGTATTATCAGTACCAACCTCAATATCATCAACCTGATCCTCAGCATTCTCAGTATCATCAACCGTATCAGCAGGACAGGTATAATTCAGTTTCTGGTACATCTTTTCATAATTTTGATTCAGATTTCAGGTATGGGCACACACCACTCTATGTTCCTGAGAAGTCTCAGTGCTATCCACCCCTACTATCTATCGATATGTACATGCCCAGATGGGGTGATCAATCAAGTAACAGTTATGGAGAAGCACATCAGGAAGAGACTCAGAATTTTTCAGCTTATCAGAGTCCATTGGGATTTCAAGATAACATAGTGTGCGATGGACTACAACCATTCCAACAAGCTAAGTCAACTACAGAGACACTAGAAAAGCTTTTATAGCTAGGATCATTGATGCAGCAGCATATGCAACAGATGCATCAACAAATTAGTGATAGACATCAACAACAGCAATAGCGGGTACATAACATGCAAATCCAGTTGGATCTAATTGCATCATCCATCAGCCAAACACAAGCACAAGAGTTCATTCAGCCTCCGTTAGAGATCATTTATATGGATATCGACGCGCTTAGGGAGATGGATTGTGAAGTGAGTGACAGGGATGTCTATGATGCATCTACTCCACAAGACACCTATGACTCTTCATGTTGTGATGCTATTGTGGATATTGATGGATGTGGATTTGTAGATGAAGTTCCTATTATGGTAGATGATGTGGATGATGATACTAGTGGCTTAGATTTACTCTGTGATGTTATTTATGCCCCGGATTATACTGAAGAAATGGAGCGACTTCGGATGCGGTGCCAGACTTGCCAATCGCGTCAAGTGAGTGAGATAGCAGTGGCAAGCAATTGTGATGAGCTGATTTCCATGGAAGTGGTGGATAGCTGGAGGCCCCCAGACTGGACACTTCCATCTCAGCCAGAGTCTCTAAGAATTTTGCAGATGAAGGCCCTGATATTTCATGAAATAATCCAGCCCCAAGGCTGGACACTTTTTCTGAATCGCCTCCGACCGCTAGAGATTACATATGATGAGGCGATCATATTGAAGGGAGCAGCACAGTACTATCATGATCACACCATGAAGGCGCTCACCCCCATTCTATCCATCCCACTCCCAACGTGGATGTTAAAGTTGAATCTTCTTCAACCACCGGGACAGGATTTCTCTCGGAGCACCCCACGGCCTGCGTGGCTCCTCCTGCTAAATCTTCTCCAACCACCAGGACCTCAGGGAAGTTTGCTCCATCTTATCTCTTTTCTTTTTCCTTGTATATATGTTTCTTTTACTTCATTTGTTTTTATTTTAGTTGTTATGTTTTGGTTGTTGAGTTTTTGTTTTGTTGGGATTTTCAAATAAATTTCCTATGCATTCCTTTATATCTTCTTAGAAGTCATGAAAGCTAGTTAAATTTGATTGTCAAATTTTGGGATTTATTGTCATGAATGGATTATTTGATTGCATGTGGTTACAACTTGGTGATGGATTCTATGTTGATAGATTGAGTTGATTATTTTTGTTACCTAGTGAGGATTGAGCCTATTTTTATTGCTTGTGTGTGGTGCACTTGTGGTTATTGTAACTCTGGAACTTGCTTTGATTCTTTCGAGACCACACAAAAATAGGTTTGCATGATTATTATGAAGGCAATTTCATTTATTTTCCTTCACTTCTTTTATCATCACATGTTTATTGAATAACATTCTAGTCATTCATCCTTACTTTCTTCTCCATTTCTATTTCTGGAGTGGAATACTTGGATGTTTCATGATGAGTGTTTTGCCCAGGATGGATAAAAGTTTAAGTGTGGGGGAGAGAGTAGCTCAGGAAATTTAGTGTAAGCATAGGCAAGTCGTGCTTGATCACCATGATCTAGCCATGTTTTTTTATCTTTTTAGTTGAGCTTGATGTTGGAGCATAGGGAAGTGCACTACATGTCGAAAAAAAAGAGAGTCAAAAAAAAATTGAAAAAAAAAAGAATAAACATTTGGGTGCCCATGAAATAAAAAAAAATATTATGAAAATTTTGACATGTTGTGCCATTTTTTATTCATGTGTGATAGTATTTTTGTTAGTGACATCCCTTGTTGCAATCATTGAGATATTTATTGTATATCATGAGTAGATTTGTATTGAAGTATGTGATAAGGGTTGTTTACATGTTTATTGGGTTGGAAAAAATTTTAGGACAATGCTTTCTTGTACTCATCTATGTAGCATTCCAGTATTTCCATATCTTCTTCTTGCATTTCTTTAGCTATTTCATTTCTTATCTTTCTTTTCTTTCACAGATCTTGCCATTTTTCTTGTATTCATGTTTCCCTTATATTCCTAATAAGCCTTCAGTGATTGTGCATTCTTATGTGCAAATAGTGGTGAAGGTAGAAGAAAAGCAAGCATATGGTAGTTCATAAACCATGAGTAGCTTGAGTGAACTCCACTATTACATGCTTATAAGAGCGAGAGAAACTACCACTTACCTTGTGAGGCTTAATCATTCTTAATCTATTCATGATGGATTGAAGTCACCATGTTTGTTAACCTGTGTAAGCTTTGAGTCCATAATTTCTTGAGTCTTTGAGATTTGACAATCCAAGGTAACTTTCTTTCATGATTTTCTACGTATGATTTGGAATTGCTAGGGAAATATATCTTTAGTTTGCTTTTAATTTTCTTTACTTACTCGGGACGTGCAAGAATAAGTGTGGGGGAATTGATAACTACTATTTTGTAGGGTTATTTTGGTCCTTAGTATCATTGTTTTTATCTTCTCGAGTGATTTATTATTGCTTATTATCATGTTTTATGAGTTGGATAAATTTTTGGACCTTATTGTAAATTCTCCTAAATTTTAGACTTATATGTGAATTTTATCTTTGTTTGTAGGAGATCGAGAGGAGTCATTGGACTAGACTCAAGTTGGATCAAATATGGCTTCATCTAAGGGCATAAAGGACATTTTAAGCTGGAAGAATCTGGACCTTTCATCAAGATTAGAGGCAGTTTAATCAACAGACCAGATCTAAGAAATATGGACCATCTGAGGAAACCGGTTGATTCTGAGCCATCTATCTAGATTTGGAAAGATCCAGTGCATACATTTAGATCTAGACATCTGAGCCCTTCCTCCAGATTCAACCGATCATGATTATCTCTTCAGATGGATCAGATCCATCCATTCAAAGTTGGAGAATCTGAGTCGTTGGATGCACAGCTAGCTTAATGGATTAATCAAGGCAATTAAACCCTAGCTCTAATGAACAGCTAAGATCAGATGAGGCTTTGATCGGACAGCTGCAGAAAATCATTTAATGTTTCTTCATCGTGAGCACAAGCTTCAGCCGGTGTCGACCTTCTTCTCTTTCGCGACAAACGCCCTCCGCCTCTCTCGTCACGCTCTTCCCCTTCCTCACCGATCGCCGAAGAGGAAAAGGGATTCCCTTCTTCTCCAGTGACCGGTGGTCCACTCCATCATCGCTCTCTACCGCTAGCAGCGACATCAATTTTGACCTATCTTCGCCAACCCTATTCCACTGCTCCGGCGATGCTTTTCCAATCTCCGGTATCATCTCATTCCACCCGATCACAGTTGTTGCAGCCATCTCCACAGCACCGACAACCATCTTCCAAGCTTCAATCCAGCAGCTTCATTTCCATCTTTTCGGCAGCTCTAATTTCAACCCTATTTCATCTTCCAAATTTCATTTCCAGCCAGTTTATGTTCCAGTAGTAGCTTCCATTGATGTGTTTGATTGTCTTTTTGCTTTTGTTAGTTAAATGTTTGTAATCAATTTTACCTTCCATGTTTAAAATTACATGTACTTAGTTTAAGTTGTTTCATGTCTACGTAATGTTCGATGAAATGCTTCTTTGGGTAATTAGGTCGTATTTAGTTAAGTTAGATTTAGTTTCATGCTTTACTTTAATTGCTCTCTTTTAATCATGTTCATGTAGTAGATTTCGTTGATGCATAGTTTATTTCATTAGGTTGTTAGTTAAATCTTTTCTTCCCTTCAGCCTTAGCAGTCGCGTGCACCTTGCTTCCACCCACTATCCTCCATGGATTCAAGGAGGAATCGCTTCATCGAGAGATTTCAGCGACGTCCTCCATCTCACAGCTCATCCACTTTCTCCTTCGGATTCGAGGAGGAGTTTCGTCCCAATGACACTTCTTCAAGATCAACCGGATCTGCGAGAGTTTGGAGCATCCATCAAACTTCTGGATTCAGGAGTTTGTACCATCCCACATCCACTTCCATTTGCGGAGTCTCGATCGAGCTTCGTTCGACTTAGCCGGAGGACCTTGTTCATTCACCGGGCCTATCTTGGATTGATTAGATCATTTAGTTTATTTTCCAATTTTTATTGCTTTAATTCCTGCATTGTCTTTTCGTTCAGTAGGATTAGTCTTTAAAAACCCAAACCCCCATCTTCAATAGAAAACCCAAAGCAATAACTAGAAATCCCAAGTTTACTATTCTATCGATTACACTCGTTGGGAAACGATCCGGGCCATCCACTATGCTATATTAGTGTAGTTAGGGGGTTCAATAATTAATTTGAAATGGTACCGCGACACAAATACCGTGCATTATCAGTATGTCGGTAAGAAATTGGTAGCCTTAGCGGGCCATGAAGTAGAAGACGTCGTGGTCGGCCATTTTCAGCTGGGAAAGGCAGTGGAATATATGGGGTATTTGGGGAATGTTGAGGTGATGAAAAATGATAATGGTGCTAACTAGAATTCGGAGGGAGTTGGGGGTCAGTTGGTTGATAGGTATACCATAGAAAAAGAGAATGTGGTAGAGGAATTATGGAGGGGAAGATGGAGACCTCCCTCTAGTTGCCCCATGAATAGGGTGTTGGGATCGATTAGGGATGACGATGGTGGAGTTTTCGGGGAGGTATTTAGGGTTGCGACAAAAAAAGGGATGGTTGAAGGTGAGTTGGCTGGTGGTAGTTTCGTACCAGGGAGCAAGGGAGGATGAGGCCATGGCGGAGAGATTTGTCGGTGAGGCGAGTTTTGGGGTCAATGATTAGGGTTTTTGACGGTCGTAAGGGAGCGAGGGGAAGTTAGCGGAAATGCGAGGGGTTTGCGGTTAGTTGAAATGTGTGATGCTTTAAAAGTATTTTTTGGACAAGTGTTGGAGGAATTTTTCCTTATTTTTGGTCTTTATTAGGACATTGGGAAGTTTATGGGGGGGGGGGGGGGGGTGACGTGTGTTAAGGGAAAAAAAGGAAAAGAACTCATTGATATTATGGTATGTATATTCATATTCTTTTTTGTCAATTATTAATGACATTGATATGAGCAGGTATTGTGCTTGGTGGGAGTTACTTCTACTTGGTCTTAATGGCATTATTTCTAAGGTAGGATGATTTTGGCGTTATTTCTTTTAAAGTATGGGTAACTAACATAGGCTCCATGCCTACTACAACAGCTTAAAGGCTAAATAGCTATTTTCCCTCACGGGGAGCTATAGCGCCTCTATATGACATATGTAAAGGGTTCTAATGGTGCACCTATAACAGCTTAGAGGCTAAGTAAGCTAGTGTTTTCCATGGAGAATTATAACGCCTCTATATGGCATATGTAAAATGTCTTTATGGTCCTGTTATAAGGGATTAAGAGCTAGATAGTTTTATGCTCCTATGGGGAACTATAACGCCAGATATAATGGGCAGGTAAAATGCTAACACGACTCAGTGCCTCTTACAATATTCTAAGGCATAAACGCCTCTTATGGTATTTTAAGGCATAAATGGCTCATACAATACTTTAAGGCATAGATGCCTCTTATAGTATTCTAAGACATAAATGCCTTTTACAATATTCTAAGAGATATCGCGAATGGTCGGTTAGGATGTATTGTTTCGGATAGAGTGCAGGAATTCGCGTGGTATGGTGGGGAGGGGGATTAATAAGATAATGGTGGCACATACATGCAAACTTGTAAAACTTCATTCGACTATGCTCTTCAGTTTTATTAAAGAGGGGGAACTTATGATGGATATGTGATGTGAGCGAAACATATAGGGTTTTAGGAGTAGTTTTCACTCACATCTCATTACATTTTATGTTAGTTTCATGCATATGTCACTCTATTTTGCATGCATTTCCAATTTCCTGGTTCGGAGGTCTGCTCTTTGTACTTTTGTGTGCAAGATAGAATTTCAGGGGGAAAAGGTGCACTTTTAGAGCAAAAGAAATACATTTTGTAGCTAGATGCAGAATGGGACACGGTCGTGTCCAATGGGCAAGATCAGCCACCCCAGGGTCGCACACAGCTTGGCCATGTGTTTCCACACGATCTTGTGGTGACCCGCCAGATTTGCGCGACTAGAGTTTTTCCGAATTTTGTAGTGGTATGAGGTGATATCTATATAAGGATTGCTCCGTCCAAACCCTGGGGAGGAGGCACGACAGCTGGGACAGCACACTAGTGCCTAAAAAGCACCGGGAACTCGCAATAGGGAAGAAGGGAGACGCTTGAGGATCAAGTTTTGCACCTCAATGCTAGAGAGAAGGGTTGCATAGCATTGTAATTCGTACTCCTTACACATCTATTATTGTATTCATGAATTCCATAATCCTTTGTGATCCCCTTCTCGTATTCATGGAGTAGATTCTCTGATTCTAGAATTAGGGAGTAGTTTGTGTTGAGTAGAATATTGTTATTTCAAATATGTTTCTTGAAATCGTATTTGCAGTTAAATGATAGTTTAGATCTATAGCTTTGTGTTTTGGTTTTCTATCTTCTGTGTGTAGACGATACAAGGGGTGACAGTCCTTGTATCGCAAATTTAGGGGATATTAGGAGGAACCTAAAGGTTGGCCTCATCGCCTGCAACTGTGGATAGAAGGATGCGATAGAGTCGGTAATGTATCTCGTTTTTGACTCGTCGCAGGGATCGATTCGACATCCTCGTACCGACTATCCCGTCCTGAGGCCAGGGGATGACCTGGCATGGCAGAGGAAGCTTTCGATAGATGCGAAGGCTCATCGGGGGAGTGTACGATGTCCTTTCCACAAATCCCTTGTTAGAAAGTCTGGATTCATTCAATTGATAGCATGTTCTGTGATACACAAACGAAACCGAAGTCTTAGAATCCCATAAAAATCCTTGTAGCAAACCCTCTCTTCTTCCGTGTGACACCGTACTAGAGTTTAGTCCACCGACGACCCTCACAATCACAAATCTTTAAATTTGATCTCCGAGATCGGTATTCGAATCTCAGTCCCTGTGGGATCGATAATCTTTATTACCTGACGACATCCTTGCACTTGCGGGCATTGAGCACGAGCACGCACTTTGAGTCTTCGATGGTCTCCATCGGGAGATTTGAGGTCGCGTTCGTGCGCATCATGTTTTTGGCACCGTTGCCGGGGACTGATCGATTCAATATCAAATCGAACAGTGGTAAATTGATTCGGATTTAGGATTAGATTTATTTACTTGCTTTATTTTATTTTTAGTTTGCTTCATTTGCTTTAGTTCTATATTTTCCATATTTAGATTTAGTTTTTACTTTTAGCAGTAGTTTCCGATTGCATCTTAGATTTTGCTTAGCTAGATTGTTTTGTTTTCTGCTCTTAGAATAGGGTAACACTCCTAATTTTTGCAGCTCGGTTCTTCGTATGCGTAGACGCTTAGGATCGGGAGGCCTGATTCCGATCGACGTAGAAATCGAACGGACCTTTCATCGTCGAAAAGCAGAGCAGCGAAGGATGGAGGATTAAGCCGCATCCGAAGTGAACATAGGTAGCCGAACTCTATGGGATTATGCAGCTCCTAGCGCTAGAGGATTTAGGCCAAGTATAGTGGAACCATCTATTTCAACGAATAACTTTGAACTTAAACCAGCACTTATACTTATGGTCCAGCATAGTCAATTCGGGGGAGCTACGACTGAAGACCCGAATCGGCACCTAGAGGCATTTTTAGAAATCTGCTCAACAATGAAGATGAACGGAGTCCCTGCTGATGCAATCCGCCTGAGCCTATTCCCGTTCTCATTGCGGGATAAGGCTAAGGCATGGCTTCACTCCCTACCTTCGGGAAGTATCACTACATGGGAGCAATGTGAGCAGCAGTTCCTGAACAAATATTTCCCACCAAGCAAGACTGCTCACATGTGCCATCTTATCACAAGCTTCCGCCAGAAGGAGGGGGAGTCCTTATTTGAGGCTTGGGATCGCTACAAGGGGCTACTCTACCAATGCCCCCACCACGGACTGAAAAGGTGGCTGGTGATCCACATTTTCTACAATGGGATCGCTTACGCCACGAAGATGTCCCTAGATTCTGCCACAGGAGGATCACTGATGAATAAGACCATAGCGGAAATGGAAGAGCTGATTGAAGAAGTTGCTCAAAACTACCATCAATAGGCTTCCGAACGTGGTCAACCAACACCTACAGTGGGACGATATACTGTCAACTCCATGGACCACTTAGCAGCAAGGATGGACGCACTCAACAGATGATTCGAATCTATGAATCCTTCATCTGCATGCGCTGCCATTGACTTCGGAGAGGGAGCGGCAGCATATCGAGAGGACCATCATGGAGGGCAGGGAACCCTAGACGAGCAGATCGAGCACTGCGATGGGGTTGGGGACTACGATCAAAGGCCCAACAACCCATACTCCAATACCTACAATCCCAGATGGAGGAATCACCCGAATTTCTCCTATAAGAATAACTCAGGAACCTCCCAACCATCAGATAGGTATGGGCAGTAGCAGGTCAATGGGCAACGACCACAGAAGTCCAGACTGGAACTGATGATGGAGGACTTCATTGCTACTCAGACTAAGGCCAATGAGGAATTTCATCGCCGACATCAGAAATATGAAGAATCACTCAGAGACTTGAAGGCCACCGTTGATGGCCTTGCAAGTCACACAAGGATGTTGGAGACACAAGTGGCCCAGATAGCCCAATCTGTGTCGCAACCTGTGAAGAGCTCTCCATTATCACCCGAGAGGAGTCAAGATAAGGAGGAAGTAGTGGGGCAGAGTAACAAATTCGCAAGGGGTGTGCAGCCATGATTACCACCCTACCTGATCAAGCTAAAATTAAAGATAAGATTCCACTACAACTTGAGGACCCCGGTGAATTTGTTATCCCCTGCTCAATTTATGGGGAGAGCTTCAATGAAGCGCTATGCGACTTGGGGTCATCAGTCAGTGTGATGCCCTACGCATACTATCTGAAGATGAGACTGAATGAGCTCCAACCAGCCAATCTTGGTATTCGTATGAGGGATGACTCAATCAAAGAGCCCATCGGCTTGCTGGCACATGTGCCTGTGGTGATTGAGGATTTCGTGATACCCACAGACTTCATCATACTGAACACAGGACTGGATCCCCAGAATTATATCATTTTGGGAAGGCCTTTTCTAGCAACTGCAGGGGCATGCATAGATGTGAAGGCACACCAGATCTCCCTGGAGGTAGATGGGAAGATCATCCTCTTCAGCCTTTCGGAGCATAGGGCTCCCTACCTCGACGGCTTCATGTTTAGCAGAATGAAGCCAGGGCCACCGGATGAAGATCCCGAGATGGATCAATGGAGGTTCACTGAACCTCCAGAGCCAAGTTGATAGTGCAGTGCGGTCGAGCTAAACAACCTTAAACAAAGCGCTTCTTGGGTGGCAACCCAAGTTTAGTTTTAGATTTCCCCTTGATTGTATTGCATGCATTTGTTAGATTTTAGTTTTGACATCCATCTCATTTAGAGTTAGGACCAGAAAAGAACTTTGCTAGGCAAAAATAAAATCCATATTATCCTACACGGCGAAGTGTATGAGAAAATTCAGACCGTGGTGCATAAATGGGCGAAAAATGGGGACACACGACCTGGCCGTGTGTTTTCCCATGGCCGTGCCTGACTAACCCGAGGCGAACACGGCCTGGCCATGTGTTTTCACACGGTCGTGTCGCGCAAGGTTAAAAGGGGCGAGCCATGTGTTTTCACCCCATTTGCGTCGTGTGCTTCGAAAGCTCTTGCCCTAGCCGTGTGATTTCGTCTTCCCCACCATCTAGAAGCACTTTTAACCTCAAAGGAAGCCAAAAGAAGCAAGGATGAGGAGGACCAAGCATGTAGCACCTCGATCCGATGCCTCGGAGCGACGAACAAGGAGAGTTGATGCCCCTCAAGCTCCGGAGGAGGGTAACACCCTACCCACTCTTCTTTTTCGCAATAATGAACATAGAGATAGATATAATGTGCTCTCTACTCGTAAGCTCACTGCTACTAGGTACTTAGATGAAGATTTTCTAGAGTCTTTAGGGTTATTCGGTGATATTCAAGCCCTATTTGCAAAAATGGGGTGGGAAGAGATGATGGGAATAAGGCACCCAACCTACCCTAGGATAGTTCTAGAATTTTTTAAGTTCCTTGGAGGCAGAAATTTTAACGGGTAGAGAGAGCGAGGAGGGTTGGATAACTTTTAGGCTTTTTAACATTGAGCATGAGTGGACCCTTCACCAATGTAACTCATGCTTTGGCTTGCCGAGTGGGGGAGAGAGAAGACTCCCTATTGGGTTTAACTCTCGGATAGTTTGGACTGAGTTGACGGGGGAGCACACTTATGACCCATCTAGGGCCAAAGCGTCGCGCCTCCAAAACTCCATTTTTCGATACCTCCACAGCATCATGACCAGTACTATATTTGGTCGTGGGGAGAGTGACGGTGTAGTTAGGGCTAGCGAGTTGCTTTGCCTCTGGGACATGCTACAAGAAAGGAGTAGCATCGATGTAGGGTCCCACTTCATCAGACACTTAGTGAAGATGGGCAAAGTAGCACGAGGAGAGATTAATGTGAAGGTAGGAAACTTCGCTTTCCACTTCAACTCGGTTGCTTGTTCATGGCGATCCCTTCTATGTCCCCGGATAAAAAAAATTATCCTTGACAAAGAGGGATTACCCAAGCTACCGTGTCATCGTCGTGCTATTCTATTAGAGTGGTCACTTGAACAAACTTGTTGTTCAAGCAACCAACTTCTATTCTACGATTAGCCACGGAATAGACGATGTACGGATCGCCGATTGTTGCGTTTGTATTCAAGGTCCAAGTGAATTAGCCACATAACAAAACATACAACATGCATATAATTGAAAAACAATTATAGACATAATACAAAAGAATATAATCAAGAATTATACCTCTCGATCTTCTATTGTATGTCCTTCCTCCTTTTGGACATCGTGTGGGCGACAATCTTCCAAAAGTCGAAGCCTCCTAGATCACCAATCTTCTTTTCTTTGTTCACTTCAAACAAAAATAAGAATAAAACAAAACTCTTCTCCTTCCTTTGACCGACCACCATGCTCCAAGCTTGATGCTTCCCGCTGGCCAAAAGGAGAATAAGGATTGTGGACGCTGGCCAAAAACTCCAAGGAAAGAGACCCTAGCCTTTGTTTCCATCGGCCAAGGAGAAGAGAGGAAGAGTGGGATGCCAGCCAAAGAGAGAAAAGGAGAGAAAGAGCGCCAGCCAAAACCCTAGGAAAAACTTCCAAATTTGTGGCCGCCCCAGCCTCCTTCAAAACCCTAGCCTCCCTTTTGTTTCTTGCCGCCCAAGCCAAAGAAACAAAAACCCTAATCTCTCAAGTTGTGTTCCATGCCCAATCCTTAAGCCCTTATTTATAGAGTTAGGCTTAAGCCTCCTTTTAATCTCCACCGTCGGTTCTAGGGAGTTAATCCCAACCGTCGGATCTAGAGATTTAATCTCCACCGTCGGATCTAGAGTTTTATTTTCCATAATTGGATCTAGGCTCCAAGAGGTTTTAATAGGCTACAATAGGGACCATGAGGAGGAGTTGGATCTTGGCCACCCAATGGATCAAGCCCACATAAAGCCTGATCCATTAATGATAATCCATTCCACTAGAGGATTATCATTGATCTACCTCACCAACCCCCATAAGTTAATATGGGCTCCATATATTATTTGTACATTTATCTCCCCGTGTTTAAAATCTTGAATGTCTGTCAATTAATTAATTTACTGGCAATTAATTAATCAACATCTAACTCCATGAGTAGTACCACTCAACCTTATCATCATGCCGGACCAAGTCCACCTGCAGGGTTTACATTATGAGCTCCTCAAGGGGACATCATCATCCTAATATATAAGACACGATTTCCTCCTATAATCAACGGCACACCATATAAATAATACTATTTCCCAACTTACCGAGCCTATCGATTTACTCTATAAATCTCACCCATTTGTAAATCAAAGAAATGAATACTAAGTATATGTGTCCGTTATTATATCGGGATTAAGAGCATGTACAACAAAATATCTGAGGTCTGATTCGATTATGTAGTCAGCAATAAATTGAATCACCTCTAAGTCGATCCTGCTCAATACACACAAAGTGTACTAGTGTAATTCTATGGTCAAGACAAACCAATACCAAATCACACTACAACCATTCCAATGGTTTGTCCATAACCATCTCGGTTGTGAGCCTTTACTTATACTTCACAAGGAACTGATAACATGATCTCCCGTGTGACACTACACACTATGTTATCTACAATGTAATGTATTAGACAATATGCATAACCATAAATATGCAAACGATGATCATGTGATTCTTATTTCAAAAATAAATAAATAAAGATGTTCATTCAAAAGATAGACTTTTCAGTATACATTCCAACATAATGTGGGAGGCCTACTTACCCACATTTGCCATAGGATGGGGTACGATTACACTGCATTAGAGAATATAGAGGGGAGCCCTAGGATCGACCTAGGAGTGTGCATGGCCATGAAAATGATTGTGAGAGAAGGAGTCTCCTTATTCTTTGTAAGGAAAAATCTGACGACCCTTAGGCTCCCCGACCCGGGTCGTACCACCATCGCTATATGCGCCAACTGGCATTTGGACCTGATAGTGGAGTCCCCTACACATGAGGGACCATCCACATCAGTGCCCATCTCTCCACCTTTATATCACTCTCCCTCTAGTCTACACATGTATAGGAGCCCACCTAGTCCACGCCAACATGAGCCTGCACCCACACCACCACCTTTTTCTACTTTTGAGCAGGATGCAGGTATGTCGGCTTATGATTTCTCGGAGTTTCGATCGTGCCTCAATGACATTTGCACTGAGTAGCAGAGGCAGAGGTAGTGATGGGAGGAGCAGAGCGCCTATTAGCAAGCAAAGTTCCAGAGATTCTGGGAGCATTTCCAGTGGGCTGAGGAGTTCTACGATGAGGCCCGCATATACTTCCAGGAGGAGGCTTCTCGTCGCCAGGATGAGGCCGCCTACCATAGAGAGATGCGGCAGCACATGCACGCCCAACAAGCGCAGTGGGCTAGGGAGGAGGAGCACCGAGCAGCCGCTGCATCCACCAGCTCCTAGATCGACCACATGTACATGTGGAATCAAGGGCTCAGCAGTAGGTTCTCTCAGGATCCAGAGATGCCCAGGCTCCCAGATTTTCCACCTCATCCACCATACTAGAGGTATATTTTCATTTAAGTCTGGGGGGAGTCCCCAAAGTCTATTTTGTTTTGTTTCCTAGCAGTAGTTTCTTTTCTAGTATTTTCATTCATTTATTCATGCATGGGTTGTTAAACTTCTTTTAGTACTTAGTTTTTGTTATCTATAAAGTTGTCTCAGTAGTATTTATAAAAAAGTTGCTTACATGAGTTGTTCCCATAGGTAGCTTAACTTCATTTATCTCATGGTATTTTATTTTATTTTCTTTAATGAATGTTCTAGACTTACACTGGTTATCTTTATTTCTTTACACTTACACATGTTGAACATTCTGAAGGGGATAATCTAGTACATATCTAGTTATGATTCATCTCAGTAGTCTAGTACTTTGGAATCCATATGTGACTCTAGATTTAGCATTTTAGTTACTGGAGATGCTCAGATTGTGTAAGCCCATTTGGAAAAATCAAAATCCCAGTGAGAAGAAAAAAAAAGAGAAGAGAGAAAGAGAAAAGGATGAAAAAGAAAATAAGAAAAAAAACAGAGAGAGAGAAGAGAGAGATAGAAGATTATGAGGGATAAAAAATAGTTGTCGTGGGTGGAAATAGCTAGGTACCCCTTTGAGACCGAGTTAGGTTACTGGGGAAACACCTACCGATTTCTCTCAATACCGAGCACACCTTTGAGACTTTATGCTAGATCTAGGGAACGACCCTTGCTTTGGGCAGGTAAGTGCCTAAGAGTTGGAAATCTTAGGAAAGCTATGGGGTGACGACTTAACTCACCATGGAACGGGCATCCCCTAAGAATGGTTCGCTAAGCACGAGCACGAGGAGCTAACTTAGTGAATTTCTAAAACATATTTATTCTGCTTTGATTGTAAATGTCACTTGATAAATTTAGTTGTCATGCTAAGTATGGAACAATGTCTTTTAAATTTCATGGTACTGAGGTTTGCTTGAGGACAAGCAAAGATTTAAGTCTGGGGGAAGTGATGTGAGCGAAACATATAGGGTTTTAGGAGTAGTTTTCACTCACATCTCATTACATTTTATGTTAGTTTCATGCATATGTCACTCTATTTTGCATGCATTTCCTATTTTCTGATTCGGAGGTCTGCTCTTTGTACTTTTGTGTGCAAGATAGAATTTCAGGGGAAAAGGTGCACTTTCGGAGAAAAAGAAGGACATTTTGTAGCTAGACACAGAATGGGACACAGCTAGGGCGTGTGGCTACACACGACCGTGTCCAATGGGCGAGATCATCCACCCCAAGGCCGCACACGGCCTAGCCATGTGTTTCCACATGGCTGTGTGGCAGCCTACTAGATTTGCGCGATTAGGGTTTTTTCGGATTTTACAACGGTCCGAGGTGATGTCTATATAAGGATGGCTCCGCCCAAACCCTAGGGAGGAGGCATGATGGCCGGGACGGCACACCGGTGCCCTAAAAAGCACCGAGAACTCGCAACGGGGAAGAAGGGAGACGCTCGAGGATCAAGTTCTGCACCTTAATGCTAGAGAGAAGGGTTGCATAGCATTGTAATTCGTACTCCTTACACGTCTATTATTGTATTCATGAATTCCATAATGCTTTGTGATCCCCTTCTCGTATTCATGGAGTAGATTCTCTAATTCTAGGATTAGTGAGTAGTTTGTGTTGAGTAGAACATTGTTATTTCAAATATGTTTCTTGAAATCGTATTTGCAGTTGAATGATAGTTTAGATCTATAGCTTTGTGTTTTGGTTTTCTATCTTCTGTGTGTAGATGATACAAGGGGTGACAGTCCTTGTATCGCAAATTTAAGGGATATTAGGAGGAACCTAAAGGTTGGCCTCATCGCCTGCAACTGTGGATAAAAGGATGCGATAGAGTCGGTAATGTATCTCATTTTCGACTCGTCGCAAGGATCGATTCGGCATCCTCGTACCGACTATCCCGTCCTAAGGCCAGGGGATGACCTGGCATGACAGAGGTAGCTTCCGATAGATGCGAAGGTTCATCGGGGGAGTGTATGATGTATTTTCCACAAATCCCTAGTTAGAAAGTCTGGATTCATTCAATTGATAGCATGTTCTGTGATACACAAACGAAGCCGAAGTCTTAGAATCCCATAAAAATCCTCGTAGCAAACCCTCTCTTCTTCTGTGTGACACGGTACTAGAGTTTAGTCCACCGACGACCCTCACAATCACAAATCTTTAAATCTGATCTCCGAACAATAACATCCACTGAATAGATCGGTATTCAAATTCCAGTCCCTGTGGGATCGATAATCTGTATTACCTGACGACATCCGTGCACTTGTGGGCGTTGAGTACGAGAGCGCACTTTGAGTCTTTGATGGTCTCCATCGCAAGATTTGAGGTCGCGTTCGTGTGCATCAATAGGGGTCTTTTTTCAAGTTAAGATGAAGAAGAAATTTTTTGCAAGCATTTGTAAAACTTCATTCTACTTTTCTCTTTAGTTTTACTAAAGAGGGGGAACTTATGATGAGATCGGGGATTCTAGGACAGTCTAAGTAGGGCTGGTGCAGGGTACTATATGAATTGCCAACCAGTGTAAGGAGTTCCAATACAGGTCCAAGGTAGTATCTGTATTACCAGGTCTGTTTTGATCTGTGTAGGGTACTATATGAATTTCCAGTGTACTATCTGTATTACCAGGGCAGTTTTGATATGTGCAGAGTACTAAGGGCAGTAAAAGGAGTTCTAGTACAGGTCCTGTTAGTAATATATGAGAGGTGTCCTTAGGCAATCACCTTATGGTTGAACCATTTATATGATAAATGAAGATTCACTATTTGAGTATACATGTTCTCATGTATTTGATTAGATCTTAAACTCATTTACTAAATGTCCACGATACGATTCACAGCATGAGTGAATTTGTGATTGGATCACAACTAGTGAGTATCTCTACATGTGTAATTGTGATGTATCGGAATTTTCCCTAGTCGATGAATTGATGGATTTGGACACCATCAATTCTATCGAGACTAGCACGAGGTATACTCTTTGGTGTATCTAAGCAGTTGATTCTCACTGGTTGGAGACATTGTGATGTCCGAAGTTAATCGTGGATGCTAGTTATGATAACTAGTTCATTGGAGTGACCAGTTGTAAGACTTCATATGGTTCTCTGCATATATGAATATGTCAATGAAGTTCTTACTGCAGCTTAAGTGTGATGTTTCTTTGACTTACGGTATTCAAGTGATCTTGATCATGAAGACTTATGTTTGACATCTTAAGCAAGCATCTCTGAGGAGATGTGGACCCGGGATGATTGGGTATAAGTCAAAGTGATCGAAGGTATTTGAATAGCCTATAAAGGATTCACCACTCCTTGCGAGGAGATGTATACCCATGGCCTCTCGTCGGATTGTTACTAAAGTCTTTGGCCAAAGCATTACATGTTTAGAGTAAGGTACTCTTGGATACATGTGCAGTAACTAGAATCCGTAGGACAAGGAAATGATACTTAGGCTAGGTGTGACGTAGTCAACCTAGTGGGGACTGACACTATAGACCATGTCCTGAACCAAGTGGGTATAAGATGAGTGAAAGGAATGGGGCACGAATCATTCTAGCTGCTGAAGGGTTTCAGAAATATTTCTGGATCAACCGTTGATCTTTTCGATTAATTGGGGATCATGATGTACTACTAGGTGTCACTCATGATCGTTCTATAACTAATGGTTAATTATAGACGACCAACATAAACCGAGAACCTATTTGGTCACACGCACAACGAGCGTAATCCGAAGGATTTAAAATGAGCTTGAGAATGAGATTTTCAGACCGAGAGAAACAAGGTTTGGTTGGACCAAACATGGAGCGAGCATAAAATCGTTTCAGTCGCAATGGAAGCGTGGATGGGATGTGTCTTACAAAGACATAATGGATGAATCAAATTGGTTTGGTTCTAATCCAATGGTGAAGAATAAACCAAAAGGGTTTGGTTTGTTTTAAATGAATGAACCAAAGTTGGTTCGGTTCGTTTTAACTTAAAATAGACCAAATCGGTTTGGTTTATTTTAACTTAAATTAATGGAGCGGGTTAACGGGTTTTTGGTTATGAACCAATAACCATTAGGAGAATTTGTTCTCAATAAAATAGGGCTTAAGGGTTTTGAGAATGCTCTAACCCAAAAAGTTGCTGCCCCCTCTCCCTCTTCTCCTCTTGTAGTCGGCGCCCAAGCCCTAGCCGCCGCCCACCCCTTGTGCCACCGTCCAAGTTGTTGCTGGCATCCAAGATTCTGTCGGCGATCCTCTAGTGAACCTCCGGTGATCTTCCTTAGCTCCGGCGACAAGGTGAGCATCTAGCTTTCCTTATTTGGCTAGTGCAACATCCTTCACCAAAGCTGTCCAGTTTTCTGGACAGCTTGTTTCCTTCTTGTCGGAGCATCGTTTGGACAACGTTTGGAGCTCCGACAGCGGTTTCCTTGTCGGGGATTCGATCTCCGGTGATCCTCATAGGTGGAGGACGAAGGATTCGTCAAACGGTTAACAAATACCTCTCCAAAGAAGTGAGTTTTGGGGACTCGATTTTGAATCCGAATTTTGATTCGGATTGTGATCTTCTCTCGATCACATCGTCTTCAACACGAGGCTAGTGACTCGTACGAAGACGAGGCTCGTGACTTTGTAAAGTCATCTCGAAGATACTCGGCGTGGATACGGATAGAGGCGATTCTAGCGAGAGTTGCTCCGGTTGATGTCTTTCCCGCTACACAGTAGAATAAATTTCCTTTTATTGCAAAATTTGAAACTACGGTTATGTCTACACATGTTGTACTATACATGCGTGTGGTGTGTATGATGTAATAAATTAGATTTATTGCTTTTTATTTCTTCCGTTGCGCACATATTTACGAAACATATTCGAACACTCACTTGCCACGGTGCCGAAAACCCAACAGGTCCAAGGCAGTATCTTTATTACCAGAGAAGTTTTGATCTGTGCAGGGTACTATATGAATTTTTAGGGTAGTATAAGGAGTTCCAATACAGGTCCAGGGTAGTTTTGATCTGTGCAGGGTACTATATGAATTTCTAGGGCGGTGTAAGGAGTTCTAGTATAGGTCCAGGGTAGTATCTGTTTTACCAGGGAAGTTTTGATCAGTGCAGGGTACTATATGAATTTCTAGGGAAGTATAAGGAGTTCTAGTACAGGTCTAGGGTAGTTTTGATCTGTGCAGGGTATTATATGAATTTCCAGGGCAGTGTAAGGAGTTCCAGTATAGGTCCAGGGCAGTATCTGTATTACCAGGGCAGTTTTGATCAGTGTAGGGTAGTATATGAATTTCCAGGGTAGTATAACGAGTTTCAGTACAAGTCCAGGGAAGTTTTGATCTGTGCAGGGTACTATTTGAATTTCCAAGGCAATGTAAGGAGTTCTAGTACAAGTCCAGGGTAGTATCTGTATTACTAGGGCAGTTTTCATCTGTGCATGGTACTATATGAATTTCCAGGGTTGAATGGAAGGCCCAGAGTGGTGTGAAGGACAAAGTGAATTGCCAGAGCAGTTAATGTAGCGTTAGAGGAACCTGAGTATTGCCAGGATAGTTAGCACATCTTCTGAGCAGGACTCTCTTTTCAGTAGGGAACAAAGGAAAGAGGGGCACGCTGAAGGGTGGGAAGTAATGGTGAAAGGTTGAGGGTGTTTAGTTTAATATAATCGTATGTTTCTTTATATTTTGTTTGAGATTAACACGTGGCAGGAGATATTTTTGGATCAGGGGCGAGAAAAATGGTTAGAAGGATAGCTTGGCAAAGGGGTATTTCCGTACATTCACCATGAGGAGAAGGCGGGGTGCTTCGTCTATAAAAGGGCAGAAGACGATGGGATTGGGGATGGTTCTTTCTTCCTCATTTAGTATCTCTGAGATCTCTCTTCCTTTTTAATCCCTTACTTTTTACTCCTCATACTCGTACTGACTTGATCGTCGGAGTGGCCACGCTGGGAAGCCGGCCAACCTTGAGTGTCTCTTGGTGTAACAGATTCAACTTGTTCCTGAACATCTTCAGTGCTAGATTCAGCAGTGTGCGAAAAAGGGGAGGGTATCTTGGGGAGCCAAAGAAGCAAGTACCATCAGATATCAACCCACTAGGAGATCACCTACCATCCCTCGACTTCAAAGTAAGGGCTATTGAATTTGATAAAAATAGTGGAAGTTTCTTCTTAATGTAAATTGTTTACATTACTATAAACTCATATCTCTTATACACCTCTTTTTGTATGTCTAGGTACTAAATAGAACAACATGTCAACCTCTATTAATTTACGTTCGATTTTGGACAACAACAAATTGACTGGGCCAAATTTCTTGGACTGGCTTCACGACCTGAGAATTGTTCTCAAGGTTAAAAAGCTAGCTTATGTCCTTGACGAGGTTCTTCCCCAACCTCTTGTAGACAATACATCAGGTGACCAAAAGTTGGCTTACCAGAAACATGTTGTTGACTCTGAGATGGCGAGTTGCATTATGCTAGCGTCGATGTCTCCTGAGTTACGAAGCAACATGAGCATATGGATGCTAATACAATTGTATTTCATCTTCAAGAGTTGTTCTATAAGCAGGCACGCTCTGAAAGGTTCGAGATCACCCAGCTCCTCTTTCGCTCGAAGATATAGGAGGGTTCATCTACATTGCAGTTTACACTAAGGATGAATAGTTATATTGAGCGATTGGGATCATTATGGTTTTTTATAAACCATGAATTAAGTATTGACTTAATTCTTCACAATATGATTGGTAGTTATTCACAATTTGTGGTGAACTATCGGATGAATAATATTGAGTCCACCATTCCTGAATTTATCAATATGCTCAAAACAGTGTAGTCAGCTGTTGTTAAAGAACAGAAGGCGGTGATGCTGATTGACTCCTCAAAGAAAGGTTCTAAGAGGAAGTCAAAAACCAAAGCTAAAGGAAAGAAGAAGGAAAAGAATGAAGAAATAACTCCCAAGGTCACCTGCCATCATTGTGGCAAGGATGGGCATTGGAAGAGAAATTGCAAGCAGTATCTGGAGTCACAAAAGAAGAAAAAGGCATCTGATGCCCAATATACTTCAGGTATATTTGTTATTGAATGTCATACTGTTTCTTCTATCACTTGGATATTGGATACCGAGTGTGACTCACATATATATAATGACATACAGGGGCTTAAGAACAGAAGAAGATTGGTTAAGAAAGAAGCATATATAAGGGTTGGCAATGGAGCAAAAGTTGTTGTTGTAGCCAAGGGTACTTATATGTTGCGACTTCCTACAGGACTAGTTTTAGAGTTGGATGATTGTTTTTATATTCCTACATTAATAAAGAACATTGTTTTTATTTCATGTTTAAATAAGAAAGGTTATCATTTGATATTTAGTAATAATTGTTGTTGCATTAAGTTAAATTGTGTTTTTTATGCTACTAGAATGTTGAATAATGAAATCTACACGTTAGATACTATTGAGGATTCGGTGGCCACTAGAGGGGGTGAATAGCATTTTGGATGCGTCGATGGAATTCGTTCGCATTTGCTACAAAATGTGTTATACGCAGCGGAAAGAGAAATGATAAAACAAATGCAACATAAATACAATCACGCAAACACAATGATATAATGTGGTTCGGAACCGAACGGTTCCTACTCCACGGATTGAGCTCAACGAGCTCTAGCGATGCGACCACACACCACTAATCAAGAATAACTCCTTCTCGGAACAATCCAGAGGTGGAGAAATCTCATACAATGTATACAACAGTAATACAATAAAAATACAAGCAAATACAATGGAATGCAAGTAAAGAAAACTTTACAAAGAGCTTTGGATTGCTTGATCTTTAATTGCCTTGGACTAGCCTTGAAGACCCTGATTTGCAACAGCAAATCACTCCAATTCACCTAAGAAAATTGCGGCCAAAATTCCTCTTCCAAGATGCTTTTATAACCTACAATCAGGCTAGATTTTTGCCTATCAGTCGACTTCTCGGGACCATCAGTCGAATGATGACACTATTACTGTGAGACAATGGTGCAATCCACGCTGGAAAAATCTAATGGATAGGATATCAGTCGACTGATCAGGACCATCAGTCGACTGATCGAGCCTTCACTCGACTGCTAACCCCAGTAGTCGAGTCCGCCTCCATTTTGTGCCCAAATTCTCGAGCACAAGTCGACTGATCATCAGATCAGTCGACTGCTCGAGCCAGTAGTCGACTGCCCACCTCCGGCAGTCAACTGCTAGGGCACTCTCCGCAGTCAAACCCTAGTTGACTCACTCCAGTCGACTGCTCATATGTCTCAGTTGACTGATACACCTCAAACATGTGGTTTTACTCCAAGTATGATTCCCCCATACTTGCTAGACCACCCTTAGCTTAAACCTAAGTCTTCTAGCCACCTCCATCAGCCTCGCGCCTATCAGATCCCTCCAAGTCATTCATGACTTGTTCATCCATATGCTAGCCTTCAGGTGCTTCCATCGACTATGTCATGCTAACGATGTCTACACCGCCAAGGCACATTGGACTTACACTACCAAGACTCCGCTTGGACTTTATGCCGCCAACCATTGGACTTATGCTGCCAAGACTCCTACTTGGACTTTACGTCACCAATATCAAACCCCTTGGACTTCTCAAATGCCAAGACTCAAACTTGGACTTCCCCTTGCCAACCCATGTTGGACTTTCCATGCCAAGACCCATGCTTGGACTTTTCCATGTCAAGACCCATGCTTAGACTTTACATGTCAAGTACTCAAGACTTGGACTTTCCATGACATGGTCAACTCCAGTCAACCTTCAAAATCCCCCTCGAGTCAAACTCGAGTCCGGTCAATCATGACCCGGGTCGATTTCACCAACAATCTCCCTAAAATATTATCAGACATCAATATCAAACATCAATGTCAAACCTTCATGTCAAACATCAAAACATTGCTCGAGTCAAACTCGAGTTCGGTCAATTGTGACCCGGGTCGATTACACCAACAATCTCCCCCATTTTGATGTTTGACAAAAAGACATACCTTTGAGTTAGAACACTAACTCAAATCTCCTTACCAATTATCCCAAATTGGTAATCCCATAAATTCTCCCAAACATTCTCAAAACATTCTCCCCAAACATTCTCCCCCTTTTTGACTAACATCAAAAAATGGTTTTCTCTCCAAGGAGGTCAATGTCTCATGTCCCAATGAGATCTTAAAATCTCTCCCTTGGTCCAAAAATACCTAAGATGCCTACAATTTTCCTAGTGATAAGTCACATATCACTTAAGAGAGGCAATCCTACAAACTTTCCCAATTTTCAAATTGGGTATCACAAAATTCCATTTTCCCCTTTCATGAAGAAAAATACCATCCATCATCCCATGATGGATACCTCCCCCTAAAGTCTTGCTCCCCCTTGACCATTGCACCAATAATGTCCTTAGGAAGTTCTTAAGCCAATAGGAACTCTAAACCATCAAAAATAAGGTTCAAAGTTCAACATTGAACTTTCCCATACCTTAAATCTGATACATCACTCTAACAACTCTCCTAATCCATATCCAATGAATTTTCACCATTTATAATGCTTCACAAAGCATATCCTAGGGTTAGGAGTGGTTAGGGATTTTTATCATAGCTGAAAATGGGCTAAACAATCTTATTTTTCCCAAAATGAGCCTGGCAGTCGACTCTATCAGAGATCAGTCAACTGCCACCAAGGGCAGTCAACTGATAACTGAAATATCATAATTTCAGTTATCAGAAATGAAATTTGGAAAAGTGTAAGTAATTCTATGTATATTGAAAAATCATGAAAATTCATAAGTATCTTACTTATGACCAATACAATGGGTGAAAAATGTTAGAAAAATATTTTACCCATAAAATATCAAAATTGATATAAAGTTCAAAAGTGAAGAAAAACTTCAATGTTTTAGCTCACTTTGTATCAACTTCATCAATGGTGATTGCTATCAAAAGATAGACTTCACCAAGGTTTTCTAAAATGATTTTAAAATATTTTTGAAAACCTATATTAGATCATGTTCCTTGGGCTCAATGTACATGACTTGTACAAAAGCTTTCCCAATGATCTACCATTAGGATAAGATGAGTTTAGGTTCATCTAGATGCAAAAACTATGCACCTTGAACTTAACTCATATCCTAGCATCTCACATGTATCTAGAGTGTATAAATACACATACATGTCAATTTAGATGTGAGATGTGGGTTTTTGGTTATCCTAATTTAAGGCTTCATGCAATTTCTAAGGCAACACTACTTGATTCCCTTATAAATGGGACTTCAAGTCATGACAAAGTCCTTAAACTAATTTTTATTAATTTAAATGCATGAAATATGATCATGACATAAATGATAGCATAATAAAGCATGGCCAATGATCATGATGTCATGACATTGTTGGTGCAATCGGCCCAGGTTGACTCGAGTTTGACTCGAGCAATACCTTGATAGTATTTTGATGATAGACAAAACTCATGACATGGAATTGTCATGGGAAAGTCCAACATGGGGTTGGCATAGAAAATCCAAGCATGGAGCTTGGTGTGGGAAAAGTCCAAAGCATTGCGAAGCCGTGCGCTTGGTGCTTGGTGAGAAATGCATTGCAAAGTCGTGCGCTTGGTGCATGTGGGAAGTCTTGAGGACTTGGTAAGTTCACTAGGCTCGGGGTCCTTGAGTCGATGAAGGATGGCATTGCGAAGCCATGCGCTTGGTGCATTCGAGGGACCACCGGACGGGGAGCGAATGGAGTGAGGCCCAAGGGAAGCATACTTCGAGGGCATGAGACGTGAAGGATGGCGTTGTGAAGTCGTGCGCTTGGCGCATCCGAGGGACGTAGACCAAGGGAAGAGAGCTTCAGTGGGGAACTCCATGAGGGATGATGTGGACTTGGCCAAGTGGCTAAGACTGAGTGTCGGAGGCTCAAACTTGATGTTTGAGAGTTTACCTGACGGTCGGATGCTCAAACAAATTGGTGTTTGAGGTTTTGCCCAACGGCAGTCGACTGGCATAGGTGTCAGTCGACTGGTCCAAGTCGACTAGGGTTCGACTGGTGTAAGACTGTGGGTTTTGTGCTTGGCAGTCGACTGCCATGGGTCGATCGATGTCGACCGATCGGCCGATCGATGTCGGCAATGATCGATGTCGATCGGCCGATCGATAATATCGGCAATGATCATCGAGGATGGCGATCGATGGGAGTGTCGCGAGCATAGAACGCTCCATAGCCGACTGGGCAGTCGGCTACTAGGTCACCAATCGACTGCCATGGACTAGCAGTCGACTGGTAGGAGATCCATTGGAACTTATTCGATGTGGATCTGGCCGTTGTGAGACAATGGCTACAGGGGCAGTCAACTGAGGCCTTTTGGCAGTCGACTGATGGGCACGAAAATAGCTTGATGCAGGTTATAAATGGAGATCAAGTTGGAGGATTTTGCCAAGACTTTAAGGGAGCTATTGGAGGGGAATTGCTGTTGCATTCCAGTCCTTCAAGAGACATCCAAAGCAAGCAACAAGAAAGGGTTCAAAGCTAAGAGTTGTAAAGCATTCTTTACTTGTATTTCTTGTGTCTTTATATTTCTTGTAGTATTACTGTTGTAATAGCTTGTACGAGGTTTCTCCACCTCCGACGTGTAGTCGAGAAGGAGTTTAGTTAGTGTCGTACGCATAACTAGAGCTCGGTGAGCTCGCCCGTGGAGTAGGAACCATTCGGTTCCGAACCACGTATATGTTTGTGTATTACTTGTGATTGTTATGTGTTTTTAGTATTATTATTATCATTGTTATTCCGCTGCGCTAACAACAATCGTAGACAAGCAACGCAACGAGAATGATCGAATTCCACCATGGGACGATTGAGGGCTATTCACCCCCCTCTAGCCAGCCAATACACACCGATCGATCCCCCACAAGTGGTATCAGAGCCAAGGTCACTCTTCAAGGACTAACCACCACGAGAGCACCATAAAATGGCCAGCCTCATCCATCCACCGAAATTCGATGGAGATTTTGCTTGGTGGAAGAAATGGATGGAGGTATATCTCGAAACTGATTTTGATTTTATGATTATTATAGAAAATGGTTTTGAGATGCCTAGGGATAAAGAAAACAAACCCATTGAGAAGTCAAAGTGGACCCAAGACCAAATCAAGAACTTCAAGACAAATCTCGAGGTAATAAAATTGATTAGTGATTTGTTACCTAACACTATTTAGTCTAGATTGGGTGATTATAGGGATGCAAGGGAATTATAGAATAAGATAATGAAATTCCAAGAAAATTCCCAACCGGCACAAGTAGAAGAGAATGCCGAAGAAGAAGCACCATCAACTTTTGAAGATGTTGATGATTTGGTGGAGACCTCCACCTCTAGCATTGAGGGGGAGGAAAGGGTTTCTATTCCGGAGCAAGATCAAGATGAAGCTTCTACCTCCGGAAGAAGTGAAGAGGCCTCCACCACCTCTCTAGGTAACTCAAGTATTATTATTTTAAATAAAAATCACATAATGTGCTTTGAGTGTAGGGAGAAAGGGCATTACAAGAGCAAATGCCCTAAATTGGCTAAGGAAAAGGCATCAGCACTAAAAGTCAACCCAAAGTCAAAGGATGCCGGAGTCCCCTCAATTAAGAGCAAAGAGCACATTGTGTGCTTCAAATGCAACCAAATGGGGCACTACCGAAGCCAATGCTCTAGGGGGAGGAAGAAAGGGCAAGAAGGTGTATCTCATGTAGGGGGAGCTTTAAAAGCTAACCCTAAGGTACATTTAGTTAATGTACCTTCAATTCCTAAAGTCAAAAAGCATGCCAAAAATTATTTTAGTTCTCTTGCTATTATCAATGAAAAGCATGCTAGGAGAAACAATAAGGTTTATTGCTTAGGTGCTAAGCATGTTAGTTTCTCTAAGGATAAACCTAGGACTCGTAATTCTAGAAATATATTGCCTAGGGAATCAATTAGGAGAGTAAAATAAAATTTGGATATTAATCCCAAAAAGTCTAGGCACATGCCTAAAAAGAAGAGGTCTTCCCAAAAACCTAATGAAAATTCAAAAATGGGAAAATTAGAGCTAGAGAACCAAGTCTTGAGGTCAAGACTTGAGAGAATGGAGAAAACCCTTAGAATCATAGAAAATTCAATTCTAGGGTCAAATGCCCAAAAGTCAAGACCTAAGGTTCAAAAGCGATCTAAGAGCAAGGAAGGTTTGGGTCACAAACCTAAGCCCAAGAAGACTTATCATAATATTCCATTTGATTATGGAACTATTTCTAGGTCTAGGAAAACCAAGGCTAATAGGGAAGCCATCCCTAAGTCTAGCCATGGTGTTTGCTTAGTGGCTAAGACCTCAAAAAAATCAAATATAACCACTAGGAAGGTCAAAGGAGGAGTCACCTCTAGAGTTGACCTAGGAAATACCCAAAAGACTATGGCTTTAAAGCCTAAAAGGGTCATTAGGAAGGTATCTAGGGAAGTTATCCCTAGAGAATACCTTGTTAACCCAAGGAGCTCCAATAGGTATTGGGTTCCTAAGAGCGTGATCGATTCACGCTAAATGGGTTAGGGTGTGTCAACCCTAAGTGGATGGGTAGTTAACCTAACCATAGTAGAGTTGACACATTAGGATGTGCCAATGTGCTTGAGAAGTTAAAAATGATTATATTGGCACAAATAGGTCTTGGAGGTATTGGTGTGCCATTTTTGGGTTTATGGCACATTTGGGAGAAAATGGTTTTAAGGCAAAATGGAATTAATTCCTAGAAATGGAAACTTGGATTTAACACTTAGGTATTCCATACCTTAGTATATTTTACTTGCCATGATTTATTTGTCTTGCCATGACATTACATCATTTTCACTTTTATCTAAAAAATGTCATGATCATGTTTAGAATTATTTTTAGATGTCATGTATGCTTAGATATCTCTTACATGTCATGACATCATGATTTTGGCATATGCTTTTATCTATATCATATTTATGCCATAATCATCTTCATGCATATAACTAAAATGAAATTAAGGACTATGGCATGATTTGATGGGAATCAAATAATATTGCCTAGAAATATGCATGAAACCATTAGAAGAACAAAAACTCACATCTCACTAAAAACTTGACTTGTATGTGTTTTACACATCTAGATACAAGTGAGATGTTTAGGAAAAAGGGATTAAAGGTTTCAAAAACATTTTGAAAACATTTTGAAAAGCCTTGGTGAAGTCTATCTTTTGATAGCTATCACCATTGAATGGGATGATACAAAGAGGGTTCTTTATTGAAGCTTTTCTTAACTTTTGGACTTTATGTCAATCTCTTAATTTAGTGGGTAAAATAATTTTCTAATATTTTTCACCCATAATGATTGTGATAAGTAATATACATACCAAATTTCAAGATTTTTAAACCTATGTATATTTACTTATGAATTTTGGAAAGTCATTTCTGAAATTCTCATCGATTATCGATCATTACCATGATGGCGGTCGGTGATGGAAAATGTGACAAGTGATTTCTAAATTGGGTAAATCTTGTTGATTAGGCCAATGTTCAGCTAGGTTAAGGTCCCCTAACCACTCCTAACCCTTGGATATGCTTGGGAGAGCATTAGAAATGGTGGAAATTCATTGGACATGGATTAGGAGATGGGTGTAGGGAGAGTATCAATTTTAAGGTGGAAGAGAGTTCATTGTTGAACTTTGCCTTAATTTTGATTGGTTAAATGTTCCTGTTGGCTTAGGGACTCTCCAAGGACATTGTTGGTGCAATGGTCAAGGGGGAGCAAGCCTCTAGGGGGAGGTATCCATCATGGGAAGATGGATGTGTATTTCCTCATGGGAGGAAAATTGGGTTGCCTCTCTTAAGTGATATGGGATCACTAGAAAGATTGTAGGCATGTGTTCCTCCAAGGGAGAGATTGTAAGATCTCATTGGAATATGAGACATTCATACCCTTGGGGAGGACCTTTTTGATGTAATGTCAAAAAGGGGAAGAAGTTACCAAGTTACCAATTAGGTTTGGAATTCTCATTTGGGATGTGAGAATTGCCAATATGGGAGAATTGGTAGACTTGTGATGGTAGTTTTGTCAAACATCAAAAAGGGAGAGATTGTTGGTGCAATCGGCCCAGGTTGACTCGAGTTTGACTCGAGCAATACCTTGATAGTATTTTGATGATAGACAAAACTCATAACATGGGATTGTCATGGGAAAGTCCAACATGGGGTTGGCATGGAAAATCCAAGCATGGAGCTTGGTGTGGGAAAAGTCTAAAGCATTGCGAAGTCGTGCGCTTGGTGCTTGGTGAGAAATGCATTGCGAAGCCGTGCGCTTGGTGCATGTGGGAAGTCTTGAGGACTTGGTAAGTTCACTAGGCTCGGGGTCCTTGAGTTGGTGAAGGATGGCATTGCGAAGTCATGCGCTTGGTGCATCCGAGGGACCGCCGGACGGGGAGCAAATGGAGTGAGGCCCAAGGGAAGCATACTTCGAGGGCATGAGACGTGAAGGATGGCGTTGCGAAGTCGTGCGCTTGGCGCATCCGAGGGACGTAGGCCAAGGGAAGAGAGCTTCGGTGGGGAACTCCATGAGGGATGATGTGGACTTGGCCAAGTGGCTAAGATTGAGTGTCAGAGGCTCAAACTTGATGTTTGAGGGTTTACCTGACGGTCGGATGCTCAAAAAACTTGGTTTTTAAGGTTTTGCCCGATGGCAGTCGACTGGCATAGGTGTCAGTCGACTGGTCCAAGTTGACAAGGGTTTGACTGGTGTAAGACTGTGAGTTTTGTGCTTAGCGATCGGCCCGCCATGGGTAGCGATCGGCAATGATCGAGCACGATGATCGCCGAGGGATGGCGATCGGATCGATGGGTGTGTCGCGAGCATAGAACGCTCCATTGCCGACTGGGCAGTCGGCTACTAGGTCACCAGTTGACTACCATGGACTGGCAGTCGACTGGTAGGAGATCCGTTGGAACTTATCGGATGTGGATCTGGCCGTTGTGAGACAACGGCTACAGGGGCAGTCGACTGGGGCCTTTTGGCAGTCGACTGATGGGTGTGAAAATAGCTTGATGCAGGTTATAAATGGAGCTCAAGTTGGAGGATTTCGCCAAGACTTTAAGGGAGCTATTGGAGGGGAATTGCTGCTGCATTCCAGTCCTTCAAGAGTCATCCAAAGCAAGCAACAAGAAAGGGTTCAAAGCTAAGAGTTGTAAAGTGTTCTTTACTTTTATTTCTTGTAGTATTACTGTTGTAATAGCTTGTACGAGGTTTCTCCACCTCCGACATGTAGTCGAGAAGGAGTTTAGTTAGTGTCGTGCGCATAACTAGAGCTCGGTGAGCTCGCCCGTGGAGTAGGAACCATTCAGTTCCGAACCACGTATATGCTTGTGTATTGCTTGTGATTGTTATGTGTTGTTAGTATTATTATTATCATTGTTATTCCGCTGCGCTAACAACAATCGTAGACAAGCAACGCAATGAGAATGAGCGAATTCCACCATCGGACGATTGAGGGCTATTCACCCCTCTCTAGCCGGCCAATACACACCGATCGATCCCCCACAGACATATGATATAATCTAAGCATACATGACATTTAACCTAACCCTAAACATGATCATGACATTTTAAATGGTTAAAAATAAATATGATGTCATGACATGTTATATGGCAAACAAAG
The DNA here is from genome assembly GCA_025175895.1 of Wurfbainia villosa. Taxonomy (NCBI): domain Eukaryota; kingdom Viridiplantae; phylum Streptophyta; class Magnoliopsida; order Zingiberales; family Zingiberaceae; genus Wurfbainia; species Wurfbainia villosa. The sequence goes on from CM046002.1 coordinate 67,642,923, forward strand.
CATGGCAAATAACAGATATAGGTATAATAATACCTAAAATTTAACAATAGTTGTCATTTGATATAATTAAGTATATTTTGCCATAATACCAATTTTCTCCCAAGTGTGCCAAAAACTCAAAATGGCACACTATGACCTCTAATCATAAATTATGTCAATTTAATTGATTTTTCATAATCCCAAAAATGTATTGGCACATCCTAAAATCTTTTAGGATCATAATATCAATTCTATTTCTAAGGTATCCATAACCTTGAAAATGTCCTAAAATGCCAACTTTACCATGGTTGAGTTAACTACCCATCCAATCAAGGTTGGCACACCCTAAACCAATCTAGCATGGATCAATCACGCTCTTAAGAACCCAAAACCTATTTGAGCTCCTAGGGTTAACTAGGTATTCCTTAGGGATGACCTCCCTAGATACCCTCCTAATGACCCTTCTAGGCTTGTTAGCCTTTGTCATTGTGGTCTTGCCTAGGTTAACCTTAGGGATTGCCTCCCTAGTAACCTTATTAGTGGTCTTCCTAGGTTTCATGGAAACCTTGGCCACTAAGCACCTACCTTGGTCAACCTTAGGGATGATTTCCCTATTGACCTTGGTCTTCTTAGACCTAGGTTTAGTTCCATAATCAAATGGAACATTATGATAAGTCACCTTAGGCTTAAGTTTGTGACCCAAACCTTTCTTACCCTTGGTTGTCTTGTCTCCTATACCCTAGGTTTTGACTTTGACTTCTATACCCTAGAGTTTGACCATTTGACCTTTGTATTTGATTTGTCATTTTTGCAAGGGTCTTTTCAAGTTTCTCAAGCCTTGACCTCAAGGCTTGATTTTCAAACTCTAATTGCCCAATTTTTGAATTTTGATTTAATCTTTGGTCATTGTTCTTTCTAGGCATATGCCTAGTCTATTTGGGATTAAAACCTAGGTGGTCTTCAATTTTTCTAATAGATTCCCTAGGTAAGGTTTTTCTAGGGACATTAGTCTCAAATTTCTCCTTATTATTAAAATGGACACTCTTAGCTCCTAGACAAAAATATTTGTTATTCCTAGCATGCTTTTCATGATAAATTGCAAGAGAATTAAAATTCCTAGCATGCTTTTTAACATTTAAATTAGAAAGAGCATTACTAAAATGTGCCTTAGGGTTAGCCTTAGCTCCCCCTACATATGATGCTCCCTTTTTAGCCTTTTTCTCCCCCTTTGGGCATTGACTCTGGTAATGACCCGGTAGTCGGCATTTGAAGCAAATCACTTGCTCCTTGCTTTTGATTGTTGAGGGACCGGCATCCTTGACCTTTGGTGTCGATGGAGGCTTCTTGACCTTCTTTTGGCACTTGCTCTTATAGTGCCCAAACTCCCTACACTCAAAACACATTATATGAATTTTATTTGAAATTGAGGTGTTTGAGTCACCTAGAGTGTTGGTGAGGGTCTCTTGAGCTTGCTCTTCCTCTCGACCAGATGTAGATGGTTCTTCTTGTTGCTCCGGTGTTGAGGATGCCCTAAGCTCCTCCCCCTCAATACTAGAGGTGGAGGCTTCTTCCACCGATCCGGAAGTTGACTCCTCTTCAACTTTCGAATCCTCACTTGCTTGTGAGGATGAGAATTCATCTTTGGCCTCCTCTTCTTGAGCCAGTGATGGGTCTTCATGGAGCTTGGCCAATTCACTCCAAAGCTCCTTGGCATCCATGCAATCCCCTAGGCTACACATGATATCATTAGGAATTAGATCAAAAATAAATTTTACTACCTTCTTATTTTTATCAATTTGTTAGAGTTGCTCCTTGGTCCATCTCTTCTTCTTGAGAAACCCTCCCTTTGGTCTTCTTGGATATTCAAATCCTTCCATTAAGATGGGCCATTCCTCAAAATCCCTCATCATCAAAAAATCTTCAATCCTAGCCTTCCATTGGATGAAGCCCTCTCGTCCATAGAAAGCATACGGGACCGGTGTATTGATGTCCCATCCAAGTTGTTCTTCAACTTCCATCTTTCCCTCTAGCGTCTTTGCTCCCGGTGGTTAGTCCGTAGAAGAGCCCCGGGCTCTGATACCAATTATTGAGGATTCGATGGCCACTAGAGGGGGTGAATAGCATTTTGGATGTGTCGATGGAATTCGTTCGCATTTTCTACAAAATGTGTTATACGCAACAGAAATAGAAATGATAAAACAAATGTAACACAAATACAATCATGCAAACACAATGATATAATGTGGTTCGGAACCGAACGGTTCCTACTCTATGGATCGAGCTCAACGAGCTCTAGTGATGCAACCACACACCACTAATCAAGAATAACTCCTTCTCAGAACAATCCAGAGGTGGAGAAACCTCATACAATGTATACAACAGTAATACAATAAAAATACAAGCAAATACAATGGAATGCAAGTAAAGAAAACTTTACAAAGAGCTTTGGATTGCTTGATCTTTGATTGCCTTCGACTAGCCTTGAAGACCCTGATTTACAACAGCAAATCGCTCCAATTCACCCAAGAAAATCGCTGCCAAAATCCCTCTTCTGAGGTGCTTTTATAACCTACAATCGGGCTGGATTTTTACCTATCAGTCAACTGCTCGGGACCATCAGTCGATTGATGACACTGTTGTTGTGAGACAACGGTGCAATTCACACTGGAAAAATCCAACATATAGGACATCAGTCGACTGATTGAGACCATCAGTCGACTGATTGAGACCATCACTCGACTGCTAACCCCAGCATTCCAGTCCGACTCCATTCTGTGCTCGAATTCTCGAGCACCAGTCGACTGCTCGAGCCAGCAGTCGATTGCACACCTCTGGCAGTCGACTACTAGGGCACTCCCCACAGTCAAACCCTAGTTGACTCACTCCAGTCGACTGCCCATATGTCTCAATCGACTGATACACCTCAAACATGAGGTTTTATTCCCCCATACTTGCTAGACCACCCTTAGCCTAGACCTAAGCCTTCTAGCCACCTCCGTCAGCCTCGCGCCTATCGGATCCCTCCAAGTCATCCATGACTTGTTCATCCATATGCTAGCCTTCAGGTGCTTCCATCGGCTATGTCATGCTAACGGTGTCTACACCTCCATGCACATTGAACTTACGCTGCCAAGACTCCACTTGGACTTTACGCCATCAACCATTGGACTTATGCTGCCAAAACTCTCGCTTGAACTTTACGCCACCAATATCAAACCCCTTGGACTTCTCAAATGTCAAGACTCAAGCTTGGACTTTCCCTTGCCAACCCATGTTGGACTTTCCATGCCAAGACCCATGCTTGGACTTTTCCTTGCCAAGACCCATGCTTGGACTTTACATGCCAAGTACTCAAGACTTGGACTTTCCATGACATGGTCAACTCCAGTCAACCATCAAAATCCCCCTCGAGTCAAACTCGAGTCCGGTCAATTATGACCCGGGTCGATTGCAACAACAATCTCCCCAAAACATTATCAGACATCAATGTCAAACCTTCATGTCAAACATCAAAACATCGCTCGAGTCAAACTCGAGTCCAGTCAATCGTGACTTGGGTCAATTGCACCAACAGATACATCCAACAAGATATTCAATATTGAATCGAATAGCAAACAAGCTAAGTTAAATAATTAGTTAACCTTGCAATTGTGGCATTGTCGTCTTGGCCATATAAGCAAAGAACACATGTCCAAATTGCATAAGCTTGGCATTTTGGAGTCTTATGAATCAGATTCATTAGACACATGGGTTTCATGCTTAAAAGGAAAGATGACTAAACTACCTTTCAGAGGAAAAGGTGAATGAGCAGTTAAAGTATTGGGTCTTATACAAACCGATGTATGCGGACCAATGTCAACTCATGTCATAAGAGGTTATAGCTACTTCGTTACCTTTATCGATGATTATTCACGATACGAGTATTTGTATCTATTAAGATACAAATCTGAAGTCTTTGAAAGGTTTAAAGATTTTAGAAAGGGAGTAGAGAAACAACTTGGCAAAAGTATTAAAGTACTTCGATCGGATCAAGGTGGTGAATACTTAAGCCAAGAGTTTCAAGATAATCTAAGGGTGTAAGATACCGAAAAAATAAAATAAAATAAATAAACAAGACTGATTAATTAATAAATTATACTGTAGAATTTTTTTGGAAAATTTTTGGAGTTTTTTTTATTTAAAAAGAATTTTTAGAACATTGTACAAGGTGGATTTAAAACCTATTAGGGATCATTGGATTAATGAGGGTTGAATAAGGTTTAATTACTTATATAAATAACTTGCTTTTAATCAAATCTCGATCCCGATTCACTCTTTCTCTATTTCATCGCCGCGATCCCTCCTTTCTCGAACGTGTCTTTCCCACTTTTTTTATCGCTGTGATTTCTCTGCCTCTCTTCTTCTTTCAATCGTGAGCCCTCCCAATCATCCATTTATCCTCATCGTTTGATGCTGCAAGCACCAGTTACCACAGACTGATATGGTCTTTTCCGTGAGCTCTAGTTGTCATCGCCATCGACTCTCCTCTCTCCATCGAGCGCTACCGGAGCTCTCCATCGTCGCAGCTTGCCTTCTTCCTCTGCCACCACCGTGGGCTCCTCCAGCTGCTATAGTGGCCATGCACACGCTCACTGTCGCCCATTGCAGATTTCAGTGCCACCACTTTGTGTCTGATGCCCTGCTCCATGGAGAGCATCGATCGTGGTCAATGCCTCCATGCTCAGTTGATCGATGTTGTCGTCGCCTATTTCATCTGCGAACTGCGTCGGTTGTCACTGATCTCTTCTCCTCCCTTAGCTACCACCCTTTTCTTCTTCCTCCGTCACAGTTGCAGCTCTGTGGCCTGCTCACGACGCTATTGATTTGCATCCAGCATAGATCCCACTCAGTGTCACCTTTGTGTGATGCCGATGTCCACCGCGAGCGAGCGTGCTGCTTGATCTCTATCGATTTCCACTTGATTGTTGGTAAAATCTCGATTGCTTACTGTAGTTGTGGATTGTTAATGCTAGGTGTGCTAATCAAATTTTATTTTGTATCAAGAAGAAGTTGTGGTCGGAGTTGTGATCCATCCCTACATGCTTGGGTATGTTCTTCATCGGTTTATCTAATGCTTGGATTGTTGTTATGGAATGAGATAGAGCTAGAATGGAATTGGTAATATCTATGATATATTTCAATAATTAGGTATGTGAATGATCAAGTATGGATTGTTGTTAAATCAATCTAATCACTATAGATTTGATACCATAATTGTGGATCCAGAAGTTGTGCAATTGAGGATAAGCAAGGTGAGTTGATTTGGATAATTTTATTAGTTGGGTATTATGATGGAAGTATAAGTTGGTTATGTGGCATGTGTGGTTGATTCTAATTATTGTGGGGTAATCGATAGTAATGAAGGAATTGGATCAACTCAGTGGATTGATGTGTAATAGTAGGGTTAAGGAGTTGATTTAGTTTACTACTAGAATGACGGTAGAACTTAGTTATGTTCCATGCTCTTTCTTGCAAGACTTTGATTAGTGACGGATGCCTGTATGTGTGGGCAGCTAGCACGAGCTATTTATCAGGTGGGTAATATTTCTACCCTAGTCAGGTAGTTGATTATTCTTAATGCATGAGATTATATATTGTTGTTATTGTACCTTATCTCCACTCTTATTATTCTGTGCTTGATACTTAACCTTTGCACTTGAGATGCACTGTTGTTGATGTTATATTTCATTCATTGTTGTTATGAACTACCGACGCTATAGTATGTGGACCTATAGATGCTTAACTATATGTATATAGCTGAGTATGGTTGTAGACTTGACTTGTGTCATCAAGATAAATCACCTGGGTGGGTGATGTTCTAAAATGTGGAGTAGATTGTCGTGTTATATTCCTTTATGTTGTGTGTCTATTATGGATCATGGATCTGTGTATAGTTGTATGGGTTGTCAATAGTGGGTTGCTACGGACTGGAGGTCCTAGCATGGTTGATTGTCGATAGTGTTGGGATGTATACTGAAAAGTCTATCTTTTGTATGAACATCTTTATTTTGAAATAAGAATCACATGATCATTGTTTGCATATTTTTATGGTTATGCATATTGTCTAATACATTACATTGTAGATAACATGGTATGTGGTGTCACACGGGAGATCATATTATCGGCTCCTTGTAAAGTATAAGTATAGGCTCACAACCGAGATGGCTTTGGACAAACCATTGGTATGGTTGTAGTGTGATTTGGTGTTGGTTTGTCTTGACCTTAGAATCACACTAGTACACTTTGTGTGTATTGAGCAGGACCGACTTAGAGGTGATTCGATTTATTTCTGACTACATAATCGAATCAGACCTCAGATATTATATTGTACATACTCTTAATCCCGATATAATAATGGGCACATATACTTAGTATTCATTTCTTTGATTTACCAATGGGCGAGATTTATAGATTAAATCGATAGGCTCGGTAAGTTGGGAAATGATATTATTTATATGGTGTGTTGTTGATTATAGGAGGAAACCGTGTCCTATATATTAGGATGATGATGTCCCCTTGAGGAGCTCATAAGGTTCATCATGTAAACCCTGCAGGTGGACTTGGTCTGACATGATGAAAAGGTTAAGTGATACTACTCATGGAGTTAGATGTTGATTAATTAATGGTCAGTAAATTAATTAATGACGAACATTCGAGATCTTAAACACAGGGAGAAAATGTATATATAATATATGGAGCCCATATTAACTTATGGGGGTTGGTGAGGTAGATCAATGATAATCCTTTAGTGGATTGGATTATCATTAATGGATCGGACTTTATGTGGGCTTGATCCATTGGGTCGCCAAGATCCAACTCCTCCTCATGGTCCCTATTGTAGCCTATTAACACCTCATGAAGCTTAGATCCAATGGATAGAAACAAAACTCTAGATCCAAAGGTAGAGATTAAATCTCCAGATCTGACGATTGAGATTAAATCTCTAGATCCGACGGTTGAGATTGAATCCCTAGAACCAATGGTGGATATTAAAACAAGGTTTATCCCTAACTCTATAAAAGGAGGGCAAGGGGTGGGCAGCAACTTGAATCCAACAAGAGATAGGATTAGGGTTTTTGGGCGGCAAGAAGCTAGGATTAGGGTTTGGGCTTGGCGGCACCAAATAAGGAAGGTCTTTCCTTTCTTCTTCTTCTCTATTGGTGGCCGGTGCCTATACTAGTTTTTCCAGCTTTTGGTCGGTGTCCAAAGCATCCCCTCTCCCTCTCTTTGGCCAGTAAAACCTAGGCTTAGGGTTCTCCCTTGGAGTTTTGTCGGCATTCACCTTTTCTCCCTTCTCCTTGTTGGCCGGCGGCAAACAAATTGCTTGTTGGTTGGCTAAAGGAAGGAGAAGAGTCTTGTTTCTATTCTTCCTCTTGCTCAGAATGAGTAAGGAAGGAAGATTGGTGATCTAGGAGCTTCTACTTTTGGTAGATCATCGCTCACACGATGTTCGAAAGGAGGAAGGTCATACAATAGAAGATCGAGAGGTATATCGATTCTCTATTCTCTTTTGTAACATGTTTATATTTATTTTTCAATTATGTGCATGATATATTCTATTTTGTGGCTAAATAATTGTCACGCCCGCCCTTTTGGGGACCCAGAATTCGAAAGGGGCGGCGCGTGATGCGACCGTACATACATACATACATACATACAGCGGAAGACTTTATACATATTTCGTACTTCTTACAGCGGAAGACTTTAGACATTATTTTTTTTTTCTTTTAAACATATGCATGCATTGACATATATATATATATATACTTCTTCTTCTTCACATAGAGCATGCATCATAACATATATAGATACTTCTTCTTACTTCTTCTTTACTTCTTCTTATTAACATAGAGCATGCATTATAACTTAGATAGATACTTAGTGCTTAGTTCAGGTTCATAACCATCGTTGTCATACGGAGACATAAGTAAGGACATCCATAAACATCATCATCATAGGCAAACATATATATATAAACCTAACGGATCTTCTCCACCATGCCACTGCCACACACATTTGGCCCCTCCTGCTGCTCCCTTTAGTTTATCCATCCCTTACCCTTATCTGCAGTACGAGGGAAAGATAAACTATAAGCACATAGGCTTAGTAAGATCCAGTCCTACTCACAAAAACCATATATCGACATTAATCATAGCATGTACCATTCATAACATATAAGCATGTAACATTCATAACATATAAGCCACATAACATGTAACATACATGGCGTAATCAACTTAACATGTAGCATAAATAACGTGAGTAAACATAACATATCTCATCCATAGCATGGCAGCATAACATGTATCATCTATAACATAGCATCATGTCATGTACGTCTAGGACTTATTTAAACATAACATATAACATATGTAACGTAGCAATCAACATAACATAAAACATATAGGTATGACCTATCAAACATAACATACATCATATGTAGCATAGTGACATAACATGGCATATCAAACATAACATGCATCATATGTAGCATAGTGACATAAACATGGCATATCAAACATAACATGCATCATATGTAGCATAGTGTAGCATAGTGACCTAAACATGGCATATCAAACATAACATGCATCATATGTAGCATAGTGACATAACATGGCATATCAAACATAACATGCATCATATGTAGCATAGTGACATAAACATGGCATATCAAACATAACATGTAACATAACAATCTAATCAGGTAACATATGCAGGATGCTTTTGAAAACATATATTATAGGTACGTAAATATAATTCTCAACATATTTGGGCCCGGCATTGTACCACTTCTTCATTATCATAGCGCGCATCCCTAAATAGGCCCGAGGTAGCAAGTCTCGAACCTAATAGGTTACTAGGCCCGATCTTAGTCCGTCGACCTAGGGCAATCGTCATAGCGTAGAAGCCCATCCTAGGCCCGAGTCTTACTCCATCGACCTAAGGCATCTTGGAGCCCATCCCGTACTAGGCCCAAGTCTTATTCCATCGACCTAGGGGCAATTATACATAGAAGCCCTTCCTAGGCCCGAGTCTTATTCCATCGACCTAGGGCATCTTAGGAGCCCATCCCTTCTTGGACCCTGTTAGGATCTTGGTACAAGCCATGTAGAAAGTAAAATACTTATATGCTTATTTTATAACATAGCTTATTTCATTTTGCAAACACAACATACTTCATTTCATAACACATCATGCTTCCCTTCATGGACATATCATCTTTCATTTCGTAACATGCCATTCTTCATTTCATAATATATCATTCTTCATTTCATCATCATGTCATATTCATGTCGTGAACATATCGTTTTGTTTCATTTCATAATCTTATCTTCTTCCATTTCATAACATATTTTAAACATCGCATACACATAGACATGGCAAAAGGGCATGGCATCAAAAGTAAGTAAACACTAACCTAAGGCATGTTATCTTCATCTAGCATTATTTAATATCACAAGTCAACATGAATTCACCCAACATAAAACACATGTTAACCTATTCATTTAACTTAACAACAAATTCATATGCACATAAGACTTATATTAAAACTTCATCTAATCCCCAAAATGCATGATGGCCGAATGGTCCATAGGGTCTTCTAGGGTTATCTTTTAACCTAATTCATTTCATACAACAACAACTTCATTTGCATATAACATATGGATTAAAACTTCATTTGTTCACCCAAAAACCTAGGTTGGCCGAATGGTCCAAGTAGGGTTTTTAGGGTTAACCTTTAACCTAATTCATTTCATATAACAACAACCTAATTCATTTCATATAACAACAACTTCATTTGCATATAACATATGGATTAAAACTTCATTTGTTCACCCAAAAACCTAGGTTGGCGAATGGTTCAAGTAGGGTTTTTATGGTTAACCTTTAACCTTATTCATTTCGTATAACAACAACCTAATTCATTTCATATAAAAACAACTTCATTTGCATATAACATATGGATTAAAACTTCATTTGTTCACCCAAAAACCTAGGTTGGGAATGGTCCAAGTAGGGTTTTTAGGGTTAACCTTTAACCTAATTCGTTTCATATAACAACAACCTAATTCATTTCATATAACAACAACTTCATTTGCATATAACATATGGATTAAAACTTCATTTGTTCACCCAAAAACCTAGGTTGGCCGAATGGTCCAAGTAGGGTTTTTAGGGTTAACTTTTTCCCTAATCCATCTTAATCCTAACATCATCATATAGTTACCAAAAACATGACATAGAGCTTCATTAAAACCCTAAAATCATGGCATGGCCGAATAGGCTTTAGGGGCTATTAGGGTTAGCTTTTAACCTAATTCCTTTTTCCATGTTAACATCATCATCTACCTCCTAAACATAGCATACAACTTCATTGATAAACTAAAACATAGCTTGGTTAGATATAACATATAGATTTCTTTTACAAACATCAATCGAAGCTACTCGTATGCAGGTGAGGGATACCTACATCCTTCGCTTTGCTTTGGGTGGGGAAGATGACCTAAGGAAGATCAAAACCTAGCCTTCTCTTGCTTGGATGGGGTTCAGCCAAAGGTGGAGAGGGAGCTAGAATTCGGTGAGAAGAAGAAGAAGAAGAGAGGAAGTGGCAAATTAGAACTTTCCCTCTTCTTTATAAAGGGAGGAAGAGAAGTTTCTCTTCTCTTCTTCCATGCCTCTTCATTTGCCTTTATCACACTTATCTATAATCCCCCCCCCTTCCTCTAATGATAATATCCTATTGGGCTTCTGGTTAGTGGGTGCATCTATAGGGTTTGGCTATCTCTAGAGGTTTGGAGTTCAATTCCTAGGTCTTGCATCCATTTTTGGCTTATTTTCTTTTGTTTTGGAAAAGGCCCACCCAAGGCCCATGATCATCAAGCCAAAAATTCCTGTAAAATTGCTAGGAATTTTACGGGAGTTACAATAATACTTGGATCCCGAACATAAACACAAAAGCCGGCAATCCGTACATCGTATATTCCGTGGCTATTCGTGGAATAGAGATTGGTCGCTTGAACAACAAGTTTATTCAAGTGACTACTCTAAACGAATAGCACGACGATGACTAGGTTGTTTGGGCAATCCCTCTTGTCAAGGATAAATATTTTATCCGGGGACGTAGAAGGGATTGCCATGAACAAGTGACCAAGTTAAAGTGGGAAGTGAAGTTTCCCCTCACCAACAAATAGTGGGTTGCTAAGGACTGGAGGTCCTAGCACGGTTGATTGTCGATAGTGGGTTGCTACGAACTAGAAGTCCTAGCATGGTTTCCTGTCTGTTGTGTATGACTCTCTTTTGGATAGAGACTGTGTTGTGGATGTATGTGTGTGTAGTTTTGCATTCATCACATTTTACATTCATCCTGGTGACTTTGTCTCCCTTGTGGTTGAGAGGGTCGTCAATCATCCTGCCTCCACGGTTACTCATTGTAGTAGTAGCTGGTGTGAGGGCAGTGCATATGTTGTGCCTGTTGGTGCAATCAGACCCAAATGATGTTTTTGGTGATTGACAAGGGTTTAAGTCAAGGTGATAATTATGTGTTCTCATACGGTTGTTTGAGATGTATTTTCAGGAAATCTCTTGTAGGTCAAAGACTGGATGCAAGATTGATGAAGACCCGGACGTGGAGTCCTGGCAAGTGAAGACCCGAACGTGGAGTCCTGGCAAGTGAAGACCCGGACGTGGAGTCCTGGCAAGTGAAGACCCGGATGTGGAGTCCTGGCAAGTGAAGACCCGGACGAGGAGTCTTGGCAGTGAAGTCCCGGAGGCGTGGCCTCTTGGCAGTGAAGACCCGGACAGGGAGTCTTGGCACAAAGTCCCGGAGATGATTCCTGGCATGGAAGACCTATGAATAGTAATTCATAGGCATCAGGTAAAGGTGGTAGTCGAGGTGACGCCTCGACTGGAACCTACTGCTCTTGTCGAGCAGCAGGTTGACTCATACCAGTCAAGGCGACGCCTCGACTGATGCTTGGTTCAACTAAGAAGAAGCAAGGAGGTGTCGAGCGAAGGTTACATGTGATCAGATCGAGGTAGCGACTTCGACTAGAGCTTTGATCCAACCAATGCAGCGCAAGGGCTGACCGGGAGCTCGAATGTTGCTCTGTTCAGTTGGAACCAAAGCCTGCCAGTCGAAGCGGTGACTTGACTAGAGCTTTAATCCAACGGAACAGAAGCAAGGGACTGTCGACTGGGAGCTCGACTTTTGCTCTGTTCAGTTGGAACCAAAGCCTGCCAATCAAGGCGTCGGATCATCGCCTCGACTGGACCTATGTTTTCAACGGAAATAAAACTAATTATGGTCCAAATCTTACCGTTGAAGACATTAATAAATGCCAATTAATGCTCCAGTCGAGGCACCAGCCGAGGCGACTCGACTGGGCGGGCAGAAAAGCCCTAATCAGGCTCGAGCTATCAAGCATTCTGGGCTTATATATTTCAAAGTTAAAAAATAAGAACTTATGACATTTTCTGAAAAAAGACACGAGGGAAAAAGCTTCTTCATTCTTAAAAGCCTTGATCATCCAAAAGGAGTGTCAACGATTCAGCAAGCAAGAAGCATTTTCATTCACTCTGAAATCTGTACTCGTTTTACTGCTTCTTCATTGTCTACTGTAAGCTTTCTTGTAACATTTCTGATAAACTGTGCAAAAGGGTTTCTCCACCTTCGGTGTATCACTGAGAAGGAGAAGTTTATAGTGGTGGTGTGCATCACTAGAGCCGACGAGGGCTCAACCGTGGAGTAGGGACTTGTGTTCCGAACCACGTAAAATTGGTGTGTTTGCGTTTGTCATTCTTTCTGTATTCGTTTTCTTGTTTCCGCTGCGTACTATTCATTGTAGAAGGGTACAACGAATCGAAAAGACGAGCGTAGCTATTCATTCCTCCCCCCCTTTCTAGCGACGCCAACGATCCTACAGTGCCACACTCAGCCACTATTGATGGTGGTAGTTGGAGTTGCGTGTCATTTATCCTGGGTGTGTGGCACTCGACCACTCATGAGCAGTGACAGTCAGAGTGGCCAACAGTAGGGACCCCCATTGTGTAGCTTATAGCTATTTAGCTTATCGCTACTTATTTATACTGCCCACTCAGTCACTCGAGAGTAGTGGTAGTTATTGAGTTGGGACAATTGTCATGTCGTGTCACCTAGGTCACACTGGGGTCGTGGTAGCGAGCGGGGTGTGCAGGCATGATCATGCATTTGCATATATATATGTGTGTGTGTGTGTGTGTGTGTGTGTGTGTGTGTGTGTAATCAGTATATATAGAGACAGTCTATATATGCTTGTTGTGTTGTTGCATTTGTTTGTGCTATGATTATTGCATATGGTTGTACATCATCTTGCATATTCTATATGGTTGTGTGTGGGATACCAATGTACGAGTTGGTCGAACTGTTGTACACCTTTGACCAGTATCATGATGTGGTACGGGATGGACCAGGTACGTTATTGTATTTGTTATAGAATGTTTGTAAGGTGGTTTGTTGATTACAGAGGTAGTGTTGTTCTTCCATATTGTATATGTTATATTGTGGTATAGGTGCTCAGGTTGTATGAGTTGTAGCATTGCAGATCTTCAGGTATGTCAGTATCTTATGTTATTCAGTTGATCTTTTGGTATACGCATTGGTTATATTATATTATACTGGTGGTTATCTGTTGTACCTTTAGACTGTATGTTGTTGACCTTCATATGATATATGATATGCATGCACTATCTTTCATATTACCGCTGAGTTTTATACTCACCACCACATGTAACGCCCGTAAAATTCCTAGCAATTTTACAAAAAATTTTGGCTTGATGATAATGGGCTTTATGTGGGTCTTTTCAAAAATAAAAGAAAATAAGCCAAAAAGGGATGCAAGGCCTAGGAATTGAACCCCAAACCTCTAGAGATAGCCAAGCCATATAGATGCACCCACTAACCAGAAGCCCAATAGGATTTTATCATTAGAGGGATAGGGGAAATTATGGTTAAGTGTAAGGGAGATCAAGGGACTCTCCAAGTGAATAAATAGGAGAAATGAGGGGGCATGAGTTATCAAACTTCATTTCTCCTCCTCTTCTTCTTCCTCACCGAATTCTAGAGCTCCCCTCTTCATCCCTTGGCCGAAACTCATCCAAGCAAGAAGCAAGGGCTAGGTTTTGTTTCCTTAAGTCATCTTCCCACTCAAAGCAAAGCGAAGGATGTAAGTATCCCTCACCTGCATACGAGTAGCTTCGATTGCTGTTTTGTAAAAGAAATCCATATGATATATTCGGCCAACATGAATTTTTGGGTGTTTTATTGAAATTCTATATCATGTTTGTAAGAAGAAGATGTTGTTAGGAGGTTAATTGGATTAGGTTAAAGGTTAACCCTAAAAAATCTACATGGACCATTCGGCCACCCCTAGATCTTGATGATTCAATGAAGTTTTAATCCATGTTTTTGTAGGATTATGATGTTGTTGTTATGTTAAATGAATTAGGTTAAAAGATAACCCTAGAAACCCCTATGGACCATTCGGCCATCATGTATTTTTGGGTGATTAAATGAAGTTTAATTCATGTTCTATATGCAAATGAAGTTGTTGTTGTGTTAAATGAATTAGGTTAAAAGATAACCCTAGAAACCCCTATGGACCATTCGGCCATCATGTATTTTTGGGGATTAAATGAAGTTTTAATTCAAGTTTTATATGCAAATGAAGTTGTTGTTATGTTAAATGAATTAGGTTAAAAGATAACCCTAGAAACCCTATGGACCATTCGGCCATCTTGTATTTTTGGGTGATTATATGAAGTTTAATTCATGTTCTATATGCAAATGAAGTTGTTGTTATGTTAAATGAATTAGGTTAAAAGATAACCCTAGAAACCCCTATGGACCATTCGGCCATCATGTATTTTTGGGGATTAAATGAAGTTTTAATTCAAGTTTTATATGCAAATGAAGTTGTTGTTATGTTAAATGAATTAGGTTAAAAGATAACCCTAGAAACCCTATGGACCATTCGGCCATCTTGTAGTTTTGGGTGATTATATGAAGTTTAATTCATGTTCTATATGCAAATGAAGTTGTTGTTATGTTAAATGAATTAGGTTAAAAGATAACCCTAGAAACCCTATGGACCATTCGGCCATCATGTATTTTTGGGTGATTAAATGAAGTTTAATTCATGTTCTATATGCAAATGAAGTTGTTGTTATGTTAAATGAATTAGGTTAAAAGATAACCCTAGAAACCCTATGGACCATTCGGCCATCATGTATTTTTGGGTGATTAAATGAAGTATAATTCATGTTCTATATATGCAAATGAAGTTGTTGTTATGTTAAATGAATTAGGTTAAAAGATAACCCTAGAAACCCCTATGGACCATTCGGCCATCATGTATTTTTGGGTGATTAAATGAAGTTTAATTCATGTTCTATATGCAAATGAAGTTGTTGTTGTGTTAAATGAATTAGGTTAAAATATAGCCCTAGAAACCCCTATGGACCATTCGGCCATCATGTATTTTTGGGGATTAAATGAAGTTTTAATTCAAGTTTTATATGCATATGAAGTTGTTGTTATGTTAAATGAATTAGGTTAACATGTGTTGTATGTTTGGGTGAATTCATGTTGACTTGTGATATTAAATGATGCTAGATGAAGATAACATGTCTTAGGTTAGTGTTTACTTACTCTTAATGCCATGCCTTATGCCATGCCCTATGTGTATGTGATATTTAAGATATGTTATGAAATGGAATACGATAAGATTATGAAATGAATATGATATGATGATGAAATGAAGTATGATATGTTATGAACTGAAGTATGGTATGTTTATGAAATGAAAGATGATATGTTCATGATGTGAAGCATGATATGTTATGAAATGAAGTATGCTATGTTGCGAAATGAAATAAGCTATGTTATAAAATAAGCATATAAGTATTTTACCTTCTGCATGGCTTGTACCAAGACCTTAACAAGGTCCAAGAAGGGATGGGCTCCTAAGATGCCCTAGGTCGATGGAATAAGACTCGGGCCTAGGATGGGCTTCTATGTATGATTGCCCCTAGGTTGATGGAATAAGACTCGGGCCTAGTACGGGATGGGCTCCAAGATGCCCTAGGTCGATGGAGTAAGACTCGGGCCTAGGATGGGCTTCTACGCTATGACGATTGCCCTAGGTCGACGGACTAAGATCGGGCCTAGTAACCTAGTAGGTTCGAGACTTGCTACCTCGGGTCTATTTAGGGATGCGCTCTATGATAATGAAGAAGTGGTACAATGTCGGGCCCAAATATGTTGAGATTTATGTTTACGTACCTATAATATATGTTTTCAAAAGCATCCTGCATATGTTACATGATTAGATTGTTATGTTCACATGTTATGTTGATATGTCATGTTTATGCCACTATGTTACATATGATATATGTTATGTTTGATATGTCATACATATATGTTGTATGTTATGTTGATTTGCTATGTTACGTATGTTATATATTATGTTTGATTAAGTCATATATTTACATGATATGCTGCTATGTTATAGATGATACATGTTATGCTGCCATGTTATGGATGATACATGTTATGTTTACTTATGTTACTTATGCTACATGTTAAGTTGATTACGTCATGTATGTTACATGTTATATTGCTTATATGTTATGAATGTTACATGCCATGATTAATGTCGATGTATGGTTTTTGTGAGTAGGACAGGATCTTACTAAGCCTATGTGCTTATAGTTTATCTTTCCCTCGTACTGCAGATAAGGGTAGGGGATGGATAAACTAATGGGAGCAGCAGGAGGGGCCAAATGTGTGTGGTAGTGGCATGGTGGAGAAGATCCGTTAAGTCTATATATTTATGTCTCCTTATGATGATGATGTTTAAGAACTTGAACTAAGCACTAAGTACCTATATATGTTATGATGCATGCTCTATGTTAATAAGAAGAAGTAAAGAAGAAGTAAGAAGAAGTATCTATATATGTTATGATGCATGCTCTATGTTAAGAAGAAGAAGTATGTATATATGTCAATGCATGTTTATGTTTTAAAAGAAAAAAAATATGTCTAAAGTCTTCCGCTGTAAGAAGTACGAAATATGTATAAAGTCTTCCGCTGTAAGTAATGTATGTATGTACGGTCGTGTCACGCGCCGTCCCTACGGATTCTGGGTCCGAAAAGGGTGGGCGTGACACCACAGACCCTGGGTTTTCTTGTTGCCCAAGTAACAAATAGAAGATTCCTTGGGTGCTCGGAGCTCCGCCAACTGATCCCATCTCACACCGAATGATTGGATATTTATTCCATATCATTGTATTCTGTTGGATTGTTGGTTTTGGGATTTTACCCTACAATGTTTCTGTATTTGTGGTATATGGATGTGTTGTATATATTTGGCTTTTATTATGATTCTTGTTGTGTCAAAGTCACTCCGGAGTGCATATTTGAGTCTTTGTATCTTTATTATTTGTTGGTGTATTGGTAACAGTTTTTATCGTGGTACCATTACAAAATAAAATTTATAATTAAATCGAACCCCCTCTACACTAGTGTAGCATAGAGATGACTTGGGTCATCTCCCAACGAATGCAATCGGTAGAGTGGTTTCCTTATGATCATTTCATTATTGCTTTGGGTTTTCTTCATGTAAATGGGGAGTTTGTGATTTGAGTTCTAACTTACGATTGCAAGGTAATTAAAATGTTAATCTAACAATGCAAGTAATTAAAACATGCAACAAATAAAACAATGCAAAAATTAAAGAAAACAAGTTAATTGCAGTAATTAAAGGAGCAAAAATTGTAACAAGAATTAAACCAAACACCTAATGTGCATAACCCAAAATTACCATAAATGTAAGGGGCAATAAACCCAACAATTGACATGCATAAAAAATTAAAGTTCAAGTAAAATAAACAAGAAAATAAATGATCTAATCAACCCAAGATTTGCCCGGTGTATGAACAAGTTCCTCCGGCTAAGTCCAACAAAGTTTGAACAAGACTCTGCAAATGGTGGTGGATGTGGGATGGCAAAAACTCCTGAATCTAGTATCTTGATGGATGCTCCGAACTCTTGCGGATCCGATTGATCTTGAAGAAGTGTCGTCGGGGTGGAACTCCTCCTCGAATCCGAAGGAGAAGGTGGATGAGCTGTGGAGATGGAGGGCGTTGCCGAAATCCCTCGATGAAGCGGTTCCTCCTCGAATCTGAGGAGGAAAATGGATGGAAGGGAGGTGGAGGCGGTTGATAGGGCTCAAGGGAAGAAAAGATGGCATTTTGTCCAGCCTTTCTTGCTTTTAAACATGCTCCAAACCTAAATCTGGATCCGTGACACGGTCGTGCCTTTTGGCACGGCGAGGTCGTGTCTTTTCTAGAAAAAAAACACTGTGCTACAGTAAGTTTGCTACAGTAACTTCCCAATTTTTTCAATGTGCATTCCTTGATTTGCTCTTAAATATCCTACAAAATAAAGTATATAATAAATTAGTATTTAAGACATCAAATTAGCATGTATTTGCATTAAAGCTCTAAAATGATCCATATTCGTAAAATATGATAAATATGTCGAATTATGCATATGAATGGATCAAAATATCGAGGAATGAATATAAAATATCATGTCAAAATGTGAGTTATCATGTATTCCGCTGTTTTTTATAGCTTGTGTGTATTAGTAGCTATTTGGGCCATGTATCGGTAGTTTCTCTTATATTGTCACAAGAGGGTACCATCCAGTCGACGGACAGATATACACTCAGGGCATGACAAAGGGACAATGGAATCTTGTTACAAAGGACTCTACCTTACACGCCACAACATAATGGTGTGGCTGAAAGGCGAAACCGGACCTTGTTGGACATGGTTAGGTCAATGATGCAGCATGTAAGTCTTCCAAAAACCTTTTGAAGTTATGCACTCGAGACCGCTATTTACTTGTTAAATAGAGTCCCAACTAAAAAAATCTCTACTACTCCATATGAGATGTGGAATAGTAAAAAACCTCATTTATCTTTTTTGAAGATATGGGGTTGTCCTGTTTATGTGAAGAGGACAGTATTAGACAAGATGGAGGCTAAGTTTGATAAGTATCTATTTATTGGTTACCCTAAGGAAATGAGGGGTTACCAATTCTATCATCCCTTGGAACAAAAGGTGTTTGTTTCAAGGCATGCTGTATTCCTAGAAAAGGAATTTCTCTTATAGGAAAATAGTGGGAGTGAGGTTGAACTAAGTGTAGTTCAAAAGGGTCCGGTAGACACAGAAGAGATACCTAGTCAAGAACCTCAGCTAATTACTCATTCAGATGAGGTAATAGTTGAACCTGATAATACACCACCTCCTCGTAGAATCTAGTAGGACATGTAGGATTCTTGAGAGATGTGGATTTCTCAAAAGTGAATCTAATGACGTGTTGCTCATAGATGATGAGGAACCTACTAGTTACGAAGAGGCACTGAATAGTTCAGACAATGATAGGTGGCTAATAGCCATGAAATCGGAAATGGATTCCATGTATAAAAATCAGGTTTAGAACTTGGTAGACCCACCCGAAGGCATAACGCCTATAGGGTGCAAATGGGTTTTCAAGAAAAAACTGACATGGATGGTAATATTATTACCTATAAAGCTAGATTAGTGGTAAAAGGCTATCATCAAAGACAAGGTGTTGACTATGACGAATCCTTTTCACCAGTAGCTATGCTTAAATCCATTCGGATACTCCTAGCCATGGAGGCTCTTTTTGATTATGAGATATGGCAGATGGATGTGAAAACAGCTTTCCTTAACAGAAACCTATCTGTGGATGTATATATGATACAACCTGAGAGTTTCACATCCATTGACAAGAACAAAGTATGCAAGCTTCAACGTTCCATTTATGGATTGAAGCAAGCATCTAGGAGTTAGAATATTCATTTTGGTGAGGCAATCAAACAATTTGATTTCTCACAAAATTCTGAGGAGCCTTGTGTGTATAAGAAGGTTAGTGGGAGTGCGGTCATGTTCCTAGTATTATATGTCGATGACATATTAATTATAGGAAACGATATTCCTATTTTGCAAACAGTCAAGGTATAGTTGTCCAGAATGTTCTCCATGAAAGACATGGGAGAAGCAACCTATATTTTGGGGATTAAGATCTATAGAGATAGATCGAATCGGTTACTTGGTCTTTTGTAGTCTACATACATAGACAAAGTGCTAAAACGGTTTAACATGGAAGAATCCAAGAAAGGTTTTATTCCCATGAGGCATGGGATTCACCTTTTGAAGTCTATGTGCCCGCGCACTAAAGACGAGAGGATTCGCATGAGTCAGATCCCATATGCATCAGCTATAAGATGGATCATGTATGCTATGTTATGTACGAGGCCCGATGTATCGTACGCTTTGAGCGTTATGAGTAGATACCAGTCAGATCCTGGTATGGACCATTGGGTGACTGTCAAAACAATCCTTAAGTACTTGAGAAAGACTACGGATTTGTTCTTGGTATATGGAGGAGGGGATATGGTAGTAAGTGGGTATACTGATGCCAGCTTCCAGACAGATAAGGATGATTCCAAATCTCAGTCTGGATACATTGTCAAGTCTCAAAAAAAAAAAAAAATAATAATAATAATAATAATAATATATATATATATATATATATATATATATATATATATAATAATAAATAAATAAATCAATCCACAGGCGAAAATCATCGAAAAAGAGGGATAAATTTCGGGGTCTATTTACACCCTAAATAATCACCGTTGAGAGGCAAAAAGGGGAAAAAACCCTAAACCCTAATTAACCGGCCGAACCCTATATATATATGTTTCTTTTTCTTTTTTTTTATTTCTTCCTTTTTCCCTTCGCTCATATGCGCGACTTCTTCGAAGCCGACGACGGCGAAGCGACGCAAATCCTTGCACGAGTCGACGCCAACCGCCGGAGCTACACCGACCTTCCTTCTTCCTCTTCACGGTAAGTAAATCTTTGGCTAAGGGTTAGCGAGGCGGAGGTTTAGCGAGTCGTACGGGGCTCTAGCGGCGGGACGGAGTCGGGATTTAGGGATTGAGTTTGGGTTTCCGGCGTGAGTTCTAGCAGGCGTCACGGATGGATTTCTGGTATTTGGAATGGATTTAGACAAGGTATCCAGTGGAGCTAGGGTTCGGCAGGAGGAGGAGGAGATGGAGTGACGTCGGGAGTGAATTGGGCTGAGCCTTGGGTTTCCGACGTAAGTTCTAGCAGGATTCCGAGGCTTGGATTGACGAATGGAGAAACCGGTGGAGCTTGGATCCCGTCGACAGGATGGAGGCGAGGAGCTGGGGTGTCGGAATTTAATCGGGTTTCTGGGTTTTAAGCAGCGGGATTGAGTTCGGGATTTCGACTTTGATCGGGTTTACGCGCTGGGTTCTGTGATTGGGTTCCAGCAGAGTTCGTGGTTGTTGTTTTGCTGGATGTTAGGAATGGATCAAGCTGTGGGAATCGGCTGAGCTTCGTTACCTTCGGATTAGAGGATTGGCAGAACAGAAGAGATGTTCGGACCAATTGATTTAGGGTTGCCAGTAGGTTAGGGATTCAATCGGTTGATATGTAATAACGGATAATATACATGATGGGGTCCTTATGAAATTGGAAATGCTGAGTTATGCATATGAGGTTTAAATGTCTAGTTAATAGCCAGATAAATATTTCATAGAACAGATGAGCAGTTAGTTTGAAAGGAATCAGCATGCTAGGTGGATGTATATTAGTGTGTACTTGAGCATTATGTCAGTAGACGTTTTCCGTTATATTGGTTATCAGTTAACATGCTTAGTTAATATTTCATAAGTTTTCTTTATACTGTAAATGATATGTAATATGTGATAACTATCATCTACCTGTGTATGAGGTCAGATGCTAAATATATATATATATATATATATATATATATATATATATATATATATATATATATATATATATATATATATATATATGTAGTTGAGTTATCATCTACCTGTGTATGAGGTTGGATGCTATACGTATATGTGTGTACTTACCATCTACCTGTGTGTGAGGCTAGATGCTATATATAGATAATATATATATTTGTCCACCCATGATGATGTCTGTTATTATTTTCAGTTAAATTGTTTATCCAAATCTTTCCTGTGCACTGATGTTATGTAAATAAGTTATACGATCATCTACCTGTGTATGAGGTTAGATGCTAAATATTTAGTTATAAATGTTCACCCATGATGTTTTATGCTATCCTTCGGTGACTGAGTATGATAGAAAAGGACAGAAATTCTTAGATAGCTAACTGTATGTACATGAACATTAGTGGTGCCTGGACGGGTTGGGCTCCCCGGGTTGAGCTCCGGGGAGGGCCCACCCCAATTGAGATGATTGATGGTGATTCCTTAGTTTCTTCCTAGAGGTACCTCAGGATTGCACAAGAAAGTAAGGTATTTGACTGGCTCAGCATTTTAAATGCACAATGTGAGGTACCACGAGTGTTTATGTTTAGGTGCAGTTAGCGTAACAGAAAGGCATGATGGGGTTCGCTGTACTTCTTTTAATGATATGTTGATTAAAAGTATTGGTTATGTTTCATATTGACTTACAGAAAGTATAACTGAATATGTATGTTGAGCTACAGAAATTTACATTTACAATGGTAGAGATATATGTTTCTTTTGAATTATTTTCCTCCCTGCGTTATATCTCTGGCATTGATCTACTTACTGGGTTGTGAACTCATGATGTCACATAACAATTTGTAGGAACACGATACAGATCGAGATACGATGCGGTGGTGTAACTGAGGAGATGATGATGAGCATGGCACACATTGTCCGGGGAATCTACAAAATAGGGTTCCCAGTTTGAGTGGAGATGACTTGATGTTCTATTTTTATTCAGGTTCTGAGAATTAAGTGTGTAATTGAGACTGCAAAACTGGATGGAATAAAACTAAATTGTGTCGGGCATGTTGATCTGGTATATAATGGGTGATATTGATGTGTGATTAGGGATTTGGTATGTGCATACTGGGTTAGGTCTTTTCAGTTGGTATCAGAGCGAACGATCCTAAAGGACAGTGTGTGCATGCAATCTCATCAAGGACTCAGATACAACCATCTCCGCGGTTGTAAGCTTTAAATGTACTTTTCAAGTAGTAGTCTTAATGTAATCTCGCTTAGGTTTATGTATAAATTGGAGATAACGATAGGTATCGGGTTTTATAGAGAATGGCGGGTCAAGAAACAATGGTGAAGGGGGCGAATAGTGGCCATTGAGCTTGCCGCAATTATGCAGGAACAGAGTCGGATTCAGGGGGAACAGATCCAACAACTGTTGAGAGCCAGGGAGCATGGAAACACCCCCAGTGGTCCCACGGCCAGTGTGAACCCAATTTACAAGCAGTTCAGGGACCTTGGACCAATAGAGTTTAAGGGAAGCTCAGACCCGATTGTGGCAGAAGGATGGATTCGATCACTGGAGACAATATATGACTTCATGCACCATCGATGTCGACAATAAGGTGAGGTGCGCCATATTCATGTTGCGGGGCGATGCTCGGATATGGTGGGAGGGTGCCCGTTCAGCGGTGGATTTAGCTACAACCACTTGGGTTGAATTCAAGGAGGTATTTTATGGTAAATACTTTAACCCGAATGGCGAGAATTCTAGAGCTTGGGGACCGGAACAGGGGCCGAGTATGTCAAGGAATTCGAGAAGGGGTATTTTGTACCTATGATCGCCTAACCAGAGGAGTGAAACATTTCACCGAGGGATTGAGGCAGCCATCCGCCATGATGTCAGGGTGAGTCGAGTTACCACCTTCAGAGAGGCTGTGGATCAGGCTCTGATGGCAGAGAGGGACAGGAATGACATGATAAAGGAAGTACAGACTAAGAGGTCTAGCTACCAGGGGAGGGAACCTCCTGCGTCGAGTCAGAAGAGGTTTGCACCGAGCCGGCTCGAGGCAAACAACCAAGCTTTGAGACGCACCACGATAAAGGACCTCTGTGAGTCACCAATGACCATACTATTCTCAAGGGTGAAAGCAAAACTCGTGCCCAAGTGCGATAAGACTCATGCAGTCGTTGTTTGGTGGGTACAGATGTGTGCTACAAGTGCAAGAAATCTGGGCACTTTGCTATGAACTGCCCTCAACTCAAAGAGTCAACTAGAGGAAGAGTGTATGCTATGACACAGGAGCAGGTGGATCCGGACTCGGCCATTATCACAGGTAGAATTTCTATTGTCAACCTACCTGCCATGCCTTAATAGATTCGAGCTACACACTCTTTCATATCGGTGGCCTACGCTGCAAAACTAGGTATTTCATGTGATTTGATGGCTACCGCTATACTGTCGTCCTTGCCTTCGGGAAGAACCGACAGAATAGAATAGTGAAGAACTCGTCCGATAAGGATGAACTATACAAAGATACGCCGAACTTATTGTATTAGAGATGGTGGACTTTGATGTAATTAGGTATGGATTGGTTGACAGATGAGGCCATTATCGATCGTAAACAAAGGACCAGTTAAGCTGAAACTACACAATGATGGATTTGTCATCTTCAATGCAACCTCCACATTGAGTCATCTACCTATTATATCAGCATGTAAAGCCTGTAAAATGTTAAGCAAGGTGTAACGGATTTCTAGTCAACATAATGGGAAGTTCTGAGACTTTTAAACCAAGTCTGGAGGAAGTAGAGGTAGTCCGGGATTTCTCCGATGTATTTCCAGAGGATATTGCAGGATTACCCCCTGTCAGGGAGGTTGAGTTTGGGATAGAATTAATATCGGGAACCACCCCCGTGTCTAAAGCACCGTACCGCCTTGCACCCACCGAAATGAAGGAACTGAAGGAGCAACTACAAGAACTACTGGATAAGGGTTTCATCCGACCCAGTGTGTCACCCTGGGGAGCGCCAGTGTTGTTCGTCCGTAAGAAGGACGGTTCAATGCGGTTGTGCATTGACTACCGGGAGTTGAACCGGGTTACAGTCAAGAATAAGTACCCGTTGCCTAGAATCGATGATCTGTTCGATCAACTACAGGGAGCAACGGTATTCTCAAAAATTGACTTGAGGTCGGGGTACCACCAATTGAGGGTGAAAGGAGAAGATGTTCATAAAACTGCCTTCAGAACTCGATATGGTCATTATGAGTTTCTAGTTATGCCGTTTGGACTCACTAATGCCCCCGCAACCTTTATGGATTTGATGAACCGGATTTTCCAGCCATACCTGGATCAGTTTGTGATTATCTTCATCGATGATATACTAATTTACTCTCAGAGTCGCGAAGAGCACCGACAACATCTGACGCTGGTATTGCAGACTCTGAGGGATAAGCGGTTATATGCTAAGTTCAGCAAATGCGATTTCTGGATGAGACAAATAGCATTTTTAGGACATATAGTCTCGGAGAGGGGAATAGAGGTGGATCCAGTCAAAGTGGAGGCAATCCAGAGTTGGGCTACTCCGAGGAATGTTACCGAAATTCGAAGCTTCCTGGGACTAGCGGGGTATTATCGCAGATTTATTGAATTTTTCATTAATTGCGCTACCCTCGACTTGACCAAGAAGGGGGTGAGGTAATGAGTGGACTACTCAGTGCGAGAAGAGTTTTATGGAGCTAAAGGAAAGGCTGATGATAGCACCTGTGCTTGCAGTTCCAGACACTTCTGGGCAATTTGTGGTGTACACTGATGCCTCCAAAACTGGTCTAGGGGCTGTATTGATGCAGAAGGGGAGGGTCATTGCCTATGCATCACGTCAGCTGAAGGTGCATGAGCAGAATTATCCTACACATGACCTGGAACTAGCAGCTGTCGTCTTCGCTTTAAAGATCTGGCGACACTATCTTTACGGAGAATGATGCGAGATCTACACCGATCATAAAAGTTTAAAATATTTCTTTACTCAAAAGGAACCTGAATATCGCAGAGACGATGGTTGGAGTTGGTAAAAGATTATGACCGCAATATTATGGTGGCGGATGCGCTGAGTCGCAAGACGGCGACGCTATTACAGTTGACCACCCAGCAAAGATTGATATCAGAATTTCAACAGATAAGAGTGGAGGTGATAGCACCAGGTGAGCAGGTTAGGTTGGCGGCACTGACGGTTACATCGAACTTACGGGATCAAATTCGGGCAGAACAAGCCTCGGATCAACAGTTAATGGAATGGAAACGCAAAGATGAATTAAAGGGTAGCACCATCTACCGCTTATTGATGGGATAGTGCGATACAAGGGCCGATATGGGTGCCTAAGGGTGAATCCCGAGGAGAATCTCATGAGGGAAGCTCACACTACCCTCAGATTCGATCCACCCCGGCAAAGACAAAGATGTATAAGGATATGCGACTATTATATTGGTGGCCGGTCATGAAGAGAGACATAAGCAAGATGGTTCATGAGTGTCTTACCTGTCAACAGGTGAAAGCTAAGCACCAAAGGCCCGCGGGACTGCTCGAACCGCCTGATACACTGCCGAAGTGGGAAAATGTTGCCATGGATTTTGTGGTAGGATTACCGATCTCGCTAAGGGATCAAATGCAGATGGGTTATTGTGGATCGATTGACGGTACCCACTTTTTGCCGGTGAAAACCACTTTCACTATGATACAATATGCAGAGTTGTACATACGGAAATAGTAAGGTTACATGGCAATTCGATCGATTGTGTCGATAGGGATCCAAAATTTACATCGGGTTCGAAGAGTTTGCATCGGGATTGGGTACAAAACTTGCTTTCAAAGATCGCTTTCCATCCCAGACGGACGCTAACTGAGCGAGTAATTCAGATTTTGGAAGATATGCTACAAGCTTGCATTATAGATTTCAAAGGAGTTGAGTCCAAACCGCCTTTGGTAGAGTTCACCTATAATAATAGTTATCAATCCACCATCGGTATGGCTCCCTATGAAGCGCTATACGGAAGAAGGTGTAGAACCCCACTACACTGGGAAGAGGTAGGAGAAAGGGCAGTTCTGGGTCCAGAGATTGTGACACAAACCGTGGAACTAGTAGCAAAGATCCGGATAGAATGCGCTGCATGCAGTCGCCAAAAGAGTTATGCTCGATTGTCAAGGAGGGACCTAGAGTTCACAAAGGGGGAGACCATGTATTTCAAGGTGTCACCCATGAAGGGAGTAATCGAGGTTCTAAGGAAGGGCAAACTTAGTCCGAGGTATATTGGGCCTTTTAAGATCCTTGACCGGATTGGAACACGAGAATACCGAGTTGCGCTCTACCACCAAACTCAAGGAGTTCATAATGTGTTTCATGTATCCATGCTCAGGAGGTACCTTTCTAATCCTGCACATGTGATTGGGTATGAAGTCATACAGTGGACACCAGATCTATCCTACGAGGTAAGACCAGAACAAATATTAGATCATCAAGTGCGGAAGCTGAGAAATAAAGAAATCAGAATGGTGAAAGTTTTATGGGGAAATCAACAGATAGAGGAAGCTACCTGGGAGACCGAGCGGGATATGCGTGACTGTTACCCTGAACTATTTGGTAAGTCAAATTTCGAGGACGAAATTTTTTTTAGGGGGGAAGAGTTGTCAAGTCTCAAAAAAAAAATATAATAATAATAATAAATAAATAAATAAATCCACAGGCGAAAATCATCGAAAAAGAGGGATAAATTTCGGGGTCTATTTACACCCTAAATAATCAC
Organism: Wurfbainia villosa; assembly: GCA_025175895.1. Classification (NCBI taxonomy): domain Eukaryota; kingdom Viridiplantae; phylum Streptophyta; class Magnoliopsida; order Zingiberales; family Zingiberaceae; genus Wurfbainia; species Wurfbainia villosa. The sequence goes on from CM046002.1 coordinate 67,670,652, forward strand.
CGTTGAGAGGCAAAAAGGGGAAAAAACCCTAAACCCTAATTAACCGGCCGAACCCTATATATATATGTTTCTTTTTCTTTTTTTTTATTTCTTCCTTTTTCCCTTCGCCGACCCTTCTCGCCGCGCCGACGACGGCGAGAACGCCAAATCCTTCTTGTCACGAGTCGACGCCAACCGCCGGAGCTACACCGACCTTCCTTCTTCCTCTTCACGGTAAGTAAATCTTTGGCTAAGGGTTAGCGAGGCGGAGGTTTAGCGAGTCGTACGGGGCTCTAGCGGCGGGACGGAGTCGGGATTTAGGGATTGAGTTTGGGTTTCCGGCGTGAGTTCTAGCAGGCGTCACGGATGGATTTCTGGTATTTGGAATGGATTTAGATAAGGTATCCGGTGGAGCTGGGGTTCGCGTCGGCAGGGAGGAGGAGATGGAGTCGGGACGTCGGGAGTGAATTGGGCCTGAGCCTTGGGTTTCCGACGTAAGTTCTAGCAGGGGATTCCGGTAGGCTTGGATTGGACGGGGCTGGAGAAACCGGTGGAGCTTGGATCCCGTCGACAGGATGGAGGCGAGGAGCTGGGGTGTCGGAATTTAATCGGGTTTCTGGGTTTTAAGCAGCGGGATTGAGTTCGGGATTTCGACTTTGATCGGGTTTACGCGCTGGGTTCTGTGATTGGGTTCCAGAGTTCGTGGTTGTTGTTTTCTTTGGATGTTAGGAATGGATCTGCCGTGGAATCAGAGCTTATACCTTCGGATTAGAGGATTGGCAGAACAGAAGAGATGTTCGGACCAATTGATTTAGGGTTGCCAGTAGGTTAGGGATTCAATCGGTTGATATGTAATAACGGATAATATACATGATGGGGTCCTTATGAAATTGGAAATGCTGAGTTATGCATATGAGGTTTAAATGTCTAGTTAATAGCCAGATAAATATTTCATAGAACAGATGAGCAGTTAGTTTGAAAGGAATCAGCATGCTAGGTGGATGTATATTAGTGTGTACTTGAGCATTATGTCAGTAGACGTTTTCCGTTATATTGGTTATCAGTTAACATGCTTAGTTAATATTTCATAAGTTTTCTTTATACTGTAAATGATATGTAATATGTGATAACTATCATCTACCTGTGTATGAGGTCAGATGCTAAATATATATATATATATATATATATATATGTAGTTGAGTTATCATCTACCTGTGTATGAGGTTGGATGCTATACGTATATGTGTGTACTTACCATCTACCTGTGTGTGAGGCTAGATGCTATATATAGATAATATATATATTTGTCCACCCATGATGATGTCTGTTATTATTTTCAGTTAAATTGTTTATCCAAATCTTTCCTGTGCACTGATGTTATGTAAATAAGTTATACGATCATCTACCTGTGTATGAGGTTAGATGCTAAATATTTAGTTATAAATGTTCACCCATGATGTTTTATGCTATCCTTCGGTGACTGAGTATGATAGAAAAGGACAGAAATTCTTAGATAGCTAACTGTATGTACATGAACATTAGTGGTGCAGGCGGGTTGGGCTCCCGGGTTGAGCTCGGGAGGGCCCAAATTAATGTGATTGTTGATGGTGATTCCCTTAGTTTCTTCCTAGAGGTACCTCAGGATTGCACAAGAAAGTAAGGTATTTGATGCTCGACATTTTAAATGCACAATGAGGTACCACAGTGTTTATGTTTAGGTGCGATTAAGCGTGTAAAGGCATGATGGGGTTCATTGTACTTCTTTTAATGATATGTTGATTAAAAGTATTGGTTATGTTTCATATTGACTTACAAAGTATAATGAATATGTATGTTGAGCTCTGAAATTTACATTTACAATGGTAGAGATATATGTTTCTTTTGAATTATTTTCCTCCCTGCGTTATATCTCTGGCATTGATCTACTTACTGGGCTGTGAACTCATGATGTCGCGTAACAATTTCAGGTAGGGAACACGATACCCAGATCGAGATACCAGAAGCAGAGGTGGTGTAACTGAGGAGATGATGATGAGCATGGCACACATTGTCCGGGGAATCTACAAAATAGGGTTCCCAGTTTGAGTGGAGATGACTTGATGTTCTATTTTTATTCAGGTTCTGAGAATTAAGTGTGTAATTGAGACTGCAAAACTGGATGGAATAAAACTAAATTGTGTCGGGCATGTTGATCTGGTATATAATGGGTGATATTGATGTGTGATTAGGGATTTGGTATGTGCATACTGGGTTAGGTCTTTTCATACATATTCATTTTGAATAGAAGTGTGGTGAGTTGGAAATGTTCCAAACAAGATACCGTTGCTGATTCTACTACAGAGGCAGAGTACATTGCAACTTCTGAAGCAACAAATGAGGCAGTCTAGATCAAGAAGTTCATTACTGAACACTTGGAGTAGTTCCGAGCATTGTTGAAGCATTACCAGTTTACTGCGACAACAATGGCGCCATTGCACAGGCGAAGGAACCACGATCTCATCAACGATCCAAGCACATACTACGCCATTACCATCTGATCAGAGAGATCATAGGTAGAAGAGATGAACAAATAGAGAAAGTTCTCACTGATAGGAATCTAGCAGATCCCTTGACAAAGCCTCTTCTCCAAGAAAAGTTCGAGAGGCATATAGAGTCCTATGGTATTAGATATCAAGGTGATTGGTTGTAGGCCAAGTGGGAGTTTGATGTAATTGAGAGGTGTCCTAAGGCAATCGACTTAGAAGTTATTAATAAAATTCACTATTTGAGTATACATTATCGATGTATTTGATTGAATCTTAAACTCATGTACTGAAGTCTACAATATGATGCATATCATGAGAGAAATTGTGATTGGATCACAATTAGTGGGTATCTCATCATGTGTAAATATACAAGTATTAAAACTATCCTTAGTCGATGAATTGATGAGATTGGACATCATCAATTCTGTGAGACTAGCACATGTTATGCTCCTTGGTTTATCTAAGCATTTGGTACTCACTGAATGGAAGCATAAGGATGCTGAGAGTGAACATATGGATGCTAGTTATGGTAACTAGTTCATTGGAGTAACCTGCTATGAGACTTCATATGGTTATATATGTTGTTGAAGATCTCATTGTAGCTTAAGTGTAAGCTTCCTTAGTCTTAAGGTATTCAAGTCACCTTGATCATAGCGCCATGTACTTTGACTTCTTCGTAGCCATCTACATAGTATGTGTAACTCCGAGATGATTGGGTATAAGCCAAAGTGATCGAAGGTGTTTGAATAGCCCACAGAGGATTCACCACTCCTGATAAAGGAGATGTATACCCTAGGCCTCTTGTCAGGATTGTTACTCATAAGTCTCTGGCCAGAGCAAACATGTTAAAAAGTTGGTCTTCTTGGGAACATATAGGAGTAACTTGAATCTACAGGACAAGGAAACTAACTTGGGCTAGGTGTGACATAGTCAGCCTAGTGGGGACGAACATATAGACCATATCCTAAACCAAGTGGGTATAGTATGAGTGAAAACAATAAGGCACAAACAACTAAAGCTGCTAAAGGGTTCAAAAAATATTCTGGAGTCGATTTAGACTTTTCGGTCAATTGGGGGTCATGATATACTGCTAGGTGTCACTTGTGATATATTCATAATTAAGGAGTTAATTATGAATGGCCAACATAACCGGGAACCAATTGGGTCACACGCACTATGGGTGATCTCGAGATGTAAAACAAGTCTAAGAATGAGATTCTCATTGAGACAGGAAATATCTGGTTGAACCAGACCAATGGGGTGCAAAACAGAGGCTATGGAACCTCCTATGGCCTTGTTGGACTTAGCATGACCATATCGCACCTAAACGAAGTCAAACGGACCATACAGAGCCTCACACGGTCATGCCTAGCGTGTTATTTGTGTGTTACCCAAAAGGTTCTTGCAACGTTGGAAATGTTTCTAAAATCCTTTTAGAAACATAAGCAATTAGTGACATCTAGTAATGCATCATTGCTATCCAAGTGGCAAGAATGTCGAGATACGACATAACCTTACTATGACTACTATAATATATAACCTTGTCCTTCTATCCTCGATATCTAGATCGATCAATGAGGCATAGATCGTGTTATCCTCTTATCAATCTTTGTGCTCTTGATCCCCAAGTAGACTCACTCAAAATAAATGAGCTCAATATCTCATATATACTCATGTGAGCATGGTCATGCATTTCATGGTCCTACTCTATCAAGAGGCCTAAAGACATCACTCCCGTCAAATGGGAGAGATAGATCTCATTTATTTCACTCACATCCCTCCGCATAATTTGTTACATACCCAGTGGTCACCTTTATAGTCCATCCTGTTATGGGTGACATTTGACGATACCAAAGTAGATAACTCCTTATGTAGGGAATCATAGTGATTTCAAGTCTAAGGACTAATCATACCAATAGTCACTATGAGAAAGTTTATGACACTCATATGACGATCCATAAAACTTTCTCATGGCGGATCAATTCAGTATATATTCTCTAATATATACCCATGTGTCAACGTGATATCACATATCCATGACTTGTGAGATCAAGTCATCAATTGACCTACATGCTAGTCTCAATGTATTAATATTGCCCTTGTATATTAATGCTTGACTAGGAATATTTAAGAATAGTATTCTCTACAGCCTCTCACATTCAATTTTACCAATTGATGTGTTGTAGATAAGAACCTACTTTCTAGGGCATTATTATATTTATTCAGCTCGCACAAGCATGAAGTAAATATAATAACTAAACTTTTTCTTTATTATTAATAGAATATGATACATAAGTCTCTCGTCAATCATCACATAATTAGCTCTAAGGATTACTACTAACAATCTCTCACTAGCACTAGTGTCAATCACTGTAATATATAATACCCAGTGATCTAGTATGACCATCATACTTTCTCTGTGTCAAAGCCTTGGTCAAAGGATCTGTGATGTTAGCATCCATCGGTACTCTGCATATCCTCACATCTCCTCTATCGATGATCTCTCGAATGAGATGGAACTGTCGTAGTATGTGTTTGGGTCGCTGATGAGAGCGAGGATCCTTATCCTATGCAATAGCCCTATTGTTATCACAATAGAGGTCTATAGGGTCCACTATGCTAGGAACCACCCCAAGTTCAATGATGAACTTTCGGATCCAAACAACCTCCTTTGCAGCATCAGATGCAGCAATATACTCAGCTTCTGTTGTAGAATCTACGATTGTGTCTTGCTTTGAACTCTTCCATCTCACAGCACCACCATTCAGGCAAAATACATACCATGACTGCGATCTAAAATCATCCCTATCGGTTTGGAAGCTTACCTCATTGTAACCCTTTATAACTAGCTCCTCATCGCCTCCAAATATCAAGAAATATTCTTTCGTCCTTCGTAAGTACATAAGAATGTTCTTGACAACTTTCCAGTGACTTTCACCTAGATCTGACTGGTATCTTCTCGTCATGCTCAAAGCATACGAGACATCGGGGTGAGTACAAAGCATGACGTACATGATAGACCCTATAGCAGATGCATAAGGGATCTGATCCATGCGGTCTCTCTTCTCTTTAGAAGAGGGACATTAAGTCTTCGAAAGACTCACACTATGTGATATTGGCAGAAATCCCTTCTTGGAATTCTACATGGTAAAATGATTTAGCACCTTGTCAATGTATGTACTCTGACTTAGGCCAAGAAGTCTCTTAGATCTATCTCTATAGAACTTGATGCCAAATATATAGGCTGCTTCTCCTAAGTCTTTTATTGAGAAACAATTTCCAAGCCAAGTCTTTACAAACTACAACATAGGGATATCGTTTCCAATGAAAAGTATGTCATCAACATATAAGATGAGAAAGATAACTATGCTCCCACTAACCCTCTTGTAGACACAGGGTTCATCTTCATTCTTAATAAAACAAAACTTTTTGATCGCATTATCGAATCAAAGGTTCCAGCTTCTAGATGCTTGCTTTAAACCATAAATGGACCTTTGCATCTTGCATACCTTTCCATCATGCTTTGGATCTACAAAACCCTCAAGTTGTGTCATGTACACATCCTCTGAAGGAACTTCGGTGAGCACTAAAGGGGGGGTAAATGGTGCGTTTTCATTGCTTGATGGAACTTGATCGTGTCACTTGTCTATAATGTCATTAGCATAGCAGAAATAATAATAAAGCAATAACAAAAAATGACAAACATAAATACAAGACAACAATATAACGTGGTTCTAAATCTTAGGGTTCCTACTCCACAGGTTGAGCTCAAATGAGCCCTAGCGATGCCAAACAACACTAATCAACCTTTCCTTCTCAGAAACACACTCCGCAGGTGGAGAAAAACTCTTACAAGCGATTACAAAAGTAATACAAGAATATACAATAAAATACAAGTAAACTACACAAATACACATAAAGAAAACTTTACAAATGTGCTTTGAATGTTTGCTTCGTTAATCGCCTTGGACTAGCCTTGAAGGACTAGAAAGTACCAACTATCCCCTTCAAATCGCCCAAGAAAATCACTGTGTAAATCCTCCTCGTCGAGCTCCTTTTAAGCCTCTGTGCGACCTGGATTTCCACCTGGCAGCCGACTGCCAATAGTATCGTTGTCTCACAATGACTCGATCCACTCTGAAAAACTCCAATGGCTAACCCATCAATCGACTACCAAACCCTAGCAATCGATTGATGCATAGCAGTCGAGGCGCTGGTGGAGCCTACCTCGCATCTGTGCCCGCATCCCTCACTCGACTTCCATTCATGGCAGTCGACTGCTCCACATCAGTCGACTCATTCCAATCGACTGATCGTAACCCCAGTCGACTGCTCAGTGTCGACTAGGATGTCAAGTGCCAAAACACTAGACTAGTAAACTGATCCATAACCCCAGTTGACTGATACACCTCAAATATGAGATTTTACCTCAAGTATGATGCTCTCATACTTGCTAGACCACTCTTATCCTAGACCTAAGCCTTCTAACCACCTCCATCAACCTCACGTCTATCGGATCCCTCCAAGTCATCCATGACTTGTTCCTCCATATGTTAGCCTTCAGGTGCTTCCATCGGCTATGTCATGCTAACAATGTCTACATTACCAAGGTACATTTAAACTTACACTACCAAGACTCCACCCTTGGACTTTACGCCGCCAATATCAACCCTTGGACGTTCCAATTGCCAAGTACCCATGACTTGGACTTTCACCACCAAGACTACACACTTGGACTTATATAGCCAAGACTACACTCTTGGACTTTCCTTGCCAACCCATGTTGGACTTTCCAATTGCCAAGACTCATGCTTGGACTTTCCATGCCAAGTACCCAACACTTGGACTTTCCCATTGCCAAGACCAATGCTTGGACTTTCCATGCCAAGTGTCCCACTTGGACTTCTCCATCATATAGTCAACCCATTGTCAAATAATGGTCAACTCATTCGTTAAATATCAAAACATTACTCGAGTCTGGTCAATCGTGACCTGGGTCGATTGCACCAACAATCTCCTTCTTTTTGATGTTTGACAAAAAACCAAACACCTTTGAGTTAGAACACTAACTCAAATCAATCCTTCCAATTGTTCAAATTGGGAATTTCAAATTCTCACTCAATTTTCCCATCAATTATCCTCCTTTTTAACATACATCAAAAAGGTTTTCCCCGAGGGTATCAATGTCTCATATCTCAATGAGATCTTACAATCTTCCCCTTGGTCCAAAAACCTCTAGGATGCCTTCACTCTTCCTAGTGATAAGTCCCATATCACTAAAGAGAGACAATCCTCACTTCTTCAACTCTCCAAATTCTTCCCCTTATGAGAAAGAATACATCCATCATCCCATGATGGATAACCTCTCCCTAAAGGCTTGCTCCCCCTTGACCATTCCACCAACAACCTCTCCCTAAAGGCTTGCTCCCCCTTGACCATTGCACCAACAATGTCCTTGGAGAGTCTCTAAGCCTATAGGAACACTAACCAATCGAAATTAAGAGCAAAGATTCAACATTGAACTTTCACGCACCTTAAAATTTGACACACACCCTAAACAATTCTTCTAATCCATATCCAATGGATTTTCACCCTTTATAATGCTTTACAAAGCATATCCTAGGATTAGGAATAGTTAGGGTAGCCTAACATAATTGAAACATAGGCTAAACATCCTTGTTTACTCAAAATCAGCATTGGTAGTCGACTTTGTCAGTCAATAGTCGACTGCCCTTAACACCAGGCGACTGTCATCCATGGTAGTCGACTGATTTATGTAAATGCAGAATCCAGAAATCAAAATTCAAAAATTCATAAGTAATTATACATAAATCGAAAAATCATGAAAATTCATATGTATAATACTTATATCAATCATTATGGGGGGGAATATTTAAAAAATAAAATACCCAAAAAATAGTGAGATTGATACAAAATTCAAAACCATTGATAACTTCAATGTTTTTGACCTATTTTGTATCAAATTCTTCAATGGTGACTTCTATTAAAAGATAGACTACACCAAAGTTTTTTGAAATGATTTTAAAACCTTAATTTTAATCATGGTCTATGGGCTAAGTATACATGACTTTTATACTAGCTTTCCTCTTGATTTGTCCATGATATAAGATGAGTTTGAGTTCATATAAATGCAAGAACTATGCACCTTGAACTTAACTCATTTCCTAGCATCTCACATGTATTTAGGGTGTATCAATACATACACATGTCAATGTGATGTGAAATGTGGGTTTTGTTCATCCTAAACTAAAGTCTCATGCATTTTTCTAAGGCAACACTATTTGATTCCCTTATACATGGGACTTCAAATCATGCGATAGTCCTTAAATCAATTTCAATTAGCTTAAATAAATGAATGATGATTATGGCATAAGTGATAGCATAAATAAGCATGTGTCAATAATCATGATGTCATGGCATATAAATACAATCTAAGTATACATGACATTAAAAATAGTCCTAAGCATTATCATGACCTTTTATATGGTTAAAATGAAATATGATGTCATGATATGGCATATGGCAAAAAAATCATGGCAAATAAAATATAAAGGTATAAAATACCTAAGTGTTAAGCCCAAAATGTCATTTCTAGAATTTAGTCCATATTTTTCATAATTCAACTTATCTCCCAAGTGTGTCAAAAATCCAAAATTAGCACACCAAGACCTCTAAATCTAATTGTGCCAATTTGATTGATTTTTCAACTTCCATGAATTATATTGTCACATCCTGAAATCCTTTAGGATCAAATTCAACCTTATTTCCACGGTGTCCCATTACCTTGGAAGTGACCTAAAGTGCCAACACTACTATTGTTAGGTTAACTACCTATCCACTTAGGGTTGACACACCCTAACCCATTTAGTGTGAATCGATCACGCTTCTAGGAATCCAATATCTATTGGAGCTCCTTGAGTTTACTAGGTATTCATTAGAGATGACTTCCCTTGATACCTTCCTAATGACCCTCCTAGGCTTTGAAACCTTGGTCATTTTAGTCTTGCCTAGGTTAACTCTAGGGGTGACTCCCCTTCTAACCTTCTTAGTGGCTTCCCTATATTTTCTTGAAACCTTAGCCACTAGGCACACACCATGGTTACCCTTAGGGATGACTTCCCTAGTAACCTTGGTTTCCTAGACCTATATTAAGTTCCATAATCGAATGGAACATGGTGATAATGTTAGTAATATATGAGAGATGTCCTAAGGCAATCGCCTTATGTATGAACCATTTATATTATAAATGAAGATTCACTATTTGAGTATACATGTTTTATGTATTTGATTGGATCTTAAACTCATTTACTGAATGTCCACGATACGATTCACAGCATGAGAGAATTTGTGATTGGATCACAACTAGTGAGTATCTCTACATGTGTAATTGTGATGTATCGGAATTATCCCTAGTCGATGAATTGATGGATTTGGACACCATCAATTCTGTTGAGACTAGCACGAGGTATACTCCTTGGTGTATCCAAGCAGCTGATTCTCACTGGCTGGAGACATAGTGATGTCCGGAGTTAATCGTGGATGCTAGTTATGGTAACTAGTTCATTGGAGTGACCAGTCGTAAGACTTCATATGGTTCTCTGCATATATAGATATGTCAATGAAGTTCTTACTGTGGCTTAAGTGCGATGTTCCTTTGACTTGCGGTATTCAAGTCATCTTGATCATGGAGACTTATGCTTTGACATCTTAAGCAAACATCTCTAAGGAGATGTGGACCCGGGATGATTGGGTATAAGTCGAAGTGATCGAAGGTGTTTGAATAGCCTATAAAGGATTCACCACTCCTTGCGAGGAGATGTATACCCATGGCCTCTCATCGGATTGTTACTAAAGTCTTTGGCCAAAGCATTACATGTTTAGAGTAAGGTACTCTTCGATACATGTGGAGTAACTAGAATCCGTAGGACGAGGAAATGATACTTGGGCTAGGTGTGACGTAGTCAGCCTAGTGGGGACTGACACAATAGACCATGTCCTGAACCAAGTGGGTATAAGATGAGTGAAAGGAATGGGGCACGATTCATTCGAGCTACTGAAGGGTTTCAGAAATAGTTCTGGATCAACCGTTGATCTTTTCGGTTAATTGGGGATCATGATGTACTACTAGGTGCCACTCATGATCGTTCTATAATTAATGGTTAATTATAGACGGCCAACATAAACCGAGAACCTATTTGGTCACACGCACACCGAGTGTAATCCAAAGGATTTAAAACGAGCTTGAGAATGGGATTCTCAGACCGAGAGAAACTATGTTTGGTTGGACCAAACATAAAGCGAGCATGAAATTGTTTCAGTCGCAATGGAAGCGTGGATGGGCCGTGTCTTATGAAGACATAATGGATGGACCAAAATGGTTTGGTTCTAATCCAATGGATGAGAATAAACCAAAGGGTTTGGTTTATATTAAAGCGAATGAACCAAAGGTTGGTTCTTCGTTTTAACTTAAAATAAACCATCATGGTTTGGTTTATTTTAACTTATCTTAATGGAGCGGGTTAACGGGCTTTATGGATATGATCCATTAACCATTAAGAGAATTAGTTCTCTATAAAATAGGGCTTAAACCCTAATCCAAAAACCCTAATTGGAGTTGCCGCCCAACCTAGTTGTGCCGCCCCCTCCCTCTCCTCCACTAGTCGGCGCCAACCCTAGGTGTGCCGCCGCCCAGCCTTTGTGCCGCCGTCCAAGTCATTGTCGGCGACCAAGCTTCAGCCGGTGAACCTCCGGCGACCCTCCGGTGATCTCCTCTAGGTTCGGTGATAAGGTGAGCTTTCATCTCTCCTTGGCCGGCCTCTATTCCTCCACCAAAAGCTGTCCAGTTTTTCTGGACAGCTTGTTTCTTTGTTGTCGGAGCGTCGTTTGGACGACGGTTAGTGCTCCGACAGCGGCTAACTTACCGGGGATTTGATCTCCGGTAATCCTCTGAGGTGGAGGACGAAGGATTCGTCAATTGGTTGACGAATACCTCTCCGGAGAAGCGAGTTTTTGAGAACTCGTTTTAGGATCCGAATTTGGATTCGGATTGTGATCATCTCTCGATCACGTCGTCTTCAACACGAGGCTAGTAACCCGTACGAAGACGAAGCTCGTGACTTAGCGAAGTCATCCCGAGGAGCTCGGCGTGGATACGGATAGAGATGATTCTTACGAGGATCGTTCCGGTTGATGCCGTTCCCGCTACACGTCATACGAAAGGTATAACGTAGATAATTTCTTTTATTGCAAATTTTAATTTACGGTTATGTCTACACTAGTTGTAATATGCATGCGTGTGTTGTGTGTGTTGTAATAAATATAGATTTATTATTTTTAATTGCTTCCGCTGTGCTCATGTTTACGAAACATGATCGAACACACACACGCCGCGGTGCCGGAAACCCAACAGTGGTATCAGAGCCAGGTTGTGTTTCGACATAATCGTAAAAATGGTTTTGCGATAGTCATAATGTATTTCTGGAAATTTTCTAAATTTTGGAAATTTAGAAGTATTTATGGAAATTTTTCAATTTTGGAAAGTCTAGAAGTATTTATGGAAATCTTCCACTTTTGGAAAGTTGGAAGTATTTATGGAAATTGATATTTTCCATAAATAAAATATTTGATTAGATTCTGGAACTTTGTTTCCTAATTTAATCATGATTTGATTTGGGAAATCAAATCTTAAAATATTTTATTTCCATAAGTAGTTTTAATGATTTAGGAAATTGGTTTCCTAAATAGATTTTCCTTAATCAAATAATTCCATGAATAAAATATGTGATTAGATTTGGAAATTTGTTTCCTAATTTAATTATGATTTGATTTGGAGAATCAAATCTTAAACATATTTTATTTCCATAAATAGTTATGACATATAAGGAAATTATATACATGACATAATTGTATGTCATGTAATTGCATTAGATGCATAACATTATGCCATGCGTGTCGTGACATGTAGATGTATGCCATGTATGCCATGCCATGTAGATAATAGTTATTTGCATGCAAAGAGGATGAGACATAAAAACCCTTAATCAATATTAAAGCCTACACCTTCCATTAATATGGTTAGAACCAGAGTTCTGTTTCTTGTTTGGGTTGTTGGACTCTCTCCAAGCCCGGCTCGAACCTGAATATGTTCAAACCATGGAATAGTTTAATACTAATATGGTAAGAGTCAGAGGTCAATCGTTAGCTTTGGTTGTTGGACTCTCTCCAAGCTGGGCTAATTGGTTGAATGCGCTCTAACCATATTAAAACTATGTCCCGATTAATGGGTTGGCTTTAACCTGGAGCATCGGCTTGTTGGACTCTCTCCAAGGTCGATGTAAAGGGAGGTGAAGTTGGGTGCTATGCATATGATGCATACTTGTTAATGTGTTAACAACCCGATGTATGTGTGAACATTCAATTAGTTGATAGCACATTGTGATAGTTGCATATACGGGATATGCAATCGGTATAGATGATACCTACCGTCGTAGTTATGAATGGCTTGTTGGACTCTCTCGAAGGTTGTTCATAACTATGATGGATATCAGCCCATTCGGAGATGGACCTACAATCTCCCGAAGTGATTTTGGGGTTTTTGAAATTCGAAAAATGAATGGGATTTATAAATGTATATTGATGCATTTTAAAATCATCTTTCTCATATATGCTCGTTTTGTATTTCTAAGATTGATCATGATGTCTTTGAATTGCGTTCCATTTTGGATTCGAATAAATTGGAGGCGAACTTCTTGGGTGGCTTAGAAACTTGAGAATTGTTCTCAAGGTGGAAAAGCTTATGCGAATGTCCTCGCCGCCTCTTCCGCCCATCCTAGTGACAATGCAACTCGACCAATTGTGGGCCTATCAGAAACATGTGAGTGATTCTGAACAAATGAGTTGCATCATGCTAGCCGCGATGGAACCCAAGCTACGAAAGCAGCATGAGAATATGGATGCTCATATCGTAGTCCTTCATCTTTGTGAGTTGGTTGATGAGCAAGTGAGATTCGAAAGGTTCGAAGTCCCAAAGTTCCTCTTCACCTCTGAGATGCTAGAAGGTTCATCTGTGGTACTGCTCAATATCTTTGAAGACTGCGGAGTCTTACGAGAAGCATGAGCGAGGGGCAGTCTTGTTAGTTCATTCCTCGAAGAAAGGTTCTAATAGCAAGACAAAGGAACAGCAGAAGGGAAAGAAGAGAAGGGCTAAGAAGGTAGAACTAGCACAAAAGGAAACTTGCCATCATTATGGCAAGGAGAGCCATTTGCGAAGAAAGTGCAAGATTTATCTTGAGTCCGTGAAGAAGGATAAGGCATCGGATGCCCCATCTTCTTCAGAAATCTTCTTTATTGATTGTCATTCTATTTCCTCGGACACTTGGGTATTTGATACTGGGTGTGGCTCACATATATGTAATGACATACATGGGCTAAGGAATAGAAGAAGACTCGTCAAGGGAGAGTCAAATTTACGTGTTGGGAATGAAGCAAAGGTTGCTGCACTCGCCATCGGAACGTATTTGTTGAAACTCCCTGCAGGACTTGTCTTAGAACTGGACAATTGCTTTTATATTCCTTTGTTGATAAAGAACATCATTTCTATTTCTTGTTTAAATAGAAATGGTTTCCATTTGACGTTTAGTAACAATTGTTGTTACATAACTTTGAATGGGGTTCTTTATGGGACTGGAACTTTAAGCAATGGTGTTTATACGTTGGACGTATCCAATGACATTTGCAATATCGAAGCGAGCAACAAGAATGCTCGAAAGGATAATCAAATAGACTCCTACATGTGGCATTGTCGTCTTGGCCATGTAAGCAAGAAACGCATGTCCAAATTACACCGATGTGGAATTCTGGAATCGTTTGAATTGGATTCATACGATACATGCGAATCATGCTTAAAAGGCAAGATGACTAAGTTACCTTTTACTGGAAAAGGTGAACGAGTGGGAGAGTTACTAGGTCTAATACATACTGATGTATGTGGACCTATGTCAACTCAAGCTTTAGGAGGCTATAGCTACTTCATTACCTTCACCGATGATCACTCACGGTTTGGGTATGTGTTCTTGATGAAACACAAGTCTGAAGCCTTTGAAAGGTTCAAAGAATTCAGAAATGAAGTAGAGAAACAACATGACAAGAGTATTAAAATACTTCGATCGGATCGAGGTGGTGAATACTTAAGTCAAGAGTTTCTTGATTATCTAAGAGACAATGGCATATTGTCTCAATGGACTCCGCCCTATACACCACAGCATAATGGTGTATCTGAGAGGAGTAACCGGACCTTGTTGGACATGGTCAGGTCAATGATGAATCATGCGACTCTTCCCAAGTCCTTTTGGGGTTATGCACTTTAGACATTTGTTTACTTGTTAAACAGAATGCCTACCAAGGTAGTCTCAACTACTCCATATGAGATATGGAATAGTAAGAAACCTCATGTATCTTACTTGAAGATATGGGGTTGTCCTACTTATGTGAAGCGGACTGTATCAGACAAATTGGATGCTAAGTCTGATAAATGTCTATTTGTTGGATACCCTAAGGAAACAAGGGGTTACCAATTCTATCATCCTGTGGAACAAAAGGTGTTTGTTTCAAGGCATGCTGTGTTTCTAGAGAAAGAGTTTCTCTTGCAAGAAAACAGTGGGAGTGTCGTCGAGCTTGAGGAGGCTCGAGAGACTCAAATAGACATTGATGAGATACCTGGTGAAGCACAATAGTCGACAACTCATAGTGATGAGCAATCGGCTGGACCTATTGTAACACCACATCTTCGTAGATCCGTAGAACACAATATTCCCGAGAGATATGGATTTCTCGTAAGTAATCGAACGACGACGTGTTACTCATTGATGATGAGGAGCCTACCAGTTATGAAGAAGTGCTGACAAGTTCAGAAAGGGATAAGTGGCTTGGTGCCATGAAGTCGGAAATGGATTCCATGTATGAAAAACCAAGTTTGGAACTTGGTTGACCCACCTGAAGGGATAAAGCCTATAGGGTGCAAGTGGGTTTTCAAGAAGAAAACCGACATGGATGGTAATGTGATTACCTATAAGGCTAGATTGGTGGCGAAAGGATATCGTCAAAACAAGGTGTTGATTATGGCCGAAACCTATTCGCTTAAATCCATTCGGATGCTCCTGGCCATAGCGGCTCATTATGATTATGAGATATGGCAGATGGATGTGAAAACAACTTTCCTTAAAGGAAACCTGCTCGAGGACGTGTATATGATACAGCCTGAGGGTTTCACATCGGTTGATAAAACCAAGGTATGCAAATTGCGACGATCCATTTATGGATTGAAGCAAGCATCCAGGAGCTGGAATATCCATTTTGATGAGACAATCAAAAAGTTTGATTTCTCACAAAATCCAGACGAACCTTGTGTGTACAAGAAGGTTAGTGGGAGTGCAGTCGTATTCCTAGTATTGTATGTCGATGACATACTACTTATAGGAAACGATGTTTCAATCTTCTGATCGTGAAGGTTTGGTTATCCAAGACATTCTCCATGAAAGACCTGGGAGAAGCAACCTACATCCTCGGGATTAAGATCTATAGAGATAGATCGAAACGGTTGCTTGGTCTTTCGCAGTCTACATATATAGACCGAGTGCTAAAGAGGTTTAGCATGTCGGAATCCAAGAAAGGTTTCCTACCCATCAGGCATGGGATACACCTTTCGAAGTCTATGTGTCCGCGCACAGAAGACGAGAGGATTTGCATGAGTAAGATTCCCTATGCATCCGCAATAGGATCTATCATGTATGCTATGTTATGTACGAGGCCCGATGTATCGTATGCTCTGAGTGTCACGAGCAGATACCAGTCTGATCCAGGAATGGATTATTGGGTGGCTGTTAAGATGATCCTTAAGTACTTGAGAAGAACTAAGGATGTGTTCCTAATATATGGAGAAGGGTACATGGTGATACGTGGGTATACGGATGCCAGCTCCAGACAGACAAGGATGATTCCAAGTCTTTGTCTGGGTATGTATTCACCTGGAATGGAGGCGCAATAAGTTGGAAAGGTTCCAAGCTTGACACTATAGCGGATTCTGCCACTAAGGCAGAATACATTGCAGCTTTGGAAGCAGCAAAGGAAGCGGTTTGGATCAAGAAGTTCATCCATGAACTTGATGTGGTCTCATCAATGATCCAAACATGTGCTTCGCCGCTATCATCTTATCAGAGAGATCATCAGTAGGAACGAAATACAAATCGAGAAAATTCCCACTGAAAGGAACTTAGCGGATCCTTTGACTAAAGCATTACCTCAAAGTAAGTTTGAGGGTCATGTTAGTGCTTATGGTATTGGATATCGTAGCGATTGGCATTAGGCCAAGTGGGAGTCTGTTAGTAATATATGAGAGATGTCCTAAGGCAATCGCCTTATGTATGAACCATTTATATGATAAATGAAGATTCACTATTTGAGTATACATGTTTTATGTATTTGATTGGATCTTAAACTCATTTCTTGAATGTCACGATACGATTCATGAGAGAATTTGTGATTGGATCACAACTAGTGAGTATCTCTACATGTGTAATTGTGATGTATCGGAATTATCCCTAGTCGATGAATTGATGGATTTGGACACCATCAATTCTGTCGAGACTAGCACGAGGTATACTCCTTGGTGTATCCAAGCAGCTGATTCTCACTAGCTGGAGACATAGTGATGTCCGGAGTTAATCGTGGATGCTAGTTATGGTAACTAGTTCATTGGAGTGACCAGCCGTAAGACTTCATATGGTTCTCTGCATATATAGATATGTCAATGAAGTTCTTACTGTGGCTTAAGTGCGATGTTCCTTTGACTTGCGGTATTCAAGTCATCTTGATCATGGAGACTTATGCTTTGACATCTTAAGCAAACATCTCTAAGGAGATGTGGACCTGGGATGATTGGGTATAAGTCAAAGTGATCGAAGGTGTTTGAATAGCCTATAAAGGATTCACCACTCCTTACGAGGAGATGTATACCCATGGCCTCTCGTCGGATTGTTACTAAAGTCTTTGGCCAAAGCATTACATGTTTAGAGTAAGGTACTCTTCGATACATGTGGAGTAACTAGAATCCGTAGGACGAGGAAATGATACTTGGGCTAGGTGTGACGTGTAGTCGACCTAGTGGGGTGACACAATAGACCATGTCCTGAACCAAGTGGGTATAAGATGAGTGAAGGGAATGGGGCACGATTCATTCGAGCTGCTGAAGGGTTTCAGAAATAGTTCTGGATCAACCGTTGATCTTTTCGGTTAATTGGAGATCATGATGTACTACTAGGTGCCACTCATGATCGTTCTATAATTAATGGTTAATTATAGACGGCCAACATAAACCGAGAACCTATTTGGTCACACGCACAACGAGTGTAATCCAAAGGATTTAAAATGAGCTTGAGAATGGGATTCTCAGACCGAGAGAAACTATGTTTGGTTGGACCAAACATAAAGCGAGCATGAAATTGTTTCAGTCGCAATGGAAGCGTGGATGGGCCATGTCTTATGAAGACATAATGGATGGACCAAAATGGTTTGGTTCTAATCCAATGGATGAGAATAAACCAAAGGGTTTGGTTTATATTAAACGAATGAACCAAAGGTTGGTTCGGTTCGTTTTAACTTAAAATAAACCATCATGGTTTGGTTTATTTTAACTTATCTTAATGGAGCGGGTTAATGGGCTTTATGGATATGATCCATTAACCATTAAGAGAATTAGTTCTCTATAAAATAGGGCTTAAACCCTAATCCAAAAACCCTAATTGGAGTTGCCGCCCAACCTAGTTGTGCCGCCCCCTCCCTCTCCTCCACTAGTCGGCGCCAACCCTAGGTGTGCCACCGCCCAGCCTTTGTGCCACCGTCCAAGTCATTGCCGGCGACCAAGCTTCAGCCGGTGAACCTCCGGCGACCCTCCGGTGATCTCCTCTAGGTTTGGTGATAAGGTGAGCTTTCATCTCTCCTTGGCTGGCCTCTATTCCTCCACCAAAAGCTGTCCAGTTTTTCTGGACAGCTTGTTTCTTTGTTGTCGGAGCGTCGTTTGGACGACGGTTAGTGCTCCGACAGCGGCTAACTTACCGGGGATTTGATCTCCGGTAATCCTCTGAGGTTGAGGACGAAGGATTCGTCAATTGGTTGACGAATACCTCTCCGGAGAAGCGAGTTTTTGAGAACTCGTTTTAGGATCCGAATTTGGATTCGGATTGTGATCATCTCTCGATCACGTCATCTTCAACACGAGGCTAGTAACCCGTACGAAGACGAAGCTCGTGACTTAGCGAAGTCATCCCGAGGAGCTCGGCGTGGATACGGATAGAGACGATTCTTACGAGGATCGTTCCGGTTGATGTCGTTCCCGCTACACGTCTTACGAAAGGTATAACGTAGATAATTTCTTTTATTGCAAATTTTATTTACGGTTATGTCTACACTTGTTGTAATATGCATGCGTGTGTTGTGTGTGTTGTAATAAATATAGATTTATTATTTTTAATTGCTTCCGCTGTGCTCATGTTTACGAAACATGATCGAACACACACACGCCGCGGTACCGGAAACCCAACAGATAAGTAGGCTTATCTACCTTGGAATTGGGCTTATGGCTCAAGCCTTTCTTGCCCATAAATGAGTCTTGCCTCCTAGACCCTAGGTTTTGACTCCTAGACCCTTTAATTGAATTTGTCATTCTTGCAAGAGTCTTTTCAAGTTTCTCAAGCCTTGACCTCAAGGCTTGATTTTCTAACTATAATTGCCCAATTTTTGAATTTTCATTTAATCTTTGAGTATTATCTTTCCTTTTAGGTATATGCCTACCCTTCATAGGGTTAATGCCTAAAAGATCTTCTACCTTCCTAATACTTTCCCTAGGTAGAATTGTTTTAGGATTATTGGTTCTAGATTGATTCTTAACCCTAAAATTACAAGACTTTGCACCTAAACAATAGAGCCTATTATTTCTAGAATTCTCCTTATGATTATGCACAATTGCAAGAGTGTTGAAAGCATGCTTTTCATTATGAAATAAGGAAGGTGCATTACTAAATTTTACCTTAGGGTTTGCTTTAGAAACTCCTCCTACGTGTGATGCTTCTTCTTGAGTTTTCTTCCTTCCCTTAGGGCATTGGCTTCTATAGTGCCCTCGTTGGTTGCACTTGAAGCACACTATGTGCTCTTTGCTCTTACCAGTGGGGACATCGGCATCCTTGACCTTTGGTGCTGGTTGAACCTTCTTGACCTTCTTAGGGCACTTGCTCTTATAGTGCCCATATTCCCTACACTCAAAATACATAATATGATTTTTATTATTTATTAAGGTGCTTAAGTTACCTAGGTCATTAGTGGTGGAAGCCTCTTGATCTTTTTCATCACTTCTTCCGGAGGTGGAGGCTACTTCTTGATTTTGCTCCGGAGTGGATGATCTCTCCTCCTTCTCAATCCTAGAGATGGAGGCTTCTCCTACTTCTTCCACTTCTTCTATCGATCTAGATGTGGAACCCTTCTTGACCTTCGAATCCTCACTTTTTTGTGTGGATGAGCACTCCTCTTCGGACTCTCTTTCTCCTTAAGACGATGATGGTTCTTCATGAAGCTTTGCCAATTTGCTCCATAGCTCCTTGGCATCTTTAAATTCACCTATCTTGGACAATAAATCGTTGGGTATTAAATCGACTAACATATCGATTACCTTGTAATTTATTTCGGATTTTCGGAGTTGGTCTTGGGTCCATCTCTTCTTCTTGAAATATCCTCCTTTTGGACCCCTTGGAATTTAGAATCCATCCATCAAGATGGCCCAATCTTCGAAGTTCCTCATCATAATGAATTCTTCAATACTTGTCTTTCATTGATTGAAGCCTTCTCATTCATAGAGGGTATATGGAATTGGCGTGTTGATGTCCCATCCAAGTCCATCGTTCGGCAACTCCATCCTCTAGCACAATTTGCTCACGGTTGTTAATCCGTAGAAGAACTCCTACTAGAGGGGGGTGAATGGCGTGTTTTCATTTCTCGATGGAACTCCATCGTGTCACTTGTCTACAATGTCGTTAGCACAGTGAAAATAATAATAAAGCAATAACAAAAAGCGACAAACACAAACACAAGACAACAATATAACGTGGTTCGAAATCTTAGGGTTCCTACTCCACGGGTTGAGCTCAAATGAGCCCTAGTGATGTCAAACACCACTAATCAACCTCTCCTACTCGGAAACACACTCTGAAGGTGGAGAAAACCTCTTACAAGCGATTACAAAAGTAATACAAGAATATACAAGCAAACACAAGTAAACTACATAAATACATGTAAAGAAAACTTTACAAATATGCTTTGAATGCTTGCTTGGTTGATCGCCTTGGACTAGCCTTGAAGGATTGGAAAGCACCAACTATCCTTTTCAAATCGCCTAAGAAAATCACTGTAGAAATCCTCCTCGTCAAACTCCTTTTATGCCTTCGCGCGACCTAGATTTTCGCCTGGCAGTCGACTGCCAACAATGACGTTGTCTCACAATGACTCGATCCACACTGGAAAACTCCAACGGCTAACCCATCAGTCGACTGCAAAACCCTAGCAATCAACTGATGCATAGCAGTTGAGGCTCTGGTCGAGTCTGCCTCGCGTCTGTGGCTGCATCCCTCACTCGACTGCCATTCGTGGCGCTTGGATCGCTCCACATCGGGATCGATCACAATTTTGGCGATTGATCGCCAAGGTCACTTCTCGCGATCGAGCATCACCAACTCGCCAAATGATCGATCGTAACTCCCGATCGCTCGGTTTACTATATTGTCAAGTTCCAAAACACTCGACTAATCGACTGATCCATAACCCCAGTCGACTGATACACCTTAAACATGAGGCTTTACCCCAAGTATGATGCTCTCATACTTGCTAGACCACTCTTAGCCTAGACCTAAGCCTTCTAGTCACCTCCATCATCCTCACGCCTATCGGATCCCTCCAAGTCATCCATGACTTGTTCGTCCATACGTTAGCCTTCAGGTGCTTCCATCGGCTATGTCATGCTAACAGTGTCTACACTACCAAGGTACATTTGGACTTATGCTGCCAAGACTCCACCCTTGGACTTTACGCCGCCAATATCAACCCTTGGACTTCCCAATTTCCAAGTACCAATGACTTGGACTTTCACCGCCAAGACTACACATTTGGACTTATGTGACCAAGACTACACTCTTAAACTTTCCTTGTCAACCCATATTGGACTTTCCATGCCAAGTACCCAAGACTTGGACTTTCCCATTGCCAAGACCAATGCTTGGACTTTCCATGCCAAGTGTCCCACTTGGACTTCTCCATCATATGGTCAACTCATTCGTCAAACATCAAAACACTACTCGAGTCTGGTCAATCATGACCTGGGTCGATTGCACGTAGTTTTGACATTCATTTTCCAAATCTCATAATTATTGTAAGCTACAATAGCAAGAATGATCCTTATAGACTTGAGCATCGCAACTGGTGAAAATATTTCATCATAGTCAATACCATGAATCTGTTTGAAACCTTTAGCTACTAATTGCCCTTTATAGGTATGCATAAGACTGTCCATGCCAGTCTTTCTCTTAAAAACCCACGTACACCCAATGGGTTTGACCCCTTCAGGTGGATCAACTAAAGTCCATACTTAGTTAGTGTACATGGATTCCATTTCAGACCTCATGGCCTTTAGTCATTTCTCAGAATCTGGGCTCATCATAGCTTCCTGATAGGATGTAGGCTCATTTAACTCAACAAGCATAACGTCATCATGGTTAGACAAGAGAAATGAATATCTCTCAGGCTAACGACGTATCCTATTAGACCTACGAAGAGCTCAGTCTACTTGAACAGGTTGTTGCTCCACAACTTCTTATGCAACAATCTCATCACCCACAACACTTTGTGGTGCCTGTTCAATTTCCATCAAGGCCTCAGTGCTATCTATATCTTGAACTTCTTCAAGATGAATTTTACTCCCATTAGTTCTTCTAGAAATGAACTCTCTTTCTAGAAATACATTATTTCTAATGACAAATACTTTGCCTTGTGTGGGATTGTAAAAGTAATATCCCTTCGTTTCCTTAGGATATCCTATAAAGTAGCACTTGTTTGATTTGGGGCCTACTTTGTCGGAGACTTGACATCGAACATAAGTCTCACAATCCCAAATCTTCATAAAATATATTTTGGGACTCTTCCCAGTCCATATCGTATATGGTGTCTTTATAGCAGCTTTAGATGGAACGCGGTTAAGTGTAAAGACAACCGTCTCTAGAGCGAATCCCTAGAAGGAAGTAGGTAGATCAGTCTGACTCATAATCGATCGTACCATATCTAATAAAGTACAATTTCTCCGTTCAGATACACCATTCCACTATGGTGTTCCAGGTGGAGTGAGTTGAGATATGATCCCACACTCAGTAAGATGGTCATGAAATTGTTGGCTAAGGTATTCACCACCTCAATCAGATCAAAGCATCTTAATACTTTTACCAAGTTGATTTTGTACTTCACTCTTAAATTCTTTGAACTTTTCAAAGGATTCTGACTTGTGTTTCATGAGATACACATAGTCGTATCTACTGACATCATCAATAAAAGTGATGAAATGCTGATAGCCTCCTCTAGCAACAATATTGAAAGGGTCACATGCATCAATATGTATGAGTCATAATAAGTCTGTCGCTCTTTCATCATGTCCACTAAATGGAGTCTTGGTCATCTTGCCTAGAAGATATGATTTGCATGTCTCATATGATTCAAAATCAAATGAGTCCAGTAATCCATCCTTATGGAGCTAGGATATACGACTCTCATTTACGTGACCTAGGCGATAATGCCAGAGATATATTTGGTTCAAATCATTCGATTTGAATCGTTTAGTATTTTTGTTATAGATTGGGTTTTCAAAGTTCAGAACATAGAGTCCATTCATAAGAAATGCACTACAATAGAACATATCATTTAAATGTATAGAACAACATTTGTCCTTTATCATAAACGAGAAACCTCTCTTGTCCAAACAAGAAACAAAGATAATATTCTTAGTTAAAGCAGACACACAATAGCACTCTTCTAGTTCCAAAATAAGCCCAATGGGAAAAGATAAATAGTATGTTCCTACAGCTATGGCAGCAACTCTTGCATCATTGCCTACTCGTAGGTCCACTTCGTCCTTTGTCAATGATCTACTCTTTCTTAGACCCTGCACATTAGTACAGATGTGTGATGCACAGTCGTTATCTAATACTCATGAAGAAGAAATAGATAAATTAACTTCTATTACATAGATACCTAAGGCAGAAGTCTCACTTCTCTTTTTCTTAACTTCATCTAGGTATAACTTGTAGTTCCTCTTCCAATGACTGGTCTCACCGCAGTGGAAGCAGTCCCCTTCCTTAGACACCCCGCCTTTAGCCTTTGATGTAGCAGAGTCGGCCTTAGCTTTGGCTTGGGTCTTACACTTGCCTTTAGGCTTCCTTTTGCCTTTGCCCTTTTTAACCATTAGTATGTTACTAGTCTTGGTTTTCTTGAGATTAGGTTCAGCAGTTCTCAACATTCTGAGAATCTCAGGCAGAGGCTTGTCAATTTTGTTCATGTTATAGTTCATGACAAATTGACTATACCCTTCCGGCAATAATTACAAGATAAGGTCAGTGGCCAATTCTTGGCCCAGTGGAAATCCTGGTCTCTCAAGGTTCTCTACATACCCAATCATCTTGAGTACGTGAGTTCCTATAGGGCATTGTTGCCTTGGCCATATAAGAAAGAAGTGCATGTCATAGTTACACAAGAGTGGAATTCTAGAATCATTTAAATTGGATTCATTTGATACATGTGAATCATGCATACAAGGCAAGATGACAAAGTTGCCCTTTTCTAGAAAGGGTAAGCCAGTGGAAGAGTTACTTAGTTTCATACATATTGATGTATGTGGACCAATGTCAATTCATGCTCAAGGAGGTTACAGCTACTTCATTACCTTTATCGATGATCACTCACGATTTGTGTATGTATATCTTATGAGATATAAATTTGAAGCCTTTAAAAAGTTCAAAGAATTCAAAAATGAAGTAGAGAAATAACTTGGTAAAAGTATTAAGATGCTTCGATTCGATCGAAGTGGAGAATACTTAAGTCAAGAGTTTCAGGATTATCTAAGAGACAATGGTATATTGTCTCAATGGACTATACACCGCAACATAATGATGTATTTGAAAGACAAAATCAAAACTTGTTGGACATGGTGAGATCGATGATGAATCATGCAAGCCTTCCCAAATCCTTTTGGGACTACGCACTCGAGACAACTATTCATTTGCTAAATAGAGTCCCGACCAAGGCAGTCTCTGCTACTCCATATCAGATATGGACTGGTAAGAAACTCCAGTTGTCTTATTTGAAGACATGGGGATGTCCTTCTTACGTGAAGAGGACTACATCAAACAAGCTGGATGCTAAGTCTGATAAGTGTCTATTTATTGGATACCCAAGGAAATGAGGGGTTACCAATTCTATCATCCCTTGAAACAAAAGGTGTTTGTTTCAAGAAATATTGTATTTCTATAGAAAGAGTTTCTTTTGCAAGAAAATAGTGGGAGTTAAGTTGAACTTGATGAAGCTCAAGAAACTCTAATAGACACTAAAGAGACGTCTATACTAGAACCACAATCGATTATTCTTGATGATGAGATAATGACTGAACCTATTGTTACCCAACCTCTTCGCAGATCTGGTAGGTCACATATGATTCCTGAGAGATATGAATTTCTCGTAAGTGAATCTAATGATGTGTTACTCATTAAGGATGAGGAACCTTCTAGTTATGAAGATGTTCTGAAAAGTTCAGAAAGGGATAAATGGCTAATAGCCATGAAGTCAAAAATATATTCCATGTATAAAAACCAAGTTTGGAACTTGATGGATCCACCTGAAGGTAATGTGATTACCTATAAAGCTAGATTGGTGGTAAAAGATTATCTTCAAAAGCAGGGTGTTGACTATGACGAGACCTTCTCACCAGTTGTAATGCTTAAATTCATTCGGATACTCCTGGCCATAGTAGCTCATTATGATTATGAGATATGACAGATAGATGTGAAAATAGTTTTCCTTAATGGAAACCTACATGAGGATGTGTATATGATACAACCCGAGGGTTTCACATCGGTTGACGGAACCAAAGTATACAAGCTTCAACGGTCCATTTATGGACTGAAGCAAGCATCCAGGAGCTGGAATATTCATTTTGATGAGGCAATCAAAGAGTTTGATTTCTCATAAAATCCTTACAAACCTTGTGTGAGGGTTAGTGGGAGTGCGATAGTATTCCTAGTACTATATGTCGATGACATATTACTCATAGAAAATGATATACATGCCTTCCAGTCAGTCAAAGGTTGGTTATCCAAAATGTTCTCCATGAAAGACATGGGAGAAGCAACCTACATCCTCAGGATTAAGATCTATAAAGATATATCGAAATGGTTGCTTGGTCTTTCGCAGTCTATATTTATAGACAGAGTGCTAAAGCAGTTTAGCATGTCTAAATCCAAGAAAGGTTATATACCCATGAGACATGGGATTCACCTTTCAAAGTCTATGTGCCCCCGCACAAAAGACGAGAGGATGTGCATGAATAAGATTCCATATGCTTCTGTAATAGGATCTATTATGTATGTTATGTTATGTACAAGGTCTGACGTATCATATGCTTTGAGTGTCACGAGCAGATACCAGTCTGATCCAGGAATGGATCATTGGGTGGTTGTCAAGGCAATTCTTAAGTACTTGAGAAGAACTAAGGATATGTTATTGGTATATGGAGAAGGTGATATGGTTACACGCGAGTATATGGATATCAGCTTCTAAATCGATAAGGATGACTCCAAGTCACAGTCTGGGTACATATTCACACTGAATGGTGGCAAAGTGAGTTAGAAAAGTTCTAAACAAGATACAGTTGTCGATTCTACCACGGAGGCAGAATACATTGCAGCTTCTGAAGCAGCAAAGGAGGCAGTTTGGATCAAGAAGTTTATCATCAAACTTGGGGTGGTTCTATCCATTGTTGAAGCATCACCAATTTACTGCGACAACACTAGAGCTATCACATAGGCAAAGGAACCCAAGTCTCACCAACGGTCCAAACATGTACTTTGGCGATATCATCTATCAGAGAAATCATCAGTAGGAAAGAAATACAAATTGAGAAGATTCTCATGTTGGTGCAACAATGCCTCAAGCATTTATATGTTTTGATGTTTGGATAATCATCTAAGTTAGGCAATGCTTTGTGATCTAATTACGAATATGTGTAAGTGACAGGGAAATCCAAGGATGAAGACTTGGTAAAAGAGAAGTCCAAGTATAGTCTTGGCAAGGAAAAGTCCAAGGGACGGACTTGGCAGCATAAGACCAAGCTTGTAGTCTTGGCAGCATAAAGTCCAAGTGAACCTTGGCAAAGGAAGACCAGGTATGATCTTGGCAAGGGAAGTCCAAGGGATGGATTCGACAGCATAAGACCAAGCTTGTAGTCTTGGCAGCGTAAAGTCCAAGTGAACCTTGGCAAAAAAAGTCCAAAGTAAAGTCTTGGCAGCATAAGTCCAAGTTTGTAGTCTTGGCAGCATAAAGTCCAAGCATTTGGCAACCCAAGACATGACGAAACCGAAGGAAGCTCTTGGAAGCAAAGCGCAAAGGATGAACAAGTCGCGGACTCGGAGGGATCCTGGAGGCGCAAGGCTTAATGAGGAGCTAGAAGGTTGAGTCTAGGTCTAGGGTGTAAAATCAAGTGTGAATTACTCATACTTGATGAGTATCAGTTGACTGATACGATGTATCGATCGGTGGTCGTCGTGCTCGACTAAGTCGGATGAAACCACGACCATCGATCATTGCTTTGGCGATGTGCGATCGTGATGTTGCAATCGATCGATTGCCAGCGGTGCGATCGATCAACGCAAATATGAGCACAGAGTGTAGTCGCACTCGACTGCGGCCTACGATCACTCGACTGATCACTCCATAAATCGACTGATGGAGGGATCAGTCGACTGATCACTTGGCCGTTGGAAATTGCGGCTACGTATCTCCGTGGATCTTCTTGTTTAGAAGTCATTGGCTTCGGCGGCAGTCGACTGATGGTGAGAATCAGTCGATTGATCGAAGCCCAACGGGATAAACAGCCCATCTTCTATAAGAAGGGGCCTTGGGGAGCTTGGTGAAGCTAGTGCTCTCATTCCTAGCTACACCCTCGTGCTCACCAAGCTTTCCCAAGTGCTTTTGTGATTCTAAACCTCCTCTTCTCTAGTTTTTAATCTTCCATCATTGTAAAGAAGAGGAGTGCATTGTAAGACAAGGTTTCTCCACCTCGGTTCATCTAAAGGAGGTTTTAGTGAAGCTTGGCTAGGGCTAATCCACCTTACGGATTGCCGTGGAGTAGGAGCGTCATCTCCGAACCACGTACATCGGGTGTTAGCATTGCTTTCATTGTATTCTTATTTGTATTTGTATTGCTTCCGCTAACGTTTTTGTAGAAACAAAGAAAGGCTAATCACCCCCCCCCTCTAGCCATTACAAAGGTCCTAACAAGTGGTATCAGAGCCCGGATAGCTTGGAAGATTTCACCATCAACCAAGGCATCAATGGCTCTTCAAGAGGGATATAGCACCGCCAAGCCACCGCTCTTCGATGGGAGTCATTTTGCGTATTGGAAAGGTAGGATGAAATATTATTTAATGAGTAATATTGAAATTTGGCATAGCATTGTAGATGGCTTTGAGGAACAGGTGGATGAACATGGAGACCCTATTCCAAGCAAGGATTGGACAAGGGAAATGAATAGGCGATTCGAATCAAATGCAAAGGCGATACTCACCATCCAATGTGGCATTACAATGGAGCAACTCAACAAGGTGGGGCCTTTCAAATCCACCAAGGAGTTATGGGAAAAGCTCATTGAGCTAAATGAAAGATCCAAGGAGTCAAAGAGGGCCAAGAAAGACTTGCTAATTGGACAACTTCAAGCCTTCCAAATGAAGACCCATGAAACCGTAAGCCAAATGCATGGAAGGTTCAAGGAGATTGTGAATGGACTCCACATCATAGGTGAGCGAGTTGACAACCGGAATTTGGTAAGATACATACTTCAAGCATTTCCTAGAACTTCTCTATGGACTTCTATAGTTGATGCTATTAAAGTAACTAGGGATATTTCTCAAATTAAAATTGATGAATTATTTTGTGAGTTTGAATTGCATGAGCAAACTAACATGTCCTCTAAGGAAAAGGGTTTAGCTCTATTTGTTGAAAAGAAAGAAAGAAGAAGAAAGAAAGGAAAGAAGTGTCATCATCCAAATCGGAGCATGACTCAAGTAGTGATGGAGACTCATCTAGCGAGATGGCCAACTTTGTCAAGAAACTCTATAGAAAATCAAAGGAGTTCAAGAATAGAGAAGCAAGGAAGGGGTCTCATTCTTCAAGAGGTAAAATTAGTGGTAATTCAAATTTTAATAATAAAGTGATTTGCCATGCTTGCAATAAGAAGGGGCACATAAAGTCAAATTGCCCGGAGCTAAAGAAGAAGGAGGAAAAAGAAAAGAAAAAGAAGGACAAGAAGGAGAAGAAGAAGGAGGCCATGGTGGCTCAAACCACATGGGACACACCAAGTGTTGAAGATTCCTCCTCCGATGATGAGCTTTGCCACATCACACACCATGTGACACTCATGGCCCTAGGAGATGACTCCGGTACATCAAGCCAAGAAGAAGACTCCTCAAGTGATGAATCGTCATCTAGTGACGATGAGGTAATGAACTCTCCCAAAGTTAAGCTTCTTTATAAATCAATTGCTTATCTTAAAGAGGCTCTAGATAAGTCTAAATCTAAGGTTAAAAGCAAGAAGGTAGAACTAAAGGCCATTAGAAATGAAAAACTTTCACATGTTGATTCTTGCATGCTTAAGGAAGAGAATGACAAACTTAAGGATGAGGTTAGTGAGTTAAAGGCATGTTTAGAGAAATTTACAAATGGCTCAAAATATCTTGACATGATCCTTAGCCAATAAAGAGTCATTTACAACAAGGCCAGTATAGGATATAAGCCAAAAGAAAAAGAAGTTGCTTATATTTCATTAATTAATAGAAAAGCAACCATTAAGGGTAAGGTCAAGAAAGCATGGGTACCTAAGAAGTTTTTACTTGATGTTACCGGTCCAAATGTTTGGGTACCAAAAGCTTGTGTTTATCATGTGATTTAGGTAGGAGAGCAAGGCATGTGGATCATGGATAGCGGTTGTTCAACACACATGACCGGGGATGTGAGCAAGTTCTCAACAATTAAGTATGTGAAGAAGGGAGTGGTGTCTTTTGGAAATAGTGGAAAACTCAAGATATTAGGTAGAGGTACAATTGAGGTATCCCCCAAAATTGTCATTCACAAAGTTTTACTAGTTGAAAACATGAAATTTAATTTATTAAGTGTTAGTCAACTTTGTGATGCAAACTATCATGTTTCTTTTGAATCCTCTAAATGCATGATTAGACACAAGGAATTAAATGATTGTATGTTAGTTTGATATAGGAAGTCAAATATCTATTATGTTGATCTTTCATATGCTTCTAACATTTCTACTAAGTGTCTTGTTGCAAAAGAAGAAGAAAGTTGGCTATGGCATAGGAGATTGGGGCACATCAACATGAAAAACATAGCCAAGGTAGCCAAGATGGAGTTGGTCAAAGGGCTACCAAAGATCAAGTATGTCAAAAACAAAATGTGTGATGCATGCCAATAAGGAAAACAAACAAAAGCATCACACAAAGGTAAAACCTTAACTAATACTTCCTTACCATTAGAACTATTGCATCTTGACTTATTTGATTGCCATAGTACTCCTTCTTTAAATGGTAGCAAATATTGTTTAGTTATAGTAGATGATTTTTCTAGGTATACTTGGGTCTACTTTATGAAACATAAGGATGATACCTTAGAAATAATCATAGGATTTAGTAAAAGGGTTGAAAATGAAAAGAGTCTCAAAATCAACCGGATCCGTAGTGATCATGGTGGTGAATTTGAGAATTCTAAATTTTCACAATTTTATTTAGAGCAAGGGTACAAGCATGAGTTCTCTTGTCCTAGAACACCCCAACAAAATGGGATGGTGGAAAGGAGAAATCGTGCCCTACAAGAGGTGGCTAGGACTATGCTTAATGCATATTCTCTACCTAACTACTTGTGGGCGGAAGCGGTTAATACTGCTTGCTATATCCAAAATAGGGTTCAAATCCATAGGTTTTTAGGAAAGACACCATTTGAATTATGGAATGAGACTATTCCCACAATTCATTATTTCAAAGTCTTTGGATGTAAAGTTTATATTTTAAACACCAAAGATAACTTAGGAAAATTTGAATCCAAAGCGGATGAGGGAATCCTAGTTGGATACTCATCCACAAGTAGAGGATATAGAATCTACAATAAGAGAACCCAAGGGATTGAGGAGTCCTCCAATGTTCAATTTGATGAAACCACTAGTACCTACCCTAGAAAGTCCTCCATTGATAAGGATATTAATGACAATAATCAAGACATTACCCAAAAACTTCAAAATTTGACCATAAGGGGTAATGATCAAGGGGGAGGAAGAGGAGATTCCGATGATGAAAGAAGGGTGGAAGATAACAATGATCAATTTGAAACCCCTTCTAGAACCCTAAGAATTCATCAAGATCATCCACTTGACCAAGTAGTAGGAGATATATCTCAAGGAGTAAGAACTAGGTCATTTCATAGAACTCCTACTAGTCAAGTTGCTCTTATTTCACAAATTGAGCCCAAATCGATCAATGATGCATTACAAGATCCGGATTGGATCTTGGCAATGCAAGATGAATTGGATCAATTTGAAAGGAGTCAAGTATGGGAGTTAGTACCTAGACCCAATGATAGCACCATAATTACTACAAGATGGGTCTTTAGAAATAAGCTAGATGACCAAGGAAATATCACTAGAAATAAGGCTAGGTTGGTTGCTAGGGGATTCAATCAAGTTGAGGGGCTTGACTATGATGAGACTTATGCCCCAGTTGCTAGATTAGAATCTATTATAATTCTCTTAGGGTATGCTTCCTATATGGGATTTAAACTTTACCAAATGAATGTTAAATTGGCATTCTTAAATGGTTATATTAAGGAGGAAGTATATGTAGAGCAACCACCCGGGTTTGAGAACATAGATTATCCAAACCACGTATATAAGCTTAGGAAAGCATTATATGGGTTAAAACAAGCTCCCCGGACATGGTATGAAAGATTGTCATCTTTCTTAATTTCTAAGGATTTTAGAAGAGGCCAAGTTGATCAAACCTTGTTTATAAAGTCAACATTAAAGGATATCTTTATAGCCCAAATATATGTTGATGATATTATTTTTGGGTCAACAAATGATGATCTTCTTCAAGACTTTATAAAAAACATGGAAAATGAATTTGAAATGAGTTTAGTTGGAGAGCTCAACTTTTTCCTAGGGTTACAAGTCAAACAAACGAATGAAGGTATTCATATTTATCAAACCAAATATGCAAATGAAATGATCAAGAAATTTGGTTTGGAAAATGCCAAAATTGTAACCACTCCTATGGCCACTAGCACCAGAATAGATAGTGATCATGATGGTAAATCAATTGATCTTAGACTTTATAGGAGTATGATTGGTAGCCTACTATACCTAACCGCTAGTAGACCCGATATCTTATTTGCGGTAGGTATGTGTGCAAGATACCAATCTTGTGCCAAAGAATCACATTTAGTAGCCGTTAAGAGAATTTTAAGATATATTAAAGGCACCCTAAATGTAGGACTTTGGTATCCTAGGACTAGGTCCTTTGAGTTGCTTGGTTATACCGATTCCGATTATGTCGGTTGCAAATTGGATAGGAAGAGTACTAGCGGTGGATGCCAATTTCTTGGGTCCTCCCTAGTTAGTTGGAGTAGTAGGAAGCAACATTGTGTTGCTTTATCAACCACCGAAGCCGAATATGTGGCTATGGGTGGTTGTGTAGCTCAATTACTTTGGATGAGACATACTCTTGAGGACTATGAGCTACACTACTCTAACATTAAAGTTTATTGTGACAATGTGAGTACCATCAACTTGACCAAAAATCTGGTACATCACTCTAGGACCAAGCACATTGAAGTGAAACATCACTTCATAAGAGATCATGTGGCAAGAGGGGACATTGAACTTAATTATGTAGAATCTAAGTCTAACCTTGCCGATATCTTCACCAAAGCTCTTCCCGAAACCGAATTTTCATCATTAAGGAGAGAGCTTGGTATGTGCTTTGTAGAGTAAAAGTCTAGGTTTGCATGATCCCATAGTCATATGTTAGCCTTATACCTTGATGCATCTCACAAAAGCCTTAAGCAACCTTGATTTTTGTATTGAGACATTTAGGAACATGTGAGATGATAGGGAAGGTGTACTTGGCTCATCATGCTTGCTATGATGCATTACTATGAGCCAATGACACACCTAGAGACATGAATACCTTATGGACCAATCAATGGGAAGGCTTTTATTCAAGTAATGAATACATAGCTCTAAGAACATGGTTGGAAATTCCAAATCATATATATTTTAAACTATGTTCATCATATTTTGAAAAATAGTTTTCAAGTGAAACACAAATGTGATACAAAGTTTGCAAATTTTTAGAACTTTTGTTAGTTTCCAAATTTGTATCAATCTTAAAATCTGGAAAACATATATTTTTCAAAATATTCTTCCTTGATAAAGTATGATTTCAGAAATGTGTACGCAAAATTTCGTGATTTTTCGAGATTTCTGGAATTTCTACCGCATTTTTGAAGTTGGGATGAAAAGGCTGAAATTTCGATTTCAGGCGTAGCAGTCGACTGGTTCATAAACCAGTCGACTGATACACTGTGTTTTCTGATAAATAGCTATATTTTCTTATATTTAGTGTATCTTTGATGTCCTAAAACTATAGCATGATAATATTGAGTATAAACAAATTTTTAGGACTGTTTTATGCAGTGTTTTAGGGGGAGTTTTATAAAATGTATCCTTTCATCCCCAAACTTCCATTGTTGGTGCAAAGCTAGGACTTAATTTTTGAATTTTTGTTATGCTCTGCTTCAAATATTATTTACACATCATGAAGCATATCTTGGATTAAGGGAGAGCTTAATATCAATATTATACCTTAGTCCAAGATACAACATCTTTAAATTCTTTTAGTTATGAATCCTTCTCTTTTTGATGTATGTCAAAGGGGGAGAAGGAATGTTTAAGTTAGAATTCATTTTGAAAATATGATTATGTTCGTATCTTTAAAAGACCTAACTTAAGTGATTGTCAAACATCAAAAAGGGGGAGATTGTTGGTGCAACAATGCCCCAAGCATTTATATATTTTGATGTTTGGATAATCATCTAAGTTAGGCAATGCTTTGTGATCTAATTGCAAATATGTGTAAGTGACAGGAAAATCCAAGGATGAAGACTTGGTAAAAGAGAAGTCCAAGTATAGTCTTGGCAAGGAAAAGTCCAAGGGACGGACTTGGCAGCATAAGACCAAGCTTGTAGTCTTGGCAGCATAAAGTCCAAGTGAACCTTGGCAAAGGAAGACCAAGTATGATCTTGGCAAGGGAAGTCCAAGGGATGGACTCGGCAGCGTAAGACCAAGCTTGTAGTCTTGGCAGCGTAAAGTCCATGTGAACCTTGGCAAAAGAAGTCCAAAGTAAAGTCTTGACAGCATAAGTCCAAGTTTGTAGTCTTGGCAGCATAAAGTCCAAGCATTTGGCAACCCAAGACATGACGAAATCGAAGGAAGCTCTTGGAAGCAAAGCGCAAAGGATGAACAAGTCGCGACTCGAGGATTCCGAGGCGCAAGGCTTAATGAGGAGCTAGAAGGTTGAGTCTAGGTCTAGGGTGTAAAATCAAGTGTGAATTACTCATACTTGACTAAGTCGATGAAACTCGAACGATCGGCAATGATCGATTGATGTTGCAATCAGTCGACTGCCAACAGTGGCAGTCGACTGATCAACGCAAATACGAGCATAGAGTGTAGTCGCACTCGACTGCAGCCTACGATCACTCGACTGATCACTCCATCAGTCGACTGATGGAGGAATCAGTTGACTGATCACTTGGCCGTTGGAAATTGCGGCTATGTATCTCCGCGGATCTGCTTGTTCAGAAGTCATTGGCTTCGGCGGCAGTCGACTGATGGTGAGAATCAGTCGACTTATCGAAGCCCAATGGGATAAACAGCCCCTCTTCTATAAGAAGGGGCCTTGGGGAGCTTGGTGAAGCTAGTGCTCTCATTCCTAGCTACACCCTCGTGCTCACCAAGCTTTCCCAAGTGCTTTTGTGATTCTAAACCTCCTCTTCTCTAGTTTTTAATCTTCCATCATTGTAAAGAAGAGGAGTGCATTGTAAGACAAGGTTTCTCCACCTCGATTCATCTAAAGGAGGTTTTAGTGAAGCTTGGCTAGGGCTAATCCACCTTACGGATTGCCGTGGAGTAGGAGCGTCATCTCCGAACCACGTACATCGGGTGTTAGCATTGCTTTCATTGTATTCTTATTTGTATTTGTATTGCTTCCGCTAACGTTTTTGTAGAAACAAAGAAAGGCTAATCACCCCCCCTCTAGCCATTACAAAGGTCCTAACATCTCATAGAAAGGAACCTAGCAGATCCTTTGACAAAGGCTCTATCACAAAGTAAGTTTGAGAGTCACTTCAAGGACTATGGTATTGGATACCATGGCGATTGGCTTTAGGCCAAATGGGAGTCTGTTATGTTTAAGAGATGTCCTAAGGCAATCGCCTTATGGTTGTACTATTTAGTTGATAAATAAAGATTCACTATTTGAGTGCACATGTCATATGTGTTGGATTGGATCTTAAACTCATTTACTGAATGTCCGCGATAAGATTCATAGCATGAGAGAACTTGTGATTAGATCACAACTAGTGAGTATCTCTACATGTGTAATTATGAATGTATTGAAATAATTCTCTAGTTGATGAATTGATGAGTTCGGACATCATCGATTCTTGGAGACTAGCACGGGTTATACTCCTTGGTTTATCCAAGCAGTTCCTCCTCACTGGTTGGAGACATTGAGATATTGAGAGTTAAACGTGGATGCTAGTTATGGTAATTAGTTCATTGGAGTGACCTGCTGTAAGACTTCACATGGTTCTTTGCATATAAGATATGTCAGTGAAGCTCTTACTGTAGCTCGAGTGCGAGCTTCCTTCGACTTGAGGTATTCAGGTCATCTTGGTCATGAAAACTTATACTTTGACATCTTAGTCAATACATCTCTACATAGGTGTTGGTACAAGATGATTGGGTATAAGTCGAAGTGTCCGAAAGTGATTGAATAACCAACAAAGGATTCATCGCTCCTTTCGAGGAGATGTATACCCTATGGTCACTCGTCAGGATTATTACTCAAAGTCTTTGGCCAAAGCATTGCATATCAAGAGTATGGTACTCTTGGATACATGTCGAAGTAATTAGAATCCACTGGACGAGAAAGTAAGACTTGGGCTAGGTGTGATATAGTCAGTCTAGTGGAGACTAACACATAGACCATGTCCTAAACCAAGTGGGTATAAGTTGAGTGAAAGGAATGAGGCACGATTCTCTATAGCTGCTGAAGGGTTCGGAAATAGTTTCGAGATCAACCATTGAGTTTTTAGTTAATTGGGGATCATGATGTACTACTAGGTGCCACTCATGATCATTCCATAATTAATGGTTAATTATGGACGGTCAACATAAACCGAGAACCTATTAGGTTATACGCACTACGAATCCTTCGAAGAGACTTAAAATGAGTTTGAGAATTGGATTCTCAAGATCGAGAGAGATCAAGTTTAGTTGGACCAAACACATGACAAATATGGAAATATTTATCAAGTCGAAAATGCGAAAGGAGCACGTCTTAAGAAGATGGGTCGGGCCTTAAAAGATTTAATTATAAACCAAACCCATTTAGTTTTAATTAAAAGGACCCTCTTTTTGTTAAGGGCCCAATTAGAATTTAATGGATGAGATTAAGCCTTAATGGTCATGGACTTAGGGATTTGATCCACTGACTTACAACCCATTAGGATTAGTGCTTATATAAAGGGTTATAAAGGATAAACCTAATGAAGAGAAGTTCTTAAGGCCCTCTTCCTCAACCTAGCCGAACCTAGGAGAATTTGGGTTTGGTGTTCCACCGGCCATCAAGGAAACAAGGATTGTTTCCACCTCTTTAGAGGTCAACCACTCTAGGTTTTAGGGTTGTTATTGTCACTTATTGAAGCTTCAAAACAGTGGCTAATTCTGACACGAATCGACAACCTTACGAAGGTTGTATGAGGACTCATTTGTCTCGCAAAATGAGTCAGCGATTGCTCTCCGATCACACGACCTTCTTGCTTCATCTATTAGCGAAGAGAAGGTCAAACTCATGGCTCTAAGAAGTCATCCCTCCGAAGATTCATCATGGATACGAGTAGAGATGAAGCTCTGTGAGCATCGTACGATTGATGCCCTTCCGGCTCGCCATCATCCGAAAGGTATACCTACAGTAAAATTTATTTTATTCTTGTTGTATGTAAAATTTTATTTGGCAATATGTCTACACGTGTTGTTATCCTACATATGTGGGTGTGAGTTTTGTAATAATTTAGGAAATTATTACATTTTTCTTCCATTGCGTTTTGTTTGTGAAATGACAAAAGCATATCTACACGTCGACCATAACCCTACAATTTTAATTTTTTTCAATTGAATAGGCCCATCAGCCTATTTCGGTTGAAATCGGCTGATGGACCTAGACAGCTCAAAACCACATCATTCGAAGACCTATGTGCTCCTCTAGCACTCTATAATACGTTCGTGACCTCAAGAAGCATTGCGATACACCGTGTTGGGAGCAACAATTTTTGTCACTCATGGCCGACACGTGAAGTGTGCTCGAAAGAACATTTCAAATGCTACGACGACGATACCCCTGGGCTAAGCCACCAATGAGTTCCTGGGACTCAATCAATCATTCCGATATAAAACTTTGAATTTCCATCAGTCGGTTTCGACTGACTGATGGACCTAAATAGTTCGAAACTACATCAATCGAAGACCTATGTGCTCCTCTAGCACTCTATAATACGTTCGTGACCTCAGAAAGCATTGTGATACACAATGTTGGGAGTAGCGATTTTTACCACTCGTGTTCGATATGTGAATGTGCTCAAAAGAACATTTCAAATGCTACGATGATGATACCCCCACTACAAGAAAATAGAGCTTCAAAGACAAAAAAATCTGTTTTTGAAAGTCATTTTTCCGTCTCAAAAAATAATTTAAGACGGAATATTTCGTCTCAAAATTCCGTTAGTGGAAGCCCCGTAGCTAAATTTAAGACAGAAATATTCCATCTCTAAATTATAAACAGAATATTTTTTTGTTTAAAATTATTTTAAACAGATTTTATGACAAATATAATTTTGTATCAGATTTCATTTCTAATTCATATTTACTTTTGTTTATAAAAATTTATTTCATAAATTTGTTTCTAATTCAATTTAAATTATGTTTTAAATATATTAATATATGTTATATATTATTTAAGTAAAACAGATTAGTAATTCCGTTGTAAATCCATTTCTAATTTATAAAATGTTTAAACTGATTAAAATTTTATTTTAAAAATCTATTTCTGAGGACCTATTTTCTTGTAGTTCCCGTGGCCTAAACCACCAATGAGTTCCTGGGACTCAATCAATCATTCCAATATAAAACTTTAAATTTTTTCAATTGAATAGGCCCATCAGTCAGTTTTGGCTGAAATTGGCTGATGAACCTAGATAACTCGAAACCACATCATTCGAAGACCTATGTGCTCCTCTAGCACTTCATAATACGTTCGCGACCTCGGAAAGTATTGTGATACACCGTGTTGGGAGAAGTGATTTTTGCCACTTGTGTTCGACATGTGAATGTGCTCGAAAGAACATTTCAAATGCTAGAACGATGATACCCCTGTCCTAAGCCACCAATGAGTTCTTGGGACTCAATCAATCATTCTGATATAAAACTTCGAATTTTTTCAATTGAATAGGCCCATCAGTCGGTTTTGCCCGAAATCGACTGATAGACCTAGATAGCTCGAAACCACATCATTCGAAGACCTATGTGCTCCTCTAGCACTTCATAATACGTTCGCAACCTCGGAAAGTATTGTGATACACCGTGTCATGCCCCGAGAGTATAATTGTCCATTAATCGGACGGTACCCTCTTGTGACAATATAAGAAACAATACCAATACATGGCCCAAATAGCTGCTAATACACACAAGCTATAAAACACAATGGAATATATGAATAGATAATAAAGATACAAAGACTCAAATATGCACTCCAGAGTGACTTTGACACAACAAGAATCATAATAGAAATCAACATCCAAACTGAATCCATAATAAAGAGTCAAATACATAACAACATAACTGCTTACCAAACAATGGAAACAATATAGGATAAAAAATCCAAAACATACAATCCAGAATTATACAACACCAATATGGATTAATATCCGAATACTCAAGGTGAGATGGGATTAGCTGGAAGAGCTCCAAGCACACCAAGGAATCTTCTACCTGCCACCTGGGTGACAAGAAACCCAGGGTCTGTGGTGGTGAGTATAAAACTCAGCGGTAATATAAAAGATGATGCATGAACAACATATAGACATATGGAGATCAACAGATATACATATGGAAATCATTAGGTATACAGTCTTAAAGGTAATAACAAATAACTATCAGTATAAATCTAATCAGTGCATAAACAAACCAA
Source organism: Wurfbainia villosa (assembly GCA_025175895.1). NCBI lineage: Eukaryota > Viridiplantae > Streptophyta > Magnoliopsida > Zingiberales > Zingiberaceae > Wurfbainia > Wurfbainia villosa. The sequence continues at coordinate 67,710,103 of CM046002.1, forward strand.
CTAATCAACTGTACATAACGTACTGTACTAACATATCTGAAAGGTATGCAACGACACAACCTATACAACCTGAAAAAGTACACAATAATATACCATGTACAACATGTATGAACAATACTACACCTGTAATCAACACACAGTATATGATCAACATATAAACAAATACATTACTAACCTAATCCATCCTATACCACAACATAACGTTGATCAAACGCGTACAACAGTCTGATCCAACTCGTACACTATGATCCATACACAATAGTATAGAATATACAAATAGCATGCAAGATGATGTACAAATATATGCAACAAGCATAGGTCAAACAAATATAACAACACAACAAACATATATAGACTGTATCTATATATACTGATCACACTCACACATATATATATATATACAAATAGCATGCAAGATGATGTACAAACATATGCAACAAGCATAGTTCAAACAAATATAACAACACAACAAACATATATAGACTGTATCTATATATACTGATCCCACTCACACACACACACACACACACACACACACACACACACACACACACACACACATATATATATATAGACGCCATCACACATGGCAAAGCAAAAGCATGGTCATGCCTGCACACCCCACTCGCTACCACAATCCCAGTGTGGCCTAGGTGGAATGACATGACAATTTTCTCAACTCAACAACAACCACTACTCTCGAGTGGCCTAATGGGCAGTATGAATAAGTAACGATAAGTTAAAGAGCAATATGCTACACAATGGGGGTCCCTGCTACTAGCCACTCTGACTGTCACTACCTATGAGTGGTCGAGTGCTACACACCCAGGACAAACTTCACGTAACTCCAACTACCACCATCAATAGTGGTCGAGTGCAGCACAATAGATACACTGCCCTCACACCAGCTACTACTATAATGAGTTGTTGGCAACGTGCTATTCCTCGGAATGCTCATCGGCTCCCATGTCCCCGGATTAAAATTTTCACTAATGAAAATTAATCCGGATGAGATGAGTTTTCTAAGCACAACCAATTCGTCGTCGTGCCAACGACTCGAGCGATCACTTGAACAAACTAGTTGTTCAAGCAACCAAACTCTTCTAGTCGATTAGCCACGGAAGAGACGACAGACGAATCGCCGGTTTTTGTGTTTCTTATTCGGGGTCCATGATTATACAAATACATGCAAATGTAAACTAGTATAATCAACATATACTAACATAAAGAACATAAGCTAGCATATCAATAAGAACATGCAAAGAACAATGATAAAAGTTGTAAAACTTTTATACCTCTTGATCTTCTATCGTATGTCCTAACCTCCTTGTAGACTTCGTGTGGGCGAAGATCCTCCACAAGTTGAAGCTTCCTAGATCTTCTTCAATCCAAAGAAAGAAGAACTCTCTTTCCCTTCTTGCTTGAGCCAACCACCAATCCACAAAGGATTGATGTCGCCGGCCCCAAGAATAGAGAGAACAAAATGGAAACCACCAAGGAACCAAACTAGAGACAAACCCTAGCTTCTAGTGCCGCCGGCCAAGAAGAAGAGAAGAGAAGAAAGGGAATTCGGTTGAGCCCCGACCAAGGTGGAAGGAAGAGATCTAGGGACCAGCCACACCCTAGGAAGAAGAAGAGATCCTCTCCTATAGTTGCCGCCCACTCTCCTTGCCAACCCTAGCCGCCCAACCAAAGGAAAGGCAAAACCCTAATCTCTTTGAAAACCATCTTCTATGTGCCGGCTATGGAGGAGGGGAAGGAGAATAGAATGAGCATCGACCAAGGTAAAGGGTAGAAGGTAGGGGGCGACCATGTCTTAGGAAGAAGAAGAAGCTCATCTTCCATGTGTTGCCGCCCAACTTTTCTCCCAAACCCTAGCCGCCCAAAAAATTCTAAACCAACTAGGATTCCTTGCCTCCAAAGGAAGCAAACCCTAATCCCCTAAACCATTCATCATCAATCAAAAAACTTATGGGCTCGTGGTTCCTTCGAGTTTGCAACTGCACCATTATTATCACAATAAATTGTGATATTTCTGGGCAAATCAGGAATCACATCCAAGTCCATCAGAAAGTTCCTGAGCCACTCAGCTTCTTGGCCGCCACATAAACGAACATACCATACAATGGCTCCACCTCCTAAACTAAACACAAAACCTGAGGTAGACTTACTGTTATTCCTATTTGATTGGAAATCGCAATCCATGCAACCCACAGGGAGTAATTGGTCTGCCCGGTAAACTAGCATATAATCCCTAGTCCTTCTCAGGCACTACAATATATGCTTTTACCGCAGTCCAATGTCCCTGTCCTGGATTACTCTGATATCTGCTAACCATGCCCACGGCAAAGCAGATATCTTGTCTCGTACATAGCATACATGAGGCTTCCTACTGCCGAAGCATAAGGAACTGCCTTCAGCTCCTTTATCACCTCAGATGATCTAGGACACATCTCCTTAGATAAAGCAACTCCATACCTGAATGGTAGAAAACCCTTCTTGGAGTTCTGCATGCTAAAATGATCCAAAATCATGTCTATGTATGAAGCTTGGGATAAGCACAACAACCTTGATCCCAAGGTTGTGACCCACTTCTCCCAAGTCCTTCAAAACTGTTTGGACAACCATACCCTTACGTCTGATAACACTCTGATATTGTTGCCAACTACCAAAATATTATCTACGTATAATACAAGAAATACCACTACGTTTCCGTCACATCTCTTGTATACACAAGACTCATCCGTACTTTGAATAAATCCATAAGTTTGGATTTACCTCATCAAAGCGGATGTTCCAAGACCTCAAAGCTTGCTTCAGTCCATAAACGGACCGATTAAGCTTACATACAATATGCTCTTTGCCCTTATCAATGAATCCCTCTGGTTGCTTCATATAGATGTTTTCCTCAAGACTTCCATTAAGGAAAGATGTCTTGACATCCATCTATCACACCTCATAATCCATATGAGCTGCAATGCATAAGAGCTCCCAGACCTGACTTAAATCCATAGATTCAATCTCAGTATTCATTGCACTTTGCCAAGATGTTGTATTTATATCTTGGATTGCCTCATCGTATGTCTAGGGATCAGGTTCATGTTTGCTAGGGACCAAATCAGAAGATTCACCCAAAAACATGAATCTAAGAGGCTATCTAACAACCCTCCCACTACGACGAGGTATCATCTGTGTATCCTTTGTGACCGCAGCGGTGCGATGACATGTGGTATATCCTCTTGCAGGTGGTACTAAAGAAGTGACTTCCTTTTAACTCCTTCGAACAATTTTACTCTTGGGCTTGTGGCTTATCACATAGTCTTCCTCTAGAAATCTGTTCGTGTTAGCGATCACCCTCTGATCTCTAGGACTATAAAACAAGTCAAAATAACTCATCATCGATCTAACCATCTCCATAAGAGTCCTATTCCTTCGCTCTGCTACACCGTTCTGCTGGGGTGTGCCAGGTGCAGTCAATTAGGATTGAATCTCAACCTCTGATAAGTAGTTCCTAAACTCTCCCAAGAGGTTGTCACCACCACGATCAGATCATAGTGTCATCCATATCTTGAATAATCGTCTATAAAAAGGCGAAATATTCAAGATTACCTCTTACCTAGATAGGCCATAGGACCACACAAATCAGAATGAACCATTTCTAACACATCTTTGGCTCTATACCCTTGGCCTTAAAAAGGCCTCTTGGTCATCTTACCCTCAGCAAGATTAGTAGGTTGGGAGATCCTCCACCACTAATGAACCCAAGGTCCATCGGCTATCAACCTTTGAATTACCTTGGGTTAATGTGACCAAGCCTAAGAAGCCAAAGATATGTTTGGTTCATCTTCGAAGGTTCTTTTCTCTTATTGGAATTAGAAGATGAGTTATTAACTTCAATTTGCATCGTGGGAGGTTTTGGTTCAAATTTCCTTTCAATGTACCTGAATAGATATTCTCCCTATTCCTTTTTATAACAACTCTGTCATTAAAAGAAATAGAATATCCATCCATAATAATTTAGAAATTGAAACTAAATTCTTTCTAAATAAAGGTACATAAAGGGAATTTTCCAGAACCAAAGTTTTATTATTTTCAAGAGATAAATAAAACTTCTCCCACTGCAATAGCCGCCACCATCATGGCATTGCCCAAGTAAATGGTAATCTCCCCTTTAGCTAGTCATCGGGTTTCCTGGAACCCTTGCAAATTGTTGCAGACATGATTAGTGGCTCCCGTATCAACTCACCAGGTGCCGGTAGATATCACCGCTAATCATGTTTCAATGACTAGTCCAAAAGATATACCTTTGTTCTATTTTGGATTGGGACAGTCCTTCTTCCAATGTCCATCTTGCTTGCAAGTGAAGTACTTGTCTTTCGGCTTCTTCACTCTTCCCTGAGATCCTCCCACCATCTTTGCTTCACCTTGTTTCTTCTTCTTCTTGCCTTTCGGCTTAGAAGTAGAAACCCTTTTGAGCAATGATGGCTTGAGGACACTCTTTGAAGAGTGCATACTTGTATACCTTAGCAGATAAGACAATATCTAGAATCTTTTCCAATCAACATTATTTAGGTACAGTAAGTTTATTTCCTTTAGTATCACAGTAAGTGGACTGAAAGTCAATTTTGAAAGTCCTAAGAATCACATAGATCATTATTTTAGATTTCAAATATTATTGATTCCTCAAAATAATAAAATTCCGAAATCAACCAACACCTCAAAACATCGAGAATATCGCATGCCATGATAGTGTGGACGTATACGAATTCTACATTTGTAAGAGGAGGTTTTATTCATTAATTTTATTATCTTGTCAACCTTACTTTTTGACAAATAAAATTAATAGTTGGTTCCTCTTTGGCCCTACAAATAAAAGCAGTGACTCCGATGGGGAGGATACTTTTTATTTGCATCTAAGTGTGCACCATTACACGATACTAAGGGAATTATCTCGGATTATGTACCTTACTGATGGGGAAGTACACACGCTCCTAAATAATTTCCTATAACCATTATTTGACCTAGTGATCCGCAAACAAACTCATCCGATGGGGAGGAAGGCACTCAGAGCCGACGCGCAAGTTTGTTGCATCACACATCAAATTGTAATGGAGGCCGCGGGAATTAATTAAAATATCCCTCTCCAACTTAGTAAATTGAAAATGAGGAATTTTCAAGCACACACAACATGCATACAAAACAAATCAGCAATAAATATGGAAAAATAAAAAATTTTCCAACTATTATGGCATTGTTCTCCCATATGCGTCCCGTCGTGTCGCCACCTCGTCCGCTCCTCCTACGCCATGTACGAGCCATCCGGAGATCCGAGCCGAGAATAAAACCTATTTTATTTTACATCCATCGATCCTATACTCCACGAGGGAGTGTACATGACATCTAGATCGAAAGTAAAATAAAATAAAGAGTGGCTAAACAATGCCGTATTTAATTACAAAAATTAAATACTAATCTAGCCTCGTCAACCCCGAGGATTCAAATAATATACAATCACACACACATGCAATCACATACACACATATATAGCCATAATAGTTGGATCTTATGCCTGCAACCAAAAAGTTAGCCTACGCACATCCTACTATTATCCGGCATACACAATATATGATAAGTGCGTGAAAGTAACCGAATCCAAAACACACAAAACCGGAAACCGTGGCTCTGATACCAAATTGTTGGCAACGTGCTATTCCTCGGAATGCTCATCGGCTCCCATGTCCCCGGATTAAAATTTTCACTAATGAAAACTAATCCGGATGAGATGAGTTTCCTAAGCACAACCAATTCGTCGTCGTGCCAACGACTCGAGCGATCGCTTGAACAAACTAGTTGTTCAAGCAACCAAACTCTTCTAGTCGATTAGCCGCGGAAGAGACGATGGACGGATCGCCGATTTTTGTGTTTCTTATTCGGGGTCCATGATTATACAAATACATGCAAATGTAAACTAGTATAATCAACATATACTAACATAAAGAACATAAGCTAGCATATCAATAAGAACATGCAAAGAACAATAATAAAAGTTATAAAACTTTTATACCTCTTGATCTTCTATCGTATGTCCTAACCTCCTTGTAGACTTCATGTGGGCGAAGATCCTCCACAAGTTGAAGCTTCCTAGATCTTCTTCAATCCAAAGAAAGAAGAACTCTCTTTCCCTTCTTGCTTGAGCCAACCACCAATCCACAAAGGATTGATCCCGCCGGCCCCAAGAATAGAGAGAACAAAATGGAAACCACCAAGGAACCAAACTAGAGACAAACCCTAGCTTCTAGTGCCGCCGGCCAAGAAGAAGAGAAGAGGAGAAAGGGAATTCGGTTGAGCCCCGACCAAGGTGGAAGGAAGAGATCTAGGGACCGGCCACACCCTAGGAAGAAGAAGAGATCCTCTCCTATAGTTGCCGCCCACTCTCCTTGCCAACCCTAGCCGCCCAACCAAACCCTAACCTAGGATTTCTTGCCGCCCAACCAAAGGAAAGGCAAAACCCTAATCTCTTTGAAAACCATCTTCTATGTGCCGGCTATGGAGGAGGGGAAGGAGAATAGAATGAGCACCGACCAAGGTAAAGGGTAGAAGGTAGGGGCCGGCCATGTCTTAGGAAGAAGAAGAAGCTCATCTTCCATGTGTTGCCGCCCAACTTTTCTCCCAAACCCTAGCCGCCCAAAAAATTCTAAACCAACTAGGATTCCTTGCCTCCAAAGGAAGCAAACCCTAATCCCCTAAACCATTCATCATCAATCAAAAAACTTAGTTGCCTCCCAACCCATGCTCCCTTATATATAGAGTTAGGTTTAGGCCTTGGTTTAATCTCCACCGTCGGTTCTAGGGTTTTAATCTCAACCGTCGGATCTAGAGATTTAATCTCAACCGTCGGTTCTAGGGTTTTAATCCCAACCGTCGGATCTAGAGATTTAATCTCAACCGTCGGATCTAGGGATTTAATCCCAACCATCGGATTTAGAGATTTGTTTTCCATCATTTGATCTAGAGTTCATGAGGTTTATATTAGGCCATGATAGGGACCATGAGGAGGAGTTGGGTCTTGGCCACCCGATGGATCGGAACCACACAAACTTGATCCATCAATGATGTTCCATTCCACTAGAGGATCATCATCGAACTACCTCACCAACCCCCATAAATTAATATGGGCTCCATATATTATTTGTACATCCATCTCCCTATGTTTAAGATATCGAATGTCCGTCAATTAATTGATTTACTGACTATCAATTAATTAACATCTAACTCCTCGAGTAGTATCACTCAACCTTATCATCATGTTGACTAAGTCAACCTGCAGGGTTTACATGATGAACCTTATGAGCTCCTCAAGGGGACATCATCAACCTAATATATAGGACACGGTTTCCTCCTATAATCAACGGCACATCATGTAAATAATATCATTTCCCAACTTACCGGGCATATTGATTTAATCCATAGAAATCTCACCCTCTGGTAAATCAAAGAAATAAATATTAAGTACATGTGCCCGTTATTATATCGGGATTAAGAGCATGTACAACATAATATCCGAGGTCCGATTCAATTATGTAGTCAGCAACAAATTGAATCACCTCTATGTCGGTCCTGCTCAATACACCTAAGTGTACTAGTGTAACTTTATGTTCAAGACAAAACAATACCAAGCTACACTACAACCATGCCAATGGTTTGTCCAAAACCATCTTGGTTGTGAGCCTCTACTTATATTCTACAAGGAACTGATAACATGATCTTCTGTGCCACACCAAGCACCATGTTATCTACAATGTAAAATATTAGATAATTTTGCATAATCATAAAAATATGCAAACAATGATCATGTGATTCTTATTTCAAAATAAAGATGTTCATACCAAAGAGCTAGGCTTTCAGTATACATCCCAACACGAGTAACCGTGGAGGCAGGATGACTGACAACCCTCTCAACCACAAGGGAGACCAAGTCGCCAGCATACATGTAAATGTGATGAATGCATAACTACACACACATACATCCACAACACACTCTCTATCCAACAGAGAGTCATACACAACTGACAGTCAACCATGCTAGGACCTCCAGTCCGTAGCAACACACTGTTAACAATCAACCATGCTAGGACCTTCAGTCTGTACCAACGCACTATCGACATTCAACCATGCTAGGACCTCCAGTCCATAGCAACCCACTATCTGTTGGTGCAGGGGCACCAGATAATCGAACCTATGTTTTGATTATGGCAAAGACACAAAGTTAAGTTTATATCGTTATCTCACGAGCTAAATCGAGTGTGCAGAAAAGTACTAAAGCTAGAGCTGAAGGCTAGCGACACCCAGAGGAAGCTGCGGTGGTCGGGCGACACTCGAGTGACTTCGGAGGGAGCCGAAGGAATCGATGGAAGGCCGGAAGCAAAAGCGACACAGTAAGAATCGAGGTAAGCTCGTGTGAGTGAGAGATGGTAAGGTCGTGTCCTCTGTACGGGGACGACCGTAGGCGGCGATCCGACTAAGACTTCTTGTTGAAGGTCTAGGTCGAGATCGGACAGTTAGAAACCGTCGTATTTATCATTTTCCGAGCTAATCTCTCTTGAGGAAGTGGCGGTGGCGATCATTCGGACATGGGGCGATCGTGATGCTCATCGATCGGTGATGGGAGGCATCAGTCGACTGATGGCGACGAATCAGCCCTTGCGCTAGGTCAAAACGGATAAGGTTTGATGCGGCCACTTCGCGATAAAATTTATACAACTTCGTGATCTGTTCCAAAATATGAGGAGACAAATTCAGAGGCCAAAATCTATAAAAGGAGGGGAGGATTCCAACTCCAAATATCATCAAGTTTATTCATCAAGTGCTCCTACAACGCCAATGCTCCAACACCGTCATAACGCCGACGCGACAACAAGTTCAGATCTTCTTCGTCGGCAGCAGCATCTAGTAATATATTTTGATATTGTATTCGTTGTTTTTTCGTAACGAGGTGAGGTAGGCTTGTTGCCTCATCCTCGTACATTCGGTTTTGTGATCGTTGTCTCCTACCTCCAACGAGGAGGAGACATTATAGTGTTTTGCCCTCCGTACGCGGTCTAGGACCGATAGGGCCTTGGAGTAGCAACCGTTGGGTTGTAAACCAAGTAAAAATAAACTTGTCTTCTTATTTTTCCGCTGTGTCTACTCGTGTTTTAACGAACATAAATGAATAAAAAGAAATTCTACGCTCGCTATTCACCCCCCCTCTAGCGACGCTTCTCGATCCAACACTATCGACATTCCATACAACCATACACAGATCTATGATCCATAACAGACACACAATGTAAAGGGATATAACACGACCATCCACTCCACATTTTAGAACAACACCCACCCCCAGGTGATTTAATCTGATGACACAAATCAAGTCTACAACCATACTCAGCTACATACACATAGTCAAACAACTATAGGCCCACATACTATAACATTTGTAATTCATAACAATGATAAACGAAATGTAGCAACAATAGAGCATCTCAAAGTGCAAAGACTAAGTATCATGCAACAGAATAACTGGAGTGGAGTCAAGGTAATGATATCATCAATATAAAATCTCATGCACCAAGATTTATCAAGGTAGGAAAAATTACCCACCTGATATGTAGCTCGTGCTAATTGTATTCGCGTCCATGAACCTACCTCGTATCAAAGTCCTGAAACTGTAGAATACCATGTTGGAACGTTGGTGGCCGGCTAGAGGGGGGCGAATAGCCCTCAATCGTCGTACGATGGAATTGCTTGTCTACAAAGAATATTAGCGCAACGGAAACAAAACTAAACAAGCAATTAAAACAACACAAAGATAAAACAATGCTAACACCAATATGTAACGTAGTTCACGGCCTCACCGCTAATCCACGATCCGATTCGTCTCCGATGAATCACTCTGAAATCAATCCAATATGGTCTCTCCCTTTAGCCAAAGCAAGGTGGAGGTAAAACTTCTTACAACACAACACTCCTTCTTACAATAAGATTGAAGTAAGAACAAGAAGAAGGAGTTTAACACTTGTGGAGCACTTGGATGATCAATTAGAGCATAAGCATTACCCATCCAAAAGTCCACACCTTCTCTATAAATAGAGAAGGTTGTTTTCTTCTCGTTGGCCACTAGCAGTCGACTGATTCCCCGCTTCAAGTCATCTCGTCCGGCGGTCCCTCGGATGCATCAAGCGCACAGCTTTGCAATGCTCCTTCGCCGACTCAAGCACGAGGTTGTGAGTTGGTGAAACTTGCCAAAGCTCCATGTGCGAATTACTAAGTCCTGCAAGACTCCAACGCACATATCAAATCCAATCAACCTAACTTAAACCCTTTGTCACACACATCAAAACCATATCCCATGGGTTGATTGCCCTAACAATCTCCCCCTTTTTGATGTGTGGCAATCCATTTAAGTTAGGTAAAAACAAATAACAATAACAACATAAGCAAGGAAAGCACGTAAATAATATGAGCATCAAAACTCCCCCTTAAACATGCAACTCCCCCTTAAGACATGCTAAATTTTCTCTTTTAGCATGATTAACTTAAACCTTATCAATTCTCCCCCTTTGACACCATCAAAAATATTTTCCAAATGTTATACACGCATGACATCAACTCTAAGGAGGAAAAATACCCAAAAACCCATCAAAACCTGATAAAATAGGTTACTGTGCTCGTGCATAGTACATCAGTCGACTGACACACAAATTTCAGGTTTTCTGATTTTCAAAATCCAATTTCAGAAATGCGTTAAAAATTCTAGGAAATTCAAAAAATCATGAAATTTTGAAAACACATTTCTTTTAAAGTCCTTTATTAGTGAAAAATGAGTTTTCATGAAAATTACTTATATTTTCAATGATTTGCCAAAAATCCAAAAATTTCAAAAACCACTAATATTTCATCAAGTTTGTATCAATTTTAACACCTAGTTTTGCTTTAGATTGTTTCAAAATATGAAAACATAGATTTTAAAGTAAGGAATGGTTTTGAAAACATATGAAATATCCAACCATGATCTTTGGGCAATATGTCTATGAATTAAATATATGCTTTCCCCATGATTGGTCTATTATTGCTCTATTGATACCTTTAATGACTCATCTAAATGTCATAAGCATTAGTGGACCATTTGTATCATCCTATCATCTCACCCATGCTAAGTTTTCAATCAAGGTTATCCTTATGGTGAGTGTGAGATGTTCCTAAAGGTATTTATATACTTAACCTTCAAATTCATGCATTTCTACCCAAAGTTAAGTATCACTCTAACATACCACATGATCATAAAAATATATATGCATTGATTTCTCATTATGATCATGAAACAAATGTATTAATCAATTTGTAATCATGCATTAGGTATAAAATTATGATAACAAGTCAAGTATCACCCAAAGCATGATTTAAACTATTTATAGGTGCATTATCATCACCCAACACTATTTCAAAAATTAAGTCCCGATCATCCTAAGTCAACCAATCAACATGATATAAGTAAAAACCTCATGGTTGACTATCCTAAGGTTTTTCTAAACCTTAAGGATGGATTTAGGAACCCAATACAAGTTCTTTCGTATAGGGTTCACTAAATATTCTTTAGGGATCCATTTTCTAGCTATTGTCTTGTTCTTGGCTTGACCCCTAGCAATTAAACATTTATAGGCCTTTTCATTTGTCTTTCCCTTATAACCTAGGCCTTTCTTATTAAAGCTTGCCATTTGGCTCCCTATGATCATGTTCAAAGTATTGGAGCCTATGGTGAATTTCTCTAGGGTCTTAGTCAAATGGTCTACCTTTTCTCTTAATGCCCTATTTTCCTCAATGCATGCATCATTAACATCAAAAGGCATGTAGTTATCATGTGAGCATGTATCATCATCATTAATATTTAAACATGTTTGTTCTAATTTTTCGTCTAGGGCCTTAATTTGATCAAGCATGCATTTGTTCTTTTTCTTAGCTCTAAATAAATCCCTAGTTAAGCTAGAAATCATGGAAACTATTTTCTTGGAAGAAAGATTTGTTACCATAGTTTCCATGTCTTCTTCTTCGGATGAAGAGGATGATGATGAGCCTCCCCCTTCACTTGAGCTCTCCTCACTTGATCTTGCTTCTTCTTTTTCGGAGGAGGAGGTGGAGTCTAGATCATCAAATGCCATCAAGGCAAGGTTTGTGACAAACACATTTTCTTCCTCCGATGATGATGATGAAGGATCATCTCATGTCCTCGCTTTGAGTGCTTTGGCCTTCCCCTTTTCTTTGGCCTTCTTCTCTTCTTCCTTTCTCTTACTCCCCTTCTTCTTTTCTTCTTTCTTCCTCCTCTGTTATTTGCTCTTGTTCAAGAGGGGACACTCATCTCTTATATGTCCCTCTTGTTGGCAATTATAGCAAATTATCTTCCTCTTGTGCCTTCTCCTATCATAAGATTTGTTAAATTTTAAATTTCTTAAAGCACGCCTTACCTTCCTTACCATATAAGCATCTTCATTGCTATTCATGGAGGATGAGGAAGATGCTTCATCGGAGGAGGAAGGAGTCTCCATCTTCTTCTTTCCCTTGTTGGCTACTAGTGCCACTCCCCGTGATGGCTTGATGCTTGATTCTTCAATTACTCCCTCAAGCCTTGTTTCGTGGAGCTCCATGGTTGAGAAGAACTCTTCTAGGGTGCTCACTTCTAGATTCTTCGAAATGTAGGAGTCCACCATTGAGCTCCATTTCGATGACCGGGGAAAAGCATCGATCGCTTTCATAAGCATATCCCGGTTCAAAAGTTTTTCTCCTACACTCGTTAATCCAATTAAAATTTCTTTAAAACGATAGTATAATGAGGTTACCTTTTCTCCCTTTTCAAGTTTGATATTTGTTAGTTGGGAGCGGAGGAGGTCTCTCCTTGCAAGCTTGGCCTCCGAGGTACCTTCATGAAGCTCTACTAGCTTCTCCCACATCTCTTTAGCACTTGCACACTCTCCAATCCGATTGATCTCTTGTTGGGGGAGTACATTGTACAAGTGATGCTTGGCCTTCGAATTTGCCAAGTACTCCTCTCTTTGTCTCTTTGTCCATCTTGTCTTCTCTATTTGCTCCCCATCTTCATCCCTAGGTATCTCGAAACCATTTTCCATTATCAATAAAATTTCGAAGTCAGTTTCGAAAAATACCTCCATTCTCTTCTTCCACCAAGAGAATTCTCTTTCAAACTTCGGTAGGTGAATGTTGGAGTCGGTCATCCTTGATTGTGCTTGTTGCGGCGGTTAGTCCTCGACAAGCTACCTTGCCTCTGATACCACTTGTTGGAACGTTGGTGGCTGACTAGAGGGGCGTGAATAGCCCTCAATCGTCGTACGATGGAATTGCTTGTCTACAAAGAATATTAGCGCAATGGAAACAAAACTAAACAAGCAATTAAAACAACACAAAGATAAAACAATGCTAACACCAATATGCAACGTGGTTCACGGCCTCGTCGCTAATCCACGGTCTGATTCGTCTCCGGTGAATCACTCTGAAACCAATCCAATATGGTCTCTCCCTTTAGCCAAAGCAAGGTGGAGGTAAACCTTCTTACAACACAACACTCCTTCTTATAATAAGATTGAAGTAAGAACAAGAATAAGGAGTTTAACACTTGTCGAGCACTTGGATGATCAATTGGAGCATAAGCATTACCCATCCAAAAGCCCACACCTTCTCTATAAATAGAGAAGGCTATTTTCTTCCCGTTGGCCACTAGCAGTCGACTGATTCCCCGATCAGTCGACTGCTCTTGTAGTCATTGCCCAATAATAGCTTCTTCAACGTTGGATTTCATCCAACGGCTCCCACATCAGTCGACTGATCATCCCATCAGTTGACTGATGGAGCTACCAGTTGAGTGTTGGAAACGAGCACTCGAATGATCAACATTCTATGCCCAAAACCCTTGTGACCAGTCGACTGATGTCATCATCAGTCGACTGGTGGTCTCGACAGTCGATTGCTAACTCGTGGCAGTCGATTGATGGCACATAAACCAGACTTGAACACCAGTCGAGTCACAGTCGACTTAGAGCAGTCGACTGCCATGACATAGCAGTTGACTGATGCCGAGTAAACCTTAAACTTTACATCCGCTTGAGCATTCGACGATCGGGTAAACCTCAACCCTTTCGGTCGAGCCTCCGACACTTAGTCATTCGGCCAAGTTCACCTAATGAGATACTTACATTTCACTCATTCTCTCATCTCACTTGAAGTCCCTCATCGAAGCTCTCTTCATTCGCGGCCACATCCCTCGGCAGCACCAAGCGCATGGCTTCGCAATGCTCCTTCACATCTCTTGCCCTCGAAGTCTGCTTCCTTGGCTTCGCTTCAAGTCATCTTGTCCGTGCGGTCCCTCAGATGCATCAAGCGCACGCTTTGCAATGCTCCTTCGCCGACTCAAGCACGAGGTTGTGAGTTGGTGAAACTTGCCAAAGCTCTATGTGCGAATTACTAAGTCCTGCAAGACTCCAACGTACATATCAAATCCAATCAACCTAACTTAAACCCTTTTCCACACACATCAAAACCATATCCCATGGGTTGATTGCCCTAACATACCAATATAATCAAAATAACTCTAGTCTCTACTAACCACCAATATAATTCGACAACAACACATCCAGATCAGTTTACTAAACAAAACTAATACACAACTATGAACAACCAAATCTCACTTACCAAGCCTAGCTTTCATTTTCTCAACTTCTTGATCCTCATCAGATCTGAATCAACAATCAAATTGGAAACCAATTCCAACTCTGATCTACCAATCCTACAAAGATACTATTATATCACCATTCGTTAACTACCATTTACTTCGATTTATCATACACATTTCAACCAACCGTAATTCAAATGATGTTTCCATAACACTTAGATCCAAGCTTACCTTGCCTTGTTTCAATCGTTCGCAACAGATTTAGAATCAAGCCTTCTGTCGAATAGGGAAAACTCTATCCAACTCACTTCATTACCTGAAATCTATCACCAATTCCCTCTGAGATAAGTCTTTGCATCCCCAATTTTAACAACAAGCATATAAACAAACTTACCAGAAATCAACTATGGTTGATCCGCAAATCTACCCTCGATTGGGCACAGCGATGAAGCTGCCACTTGAGGTGGAACTACGAGGTGATCGCTGCTGTTAGGATCAATAGAACACGGTAAGGAACAGGGCCTCCATGCTCAGTGTCGTCTAGATTAACGGAGCACAACAAGGAGGTGGCAGCACGTGGCGATTCACAACAAGGAAAAGGTCAGATGGTGGATCTGAGGGTGGCGGCCGACACTGCTGCTCGCGGTGCAAAGTCAACTGGAGGTGCCCCTTGTCCAGATCGACGGAGCACAACAAGAGGTTGACGATGCGAATCTTGCTGAGCTGAGCTCGTGGGGTCAACAATGTCACTGGCAGGCTTCTCCGATGGTCGAAGGAAAGTCAGCAACAGACTAAGGCGAGGCAGCGGTGATTGGGCGACTACTCAAGTGGAGATCTTCAACGGCGAAAGAGGTGGCCGACATCGGATTCGTCACTCACAGTGAGGATCGGCTCCTCCTTGACTTCAGCGAGGATCGCCCCCAAACAGTGGCTGGCGGCCAACCAGTCACTCCGACGAAGCTTGAGGGGAAGAGGAGAGGTGATGACACTTGCTGCTGTTGGATTCACGGAAGAAATGAGCAGTGCTCGAAAGATCAGAAAAAGAAGGAAGAAAATGCGAGGGTGGAGAAATGAGGGATGGAGGAGATCGTAGTGTGAGAAGAGAAGGGAAAGGTCGGTTTGGGAGAAAATAGGAATAGGAAACCACATCTAATTAAACCTAGGTAAATTAAACCTATTGCTCCTTAACTAATAATTCGAACAGGCTTTATCAAGGCCTATTAACTCTTTCCCATAAATTATCGTACGAATTACATTTAAGTCTAGGAAAATTTCAAAAATCCTGAAAAATTCCATAAGATAATTTCTTAATTAACAAGAGATATTTTATTATCAATTTGTTTTTTTTTTTGATATCTCACACACCGTGTTGGGAGCAGTGATTTTTGCTACTCATGCCCGATATGTGAAGTGTGCTCGAAAAAATATTTCAAAAGCTACGATGATGATACCCCTGGCCTAAGCCACCAATGAGTTCTTGGGACTCAATCAATCAATATAAAACTTCGAATTTTTTTCAATTGAATAGGCCCATCAGTCGGTTTCGATTGAAACTGACTGATGGACCTAGACAACTCGAAACCACATCATTCAAAGACCTATGTGCTCCTCTAGCACTCCATAATACGTGCGTGACCTTAGGAAGCATTGCGATACATCGTGTTGAGAGCAGTATTTTTTGCCACTCGTGCCCAACATGTGAAGTGTGCTCAAAAGAACATTTCAAATGCTATGACGACGATACCTACTGGCCGAAGCCACCAATGAGTTCTTGGGACTCAATCAATCACTTCGATATACAACTTCAAATTTTTTCAATTGAATAGGTCAGTTTCGACCGAAATCGATTGATGGACCTAGAAAGCACGCATAACCACATTGTTCGAAGAGTTATGTGCTCCTCTATTACTCCATAATGCGTTCGTGACCTTAGAAAGCATTGTGATACACCGTATTGGGAGCAACAATTTTCGCCACTTGTGCCCGACATGTGAAGTGTGCTCGAAAGAACATTTCGAATGCTACGACGACGATGCCCGCTGGACGATGCCACCAATGAGTTTCTAAAACTCAATCATTCATTCGGATATAAAACTTCAAATTTTTTGAATTAAATATGCCCATCATCCGATTTCGATCGAAACCCGCTGATGGACCTACCCTAGCTAGCTCGGCATCACTCCGACTCATGATATTTTTATAACATAACATGTGCCCATTTACAACGTATGCATACATAATATTTTAACAATAATATTCATCCTTTATAATTATCCATTATAATTACAAATGTAGCACTATAAAGTAATATTACAACATTATAAAATTACAACAACATTAAGAGTACTTTACCTAACTATGTAACAAATACTACTTCGTTTTGTATACAATAACTAAACTATACAAACTAATGATAACACTTATGTCAATGACAAGATTATTGAATCATTCAAATTTATATTTCGAAAATGATTTGTCCCTAAGAATTGATACCACAACTTCTACTCTAAATCTATGAATGTCTTTTTGTATGAATTCCATCTTAATATTGAACATTTGATGTCTTATATATTGCATGACGAAGAAGCCGCAGTCATTCCTGTAATTTCACAAAAATAAAATATTCATTAAAATAATCACGATGACACCATTGAAATTTATTAATAATGTAATAAATTTACTTACGATAGTATTTGTTGGGAACAATCTACTTCAACAGAGGCTCATTCATCTAAAGGCTGGTAATCTTGTAATTCATCATCTGTTTCTTTAAGTTTATGATTGGAAAACATTTTCAATGTAGATACTTGGAATCATTGGATGGATAAATAACATAATCGTGTGTCATAGTTCTGGAATGTAATTTTTAAAAGAATAATACTAACCAACAATGCGAAAGATGCATCATATTTAGAGTTGTACGACAGCGAATTAAAATGGTAGAAGGTTTTTGTGTCGATGTCCATGAACATTATATGATAGTGCACACTATCGGTATTTATAGGTATAAAAATATACCTCACTTCCCGATTAACCAAATTTATTTTTATAATTTGATATAAAGTTATTTCCCATAAATGTTCATATGATGACTGTAAGATTATAGATATAATCGTAAAATTTGTGTAATAATATCAAAAATATAATAAAAATTTAAATGAAGAAAAAATTTTACCGTGAATCCGATCTAGCAATATATCGACTTATTATATAGCCTACCAGATGAGGACACTTCCTTGAAGAGTAATGAAATGTAAGCGTCGATTACTTTCCCATCAGTGAATATGTTGCCTAAAACACATGATAGGAAGCCATTTATTATCAATAATAGTAGCCTTCCTCTCATACAAACTCAGAAATAGGCAATGCCAATTTTGAAGCATTGATATGAGGTACGTATTCTTCTTGCTTTTTTCTTTTTTGTCTCTTTAAATTTTCCTTTCAAATACTGCAAATAGATATAACACAATATATTTAACAAAATAATAGTGAAAGAAATAAAAATGTAAACATTAAATATTACTATATAAATGTAAACTTACTTTAATAACATTCAATCTCATAGTGTTAATTTGTTTTTCCCTTGCTTGTGTTTTATCAACTCATTAATCACGTCGGAGACTAAAGTAGGTGAAAGTTCTTCTTGCATATCTTTAATTTTAAAATCCACCTCCATAGACTTTATCACCAAGTTACCCCCTCAACATCTTTTTCTATCCTGGACATTTTCCTACCTGGGACCATTGCTAGCCATTTTCGGTGTATCTTTAGGAGTGACCCTAAGGTTATAACAACTTCTATCATGTCCTCTCCTCATTACTTTGATTGAAAGATCTTCATGAATAGGATCTTCTACAGAGTGACTAGTTGGATAATTAAAACCTTCCCTTTCCAGAATGACTACTAATTCTTCATTTAATTTAACAAGTATTTCATTCTGGTGGGTAAGAATTTGGATTTGTTTATCCTTTTCAATGTAATGTGAGCATTTAGCTGCAGAGTCTCTATCTGATTGTGCAGGTAATGTCTCACCCCTTTGTAGCCTAGACTGAGATTCAATATGGAGGGGAGTCCCAAGTAAATGTGCTTCTTCAAGGGTAGAGATAATATTAATAACAGTCTACAAAATGAATAAAGATAGATAATTAATTTTAAAAACCTATAACCATATAACATGAATTTAATATTAGTTGAAATACACATATGTTTACCTAGAAAGATGAGATTCCTTCTAATTTAGCTCTCACTTTATTTATATGAGAATAAGTAGACCTCCACTTACTTATTCTCAGTGTGACGATGTTGCTTGGCAGTTGAATATGCTCCTATGTCATAATTAAATAATTATAAATTATTGATTATTTTAAAATGTATTAAGTAGATAATCAAAACTTATAGCTAGTAGACTAGTAAATCCCTTTATATATGACAGTGAGATGATAGTGTCAGGAGTCTTGGATGCAAAAACATCCCCAAATATTGAAATTTGAGGTGTCATATAATTATATATTGCCTCAATCCAATTATACCTTCCTAGACTATCAAAATTATCTACAATGTCTATAATATCTAAGGTAGTTTATATGTAGTAGATGTAGGGGATCGTTGGAATGCTAGAGGGGGGTGACTAGCATCGTGTTATGCGTCGATGGAAATTGTTCGCGTGCTTGTCTACAATTTTTGTTAGCGCAGCGAAAACAAAGATAATAAAGCAATAGTGAAAACAGAAATACACAAAAACAAAGATATAATGTGGTTCGGAACTGAACTGTTCCTACTCCACAGATCGAGCTCTAAAGAGCTCTAGTGATGCACACGTAATCACTAATCACAAATAACTCCTTCTCGACACAAGTCGGAGGTGGAGAAACCTCGTACAATGATTACACTAAGCAATACACAAGATACAAGATAATACAAATGAGAAATACAATGCAAGTAAAGAAAAATACTTTACAAGAGCACTTTGGTTGCTTGATCTTTGATTGTCTTGGACTAGCTTTGAAGGACTGGAAAGCACCAACTCTCCCCTTCAATTTTCCCAAGAAAATCGCTTACTTTTTCCTCCTCCACGAGCTCCTTTTAAAGCTTCTACTTGTGCTGGAAAACATAGATCAGTCGACTGCTCAGAACCATCAGTCGACTGATGCCACTGTTATCGTGAGACAACGGCTAGATCCACGCTGGAAAAATCCAACGGATCCATCATCAGTCGACTGATCAAGCCATCACTCGACTGCTGACCGCAGCGGTCGAGTGAGACTCCATTCTATGCCCCAAAACCCAAGCATCAGTCGACTGATCACAAGATCAGTCGACTGCTTGTCCATCAGTCGACTTCCAAGCTTTGGCAGTCGACTGCTGGGACACATCCCGCAGTCAAACCCTAGTTGACTCTCACCAGTCGACTGTCATATGACACCAGTCGACTGACACACCTCAAACATGAGGTTTTAACCCAAGTATGGTGCCCCCATACTTGCTAGACCACCTTTATCCTAGACCTAAGCCTTCTAGCCACCTCCATCAGCCTCACGCCTCTCGGATCCCTCCAAGTCATCCATGACTTGTTCATCCATCGCGCTAGCCTTCAGATGCTTCCATCGGCTATGTCATGCTAACGGTGTCTACACCGCCAAGGCACATTGGACTTATGCCGCCAAGTCTCTTCTTGGACTTTACGCTGCCAACCATTGAATTTATGCTGCCAAGACTCCCGCTTGAACTTTATGCCGCCAATATTAAACCCCTTGGACTTCTCAAATGCCAAGACTTAAGCTTGGACTTTCCCTTGCCAAGACCCATGCTTGGACTTTCCATGCCAAGTGTCCCACTTAGACTTTCCCAATGCCAAGTACCCACTTGGACTTTCCATGCCAAGTATCCAAGACTTGGACTTTCCCATGACAATTACATTGTCATATATTTTTGTCGAACATCAAAACATCTCTCGAGCCAAGTTCGAGTCCTGGTCAATCGTGACCTGGGTCGATTGCACCAACAATCTCTCCCTTTTTGATGTTTGACAAAAACCAAACAAACCATTTGAGTTAGACCATCTAACTCAAAAACTCCTTACCAATTATCCTAATTTGGTAATCCCAAACATTCTCCAAAACATTCTCCCCCAAACATTCTCCCCCTTTTTGACTAACATCAAAAAGGTTTTCTCTCCAAGGAGGTCAATGTCTCATGTCCCAATGAGATCTTACAATCTCCCCCTTGGTCCAAAAATACCTAGGATGCCTACCATCTTCCTAGTGATAAGTCTCATATCACTCAAGAGGGGCAGTCCTATTCACTCTCCCAATTTCCAAATTGGGTCTCTCAAAATCCCATCAATTTTCTCAATTGATGACATTCTCCCCATAACTTCTCCCCTTCAAGAAAAAAACACATCCATCATCCCAAGATAGATACCTCCCCCCTAAAGGTTTGCTCCCCCTTGACCATTGCACCAACAATGTCCTTGGGAAGTCCCTAAGCCAATAGGAACTCTAAACCATCAAAAGTAAGGTTAAAAGTTTAAACATGAACTCTCCCCACCTTAAATTTGATACATTATCCTAACACTTCTCCTAATCCATATCAAATGGATTTTCACCCTTTATAGTGTTTCCCAAAGCATATCCTAGGGTTAGAAGTGGTTAGGGACCTTAACCGTAGTTGAACACGGGCTAAACAAACTTTGTTTTCCCGAAATCAGCCTTGGCAGTCGACTCTGTCAGATAACAGTCGACTGCCACTCTCATCACCGATCAGCCACCAAGAAATTATCAGAGTTAAATTTTAGAAATTCATAAATAATTATACGTATATCGAAAAATTATGAAAATTCATACGTATAATACTTATGACCAATACAATGGGTGAAAAATATTTGAAAATTATTTTACCCATAAAATATCGAAATTGATACAAAATCCAAAAGTGAATAAAAACTTCTAAGTTTTGTCTCACTTTGTATCAATCTCATCAATGGTGATTGCTATCAAAAAATAGACTTTACCAAGGTTTTTTAAAAGGATTTTAAAATGTTTTCAAAATCTTATTTTGTATCATATTCCTTGGGCTCAATGTACATGACTTGTACACAAGCTTCTCCTTCTTCTTGGCTTGATGTACCGGAGTCATCCTCTTGGGCCATGAGTGCCACATGGCGTGTGACGTAGCAAAGCTCATCATCGGAGGAGGAATCTTTAACACTTGGTGTGTCCCATGTGGTTTGAGCCACCATGGCCTTCTTCTTCTTCTTCTCCTTCCTTTCCTTCTTTTTCTTTTCTTTTTTTTCCTTCTTCTTTAGCTCCGGGCAATTTGGCTTTATGTGCCCCTTCTTATTGCAAGCATGGCAAATTACATTGTTATTAAACCTTAAATTACCACTAAACTTACCTTTTGAAGAATGAGACCCCTTCCTTGCTTCTCTATTCTTGAACTCCTTTGATTTTCTATAGAGCTTCTTGACAAAGTTGGTCATCTCACTAGACGAGTCTCCATCACTACTTGAATCATGCTCCGACTCGGATGATGATGCCACTTCTTTTCTTTCTTTCTTCTTCTTTTCCTTCTTTTCAACAAATAGAGCTAAATCCTTTTCCTTAGAGGACATGTTAGTTTGCTCATGCAATTCAAACTCACAAAATAATTCATCAATTTTAATTTGAGAAAGATCCCTAGTTACCTTAATAGCATCAACTATAGAAGTCCATAGGTAATTTCTAGGAAATGCTTGAAGAATATACCTTACCAAATTCCGGTTGTTAACTCGCTCACCTATGATGTGGAGTCCATTCACAATCTCCTTAAACCTTCCATGCATTTGGCTTACGGTTTCATGGGTCTTCATTTGGAAGGCTTGAAGTTGTCCAATTAGCAAGTCCTTCTTGGCCCTCTTTGACTCCTTGGATCCTTCATTTAGCTCAATAAGCTTTTCCCATAACTCCTTAGCGGATTCGAAAGGCCCCACCTTGTTGAGTTGCTCTATTGTAATGCCGCATTGGATGGTGAGTACCGCCTTTGCATTTGACTCGAACCGCCTATTCATTTCCCTTGTCCAATCCTTGCTTGGAATAGGGTCTCCATGTTCATCCACCGGTTCCTCAAAGCCATCTACAATGCTATGCCAAATTTTAATATTACTCATTAGATAATATTTCATCATACCTTTCCAATACGCAAAATGACTCCCATCGAAGAGCGGTGGCTTGGCGGTGCTATATCCCTCTTGAAGAGCCATTGATGCCTTGGTTGATGGTGAAATCTTCCAAGCTATCCAGGCTCTGATGCACTGGCTTCACCAAGCTCCCCAAGGCCCCTTCTTATAGAAGAAGGGATGTTTTTCCCGTTGGGCTTTGATCAGTGGACTGCCGCCGAAGCCAACAGCTTCTGAACAAGCAGATCCGCGGAGATACGTAGCTGCAATTTCTAACGGCCAAGTGATCAGTCGACTGATCCCTCCATCAGTCGACTGATGGAGTGATCAGTCGAGTGATCGTAGGTCGCAGTCGAGTGTGACTACACTCTGTGCTCGTATTTGCGTTGATCAATCGAGCCATCGCTGTAATCGGGATTGCAACATCGATCGGTCGCCAAAGCGATCGGTGATGGTCGGTTTCATCATCGACTTAGTCGAGCACGACCGGATCGTGATACATCGTGTCGGATCGTAATTCACACTTGATTTTACACCCTAGACCTAGACTCAACCTTCTAGCTCCTCATTAAGCCTTGTGCCTCCAGGATCCCTCCGAGTCCGCGACTTGTTCATCCTTTGCGCTTTGCTTCCAAGAGCTTCCTTCAGTTTCGTCTTGTCTTGGGTTGCCAAATGCTTGGACTTTATGCTGCCAAGACTATAAGCTTGGACTTATACTACCAAGATTTTACTTTGGACTTCTTTTGCCAAGGTTCACTTGGACTTTACGCTGTCAAGACTACAAGCTTGGTCTTATGCTGCCAAGTCCATCCCTTGGACTTCCCTTGTCAAGATCATATTTAGTCTTCCTTTGCCAAGGTTCACTTGGACTTTACGCTGCCAAGACTATAAGCTTGGTCTTATACTGCCAAGTCCGTCCCTTGGACTTTCCTTGCCAAGATCATACTTGGACTTCTCTTTTACCAAGTCTTCATCCTTGGATTTCCCTGTCACTTAAACATATTCGCAATTAGATCACAAAGCATTGCCTAACTTAGATGATTATCCAAACATCAAAACATATAAATGCTTGGGGCATTGTTGCACCAACACATGACTTGTACACAAGTTTTCCCAATGATCCGCCTTTGAATTAAGATGAGTTTTGGTTCAACTAGATGCAAAAATTATGCACCTTGAACTCAACTCATATTCTAGCATCTCACATGTATCTAGGGTGTATAAATACACATACATGTCAATGTAATGTGACATGTGGGTTTTATTCTCCCTAATTTAGGGTTTCATGCATTTTTCTAAGGCAACCCTACTTGATTCCCTTATAAATGGGACTCCAAGTCATGTCATTGTCCTTAACTCAATTTTAATCAAATGTATGAATGATTATGGCATTAACGATGATATAAATAAGCATATGCTCATAATCATGATGTCATGGCATAAGATGAAATCTAAAAACACATGACATTTAATCATTACTCCTAAACATGATCATGACATATAAATGATAAAAATAAACATGATGTCATGTCATGTTATATGACAAACAAAGCATGACATATAAAAAGTATAAGTATAACAATACCTAAATTTTAATATTAATTGTCATTTGATATAGTTAAATATATTTTGCCATATTATCACTTTTTCCCTAGTGTGCCAAAAACCCAGAATGACACACTAACCTCTAAACCTAAATTGTGTCAATTTAATTGATTTTTCATAATTCCAAAAATGTATTAGCATATCTTAAAATCTTTTAGGATTAAAAATCAAACCTATTTCCAAGGTACCAATAACCTTGAAAATTGCCTAAAATGCCACCTTTTCCATGGTTGAGTTAACTACTCATCCAATCAAGGTTGGCACACCCTAAACCCATCTAGCGTGAATCAATCACGCTCTTAGAAATCCAAAACCTATTTGAGCTTCTAGGGTTAATTAGGTATTCCTTAGGAATAATCTCCCTAGATATCTGCTTAATGACCCTCCTAGGCTTGTTAGCCTTGGTCATTTGGGTCTTACCTAGGTTGACTCTAAGGGTTACTCCCCTTGTAACCTTCTTAGTGACTTCCCTAGGTTTCCTTGAATCCCTAGCCACTAGGCACATACCTTGGTCAACTCTAGGGATGACTTCCCTATTAACTTTGGTCTTCCTAGACTTAGTTTGTGTTTCATAATCTAATGGAACACTATGATAAGTCACCTTAGGCTTAGGTTTGTGACCCAAACCCTTATTGCCCTTGGTTGACTTTTCTCTCTTTGGCCCTAGGTGTTGACTTTGACTTTTAGACCTTTGACTTTGACCATTTGACCCTTTTATTTGATTTTGCATAATTCTAAGGATCTTCTCAAGTTTTTCAAGCCTTGACCTCAAGGCTTGATTTTCAATCTCTAATTGCCCAATTTTAGAATTTTGATTTAGTCTTTGGGCAATGTTCATTCTAGGCATATGCCTAGTCCATTTAGGGTTGAAACCTAGATGCTCTCCTATTTTCCAATAGACTCCCTAGGTAAAACATTTCTAGGGACATTAGTCACAAATTTCTCCTTCTTCCTAAGGTTGACTTTCTTAGCTCCTAAGCAATATTCTCTATTTATAGCATGCTCTTTTTGATAAATAGCAAGATTGCTAAAATTATTTATAGCATGCTTTTTAACATTATTTAAATAAGGAGATTTATTTAAAAATGCCTTAGAGTTAGCTTTGGAAGCTCCCCCTACTTGTGGTGCTCCTTTTTGCCCCTTCTTCCCCCTTGGGCATTGACTCCGGTAATGTCTCGGTAGCAGACATTTGAAGTAAATGACTTGCTCCTTGCTTTTGATAGTTGAGGGACCGACATCTTTGACCTTTGGAGCCGGTGGAGCTTTCTTGATTCTTTTTGGACACTTACTTTTGTAGTGTCCACTATCCCTACACTCAAAATAAATTATATGATTTTTATCATTAACTAAATTGCTTGAGTTACCTAGTCCGACTTTCGGAGGTTGAAGCGACTTCTTGCTCTTGCTCCGGTGTTGAGGATGGTCTCTCCTCCTCAATCCTAGAAGTGGATGCTTCTTCCACTTCTTCCACCGATCCGAAAATTGATTCCCTATTAACTTTCGAATCCTCAAGCTCTTTAGATGATGATGTACTTGCTTGAGCTTGAGAGGGTGAGCACTCCTCTTCTTCTTGAACCGATGATGAATTTTCATGGAGCTTTGTCACTTGGCTCCATAACTCCTTAGCATTCATATAATCCCCTAACATACACACAATATCGTTAGGGATCAAATCAAAAATAAACTTTACTACCTTCATATTTTTCTTGAAGGCTTGGATTTGATCTTCACTCCATTTCTTCTTCTTGAGGAAACCACCCTTTGGTCCTTTTGGATATTCGAATCCATCCATCAAAATAGACATTCCTCAAAATCTCTCATCATAATAAAATCTTCAATTCTTCTCTTCCAAGAATTGAAGCCTTCTCATCCGTATAGGGTGTAGGGCACCGGTGTGTTGATATCCCATCCTAGTTGTCCTTGGACTTCCATCTTTACCTTCTAGCGTGCTCCCTTAGTTGTTAAACCTTGAAGAGCGGCCTCGCTCTGATACCACTTGTTAGTGGATCGTTGGAACGCTAGAGGGGGGTTAAATAGCATCGTGTTATGCGTCGATGGAAATCGTTCGCGTGCTTGTCTACAATTTTTGTTAGCGCAGCGGAAACAAAGAAAATAAAGCAATACGAAAACACAAATAAACAAATACAAAGATATAACGTGGTTCGGAATCGAATGGTTCCTACTTCACGGATCGAGTTCTAAAGAGCTCTAGTGATGGACACACAATCACTAATCACAAATAACTCTTTCTCGGCACAAGTCAGAGGTGGAGAAATCTCATACAATGATTACACTAAGCAATACACAAGATACAAGCTAATACAAATGAGAAATACAATGCAAGTAAAGAAAAACACTTTACAAGAGCACTTTGGTTGCTTGATCTTTGATTGCCTTGGACTAGCCTTGAAGGACTAGAAAGCACCAACTCTCCCCTTCAATTTGCCCAAGAAAATTGCTTACTTTTTCCTCCTCTACGAGCTCCTTTTAAAGCTTCTACCTGTGCTGGAAAACACTGATCAGTCGACTGCTCGAGACCATCAGTGGACTGATGCCACTGTTGTCGTGAGACAACGACTAGATCCACGCTGGAAAAATCCAACGGATCCATCATCAGTCGACTGATTATGATCATCAGTCGACTTATCAAGCCATCACTCGACTGCTGACCGCAGCGGTCGAGTGAGACTCCATTCTGTGCCCCAAAACCCGAGCATCAATCGACTGATCACAAGATCAGTCGACTGCTCATCCATCAGTCGACTTCCAAGCTTTGGCAGTCGACTGCTGGGACACATCCCGTAGTCAAACCCTAGTTGACTCTCACCAGTCGACTGTCATATGACACTAGTCGACTGACACACCTCAAACATGAGGTTTTAACTCAAGTATGGTGCCCCCATACTTGCTAGACCACCCTTAGCCTAGACCTAAGTTTTCTAGCCACCTCTATCAGCCTCACGCCTCTCAGATCCCTCCAAGTCATCCATGACTTGTTCATCCATCGCGCTAGTCTTCAGGTGCTTCCATCGGCTATGTCATACTAACGGTGTCTACACCGCCAAGGCACATTGGACTTACGCCGCCAAGACTCCGCTTGGACTTTACGCCGCCAACCATTGGACTTATGCTACCAAGACTCCCGCTTGGACTTTACGCCGCCAATATCAAACCCCTTGGACTTCTCAAATGCCAAGACTTAAGCTTGGACTTTCCCTTGCCAAGACTCATGCTTGGACTTTCCATGTCAAGTGTCCCACTTAGACTTTCCCAATGCCAAGTACCCACTTGGACTTTCCATGCCAAGTACCCAAGACTTGGACTTTTCCATGACAATTACATTGTCATATGTTTTTGTCGAACATTAAAACATCTCTCAAGCCAAGCTCGAGTCCTAATCAATCGTGACCTGGGCCGATTGCACCAACAGTAGAAGCAAACAAAATAGAAGAAAAAAGATACAAAACAACAAAATATTCGTATCAAACTCCACGTGGAGATAATACTTTCTTAGCAGGTATTCCAATCTTGATCGATTGAGTTTATTACTTGCAAAGAAACTTTCAAATAATTCACCATAAGCAACATTGAAATCCATCTGGATATGTATGTCTTTATCTTGAATTCAAAGCAATAATGCAACATCTGTGATTGTGAAGGACACAACCACATTGGAGAATCTAAATGTTTTTGCTTCGAAATCCCAATATTTAAATATATTGACCAATAATCCTCTAAGATGTGGAATTTCTGAAATGCTAAGAAATGATACAAAAGGATAAGTATTTAATACTTTGATGTGTTTTTCATGCAACTGTATATGTCTCTTGTTTTTTCCCTTTGTAGAAATTTATGAAAAAAAATCTTTAAAATGTCCAAACTTGCTTATCTAGTGTAACTTTTGCCCCAAAATAGATAATTGGACCTCTCTTGTAGAAGATGATCCAATTTGTTTCATTTTCTATATGATAACAAAACAACATCTAAACTTTAAATTGTCCAAATTATACTAATTAGAACGACAATCACAATATAAATAATATTCAACCTAACCTTTGGAGATGATGGCAGATTGGAATCTTGCATCTTTATCATTTGCCAAAGGATGTGAATTTTTAGCCGTATGAAGTTTGCACTGAGAAGCAAAGGCAGGGTAGTTTGGTCGGAGAGGTGGCCCGCGGAAGAAAAACTTTACCGAAGAAGAGAGGAGAGTTACGAGGGTTACGATTTTTCTAGGGAGAATATAGTTTGCTTGGGTGAAAATGGTGGTGAACCGAGTTTGGCCGGAGAATAGAGGAGTTGGTGATGTCAAAGAAAAGAGAAGAGTTTCGCCGAAGAAAATGTCGGATAAAAGAGTTTGGCTAGAGAATAGAGGAGTTGATGTCGGAGAAAATGTCGGAGGATGACGGACCGACCGAGAGATTAGGAGGTTTGGAGCGATTTTAAGGTTACCTTTCGAGGAAGAAGGTGTCGTTCGTCGACAGTCGATGGTCGGAAACTTACACGCCATGTTGCACACCCGGAAACATAATCAACGTCGAAAATACACAGTCGTTCGTCTAGATTTTTTTCGTCGTCGCCTTCACCTTTTTCACACCGTCATTTGTTTGAATTTTCTTCGCCATTTTACGAAGATTTGCAATCGCGCGCGGCAACGTGACTTGGAGTTTGTGGCTTGGGGCATGATTTCGATTCAAACGAGCACGGGATGAGCACACAGATGAGCAAAGGGGTAAATCTAGAAAGAAATATGCGATTTGAGAATTTTGAAATTTATCTATATGATTTTAATATTTTTAAACGTTGACAACGCTGATAAAATGCCACAAAATATTTCATGATAAATATGATATAAAAGTACATAGAAAGTATTATCATATAGGATAACTTCGTCCGTGTTGATGTGACAATTAGATGGTAAGATGAGAACCATACAACTACGGTTTGATTTTTTATTTAAGTATCTTCGAAATTTCGAACTTTTAGAGGTAGAATATGAGCTGTCAATCTCACTGAATTTCTCTTCGAATTTATTTTAGTTAATGATATATATAGAATAAAATTGATATATTTTTAAAATGAGTCAGGATAGAAAATTTAGACATTTGAATTATTAAAAATTAATAATGATAATAACGGCCCGATTATAACAGCATCTGGCGAATCGTGTCAGAGTTGGCATCGTGGTTGATGCTGTCGCCCATTGCGTGTACGAACGGGCGCTTTTATCTCGGGGAACAGACAAGACGAGACGGCAACACTGCGACCCCGGCCACTCCCATTACAACAACCCTGATTGCTGATTTATATACCAGCGATAACAGCGAAGATAGGAAGAGCTCGGCGAGGAGAGAGGAAGAGAGACGGGAGGAAGAGCCAGATCCCCGCCGCCGGACATGGAGAGCTCGTCCGATGACGTGATCCGGCCGCAAGGGCACAAAACTCTTCTGAAGAGCAAGTCCCTGTACCAGGCCAGGCTTCATCCTTCTTTCTTTTTTTTTACTATTAAACTAGATGATGGCATTGGTTCCGGAAGCATACGTTGTGCTTGAGCCTGGTATATGTGCAGTATTTACTGGAGACGAGCGTGTATCCCCGTGAGCCGGACGCCATGAAGGAGCTCCGCAGCATCACGGCCAACCATCCGTTGTAAATCTCCGATCCCATTTACTCGCTATATTACTTTTTACATGGGACGACTTCGACTTCTGTGCTTCATAAACTTCTAACAATATTCTTTTGCAATTTTAAATATATGTCAATAATTCATTAAAGTTAAAAGTGAATCTTAAAATCTCAGAAAATCTACTTAGATTTATAACTAACCTTTTTTGAAATATGAATTTGGGTAAAAATATGTTTTGCGCATGAAACCATGCGATATTCATATATTGCATAATAGTGGATAGCATAAGTAAAATGCAAGGTGCAGGAATTAAATGGATCACAATATGCGAATCAGCTTTCTGCAACATTTGGTTGGTAAAGTCAATAAAAGTAAAAGTACAAATAAAGCAAACAACTTTGTTTCTTTTTTTCCCCTAAAAAGAAACAATTTTCTGTTTCCGTCTCACCGAAACTCTGTCTAATTGCATATATCAATTTGTATTGTTCAAACTTTGAGCTCAATCTGTGTTATATTCTGGATCCTGCATGGCTGCTAAATGAATAGTGGAATAATAAAAAAATTGAATCGAGTCATCAGAGTGTGAAAATCAAATAAGAGTGTATATAGCTAGACTTGACCAGGGGCCTAGTATAAATTGGACCCGACCACGGATAGAGTCCAAAGTGGACATGGCCTGGAATCTTAATTGGATCAGTGTCACTTGTTGACTTGATTAGATGGGTTGGAATTGTAATTGACTTGTTTCTAGATGAGCCGATTATGGTTTTGATCTAAAAATAATTATGAACCGTCACTTCATGCAAATTCTTTTTGGCATTAAACATTGGAATTGCCGGTTAATTGGCGGTTTCGACTGTTGTTTTTTTTTTATAGAATTCGGATTATTTGATTATTTTGATCAATGACTATAATCAGTTAACTTTTATTCCCCAAACTCTATAAACATACTACTTTATTTCATTTTTTTTATATAAACTTTTCAACTCTTATATCTCAATTCTAAAATTTCGATTGTTTTTAAGTTTAATTCTATTATTCAAATGGAAAGAAGTTTATCTCAGTTTTGAAAGAGTAAATAAATAACAATTTTGAATTTGAATCTCAACGATATTCATTGATGATTAATCAAAGGCATTTTCAACCGCCAAAATGCAAAAAAAAATAATTATAAAACTTCTAAGATCTAGGATACTCCATCTTTGAAATTATTCATTTACTAAGCAGTTTGAGGAAATCACTTTTTCGTCTAAAGAAATGTATGCAAAATATAAGTATTGCAATATATTTTCTAAATTCACAAAAACATTTTCCTATCTCTAAAACGAAATACTTGACTAAGTTTGGAATCAATCATTCTCAAACACAATTATTTAGGTTTTCATCGACTAGTGAAGGTACCAATTCTAATTTATATAAATATTCTAATATAAATTAAGATAATTATTAGTTAGATTTCTTTCTATCGAATGACTTTTTTTTTTAGTTTTGAATTTAAATACATATTTAAGAATTTTTATCAAGAATTATTTAACATAGTTGCTAAATATATTCTTTGAATGGCACTAACTCGTACAATTAAAAAATTAATAAGATGAGATAAAAAAAGATTTAATTGAAGAGTTTAATATACTAAATAATAAGATATTGATATTTGGAGTGACCATTGATAAACTTATTTATATATGGATGTGATTTGTCATTGAATTGACATCTCTTGGTCGATCCAAAAAAATTATTAGCATATTGGAGTCTTTGATGAAGTACATACCATTCATAATTTTTTTTGATGTACTTAATTTTAGAAGAATATGAATTAAGTTCTAAAATGTTTTCAATATCATTTTATAATGCTAGTTTTAATATTGTAAGTATTGAACAACTTAAAATTATATGTCAATTGTTCCTGGTGGTTTATATTCTCATATTTAATGTGTATGTTATGTTTTAAATTTAATCATGCAAAATTGATTAAAAACTTTAGAAAATCAAATTGGACCAATTAATATTGCTATTTTTTTTTATTTATGGTCACATTATATTATAATGAAACAATAGGATATATTTTATAAAATTAATGAAATGAGACTTAAAAAATTTCTACGTGAAGTATCAACATGTTGAAATTGAACATATAAATTATTAAAATATTCATTTCAATATAGAGAATTATTATATTTATTTTTTGGGCATAAAATGCTAATAAAACTAATATATATTTATTTCGCATGGAATATATGTAGTAGTACTTATGAAAGTTTAAAAATATTTAATAATGGAACTAAACAATTGTCCAATCTTTATTATCTTACTTCTCATTTACTTGTAATGAATTTTTTAACATAACTTTTATTTTAAATGAGAATATCGCAAATGAATTTTTATCTCTTTAGAAGTTAACAGTGAAGGCAAAATGGGAGAAACATTCTTAATTATATTTTCGATATTTATATAGTAGCCTTCGTTTTAGATCCTATAATTAAATTATATGATTTGTATGAAATATTAATTATACATTATGGTAATTTAGTTCCATTTAAAGATTATTTTTCTTCTTATCCTGCTTTTACTGTATAAAACACTAGAAATAATTATATAATATTTATAAATTTTATAATTTAAAATATGAATTAGAGAGTAATGCTTATAAATTTTATAATTTAAAATATGAATTAGAGAGTAATGTGGCAGAATCACAGAATATTAGTAGTACTAGTATATTAAAACTCACAAAATATTAGTAGCATAACTTTTATTATGAGAATAGATGAAACATCTACGATGATCCTTAAGTTTCAAACAAAATCTCAATAATTATTTTATGGCTTCTTTAGATTTTAGTGAAATAGATAGCTAGCTAGATTTTAATATTTTATGATGATGGTCATAGAAGATTCAAGTTATTCCATCCTCTCCATCATAACAAAAGAGAATCTGACTTTTCTAGTGTCAACCATTGCTATAGAATAGATATTTAGTTTTAGAGGTAATAGTTTAGATAAAATATGATTTATTTTGTCTCTTTATTCATTGGAAATCTAAGCATTACTTGATGATTAAACGAGAGTTACAAAAAGAATGCAAGAAATGTAACCTTTAGAAGACGAGGTAAACGATTTTGATGTTGAAAGAACTACCATTGTAAGAACAAGAAATGAAAACAAGCAAACAATGTCATGTCTTAAGCTAATAAGGGTAAAAAGGTAAATGAATTATGAGGACTTTGATTCCCCTATATACCAAGGGGATACACAAACAACTTAAATAAGTTCAAATTTTTTTTTTTCCAAATTTATACATTTTAAAAATATTTTTTTAAACTAAAATATAAATAATATTTTTGAACTGTTATGAATTGTTAATCAAACCATAACTAGTGGTTTTGAATCGTAAATCATAACTACCTTTAAAGGTTAAGGTTAAATGTCGAGATTTTTTAAACTGTGGAACCAACGATTCAGAATTATTAAGCGTCAATTCTAAATAGTTCTATATGTAGTGAGTACAATAGAAAAGTAAGTAGATATAATTAATGTAGCAGAATAAATGAGCACAATGAAAATTATAAAATACATGAAATATAAGGAGAATGCAAATAGAAAAGAAAAACATGTCTTTTTGTAGTTTGGTAGTCTTGTAGACTCTTATTCCATGATTTATGGGCCTATAAGGTGAATCATCCCTCACAGATCCATTAATTTTCCCCTCAGAAATCTTCAAAGATGGAGAAATATTTATAAAAATTATTTACAATAGTGATACATAACAGAGAAAGATTGACCTTATCCACAAAATTAAATTGAAAAGCAGCTCAAGAATGGAATAGACAACAATTAAAACTAAGAAAGAAAATATTGCATTAGAAAGTGCTGAAGATTGCTATAGATGAAGCATTATGATTGATTGTGTGGTCAAAATGCATTTGTTATGTATTTATAGATTTAAAATGGTTGTCATTAATCAATCAATCAAATCTTAACAATTAACTAATCCATTTCTTTTGGATTTTATCAAAGTGACTATTACTGTCTGATACATTTGTTGGTGCAATTTACCTTTAATTTAGGGTTTTGATAATTGATAATTTGTCTAAGTGTGTAAGCATGATTAAGGCTGACTGAGAGTTTAGTTGTTGGTGAAAGTCTAAGGGTGATCGGATGTTTGGTAGTTGATAGAACTCTTAACAAGTCAAAAGTGACTTGATGTTAGGCAAGGTAAGAAACTTTAGAGGAGTGAGCTCTAAATAGGTATAAAGTATAGGTAGGTCAAAAAGTGATCTAATGTTTAGCAAGTATAGAAACCTTAGAGGAGTGAACTTTACATAGATAGAAAGTTTAGATAGGTCAAAGATGAACTATTTGTTTAGCTAGTGGAAAGTCCAATTAGATCAAAAGACGATCAGATACTTGAAAAAGGAAAAATTCTAGAGAAATCAACTCTAGGTAAAGGGAACTCTTAAAGGAGTAAACTCCAAACAAGTAGAAAATCTAAGCAGGTCAAAGGGAGATCAGATGCTTGATAAAGGGAACACTCTAAAGAAGTGAACTCTGGATAAAGGGAAAGTTTTGGAGGAGTGAACTCCAAGAAAATAGAAAATCCAAATAGGTCAAAAGGAACTTGATGCTTGGTAAAGGGAAAATTCTAAATGAGTGAATTTTAGGTAAGGGAGAAGTCTTTGAGGAGTGAACTTCATGTGAGTGAGAAGCTCTAGTAGGTCAGATAGACTAAATATCAAACTAGCTTAGTAGATCAAGTGGACTAGATGCTAGTATATTACTATGATTTATGTTGTATTTGGACTAATTTTGTGTTGTAGGAAGCTAATCTAAGTCAGCCAGCCAGCTGACTGGAGCAAAATTAGATAATCGGAGTTTTTGGTCGACTAAACAAAGATCTAGGTGACTCGTAGGTCCGGGCGAAGAAGTTCCAAGGGACCCGGAAGTTTGGGCGACTTGAAGCAGTTCTAGGCAACTTTAACATCCATGCGACCCAAAATTGATCCGGACGACTTGGATTTGAGGTTAGCACTTCGGTCAGGATGACTACTGATGTGGCAAACAGGATTTGGATCCAAGCAATCGAAAGTGGTTCTAGGCGACTGAAAAATCAAGTCATTAATAATTTTTGGGAGGTTATCTAATGAAGGTAGCTATGTAGACTTCTAAGCTATCGAAAGTGCTTTTAGGCGATTGGAGATGAGATAAAACTTGCTGATCGGGCAAAGAATAATGATTGAGTTCACTCGGGGCGATCGGAAAAACTTCTTGACGTCCGAAATATCATTATAAATACAACTTTGAGCAGGTTGTCATGATCACTCATATTCTCATTTTTCATATGCTCAAGGCTTTCAAAGTACTGTTCAATTGATCCAAAAGGTGATAGGACGGGTGCAGTTGCATTTAGGGCTTCCATAGATGATCAAGTCTTTAGTAACATTTTGTTTATTTAAGTTTTATTATGAGTATTGTTTTTACATTATTTGTTTGTTTGTGAGAATAACTTGTAAGAGGTTTCTCCATTTCTATAACCTTTTTAGTAAGGAGATAAGTTAGTGGCTCTCACTCAAGACATAGACCGTGGAGTTGGAACCTTGGGAGGTAACCGAACCATGTAAAAAAATTAGGTGTCTTTATTCTTGTGTTTGCTTTATATTTTTATATATTCCACGGCGTACTAACATTCCAAAAAAATAAATAATCGAGCGAAGCATTATTCACCTCCCTTTAGCACATCTAAGATCTTATAACATTAACTTTGATCCTAAAACATTTGCTTTTTGGTTAAGTCATCGTCTAAGAGAGTTATCCTTGCCTAAAGTATAAGTAGCTTCCTCATGTCTCACTTGTCAAGAGTTTGTCTTTTCGACTTTCTCCATGGCTAGTATTCAATTGTTATCGACTCACTGAGACTTCTCTTTGCCAAGAGGTTTTGCATTTGGGTCTTTCTTTATTTGCCTAATATTTGATCCACCTTGACCTACTGAGCTTTATTAGCTAATACCTATACTTGTTGGACTTTCAAAGTCTACCTATATTTCTAGGACTTCTTTCATCAAATGTCCAATTAACTTCGCCTTACTTAAACTCCTATCATTTTTTATTGAATTTTTTCATTGTTCTTGCAATATTAGTGTCAAGACAATCTTACACTTGTATATTTGACACATTTTTGAATTTACATCAAAACAACAAGATCGGGCTCGATCATTTGATGGTCATTGCACCAACACTATATTTCTATGTTACCTTCCTTTTCAGGCAATATGTATAACTTCTAATATTAAGCATGGATGTGGACCAATACAATTCAAAAATATATTTGGTTTACTTCTAACATTGGTCTTTCACATCAAGACACTCAAAGTCTTAGATTACAAGAGAAGAACCTAACAACTTGATAATAGAAATCGGACAACACTTTTTGTTTTGCTCTTTAGGTGCCTAAAACATGACATTATAGGTTATTTATACTTTCCTATGTTGGCTATTTTGTTTCTTACAAAATTTAGAATCTTCATGGCTACTTGTTGTCTTAGTTGAATGATGTGGAAGATCCCTTTAAGTCACTATTGACATGATTAACACTTCCCCTCAACACTAACTTTCTTTAATAATTCTCTATGTATCATACTCAACATTTCTTGTTGTTTGATGAGCTTTACTTGCAATAAGTTTTTTAGTAAATAGATTTGTTGTCTGCTCCTCTGACTTTAGTTGTCACATTTTAACATGGTAAGATTTCTCTCTAATGACATGATAGTGTACTTTTTATATGTTCTATTCTTGCATGAATGATAGAGTTCTTTACTAATTGTATTGCTAACTGATTATTAGAATAAAGTATTGCATTGTTTATGTTTTGATGTAGTCCCTATAATAATTTTTTTAACCACAAGCCTTCTTGCACCTATATTCTACCTTTGTAGTTGATAAAGACATTGTTAATTGTCATTTGTTGTACGAAAATACATATTTAGTAGTGGATTGTTGAGTATCATAATCTCCAGCATAGTCAGCATCACAATAGCCAAGTAAACTACATTTTCTCTTTTCTGTAAGATTAATGGTACCTTTAACATACCTTAGTGGTATCGCTGTTGCTGTTCTTCTAACGAGTCTCGACTGGTAGAGCCTGCCCTTACACATTAACATAGCTTAGAGGGTCTCAGCAATGGCTGATATGACCCCTTTAATCCTCAAGTCAACCCCGAACAGAAGAAGAGGAATGTAAGCGAAGTGTGCATGTAAAGAGTGTACATATTTCTCATGTCTGCCTACCTTTTTATACTCAACCTTTCGAGCATTCATGTAAGCTGCCACCTTGGTTTCCTATTGGCATGGTTTGTGGGACTTTGTCGATTAGCGAAGGCGATGGCGTTAACTTTATATGCCTGTCATTACCTAGCCTCCTACAGTAGGCCTTGTCGATTGCTACTTGGCAATGCTTAGTGGCGGTTACTAGCAATCGCCACTTAGTCGCCTATTGACAATCATCACTCTGTCGGTTGTGGCTATCAAGGATGGTCAAAGAGGATGAAAGGTTCATTTTGAAAGGGTCTGACTCTAAGAGGATGTTTCCGGTTAAGGATGCTCCCATATTGTATATCAGCTTGTGGGGATGTTCCTAGTCAAAGATATTCCCATAGTGCGTATTAGTGAGCAGGGATGTTTCTTATCAGAATGTTTCCATAGTGTGTACTAGTGGTCGGGAATATTTCTATAGTTCATACTAGTGTGCAAGGATGTTCTCTGTCAGGATATTCCCATTGTGCATATTGGTGAATGGAGATGTTCTCAATTGAGGATGTTCCCATAGTACATACTACTGTGTGTTGATGCAGTGAGCATTACTCCTTGGTTTTGATGTATGAACCGTAGTTAAAGTTAGGAATTACTTGTGTTCTAATATCAGTGTTAAGTGTACAGATTTAACAGGAAGTTCTAGTAGGTCGTGTTGATCGGATACGAGGCAGTTGACTTGACAGATCAGAAGGACCGGACACCAGGCATGAAGTCCAGATAGGTCACGTGGACCAGACATTTGGCATGCAGACCGGTTGGGTCAGGAGACCGGACAATCGACAAAAAGTTCAGCTAGGTCAGGCAGATCGGACAGTTGGTGGAAGACCTAGTGAGTCAGATCGGATGTCAAGAGTGGTAAGTCCGATAGGTAGTCGGCAGGTAAGCTTCGAGTGAAGAGGTGAGGCCGAGTCCTCTGCATAGGGGCAAAGCTAGGCGTCGATCTGACGGAAAGTCCGCATGGAACTTAGTAGCCGAGATCGAGCAGTATTACTACTGCCAATTCATATTATATTATATATTGTGATAATCTGGTTTTGCGAGTTTCGATCATTGGAATACCGGTTAGCGATTTGGTAGTGCTCGATCGAGATCTGGCGTATGAGATGGAAAGAGTTCCAGTCGACTGGGGAGTTTCAGTCGACTAAAGTGACAAACTTCCTGATGCGGAGTCGGGTGACGTAGAGTCAATTGGAGCGTGTTTCGTCGACTAGAAGACAAGAAGTTCCATATCGACGGGCTGATGTGGAGTCGATTGGAAAAGGTTTATAAAACAAGTGCTTGACTAGATCCGAGTAAAAGAACACTACTTACTACGTCGAAGTGCTGTCAAAATTTACTCTCGCTCACAAAAGCTTTGAATCTTCAACAAGGCGCTTTTCTGACACCTCGTGCCTACATCCAATCCTTCATTTGTGTCGGTATAAAGTAGATTATAAGTTTCTTTATTTATTCGTTTGTGTACTTAACTTCAAGAGAGGGTAGTGTGTTACCCTTTGATGTGAGCAAAATATATATGATTTTAGGAGTAGTTTTCGCTCATATCCCGTTGCATTTTATATTTGATTCTTGCATATTTCATTTTATTTTGCATGCATTTCCAATTTTCTGGCTCGGAGATTTGCTCTTTGTACTCTTGTGTGCAGGACAACATTCTACGGGGAAAATGACACACTTTTGGAGTGAAAATAAGACATTTGGCAGCTAGAACAGAAGGACACACACCCTGGCCCTGTGAATCCACACGACTCGCACCCCAGCGCCACACACGGCCTAGCCGTGTGAATCCACACGGTCGTGTGGCACTGGGCAATTTCGATGCAATTCAGTTATTTTCCAAGTTTCGGGGAGATTCGGCCTGATGTCTATATAAAGGAAGCTATGCCCAAACCCTAGGGGGAGGTACAACGGTTGGGACAACACTCCGACGCCCTAAAAAGCTTCGGGAACTCGCAACGGGGAGAAAGAAGGTCGCTCGAGGATCGAGTTCTGCACATCAACTCCGGAGAGGAGAGTCAAAGTGCATTGTAATTCACATTCTTTGTGCATTTTACATTGTTTCTATGAATTCTAATATGCTTTGTGTTTCTCTTCTCGTATTTATGTAGTAGATTTTTCTATTCTAGGATTAGGGAGTAGTTTGTATGGGTAGAATATGTTATTTTAAATATATTTTTGTTCTTGAAATCATATTTGCAATTGGTGATTGTTTAGATCGATAGCTATTTGCTTTGGTCTTCTATTTATTGTGCGTAGCCGATACGAGGGGTGACATCCCTCGTATCAAAAATTTAGGAGAATTAAGGAGGAATCTAGGGGTTGGTTTCATCTTTGGTAATCGTAGATAGAAGGGTGTGATAAGAGTCGGAAATGAGACACGTTCCGACTCGTCATAGGGATTGATTCGACATCCTCGTACCGCCTATCCCGTCCTAAAGCCAAGGGTCGAGCTGGTATGATAGAGGTAGTTCCCGATAGATGCGAAGGCTCATCGGAGGAGTGTATGATGTCCCTTCTATAAGACTATAGTTAGACGTCTAGATAATACCCAATTGATAGCGTGTTCTGCGACACACAAGCGAAACTGAAATACTAGAATTCTCTCAAAAGACTCGTAGCAACCCTTCTCTTCCTCTGTGTGACACCATACTAGAGTTAGGATCGTCGACAACCCTTGTCATCACAACCATTAGAACGGAATTCCGAACAATAACGTCCACTAAATCAATCGGTACTCGAATCTCAGTCTCTGTGGGATTGATAATCTTTTTATTACTTGACGACATCCGTGCACTTGCGGGCGTTAAGCGCGAGCGCACGCTTCGAGTCCTCGACGGTTCCCGTCGCTAGATTTGAGGTCGCATTCGCGTGCGGACTGTTGATTCGATATCGAATCAAGAGATGGATAATTGGATCGGACTTAGGGTAGATTTATTTACTTGCTTTATTTTTCACTTTTATTTTATTTACTTCAGTTTTAGATTTTTAATATCTAGAGTAAGTTTAGATTTATTTCAGTAATTACAATGCATTAACCCTTAGTTTAAATTTTCTACATTTGATTTAGTATTAGTTTAGGCTATTTTCTGTTTATCTAAGCATTAGGTAGACTCCTAATTTTGTGGCTCGGTTTTTCGTATGCATAGATGCTTAGGATCGGAAGGCTTGATTTCGATAGATCTAGAAATCGAACGAACCTACCATCGCAAGAGAGCTGAACAGAATAGGATGGAGGACCAAGACGCATCCATGGTGAACGTAGGTAGCCGACCTTTGCAGGATTACATAGCTCCTAGTGTTAGAGGATTTAGGCCGAGTATAGTTGGACCGTCCATTACAGCTAATAATTTTGAATTAAAACCTGCTCTTATACACATGGTCCAACAAAGTCAATTCGGGGGACCTGCGACTAAAGACCCGAACCGACATCTGGAGACATTTTTGGAAATCTGCTCGATAATGAAGATCAATGGAGTACCTGCCGACGCGATCCGCCTGAGCCTATTTCATTTCTCATTACGGGATAAGACTAAGGCATGACTTCACTCCTTGCCATCGGGAAGCATTACTATATGGGAGCAATGTGAGCAGCAATTTTTGAATAAATTTTTCCCACCAAACGAAACTGCTCATATGCGCCATCTAATCATGAGCTTCCGTCAGAAGGAAAGGGAGTCTTTATTCGAAGTCTAAGATCGCTACAAGGGGCTACTCTACCAATGCCCCCATCATGGACTGGAAAGGTGGTTGATGATCCACATCTTCTATAATGGGATCACGTATGCTACAAAAGTGTCCCTCAATTCTGCTGCAGGAGGAGCACTAATGAACAAGACTATCGAGGAAGCAGAGGAGCTAATTGAAGAGGTGGCCCAGAACCACCATCAATGGGCTTTCGAGCGTAGTCACCCAGCTCCTGCAACGGGACGATATGCTGTCAACTCCGTAGACCACCTAGCGGCAAGGATGGACGCACTTAGCAGACGGTTCGACTCTCTAAACCCTAATTCTACATGTGCGGCCAATACTTTTGGAGAGGGAACATCAACACTGTAGGGATCTTAGCACGCTTGGAAATAATTTTACAAGCACTATGCAGTGGAAAATAGGATCCCTTCAGAGATCCATGCGAAAACTATACTCGTTGTTATCGATTCTAATATATGAGAATCGTGATTACCTTCGCTGCATGCCCTTCGCAATCCCGTCAGCAACACTTGTATATGGATCTCAGCGCTGTCAGTGTGTCCGCGCCTCCACGGTATCCACATAAACCGTGAAGCAGAGAAGAACCACACTGTGGTGCTAGTCACAAGATAGGTTTGGCCAAGAAGGTAGAAGAGGAGGAAGAAGATGATCACTCAAGAAAAATCAATACCACGAAAACTCAAAACTCATCAAATCCTCTTTTATATTCAACCATTGAATATCAAAGGTTTTTGACTCTTGGTTTTCTTTGAATTAATAATCCATTAATTCCATTTTAATGATCATGCAACCCTTCTTAATGGTGAGTCTCACTCAATCCGAACTGGACTTAGTCTAACTCGAGTCAAGTTCATTAGGTATTACTCAATCCGAATTTGACTTGAGTCTAACTCGAGTCAAATTCAATGGGTATACCTTGAGTCCTACTCAATCATCCCATGATTGATACTAAGAGCTAACACTAACAATCTCCCACTAGTACTAGTGTCAATCACTGTAATCTCTAAGACCAGTGATCTAATTTGACTTGAGTCTAACTCGAGTCAGATTCATTAGGTATACCTTGAGTCTCACTCATTGAGTCTAATATACATTAGACTCAACCCGATGGCCTAATGGTTCATCACATGAACTATCTCCAACTCACATGTCCTAAGTGTGTGACCCAATAGGTTCTTGTAATATTGGCAATGTTTCTAAAACCCTTGTAGAGACATAAGCAATGAGGGACATCTAGCAATACATCATTGTTACCCAAGTGACGAGAATGTTGAGATCCGACATAACCTTTCTGTGACTACTATCGTGTATGACTTAGTCCTTCTATCTTTGATATCTAGATTTATCAATGAGGCATAGACTGTGTCATCCTCTTATCAATCAAGAGTTTCTTGATCTCCAAGTAGACTACTCAACCAAATAAACTCAATATCTCATATTGACTTATTCGAGCATAACCATGTATTTTAACAGTATTACTCTATCAAGGGGCCTATAAATATCACTTCTGATATATGGAAGGGATAGATCCCATCGACATCACTCACATCTCTCCGCATAACTTATTGCATACCCAGTGATCGCCTTTATAGTCACCTTGTTACGGGTGACGGTTGACGAAGCCAAAGTATACAACTCATTATGTAGGGAACCGTAGGGACTTCAGGTCTAAGAATTATTCATACTAATAGTCACATGAGAATGTTTATGATGCTTATATAACGATCCATAAAACAGTCTCATGGTGGGTCAATTCAGTACATACTCTCTAATATGTACCCATGTATCAACTTGATATTACATATCCATGACTTGTGAGATTAAGTCATCAATTGACTTACATGTTAGTCTCTACGCATTAATATTGTCCTTGCATATTAATACTCGATTAGGAATAGTTAAGAGTAGTGTTATATATATATATATATATATATAGACTCTCACTATCCATTCAATCAATTGATATGTTGTAAACCTGAACCTACTATTCAAGGACATTATTATATTATTCATATAGCATAGATAAGAAATAATATAATAAACAAACTTTGTCTGTTATTAATGAAATATGATATATATAATCTCTAATCAATCATCTCATGATTGACACTAAGGGATGACACTAATAATCTCCCACTAGCACTAGTGTCAATCACTGTAATCTCTAAGACCTAATGACCTAGTATGACCATCATGTTTCCTCTGTGCTAAAGCCTTGGTCAAAGGATCCGCAATGTTAGCATCAGTATCCACTCTGCATATCCGCACATCTCCTCTATCGATGATCTCTCGAATGAGGTGATACCGTCGTAGTATATGTTTGGAGCA
Source organism: Wurfbainia villosa (assembly GCA_025175895.1). Classification (NCBI taxonomy): domain Eukaryota; kingdom Viridiplantae; phylum Streptophyta; class Magnoliopsida; order Zingiberales; family Zingiberaceae; genus Wurfbainia; species Wurfbainia villosa. The sequence goes on from CM046002.1 coordinate 67,753,539, forward strand.
TTTGGTGAAGCGAGGTTCCTTAGCACATCTTTATAGCCCGTTATTGCCCTGATAAAGCTCTATAGGGCTCGCGATGCTAGGAACTACACAAGCTCGAAACAAACTTACGTGATCAAAGCGACCTCCTTTGCCTCATCGACGATATACTCGACCTCTGTAGTAGAATCCATGGACTATGTCTTGCTTTGAACTATTCCGACTCACGGTCCCACCATTTTAAACAAAGACATGCCACGTGTGATCTGTAATGTCGTCCTTGTCCGTTTGGAAGCTAGCGTCATTTGTAACCCTTCTGGCCGAGCTCCTCGTTAACTCGAATATCAGAAATATTCTTTAGTTCTTTTTATGTACTTACGACTATTCTTGATGATTTAATCGATGTTTATCGCTGGATTTATTGGTACTACTTAAATGCGATGCTTAAAGCGTCTGAGACATCGTGGCAGTGCATGCGTATGGCGTGACGTAATAGACCCTATAACGAATCACGTAAAGGATGATCCGTATGTTCCCTTTCTTCCCTTAGAAGAAGGCGTTGAGCCTTCAAAGGCTCACACCACGCGTGACATCGCGTAAATCCCTTCTTAGAATTCTGCATGGCAAAACGTTTAAACACCTTGTCAATGTATGCACTCTGACTTAAGCCAAACAATCTCTTAGATCTATCTCTATAGATCTTAATGCCTAAAATGTAGGCTGCTTCACCTAAGTCCTTCATTGAGAAATAATTCCCAAGCCAAGTCTTCACAGACTGCAGCGTAGGGATGCCATTTCCAATGAGAAGTATATCATCAACATACAAGATAAGAAAGATAACTATGCTCCCACTAGCCCTCTTGTAGACACAGGGTTCATCTTTATTCTTGATGAAACCAAACTGTTTGATCGCATCATCGAACATAAATGAACCTTTGCAGCTTGCATACCTTGCCAGCATGCTTTGGATCTACAAAACCCTCAGGTTGTGTCATGTACACATCCTCGAGGAGGTTTCCATTCAAAAACATAGTTTTGACATCCATTTGCCAGATCTCATAATCGTGGTAAGCTGCAATAGCAAACATGATCCGAATAGGCTTAAGCATCGCAACTGGTGAAAAAGTTTCACCATAGTCAATACCATGAATTTGTTTGAAATCTTTAGCTACCAATCGCCCTTTATAGGTATGCATAAGACCATCCATGTCAGTCTTTCTTTTAAAGACCCACTTACACCCAATGGATTTGACCCTTTCAGGTGGATCAACCAAAGTCCTTACTTGATTAGTGTACATGGATTTCATTTCGGATCTCATGACCTCTAGCCATTTCTCAGAATCTGTGCTCATCACAACTTCCTGATAGAATGTAGGCTCGTTTAACTCAACAAGCATAACGTCATCATTGTCAAACAAGAGAAATGAATATCTCTCAGACTGACGACGTATTCTATCAGACCTGCGAAGAGGTTGGTCTACTTGAATAGGTTGTTGCTCCACAACTTCTTGTGCAACAATCTCATCATCCAAAACACTTTGTGGTGCCTGTTCAACTTCCATCTCAGTGCTATCTTTATCTTGAATTTCTTTAAGATGTATTTTACTCCCACTAGTTCTTCTAGAAATGAACTCTCTTTCTAGAAATACTCCATTTCTAGCGACAAACACTTTGCCTTGTGTGGGATTGTAGAAGTAATATCCTTTCGTTTCCTTAGGATATCCTACAAAGTAGCACTTCGATTTGAGATTTGACGTCGAACATAAGCCTCACAATTCCAAATCTTCATAAAAGACATCTTGGGACTCTTCCCAGTCCATATTGCATATGGTGTCTTTATGACTGCCTTAGATGAGACGCGATTAAGTGTGAAAATAGCCGTCTCTAAAACATATCCCCAGATGAAAGAAGGAAGATTTGTGTGACTCATCATGGATCGTATCATATCTAATAATGTACAATTTCTTCTTTCTGATACACCATTCCACTGTGGTGTTCCAGGTGGAGTGAGTTGAGATCTAATCCCAAACTCAATGAGATGGTCACGAAAATCTTAACTAAGGTATTCCCCACCTCGATCTGATCGAAATACTTTTATACTCTTACCAAGTTGATTTTATACTTCATTCTTTAATTCGTTGAACTTTTCAAAGGATTCAGATTTGTGTCTCATAAGATACACATATCCATATCTACTAAAATCATCAGTAAAAGTAATGAAGTACTGATAGCCTCCTCTAGATACTACATTGAAAGGCCCACATACATCAGTATGTATGAGTTCTAACAAATCAGTAGCTCGTTCACCATGTCTACTAAATGGAGTCTTGGTCATCTTGCCTAGAAGACAAGATTCGCATGTCTCATATGATTCAAAATCAAATGAGTCCAGTAATCCATCCTTATAGAGCTGGGATATGCGACTCTCATTTATGTGACCCAGGTGACAATGCCAGAGATATGTTTGGTTCAGATCATTAGATTTGAACCGTTTGATATTTATGTTATAGACTGGGGTTTCAAGATCTAGAAGATAGAGACCATTCACAAGGTATGCACTACAAAAAAATATATCATTTAAATAAACGGAACAACACTTGTCCTTTATTACAAATGAGAAACCTTTCTTGTCTAAACAAGAAATGGAGATAATGTTTTTAGTCAAGGAAGACACATGACAACATTTTTCTAGTTTTAAGATAAACCCAGTGGACAAAGATAAGGAATATGTCCCTACAGCGATGGTGACAACTTTTGCCCCATTGTCTACCCATAGGTCCACTTCGCCCTTCGTCAATAATCTAGTCTTTCGAAGGCCCTGCACATTGGTACAAATGTGAAAAGCATAGTCGGTATCTAATACCCAAGAAGACGAGATAGATAAATTGACTTCGATAACATATATACCTAAGACAGAAGTCTCACTTCTCTTCCTTTTCACCTCTTCTAGGTATAACTTGCAGTTTCTCTTCCAATGCCCGGTCTTACCGCAGTGGAAGCATTCCCCTTCCTTGGATACTCCTCCTTTAGGTTTCAATGCAGTTGCCTTGCCTTTGCCTTTGACTTGGGTCTTACCCTTATCTTTAGGCTTTTACTTGCCTTTGCCTTTGCCTTTGTTCACCATCAAAACGGTACTAGGCTTTGCCTTCTTAAGGTTGAGTCCAGTAGTTCCCAACATGCTCAATATCTCAGGTAAAGATTTGTCAATTTCATTCATGTTTTAGTTCATGACAAATTGACTGTAGCCTTCTGGCAGTGACTGCAAAACAAGGTCAGTGGCCAGCTCTTAGCCTAATGGCAATCTCAATCTCACTAGGTTCTCAACGTACCCAATCATCTTGAGTACATGAGTGCCTACGAAAGTTCTTTCTTGCATCTTGCATTGAAACAAGGCCTTTGACACTTGTATCTCTCGTGCCTTGCTTATCCCTGGTATAGTTGTTTTAGATGCTCAACCATATCAGAGGCATCCATGTTCTCATGTTGCTTCTGAAGCTCAGAGTTCATGGTGACAAGTATAAGGCATGACACATCCAGTGCGTCATCTTGATGCTTCTTATAAGCATCCTTGTAAGCACAAGTGGCCGTAGGGGTGGGTGGTTCAGGAATGGACTGCTCTAGGATGTACAGTTTGCGTTCTTGCTTGAGGACTATCCTCAAGTTCCTGTACCAGTCTAGGAAATTAGCTCTAGTGAGCTTATCCTTATTGAGGATAGATCGTAGAGAGAGTGTGTTCGACGTATTTGATGTCATGGTGATCTACAATACAGAAATGCAGAAATGTATCATATTTCAATTATTTAATTAGACCTTTAACTAAATGATTCTTCCACTGGTCACAAAGTGGGATAAGATCCATATTATACCGCATCTTAAGTTAGCTTTGGCTAATCGCCCAAGACTCGTATAAGTTAGGTAGATAGCTTGTACCAATTACAACTAACGTAACTCTTGTATATCTATATGAACAACATTATTTGTTCATTGTGCCCATTGCATGAGATATCTTTCTAAATTATCACTCATCTTGAGTTAGCTTTGGCTAATCGCCCAAGATTTGTATAATGTAGGTAGATATCCTGTATGAGCTATGTCTCTAAGTTCATCAATTTAATTTGAGAGAGCTTAGTTAAGTCAAACCCAAGGTTTAATAGTCGGACATCATGATTGTCATGTCGTACTTTACCAAGGTAAATCAAGTCACTTTGCTTTGGCAAACGCGCTACGATTGAACAAGATAATAGTAAGTATTAAACCTTGATAGACATATATTAAGTGACCAAATTGTGTGACAACTAACTATGCATGCATCAAATATACAAGCATCACATGCATCACATATACAAGCATCACATGTAGCACATATACGCATAAAGAAATGTGACATGGTATAACCCTTTTCTACGATCTTCTCAAGCCAATGAGAAGAGCGAATGGTCAACTTAGGGAATAACATCTTCTCCAAGTCTTCCATAGTCATCATGTGTTGTTGGCTTCCTTCCTTTGCACTGTCCTCTAGCAATCTACAACTATTCTACATTGTACATTATAATTAAAAGAACCTCGAGTTATATTCGAGGGTAATCTAATTTTACAACTGGAATAATGAAGGTGAAAGACACGACACATAAGCCGTATTATGAATTACAATAAACACACATATCCAATCACATTGGGTTAGGGGCCATAACCATGCACCATGTCATATAATGTTCAAAACAGTAATGACAAAAATTTATTATGATCCTATAATATATCCCAATGCTACCAAGCAAAGACTTCGATTTAAAAATTTTTTTATAGACTCATTGAATGAGTCGTTGCCCATTCTGTTCATCACTATGAACTCGAGACTATCTGGTCGACAAGGTCCATTCGGCACTATCCGACCGGCACAGTCCGATCGGTTATTTTATAGACTCATTGAATGAGTCGCTGTCTATTCAGTTCATCACTATGAACCCGAGACCATCTGGTTGATCAGGTCCGCTTGGCACCTTCCAACCGACACAGTCTAATTGGCTCAACTCACTCCACAGTCTGCTTCGGGAAAAGCCGCTCGGTAGACTATCAGAGTGGCGCAGTGCAAGCCTATATATAACAACATGCAGATCATAATAAAACATGTTCTAACTTATATCACATATAACATGTTGGGTTTCCGGCACCGCGGTGAGTGTGTGTTCGAACATGTTTCGTAAACATGTGCACAGCGGAAGGAATAAAATAATAAATATAATTTATTACACAACACACACCACATGCATGTATAGTACAACATGTGTAGACATAACCGTAAATTCAAATTTTGCAATAATAGGAAATTTATACTACGTATACCTGACGTATCACGTGTAGCGGGAAAGACATCAACCGAAACGATGATTCTCGTTAAAATTGTCTCTATCCGTATCCACGCCGAGTATCTTCGGGATGACTTCACAAAGTCACGAGCCTCGTCTTCGTACGGGTTACTAGCCTCGTTTTGAAGATGATGTGATCGAGAGAAGATCATGATCCGAATCAAAATTCGGATCCAAAACGAGTCCTCAAAAACTCGCATCACCGGAGAGGTATTCGTCAACCTATGAGGATTAACGGAGATCGAATCTCCGGTAAGGAAGGCGCTGTCGGAGCTCCAAATGTCGTCCAAACGACGCTCCGACTAGAAGGAAACAAGCTGTCCAGAAAACTGGACAGCTTTGGTGGAGACCTTGCGCCGGCCAAATAAGGAAAGCAATATGCTCACCTTGTCGCCGGAGCCAAGTAAGATCACCGGAGCTCCTCTAAACTAGATGCGAAGTGGGGAGGACGGCACCGCCGGATGCGGTTGAGGAGCTGGCGCAAGGAGTTGGGCGCCGACCACTTGGAGAAGAGGGAGAGGGTGGGCGACAACTTTAGGGTTGCAAGGATTAGGGCTTAACAAAACTCTCAAGCCCTATTTTATAGAGAACAAATTCTCTTAATGGTTATCGGATAATAACCAAAAGCCCGTTAACTCGCTCCATTAATTTAAGTTAAAATAAACCAAACCATGATGGTTTATTTTAAGTTAAAACGAACCGAACCAACTTTGGTTCATTCGTTTAAAACAAACCAAACCCCTTTGGTTTATTCTCCTCCATTCGATTAGAACCAAACCAATTTGGTTCATCCATCATGTCTTCATAAGACACGGCCCATCCACGCTTCCATTCCGACTGAAACGATTTCATGCTCGTTCCATGTTTGGTCCAACCAAACCTAGTTTCTCTCGGTCTGAGAATCTCATTCTCAAGCTCGTTTTAAATCCTTCGGATTACGCTCGTTGTGCGTGTGACCAAATAGGTTCTCGGTTTATGTTGGCCGTCTATAATTAACCATTAATTATAGAACGATCATGAGTGACACCTAGTAATACATCATGATCCCCAATTAACCGAAAAGATCAACGGTTAATCCAGAACTATTTCTGAAACCCATCAGCAGCTCGAATTAATCGTGCCCCATTCCCTTCACTCATCTTATACCCACTTGGTTCAGGACATGGTCTATAGTGTCAGTCCCCACTAGGCTGACTACGTCACATCTAGCTCAAGTATCATTTCCTCGTCCTACGGATTCTAGTTACTGCACATGTATCGAAGAGTACCTTACTCTAAACATGTAATGTTTTGGCCAAAGACTTTAGTAACAATCCGATGAGAGGCCATAGGTATACATCTCCTCGCAAGGAGTGGTGAATCCTTTATAGGCTATTCAAACACCTTCGATCACTTCGACTTATACCCAATCATCCCGGGATGCGAAGGCATTGTTTTCAATCAGCATCCTTCTCGCCTTTAACTTCATCTTGGCCGTCTGCTGAGAGTTTATGCCGCTAAATTGGACCACATAGGTGTTTTCTTTTAGGGCAGCTGGTGGTACTGATCTCTGATCGATACAGTAGGTGGTTGTGCCTGTGTCTAGGATAGCTCTGAGCGCAAATCTGGGAATGCCTTGGATTTCTATCTCAACATTAAGGTTGTAAATCATGTTCTTTACTAACCTTGGTCCCTTTTGTTCCTCTTGTGTTGCGATGTTGCGACAATGTTACCTTCTCCGATCAGTACATTAGTAACCTCCCCTTCTTCTGCTTGTTCCCCGAGCCCGAGGCGCTGGAAGTCTTGTGTCAGTTCTTTTTCTAGGAGAAGCTCTTCATACTGCTTCTTGTAAAACTCTACCTCCTTCTTTAGCCTTTCAATCTCGCCAGTGCACCAGGAGATGTAGTAATTTTGCTGGTCGATTAAATCATTTGGGAAGAACTAGGCCGGAGGAGGTGGCGTGACATGAACCTGCTTGTTATAATAATATGGCCCACAGAGGTTGCAGGCGGTGGTGAGCCATTCTGGGCAGTGGATCCTCGCCCTCTGGAGGGTTGGTCGCTTGCAACAGGTGCACATACTGGATTGAGGTGGTAATATAACTTCATTGACCTTCCAGGTGTGGTTGCAGTTTAGCTGTTCCTCAGTTACCTTTACTCGGGGTGTGTATCCTCCGTCGATCTGCCCGAGTATACACAAAGATTCATTAACTTGTAGGGTTTAGAGAGACCTGTGGAGTTCGTCATCATCTTCCCCTTCAGAAATGATGAAGATGACGTCACTTTGATCTTCTCCTTCTTGAACTGAGAGGATATCATAGTCTTTTGGTAGCTGAAGTTGCTCAAAGTGTGCTACCCTTTTGATGTTGCGCCGTTCGCTGGGGCATTCCCATGCAAAGTGCCCTTCCTGGCTACGGAGGTAGCATCTGCATTTTTTGTTTGGATCAAATGCTTTCACTTCTCGATGCGTGCATGAGAGTCGTGGTTTCGTGTTGTAAAATAGATTCCCTGTACGGAAAGTGTGCACGTAGTGCGATCCGTCATAGGAATACTGTATGCTTTGTACGTTTTAATGCTTTATTAGTTGTAAAGTAGACCCATCACGGGAATGCTATGTGTGATGTGAGAATCCCTTTTAGAGAAAGGCGAATGACGATGGCCCCCCTAGAGCACTCGGTTCACCTTCTATATAAGAGGATCTCTCATACCATTGCAAGGCATTCAAGCCACAACTTGAGCTTTACTTTGGTTTCTAAGTTTCAAGCAGGCAATAAAGAATATGTGAGTTTCATCATTTCTCTCCTTATTTCTTTATTTTCTTCTTCTTCGTTTACGCTTCCTTTTTGTATCAGAGCTAGTAATTAATGTTAAAAATGATACTAGCTTAAGAACCTTTCTAGGTTGAGGTACTCTATTGCGGTTATTGGGACATAGACATCAAAGACTTCCCTCACATACATCCCATACCCCTTACCGGCAGCAAGCAAAAGGGCAAGTCCTATTAGGGCAATCTCTTGCCATGATAAGGTTTTGATGTGTGTGGCAAAGGGTTTAAGTTAGGTTGTTATTATGATTTGATATGTGCGTTGGAGTCTTGCAGGGTTTAGTAATTTGCACATGGAGCCTAGGCGGGTTCACCACTCACAACCTCGTGCTTGAGTCGGAGAAGGAGCATTGCAGAGTCGTGCGCTTGATGCTGCTGAGGGACTGCCGGACGAGATGACTTGAAGTGAAGCCAAGGAAGCAGACTTCGGAGGCAAGAGACGCGAAGGAGCATTGCAGAGCCGTGCGCCTGATGCTGCCGAGGGATGTGGTCACGAACGAAGAGAGCTTCGGCGAGGGACTTCGAGTGAGATGAGAAAATGAGTGAAATGTAAGTAGCTCATTAGGTGAACTTGGCCATTTGGCTAAGTGTCGGATGAGATTTCTCGACATCAAGTTGACTACCATGTTATGGTAGTCAACTATTCTAAGTCGATGGTGACTCGACTAGTGTTCGAGTCCGGTTTAAGTGCGACGGTCATTGCCATGGATTGGCGGATCATTGAGACTGATCGGTGATGAAGGCATCAGTCGACTGGTCGCAAGTGTTTTGGGCACAGAATGGAGTCGAGCTCGAGAGCACTCGACTGATCGAGCATCACGATCGGTGATGGCAATATCGATCGGTGATCGCCGATCTTGTAGATGAAATCCAACGTGGAAAGCAGTTATTGGGCGACTACGAGAACGTCATTTGCTCTGTGTCAATCGAAGAAACCCTCTTCCTCTATAAAGAGGAATGGTATGAGGCTTTGGGGGGCTAATGCTTCAACTCTAATCTTCTCCCAAAGTGCTCAAAAGTATTCCCACTCTTCTTACTATTATTCTCATTCTATTGTAAGAAGAGGGATTGTAAAGAGGTTACCTCCACCTAGCTTGGTGCAAAGGAGAGACTTAGTGGATTTGGCAAAGGAGTGATTCACCTTGGACGAATCGGGACCGTGGATTAGCGGCGTAGCCGTGAACCACGTTACATATTGTGTTAGCGTTTGTATTCTTGTCATTTCTATTTGCTTGTCTTGTTTTGTCTTTCCGCTTGCGCTAATCTTGTTTGTAGACGAGCAAATTCCGTTATCCAACGAAAGAGGGCTATTCACCCCCCTCTAGCCGGCCACATCCACACCCCATCGATCCTACAAGTGGTATCAGAGCCAAGGAAAGCTTGTCGAGGACTAACCGCCACAACAAGCACATTCAAGAATGGCCGGCTCAAACATTCACCCACCAAAATTCGAAGGCGAATTCTCTTGGTGGAAAAAGAGAATGGAAGTATTCTTCGAAACCGATTTTGAAATTTTATTAATTATGGAAAACGGTTTCAAGTTGCCTAGGAATGAAGAAGGGGAGCTATTGGAGAAATCAAGATGGAGCAAGAGGCAAAGAGAGGAGTACTTGGCAAACTCAAAGGCCAAGCACCATCTCTACAATGTACTCCCCCAACAAGAAGTTAACCGGATTGGGGAATGCTCTAGTGCCAAGGAGATGTGGGAGAAGCTAGTAGAGCTTCATAAAGGCACTTCGGAGGCCAAACTTGCAAGTAGAGACCTCCTCCGCTCCCAACTATCAAATTAGAAAAGGGAGAAAATGTAACATCATTGCATTCTAGGTTTAAGGAAATTTTGATTGGACTAACAAGTGTAGGAGAAAGACTTTTGAACCGGGACATGCTCATGAAAGCAATTGATGCTTTTTCCTGGTCATCGAAATGGAGCTCAATGGTGGACTCCTTCTACATGTCCAAAAATCTAGAAGTGAGCACCTTGGAGGAGTTCTTCTCAACAATGGAGCTCCATGAAACAAAACTTGAAGGAATAATTGAAGAGCCTAGAATTCAACCTTCAAGAGGAGTAGCACTTTTGGCCAACAAGGGGAAGAAGAAGATGGAGATCCCCTCCTCCGATGATGAAGCATCCTCCTCCTCCATGAATAGCACGGAAGAAGCATACATGGTAAGGAAGGTAAGGTGTGCTTTAAGAAATTTTAAATTTAATAAATCAAATGATAGGAGGAGAAGACCAAGAGGAAAGGTGATTTGTTACAATTGCCAAGGAGAGGGGCACATAAGGGACAATTGTCCCCTTTTGAACAAGAGCAAGGAAGAGAAGAGAAAGAAGGAAGAAAAGAAGAAGAAAAAGGGGAGCAAGAAGAAAAAGGAAGAAGAGAAGAAGGCCAAGGAAAAGGGGAAGACCAAAGCTCTAAAGGCAAGGACTTGGGATGACCCTTCCTCATCATCTTCATCATCATCGGAAGAGGAGAATGCTTTTGTCACCAACTTAGCCCTAATGGCCTTTGATGACCTAGATTGCTCCTCCTCCGAAAATGAAGGATCAAGCACAAGTGAGGAGAGCTCTAATGAAGGGGGAGCTTCTTCACCACCTTCATCCGAAGAAGAGGAAGACATGGAGACTATGGTAACAAATCTCTCACCCCATAAGATAGTTTCCATGATTTCTAGTCTCACTAAGGACTTATTTAGAGCCAAAAAGAAAAATAAAAGCATGCTTAATCAAATTAAAGATTTAGAGCAAAAATTGGAAAAAGCATGTTTTAATGATAATAATGATAATGCATGCTCACATGATCTCTATGTGCCATTAGATGTTAATGATGCATGCATAGAAGAAAATAGGGCTTTAAGGGAAAAGGTAGATTATTTGACCAAAGCCTTAGAAAAATTCACTATAGGCTCCAACACCTTGAACATGATAATTGGGAGCCAAAGAGCTAGCTTCAATAAAATGGCCTATGTTATAAGGAAAAGAAAAATGAAAAGGCCTATAAATATTTAATAGCTAGGGGTCAAGACAAAAAGAAAGTAATTGCTAGAAAATGGATTCCTAAGGAATTTTTAGTGAACCCAATAGGAAAGAACTTATTTTGGGTTCCAAAATCCATCCTAAAGGGTTAGGAAAACCCTAGGGTAGTCAACCATATGCAAGTTACCTATATCATATGTTGGTTGACTTAGGATGTCGGGACAACATTTTTGAAATAGTGTTAGGTGATGATAATGTGCCTATAAATAGATAATAATGCTTAAATAATGATAGTTAATGAAATTGCTATGTATATTTGAAATCATGATTTATGATCTTGATATTTGGCACATAGTCATGGGCTTTAGGGTTTAAATCATGCTTTAGGTGATACTTTGCTTTTTGTCATGATGTTATACCTAATGCATGATTATTATTTGATGAATACATGTGTTTCATGATCATAATGTGAAATTAGTTCATATATGTCTTTATGGTCATGAGGATTGATAGGATGATACTTAACCTTGATAGAATTGCATGAAAATAATGGTTAAGTATATACAAATACCTCTAGGATACATCTCACACTCACTATAGGCTACCTTGATTGAAAACTTAGCATGAGTGAGATGTTAGGATGATACAAATGTCCACTAATGCCTGTGGCATTTAGATGGTCATTTAAGGTATCAAAATAGCAATAATAGACCAATCATGGGGAAGACTTATGTTTAATTCATAGACATATTGCCCAAAGATCATGGTTGGATATTTCATATGTTTTCAAAACAATTTCTTACTTTAAAATCTGTGTATTCATGTTTTGAAACAATCGAAAGCAAAACTAGGTGTTAAAATGGATACTAGCATGATCAAAAACCTAGTGGTTTTTAAAGCTTTTGGATTTTTGGCAAATTTCTGAAAATATAATGATTTTTTATGAAAAACTATTTTTCATTGATAGATATACATAAAAGAAATATGTTCCCCAAATTTCATGATTTTTCGATTTTTATAGATTTTCTAGTGCATTTCTGAAATTCACCCCGGAAAATCAGAAATCCTGAAATACATGTGCCAGTCGACTGGTAGTCTGAACCAGTCGACTGGTAGCTTGATAACATGCCTAGTAATCTCTTTTATCCATTTTTAAGGCATGTTTTGGTTTATGTTTCTCTCTAGACTTGATGTCATGCTGTATAAACTTGTTATTTATTTTTGATGGTGTAAAAGGGGGAGAAATATATATGTTTAAGTAAGGTGTTTAAATAAGGGGGAATATATGTAGGGGAGTTTCATGTATTAAGGGGGAGAGTTGCTAATCATGTTTATTCACATGCTTTCTTTCCTTAATATTTTATAAAATGTTTTTACCTAATTTAAACGGATTGCCACACATCAAAAAGGGGGAGATTGTTAGGGCAATCTCTTGCCATGATAAGGTTTTGATGTGTGTGGCAAAGGGTTTAAGTTAGGTTGTTATTATAATTTGATATGTGCATTGGAGTCTTGCAGGACTTGGTAATTCGCACATGGAGCCTAGGCGGGTTCACCACTCACAACCTTGTGCTTGAGTCAGAGAAGGAGCATTGCAGAGCCGTACGCTTGATGCTGCCGAGGGACCGTCGGACGAGATGACTTGAAGTGAAGCCAAGGAAGCAGACTTCGGAGGCAAGAGACGCGAAGGAGCATTGCAGAGCCGTGCGCCTAATGCTGCCGAGGGAGTGGCCGCGAGCGAAGAGAGCTTCGGCGAGGGACTTCGAGTGAGATGAGAGAATAAGTGAAATGTAAGTAGCTCATTAGGTGAACTTGGCCATTTGGCTAAGTATTGGATGAGATTTCCCGACATCAAGTTGACTACCATGTTATGGTAGTCAACTACTCTAAGTCGACGGTGACTCGACTAGTGTTCGAGTCCGGTTCAAGTGCCAACAGTCGACTGCCAATCCACCAGTCGACTGATGAAGGCATCAGTCGACTGGTCGCAAGTGTTTCGGGCACAGAATGGAGTCGAGCTCGAGAGCACTCGACTGATCGAGCATCAGTCGACTGATGACAATATCAGTCGACTGATGCCGGTGCCGTTGGATGAAATCCAACATAGAAAGCAGCCGTTATTGGGCAAAAGCTACAGGACCAGTCGACTGATAGGGACATCAGTCGACTGCTCCTGTGTCAACGGGAAGAAACCCTCTTCCTCTATAAAGAGGAATGGTATGAGGCTTTGGGGGGCTAATGCTTCAACTCTAATCTTCTCCCAAAGTGCTCAAAAGTATTCCCACTCTTCTTACTTGCTATTATTCTCATTCTATTGTAAGAAGAGGGATTGTAAAGAGGTTACCTCCACCTAGCTTGGTGCAAAGGAGAGACTTGGTGGATTTGGCAAAGGAGTGATTCACCTTGAACGAATCCGGACCGTGGATTAGCGGCGTAGCCGTGAACCACGTTACATATTGTGTTAGCGTTTGTATTATTGTCATTTCTATTTGCTTGTCTTGTTTTGTCTTTCCGCTTGCGCTAATCTTGTTTGTAGACGAGCAAATTTCGTTATCCAACGAAAGAGGGTTATTCATCCCCCTCTAGCCGGCCACATCCACACCCCATCGATCCTACAGGTCCTAACGTGGGTAAGAGTCAGGGACTCTCTAGAACCAAGGGCACACCTGCATGAGCTAGCCAAAGATAAGGAGTCTGGCTAATGTCTGAGAAGTGGGAAGAAGCCATCCAAGAATGGTATAGAGTATCTCGAACCGTAAATTTAGAATACCTCGACCTAGCCTCAAAACCAAGAGTAACCACCTCACATCTTGCTCACAACCTTTCGGTAATCTACGACCGAACTTGTCTGTCCGCTCGAGTACACCTCAAACACTTCAAGCTAATCCTAGTAGCCGTCCAAAAACTTGAGAGACGAGTCCACACTATAGAAGAAACAATCACCTCTCTTACCACCCTACTCTTGGAAAATATACCTCTTTCTAAACAGGACGTCAGGGACTTAGTGGCAGAAGTCTCCAGACAACCAAGGATTTTTGAAGAAGCCGTGCTCAAGTTATAAGAAGAACTTACAAAGAAACTCGACCAGGTGGAAGAACTCCTCCACCGCATACATCAGTGGATCTCCGCATAAATAATAATTTCATCCAGTCCAAGGGTACAAAATCATACCAGGACGCCCTACAAACTACGGAGGGTATCGAAGCCCCAGCGATAGGCTTCACAAAACCCAGTGAACATCAGGGAATCATCATTTTTGCTCCGCAAAGGGGTTGCACCATTCTTCGTCGTCGAGATAATCATCCCAGAATAGCTCAGTATCTTCCGGGTTAGCTAAGGTCACTAAGTGTTGAGTTTCCATGGGGGATCTACGGGCAAATAACGGCGAGATCCCTTTCACTCAGGGATAGTCAATTGAGCATCGAAGCTAGCACAATTGACAGCCACTACCAGGGAGAGGTAAAAATCACAGTCTTTGACCTAACTGAATCTCCAATTAACGTGTATCAGGGACAGCTTATCGCCCAAATGGTTACGCATTACAGCTATAACCATTGCATGATCCACATACCAGAGAATGCGGGGTTACCGCTCGAGGGCATGACTGCAAAAAATCATGACCCTACATGTGAAGAATGCCCGTTGTGCTGCGATTGCCACGAATGCGGAGAGGAGCAGGAGCAGGAACTAGGGCCATCAGTACCAGCCATATTCGCCCAATTGCTACCCAGGTAGAAAAATCAAGAGGGAATAGCACCGCCGTACAAAGGCAAGAATGCACTACTCTTCAGGACCTAATGAATAGGAACCTAGCCATCCATGCCCTACTAGAAACAGCGGAGTCATCCTCCCCTCAGGAGCATCGTGAAGGCGTCTATGCAGCAACTACAAGCCCAGAGGCCACTGTACTCCGGTCCATAGATTGTCCCCCGCATTACTCAGAGTCTAAAGGAGACTACCTAGGGAAAATTCAGTACTTAGTGACCTTAGCTAACTCGGAAGATACTGAGCCACTCTAGGATGATTATCCTGACGACGAAGAATGGTGCAACCCCTTTGCGGAGCAAGAGGTATTGGCAGTGGGGATTGAGGCAAGCATGGAATATCCAACCCTGAGACGCCTTGTAGAAGCACAGCAAGAAGGGCAGAGGATCTACTCCTCCAGCACAGTAGCATCACCGTACAACCCTCCAGCTCATAAGGCCACTATGGGACCTCCAAGCTACCCCCCGGCTAGGGCGGATCAAGGACAAACACCTGCTCGGCCGCCTCAGGGGCAGAGACCATTTGCAAATACCAGATTCAAAAGGGATGAGAATAACGAACTTTGGACCCTCCCCTCAGCCCAACAAAAGGGAGGTGCATTGTTTGTCATACCAGCCCAGCTTGGTCTCTTTGATGATGTTTTCTCGCGATGGGAATCCATCACCAAGAACCATGTCTCGACACAAGGCTTCACCGATGTACGAGACAAAGCAGAATATATTGAGAATCTACTCGGAGAAATCGAGAAGCTGGCGTGGATTCAATGGCGGATGAGTTATCCCGCCGAGTATGACGCACTACTGACTACTGCGGACGGAAGAGAAGGAACCCAGAATATACTATCCCAAATGAGCAGGGTGTTCTCTTCAGAAGATCCAGCACAGGGATCCACGATGATACAAGATGCAGCCTACAAAGACCTAGAGAGGCTATCCTGCGAGAATGTCAAAGATCTGGTCAAATACATGAATGATTACATGCGTTTGGCCGCCAAAACTGGTAGACTCTACACCGGACCAGAGCTATCGGAGAAATTTTGGCTGAAAATGTAGGGAGAACTCAGCAACATAATCAAAGCAGCGTTTGACGAAAAATACTCAGGCCTGACGGTGGGAGTCTTCCCACGAATCCTGTTCTCTTATAAATACCTAGAACAAGAGTGTAAGGATGCTGCATTCCAGAGGTCCCTAAAAAACCTATCATTCTGTAGTCAGATCCTAATACCAGGGTATTATCAAGAAAAGAAGCGACTGGGCATTCGAGAATCCAGGACATACAAAGGCAAGCCCCACGACTCCCATGCACGAATTGAAAAGCAGAAGCACTTGATCCAGAACAAGAAGTGTCGATGCTACCTCTGCGGCGAAGAAGGGCACTTTACAAGGGAATGTCCCAGCGAGCGACGCAATATCAGAAGAGTCACGCTATTTGAACAACTGGAGCTACCGGAGGATTGTGATATCCTCTCGGTTCAGGAAGGGGAATACTAGAGCAACACCATCTTTAGCATTTCTGAAGGGGAAGATGACGAGGAACTCCACAGGTCCCTCGAAAGCCTATAAATTAATAATGAATTTTTATGCATGCTTGGGCAGATTGATGGGGGGGGGGTACAGACCCCGAATAAAGGTGTCTGAGGAACAACTGAACTGCAGCCACACCTAGAGGACCAATGAGGTTATATTGCCACCTCAATCAAGCAAATGTACCTGTTGCAAGCGGCCAACCCTCCAGAGGGCAAGAATCCATTGCCCAGAATGCCTCACCATCGCCTGCAACCTTTGCGGCCCGTACTATTATAATAAGCAGGTTTCTATCACGCCGCCCCCTCCGCCCCAATTCTTCCCTAATGATCTGATTGATCAACAAAACTACTATATCTCCTGGTGCACCGACGAAATCGAAAGGTTGAAGAAAGAAGTGGAGTTCTACAGAAGACAGTATGAAGAACTTCTCATGGAAAAAGAATTGACCCATGATTTCCAGCACCTGGGGCTCGGAGAGCAAGCAGAAGAGGAAATGACCAATATACTGATTGGTGAGAACAACATTGTCGCGGCGCAAGAAGCGTAAAGGGGACCAAGGTTAGTGAAGAACATGTTTTACAACATTAACGTGGAGATCGAGATCCAAGACATCCCCAAGTTCACGTCAGAGCCATCTTGCACACCGACGCAACTACCTGCTGCGTCGACCAGAGGTCAGTACCACCAGCGGCCTTAGAAGAAAATCCCTATGTGGTCCAATTCAGCAGTATCAACTCACAACAAACGGCCAAATTGATACTAAGGCCGGGAAGGATGCTAATTGAGAACAACGCTTTCCGCATCCCGCACACTTACAATTTCCCCATGATGCTAGGGGACAACATCCAGATGATTATTGGCGTGAATTTCATCAGGGCAATGCAGGGCGGAGTACGAATAGAAGGTAATGTAGTCACAATTTACAAAAACTTGACTACAATCCTTACATTGCCTACAGTGAACACAGCAGCAGCCATTGAAGAGATGGACCTCGAAGAGGAGGAATACCTATACATAAAGGAAATGGTATACTACTCCATAGGGCCTTCACAGACAGGAGAGTTCGACCCACTGCTGAAAGAGCTATAGAAGCAGGGGAATATTGGGGGAAAACCCTTAAAATACTGGTCCAAAAATCAGATAACATGCAAGTTGGACATCAAGAACCCAAACTTCGTCATCAAAGATAGACATGTTAAGTAGCTGACACCAACTCAGAAGGCAACTTTCTCATGACATGTCAAAACATTATTAGAAATTGGGGTGATAAGGCCAAACACCAGCAGGCATCGAACCACCGCCATTTTTGTCAATTCAGGGACAATGATAGATCCAAAGACCAGGAAGGAGACTAAAGGAAAGGAGAGAATGGTATTTAATTACAAGCGTCTCAACGACCTCACGAATAAAGACCAGTATAGCTTGCCCGGCACCAATACCATACTGAGAAAGGTTAGTAACAGCAGGATCTACTCAAAGTTTGACCTAAAGAGTTGCTTCGATCAGGTAGCCATGCACCCCGAATCGATAGAATGAACAACCTTCTGGGTACCAGATGGTCTATACGAATGGTTGGCAATGCCATAAAGAAAAATGGACAATTGCTTCCGAGGGACTGAAGACTTCATTGCTGTTTACATTGACGACATCTTGGTCTTTTCTGAGAATAAGGAGCATGACAAGCACCTAACACAATGCTAAAAATCTGCCAAGAGCACGGTCTCATCCTCAGCCCGTTCAAAATAAAGATTGCCGTCCCGGAGATAGAGTCCTTGGGTGCAGTCCTAAGAAACAGAAAGATACGGCTACAACCCCATATGATCTCCAAAATTACGAACTTCAACGAGCAAGAACTTTTCAACAAAAGGGGATTGCGGGCTTGGCTTGGGCTGCTCAACTTATGCCCGTAACTATATTCCAAACCTCGGCAAACTGCTCAACCCATTATATGCCAAAACAAGCCCAACGGGCGACAAGCGGATGAACAACCATGACTGGGGGCTTGTCAAACAGATTAAAGAGCTTGTACGCAACCTCCCGGATCTCGAGGTACCGCTTGAAAACTGTTACATCATACTGGAAATAGATGACTGCATGAGCGGATTTTGGGGGGGGGGGGTTTGTAAATGGAAATACCAGAAGCAAGACCCAAAGGGCACGGAACGAGTTTGTGCCTATGCTAGCGGTAAGTTCAACCCTCTGAAATCAACCATCGATGCCGAGATTTATGCTGTGATGAACACACTGGAAGCACTCAAGATCTACTTCCTGGACAAGAGCGAGGTTATCATCAGAACAGATTGCCAAGCTATCATTAGCTTATTTGGCAAAACCTCGAACAACAAACCCTCCCGAGTACGATGGCTCGCCTTCACCGACTACATAACCGGCACGGGAGTGGCGGTTACCTTCGAGCACATAAACGGGAAAGACAACCAACTGGCCGATAGCTTATCCAGACTAATTACTTATTTAATTATTTCAAAATGGTCGGACGACTTGTTAGAGCAGCTTGGGCAAGTGAGCTTGGCGCTAGTGGAACTTCAGGCCAACCCAAATACAATAGCATAGACCCAGCTGACAGTGGCCCTCAACCAATTAACCTACAATACGCAGAACTACTTCAGCATGAGAGCACCAGGACCGTCAGCCAGCAGTATGAAGATTTATTCAAGCATCACTTAAGCTTCACTCTGGTTTCTAAGTTTCAAGAAGTCAATAAGAAATTTGTGAGTTTTTCATCATTATCTAGCTTCTAGCTCTAATACAAAAAGGAAGCGTAAACAATTGAAAGAAACTAGGAGAATGATGAAAAACTCACAAATTTCTTATTGACTTCTTGAAACTTAGAAACTAAAGTGAAGCTCAAGTGTTACTTGAATGACTTCGCAATGGTATGAGAGTCCTTATATAGGAGGTGAACCGGGTGCTCTAGGGGCCCCATCGTCGTTCGCCTTTCCTTAAGGAGGTTCTCTCAGCACACCTAGCATTCGCGTGATAGGTCTGCTTTACAGCTCACATTACAAATTTTACAACTCATAAAACATAATATCTATAGTATCCCCATGACGGATCGCACTAAGTGCCTACTTTCCGTATAGGGAATCTACTTTACAGCTTGAAGTGGGACATTTCTTTTATTGTGCTTTTGATCATGCCTATAGCTGCTGCCAGTTGTTTGTCCACTTCCTTGGTGGTGTGGTGCTAGTCTTTGCACTAATTATCGGGGGTGCTTTGTCTGACACATTCTTGCAACTTTAGCATGTGGAGTGTCTGGAGTTGCTCCAATGCCCTCGCAGCGGTGTCAGCTGCTTGTTTCTGGAGCTAGTGGAGTAGGTTGTTGATCTGCTGGTCTTCTGTCAATAAGAATCGTCCTTCTTGGATTCTCCGTCATCGTTGCTTGAGTAAATCTTCATATTGTTGACTGACGGTCCTGGTGCTCCCATGCTGAAGTAGTTCTGCATATTGTAGGTTAATTGGTTGAGGGCCGCTGTCAGCTGGACTTGTGCTATTGTATTTGGGCTGGCCTGAAGTTCCATTAGCGCCAAGCTCACTTGCCCAAGTTGCTCTAACAGGTCGTCCGACCATTCTGAAATAATTAAATAAGTAATTAGTCTGGATAAGCTATCGGTCAGTTGGTTGTCTTGCCCGTTTATGTGCTCGAAGGTAACCGCCACTCCCGTGCTGGTTATGTAGTCGGTGAAGGCGAGCCATCGTACTCGGGAGGGTTTGTTGTTCGAGGTTTTGCCAAAGAAGCTAATGATAGCTTTGCAATCTGTTCTGATGATAACCTTGCTCTTGTCCAGGAAGTAGATCTTGAGTGTCTCCAATGTGTTCATCACAGCATAAATCTCGGCATCGATGGTTGATTTCGGGGGGTTCAACTTGCCGCTAGCGTAGGCACAAACTCGCTCCGTGCCCTTTGGGTCTTGCTTTTGGTATTTCCATTTACAGACTCCCCCCCCATCCGCTCATGCAACCATCTGTTTCCAGTATGATGTAACAATTTTCAGGCGGTACCTCGAGATATGGGAGGTTGCGTACAAGCTCTTTAATCTGCTTGACAAGCTCCCAGTCATGGTTGTTCATCCGCTTGTCGCCTGTTGGGCTTGTTTTGACATATAATGGGCCGAGCAGTTTGCCGAGGTTTGGAATATAGTTATGGGCATAGTTGAGCAGCCCAAATCAAGCCCGTAATCCCCTTTTGTTGAGAAGTTTTGCTCGTTGAAGTTCGCAATTTTGAAGATTATGTGGGGTTGTAGTCGTATCTTTCTGTTTTTCTAGGACTGCACCCGGGAACTCTATCTCCGGGACGATGATCTTCATTTTGGACAGGTTGAAGATGAGACCATGCTCTTGGCAGATTTTTAGCATTGTGTTAAGGTGCTTGTCATGCTCCTTATTCTCAGAAAAGACCAAGATGTCGTCAATGTAAACAACAATGAAATCTTCAGTCCCTTGGAAGCAATTGTCCATTTTTCTCTGAAAAATGGTCGGGGCATTTTTGAGCCTGAATGAGAAGGTTGTCCATTCTATCGATTCGGGGTGCATGGCTACCTGGTGGAAGTCACTCTTTAGGTCAAACTTTGAGTAGACCTTTCTCAGTATGGTATTGATGTCGGGCAAGCTATACTGGTCTTTATTCGTGAGGTCGTTGAGACGCTTGTAATTGAATATCATTCTCTCCTTTCCTTTAGTCTCCTTCCTGGTCTTTGGACCTATCATTGTCCATGAATTGACAATAATGGCAATGGTTTGGTGCCTGCTGGTGCTCGGCCTTATCACCCCAATTTCTAATAATGTTTTGGCATGTCGTGAGAAAGCTGCCTTCTGAGTTGGTGTCAACTGCTTGACAGGCCTATCTTCGATGATGAAGTTTGGGCTCTTGATGTTCAACTTGCATGCTATCTGATTTTTGAACCAGAATTTTATGGGTTTTCCCCGATATACCCCTGCTCCTGCAGCTCTTTCAGCAGTGGGTCGAACTCTCCTGTCTGTGAAGGCCCTGTGGAGTAGTATACCGTTTCCTTTATTTGTAGGTATTCCTCTTCGAGGTCCAGCTCTTCAATGGCTGCGGCTGTGTTCACTGTAGGCAATGTATGGATTGTAGTAAAGTTTTTGTAAATTGTGACTACATTACCTTCTATTCGTACTCCGCCCTGCATTGCCCTGATGAAATTCACGCCAATAATCATTTGGATGTTGTCCCCTAGCATCATGGGGAAACTGTAAGTGTGTGGGATGCGAAAAGCGTTGTTCTCAATTAGCATCCTTCCTGGCCTTAGTTTCAATTTGGTCGTTTGTTGTGAGTTGATCCCGTTGAATTGGAACACAGGGATTTTCTTCCAAGGCCACTGGTGGTACTGACCTCTGGTCGACGCAGCAGGTAGTTGCGCCGGTGTCCAAGATGGCTCTTAGCGCAAACTTGGGGATGCCTTGGATCTCTATATCCATATTAATGTTGTAAAGCATGTTCTTTACTAACCTTGGTCCCATTTGCACTTCTTGCGTCGCGGCAATGCTGTTCTCACCAATCAGTACATTGGTCATTTCCTCTTCTGCTTGCTCTCTGAGCCCCAGGTGCTGGAAATCATGGGTCAATTCTTTTTCTATGAGAAGTTCTTCATACTGTCTTCTGTAGAACTCCACTTCTTTTTTCAACCTTTCGATTTTGCCGGTGCACTAGGAGATATAGTAGTTTTGTTGATCAATCGGATCATTTGGGAAGAATTAGGCCAGAGGAGGCGGGGTGACAGGAACCTACTTATTATAATAGTACGGGCCGCAAAGGTTGCAGGCGATGGTGAGGCATTCTGGGCAATGGATTCTTGCCCTATGGAGGGTTAGCCACTTGCAACAGGTACATTTGCTTGATTGAGGTGGCAATATTCCTCGACACCTTTACCTGGTGTCCGTACTTCATCAATCGCCGCATGCATAAAAATTCGTTATTAATTTGCAGGGTTTAGAGGGACCTGTGGAGTTCCTCATCGTCTTCCCCTTCAGAAATGTTGAAGATGGCGTCGCTCTGATCTTCCCCTTCCTGAACCGAGAGGATATCACAATCCTCCGGTAGCTCCAGCTGTTCAAGTAGCGCGACTCTTCTGACGTTGCGTCGCTCGCTGGGACATTCCCTTGCAAAGTGCCCTTCTTCGTCGCAGAGGTAGCATCGACACTTCTTGTTCCGAATCAATTGCTTCCGCTTTTCAATTCGTGCATGGGAGTCGTGGGGCTTGCCTTTGTACGTCCTGGATCGTCGAACGCCCAGTCGCTTCTTTTCCTGATAATACTTTGGTATTGGGATCTGACTACAGAATGATAGATTTTTGTGGGACCTCTGGAATGCAGCATCCTTACACTCTTGTTCTAGGTATTTATAGGAGAACAGGATTCGTGGGAAGACTCCCACCGTCAGGCCTTAGTATTTTTTGTCAAACGCTACTTTGATTCTGTTGCCGAGTTCTCCTGGCATTTTCAGCCAAAATTTCTCTAATAGCTCTGGTCTGGTGTAGAGTCTACTAGTTTTGGCGGCCAAACGCATGTAATCATTCATGTATTTGACCAGATATTTGACATTCTCGTAGGACAACCTCTCTAGGTCTTTGTAGGTTGCATCTTGTATCGCCGTGGATCCCTGTGCTGGATCTTCTGAAGAGAACACCCTCCTCATTTGGGACAGTATATTCTGGGTTCCTTCTCTTCCGTCCGCAGTAGTCAGTAGTGCGTCATACTCGATGGGATAACTCATCCGCCATTGGATCCACGCCAGCTTCTCAATTTCTCCGAGTAGATTCTCAATATATTATGCTTTGTCTCGTACATCGGTGAAGCCTTGTGTCGAGACATGGTTCTTGGTGATGGATTTCCATCGCGAGAAAACATCATCAAAGAGACCAAGTTGGGTTGGTATGACGAACAATGCACCTCCCTTTTGTTGGGCTGAGGGGAGGGTCCAAAGTTCGTTATTCTCATCCCTTCTGAATCTGGTATTAGGAAATGGTCTCTGCCCCTGAGGCGACTGAGTAGGTGTTTTTCCTTGATTCGCCCTGGTCCGGTGGTAGCCTGGAGGTCCCATGGTGGCCTCATGAGCTGGAGGGTTGTACGGTGATGCTACTGTGCTGGAGGAGTAGATCCTCTGCCCTTCTTGCTATGCTTCTACGAGGCGTCTCAGTGCTGGATACTCTATGCTTGCCTCAATCCCCATTGCCAGTACCTCTTGCTCCGCAAAAGGGTTGCACCATTCTTCATCGTCGGGATAATCATCCCAGACTGGCTCAGTATCTTCCAGGTTAGCTAAGGCCACTAAGTACTGAATTTTCTCTAGGTAGTCTCCTTCAGACTCTAGGTCATGCGGGGGGCAATCCATGGACCGGAGTACAGTGAATCCTGGGCTTGTAGCTCTTGCATGGACGTCTTCCCGATGCTCTCGAGGGGAGGATGACTCTGCTGTTTCTAGTAGGGCATTGATGGCTAGGTTCCTATTCATTAAGTCCTGAAGAGTAGTGTATTCTTGCCTTTGTAGCAGCGGTGTTGTTGCCTCTTGATTTTTCTCCCTGGGTAGCAATTGGGCGAATATGGCTGGTACTGATGGCCCTAGTTCCTGCTCCTGCTCCTCTCTGCATTCGCGGCAATCGCAGCATAATGGGCATTCTTCGCATGTAGGGTCATGATTTTCTACAGTCATGCCCTCGAGCGGTAACCCCGCATTCTGTGGTATGTGGATCATGCAATGGTTATAGCTATAATGCGTAACCATTTGGGCGATAATCTGTCCTTGATATACGTTAATTGGAGATTCAGTTAGGTTAAAGACTGTGATTTTTACCTCTCCCTAGTAGTGGCTGTCAATTGTACTAGCTTCGATGCTCAATTGACTATCCCTGAGTGAAAGGGATCTCGCCGTTATTTTCCCATAGATCCCCCATGGAGATTCAACACTTATGCCCGTGGAGACCTGTCTTCGCCTTTGCGGGGGAATTGTGCAATTTTCATCGGCTGCTATTTCAAAGCCTGCTGACCCGCTGACGTACTATTTGGGCATGAGTGCGGTTGGAGATAGCAGTCTGACCAGTACGCCTAGCTCATCGTGTTCCCTTACGTATGCTGCTTCCCCTTCTATTAGGACGGCTAGGGTATGTACCCTGAGCTCTTCCTCGTCGCTGGGAACTTCTTCATCCCTGGTGTTGTAGCATGGTCGTCCAGATACTGATGGTGCTGTGTACCTGTCAAAGGTTACTGATATCCTCCCGTCTATCAGGTTTCTACTTGTAATTTCCCTTGGTTGGAGGGGGATATTAACTTGCGCCGGCTGGATAACCCAACTTAGCCCTTGGAGTGTTGCGGCTGAGTATCTTCGTCCTTGGAGTGCTTTTACTATGTGGTTGACCAGGTAGCCTACCACTCCCTAGACTTCGTAGGAGAATCCCACGTTTGGCGTGTTAGAGAGCCTACCGATAAGACCCATTGTAATTAACAAGTTTGCCTCTCCATTTCGCCATTGGTCATAACCTCATGCAAGTACCGAGACTTGGATGTTTCTGTAGAAATCCCCTATTGTTAGCATTAAATCAGGGATTACATATACCATTTGGGATCCGTGTGAGAGATACACTTCCATGGCTGCAATTATGGCTCTGTCTCCTTGCCATCTGTTGTCTCAAAATAGTACGAGGGTGATTGTTCCTTCCTCCTATTTGTGCAGTGTCTGGATTCGGACTTGGATGACTCCTAGATGGATGAAGGGCATACGACTTCACTGCAGTTGGTGAAAACTACTTTCTTGGATAAAGCTCCTATCCTGTTGTTGGTCGTCTGTGCATAGTATTGCTTCCTCCGATCTATGCATATAGACTCGGTGATGGGCGTCGTCCCTCCTAGAGTGGTATAACACTTCTGTTGGGACAATGGAGGCCCTTTCCTGCATAGACAATTGTAGCTGTACCTGAGGGTCCAGTTGTTGTTCTAGTGTTTGCTGGGTGCTTCTCCCCATAATTCGTCGGCTTATCCTCCTGACGGCCTATTGAGCGTTGTACATCCGCCTTTGATGTCTTCGATACTCGTTGATTTGATCCTCAAAAAGAGGAGGGGATTGCTTCTCATGCGTTATGGTTCGGGTTGCCATCTTTGCTTGAGCTTGGTTTGCTCTTCCTTCAGTATTTTGTAAGGGTCTTTGAAGACTCGGAGCTTTCCTCTTGCCTCCTTTGCCCGCTCTGCAGGGCCTAAGGTTAGGTTTTGCAGCTTTGTTATTAGTGCTTCAGGTAATGGTGCAGTACTATTGATGGTGGCCTCCCTTTGCTAGGAGATTGCCTTCAGCTCCTGCTTGATGCCCTTCAAGGTTTATGAAATTTGTACTAGCAGTTGCAACTGAGTGTTGTTTTGTCTGCGGTTTCGGAGAGTGCTCCTTGGTGCTCGCTAGGCTTTGCGAAGCCTATAGCTGGTGGTTCGATTCCTTCTGTAGCCTGTAGGGTGTCCTGGTATGATTCCGTACGTTTGGACTGGACGAAATTGTTGTTCATGCGGAGGTTCACTGCTGTATGCATTGGAGGAGCTCCTCAACTTGGTTGAGCTTCTTCGCAAGTTCTTCCGTTAGCTTGTGCACCTCTTCTTCCGCAAGCTTTGGCTGCTTAGAGACTTCCACTGTCATGTCCCTAACGTCCTATTTAGAGAGAGGTCTGCTTTCAAGAAACAGTGTGGTAAGAGAGGTAGTTGTCTCCTCTAGGGTTTGGACTCGCTCATCAAGTCTCTGAATGACTTCTAGGATTAACTTGAAGTGCTTTTGGTGTACTTGTGCGGATAGGCAAGTTCGGTCGTAATTTACGGACAGGTTTTGAGCAAGGTGAGGGTTTGAGATTCTTTGTTTTGAAGCTAGGTCAAGGTATTCTAAATTCACAGTTTGGGACGTTCTATACCATTCTTGGATAGCTTCTTCCCATTTGTCAGACATTCGCCAGACTCCTTATCTTCGACTAGCTCATGCAGGTGTGCTCTTGGTTTCAGAGAGTCCCAGACTCTTATCCAAGTTAGCACCTGCCCTTTTGTTTGCCTTTGGCAAAGAGTATGGGTTCAATCTATGGGAAGCCTTAAAATTTTTTATGCCCTGATAACTGGAATAGAGTACCCTGACCCAGTAATGGCTTAAGCTAGCATCATTTTTGCTAGCTTTGATAATTGAAAGAAACTAGGAGAAATAATGAAAAACTAACAAATTTCTTATTGGCTTCTTGAAATTTAGAAACCCGAGTGAAGTTTTGATACCAAAAAGTAAGCGTAAACAATTGAAAGAAACTAGGAGAAATGATGAAAAACTCACAAATTTCTTATTGACTTCTTGAAACTTAGAAACCAGAGTGAAGCTCAAGTGATGCTTGAATGGCTTCGCAATGGTATGAGAGTCCTTCTTATATAGGAGGTGAACCGGGTGCTCTAGGGGCCCCATTGTCGTTCGCCTTTCCTTAAGGAGGTTCTCTCAACACACCTGGCATTCTCGTGATGGGTCTGCTTTACAGCTCACATTACACATTTTACAACTCATAAAGTATAATATCTACGGTATCCCCGTGACAGATCGCACTAAGTGCCTACTTTCCGTATAGGGAATCTACTTTATAGCTTGAAGTGGGACATTTCTTTTATTGTGCTTTTGATCATGCCTACAGCTGCTGCCAGTTGTTTGTCCACTTCCTTGGTGGTGTGATGCTAGTCTTTGCACCAATTATCGGGGGTGCTTTGTTTAGAACATTCTTGTAACTTTAGCATGTGGAGTGTCTGGAGTTGCTCTAGTGCCCTCGCAGCGGTGTCAGCTGCTTGTTTTTGGAGCTGGTGGAGTAGGTTGCTGATCTGCTGGTCTTCTGCCAGTAAGAATTGTCCTTCTTGGATTCTCCGTCGTCGTTGCTTGAGTAAATCTTCATACTGCTGGCTGACGGTCCTGGTGCTCCCATTCTGAAGTAGTTCTGCGTATTGTAGGTTAATTGGTTGAGGGTTGCTGTCAGCTGGGCCTGTGCTATTGTATTTGGGTTGGTTTGAAGTTCCACTAGCGCCAAGCTCACTTGCCCAAGCTGCTCTAACAGGTTGTCCGACCATTCTTCTATTCGTACTCCGCCCTGCATTGCCCTGATGAAATTCACGCCAATAATCATCTGGATGTTGTCACCTAGCATCATGGGGAAACTGTAAGTGTGCGGGATGCGAAAAGCGTTGTTCTCAATTAGCATCCTTCCCGACCTTGGTTTCAATTTTCTTGTTTGTTATGAGTTGATACCGCTGAATTGGACCACATAGGGATTTTCTTCCAAGGCCGCTGGTGGTACCCTTCAAACCCTTGCATGATTCGGAGTCTGAGGAAGACTACCTCGGGCAAATTCAGTACCTGGCATCCTTAGCCAACCTGAAAGAAACTGAGCCAGTTTGGGATGAATATCCCGACGAAGATTGGTGCAACCCCTTTGCAGGAACAGAGCAGGAATTGCGGGCAGTAGGGATCGAGTAAAGTATGGAGTATTCGGCCCTAAGATGCAGCATAGATGCAAAACAAGAAGGACAAAGAATCTACTCCTCCAGCACAGTAGCATCACCATACATCCCTCCAACCCATGAAGCCACCATGGGCCCTCCAGGCTACCCCTCGGCCAGGGCAGACCCAGGACAGGCACCAACTCGGCCACTTCAAGGGCAAAGACCATTCGCAAACACTCGGTTCAGAAGAGACGAGAATAACGAACTCTGGACACTCCCCTCGGCACAACAGAAGGGAGGCGCGCAATTCGTCATTCCAACCCAACTGGGTCTCTTTGATGATGTCTTCTCACGATGGGAATCCATCACTAAAAACCATGTCTCAACTCTGGGCTTCACCGATGTAAGAGACAAAGCGGAATACATAGAGAACCTACTCGGAGAAATTAAGAAGCTAGCTTGGATTCAATGGCGGATGAGTTATCCTGCCGAATATGATGCACTTCTCAGTACGGAAGATGGAAGGGAAGGAACCCAAAACATACTTTCCCAGATGAGGAGGATATTCTCCTCGAAAGATCCAGCACAAGGATCTACAGCAATACAAGATGCAACCTATAAAGATCTAGAAAGGCTATCCTGTGACAATGTCAAAGACCTAGTCAAATACATGAATGACTACATGTGTCTGGTTGCCAAAACTAGAGGGCTCTACATAGGACCAGAGCTGTTAGAAAAATTTTGGCTTAAAATTTCGGGAGATCTCGACAACAGGATCAAAGTAGCATTTGATGAGAAGTACTCAGGTCTCATGGTGGGGGTCTTCCTGTTGGGTTTTTCCGAGCCGCAAAAACCGCTTTTTGCGTTGCAGAAACCTCGGAATCCCCGGCCACGGATCCGTGCGAAGATATATTAAAATAAAACATGTATGTGCTTACTAAAAACCCTAGATCTACCTTAGATCTAAGAGGTTAGATCATTACCCTCGTAGCGACGCCCTTCGCTTATCCCGCTCGTCCAAAAGTTCGCCGGAACTCGAGAGTGTCAAGTGCACACTCCTCTATTGGTATCCACACAAGCAATAGGTGGAGAAAGATACAAACTTGAGTGTGCTAGCACTCCTAGAAGATCTCGGCAAGATGAGGAAGGAGAGGGAGAGCTTGAGAGGAAGAGCACCAAGGAAGAAGATGATGGAATGAGTAACTCACCAAATGAATTCCTCACTAATGGAATGGTGGCCAGCCACTTCATGGAAGGGGGGTTACATGCATGCATGTAACTCCCATGACCCTTGGTCTCCTTCATGATGTGGCACCAATTGACCAAGTCAAGGCCGGCCATGCCAAGTCATCATCATGACATGACATTTGGTCAAGTCAAACTTGACCTTTCATCTTCCCTCTCAAGTCAAGTCAAACTTGACCTCTAATCTCCCATGGTTGATCAAATCTAACCACTTGACTCAAGTCAATTTAATTTAATGAATCACTATTCATTAATTTAAATTGATTTGATGAATCAAATCTAAATTAGACTCATTTAACACTTGAATCAACTTGAGTCTAACTCAATTAGTCTAATTTGGATTACTCTTAATCCAATTTGGTTCATCCCATGAACCTAATTCTCATGGTTCATCATATGAACCTAATCTCCATCTAATTGCTCTTATGTGTGTGACCATATAGGTTCTTGTAACGTTGGCAATGTCCCTAAACGGATTTAGGAACATAAGCAATGAGCGGTATCTAGCAACACATCATTGCTACCCAAGTTACAAGAATGTTGAGCTCCAACATCACCTTTGTGACTACTAATTGTGACTCTCACAATATGTGACAATGTCCCTCTATCCTTGATATCTAGATTGACCAATCGAGACATAGACCGTGTTATCCTCGGTACAATCTAAATCTTGAACTCCAAGTAGACTCACTCTAATCAAATGAGCTCAATATCTCATATTGATTCATTTGGGCATGGCCATGCACTTCGTGGTCTCACTCTATCAAGAATATCGATGTCTCTCCCGTCATATAGGAGGGATAGATCCCATCTACATCACTCACATCCCTCCGCATAATTTGTTACATACCCAGTAATCGCCTTTATAGTCCACCCATTTACGGGTGACGTTTGACGAAGCCAAAGTATGCAACGCCTTATGTAGGGAACCATGGTGACTTTAGGTCTAAGGACTAATAGTCATACTAATAGCCACATGAGAAAGTATATGACACTCATATAACGATCCATGATACTTTCTCATGGCGGGTCATTCAGTATACATTCTCCAATGCATACCCATGTGTCAACTTGATATCTCATATCCATGACTTGCGAGATCAAGTCATCATGTTGACTTGCATGCTAGTCTCTACGCATTAACATTTTCCCTGAATGTTAATACTCGACTAGGAATGATTAAGAGTAGTGTTCTCTATATCATCTCATTATCGATTCAACCAATCGATTGATATAGATAAGAACCTACTACTCAAGGACATTATTATATTTAGTTATTTGACACCAATACAAGTAAATATAATAACCATGCCTTTATAAATAGGAATATGATACAATAAAGTCCATACAACAATCATCACATGATTGACTCTAGGGCTTTCACTAACAATCTCCCACTAGCACTAGTGCCAATCACCGTAGTATCTAATACCCAATGACCTAGTGTGACCATCATGCTTTTTCTGTGCTAAAGCCTTGGTCAAGGGATCTGCGATGTTAGCCTCTGTGGGTACTCTGCAAATCTTCACATCTCCTCTATCGACAATCTCTCGAATGAGATGGAAGCACCGATATATTCGGCCTCTGTTGTAGAATCAATAACTGTGTCCTGCTTGGAACTCTTCCAGCTCACAGCGCCACCATTCAAGCAAAACACGAACCCTGACTGTGATCTATAATCATCCTGGTCAGTTTGGAAGCTGACATCGCTGTAACCCCTTACAGTTAGCTCCTCATCGCCTCCAAATATCAAGAAATATTCTTTAGTCCTTCTCAAGTGCTTAAGAATATTCTTGACTGCTATCCAGTGATGCTCACCTGGATCTGACTGGTATCTACTCATCATGCTCAAAGCATACGAGACATCAGGACGAGTACATAGCATGACGTACATGATAGATTCTATAGCAGATGCGTAAGAGATCTTATCCATGCGGTATTTCTCCTCTCTAGAAGAGGGACTTTGAGTCTTCGAAAGACTCACACCATGTGACATCGGCAGAAGTCCTTTCTTGGAATTCTGCATGGCAAACCGAAGTAATACCGTGTCAATGTATGTACTCTGACTTAGGCCAAGCAATCTCTTAAATCTATCTCTATAGATCTTAATGCCTAGAATACAGGCTGCTTCACCTAAGTCCTTCATTGAGAAGCACGTCCCGAGCCAAGTCTTCTGCATCAGAGCTAAGGGATGTCATTCCCAATGAGCAGTATGTCATCCATATACAATACAAGGAAGACAACTGTGTTCCCATTAACCCTCTTGTAGACACAGGGTTCATCTTCATTCTTGATGAAACCAAACTGTTTGATCGCATCATCGAATCGAAGATTCCAGCTCCGAGAAGCTTGCTTAGCCCATAAATGGACTCACAGATACCTTCCCGATATCTTGTGGATCTACAAAATCCTCAGGTTGTGTCATGTACACATCCTCGAGTAAGTTTCCATTCAGAAACGCAGTTTTGACATCCATCTGCCAGATCTCATAATCGTGGTATGCTACAATAGCAAGCAAGATCCGAATGGACTTAAACATCGCCACTGGAGAAAAGGTTTCATCATAGTCAATACCATGAATTTGCTTGAAACCTTTAGCCACCAATCGACCCTTATAGGTATGTGTAAGTCCATCCATGTCAGTCTTTCTCCTAAAGACCCACTTACACCCAATGGGTTTGACCCCTTCAGGTGGATCAACCAAAGTCCTTACTTGGTTAGTGTACATGGATTCCATCTCGGATCTCATGGCCTCTAGTCATTTCTCAGAATCTGGGCTCATCACAGCTTCCTGATAGGAGGTAGGCTCATTCTCAATGAGCATAACGTTATCATGGTTAGACAAGAGAAATGAGTATCTCTCAGGCTGACGACGTACCCTATCAGACCTGCGAAGAGGTAGGTCTACCTGAACAGTGGTTGTTCCACAACTCTTTGTGCAACAACCTCATCACCCACAACACTTTGTGGTTCCTGTTCAACCTCCATCAAGGCCTCAGTGCTATGGTCCTTATCTTGAATTTCTTCAAGATCGAAGATACTCCTGTTAGTGCTTATAAGCTCCACATATTTCCACAATGGCATGATATTGTCCACTTTGGGTCTAAGCCCTCATGGTTTTATTTTTGGGCTTTACCCAAAAGGCCTCATACCAATGGAGATATCTTTTTTCTTATAAGCACATGATCTTTTCCATGTCTTACCAATGTGGGACTTTGATTGTATTCCTCAATGTGGGCGCTAAGATTCGGTGAAACCACCAATCTAGCTTTGTTTTTCTTTTTTTCACAGATTTTTTATTTATTTATTTCTGTTTTCGTATAATTATTTCACTTGCTTATCTTCTCCTACATATAGAATTGCATTAGAGGCTTTAGGATCCGGATAAGGTTGTCCTTCGGGTTAGATCCCGAGTAAGGTTGTCCTCCGGAACTTCAACGACATTCGCATTTGATTGTTTATTTCTTTTTGCAAGTTACATTTTATATATATTTTTTTCTTTACTTCAAGATTACTAATCCAAGACGAAAGTCTTGGAATATTCTTTTTCGTGTGTGTTTTGCAAGATTCTTTTCGTTCTTCTTCTTGTTTTTAAATGGCCCATCTCGAAGGGTTTAGCACCTTGAGCCCGCTTTTACAACGGTAATGACTTTCGTTATTGGAAGGGTCGGATGGAATGCTTTCTTAAAACCCAAATGGAGATGTGGATCGTAATCCAAACCGGTTTCACACTTCCTATTAATGAAGATGGTGAATCTTTGGGTTACGATCAATGGTCAAATTCCATGAAAAACAAGTAGAAGCCGATGCCAAGGCAACTCAAATCTTGCAATGTGGTCATTCAAGGAAGAGCTCAACCGCGTCCCCTTCATTAGTGCAAAGGACTTATGGACCAAGCTAGTGGAACTACACGAAGGCACCGACGACACGAAGGTATGTAAAAGAGATTTACTTTTAAATAAATTGTATAACTTGAAAATGCAGGAAAACGAGACCGCAACTCAACTACATGCTCGTATCCAAGACATCGTCAACCAACTCCATGCCATTGGACAAAAGGTCGAGAATCGCGACCTTATCAGGTATTCTCTTAACTCGTTTCCTAGGACCACCTTGTGGGCATCCATGGTCGATGCCTACAAGGTCTCCAAGGACCTTTCTAAAATTAGGTTAGACGAATTGTTTTCGTAACTTGAATTACATGAGCAAACTAACGCGTGGTCCGAGTCGAGAAGAGTATTGCGTTAGTTGCAGGTTCCAAGAAGAAGAAGCCCGCAAGCAAGCCACCCCGGGAAGAAGACGAGTCCGAATCGGAAGTAGATTCGAATAGAATCGAACTAGTCAATCTAGTTCGAAGATGATCAAGAGAAAACGACCAACAACTCAAGGTAAGCCTAAACCTAATTCAAATACTTCTAATTTTAGATGCTATGAGTGAATGTGTTCGGTCACATCAAGTCCGAGTGCCCAAAGCTAAAGAATAACGCATCAAAGACCAAGAAAGCGCTAAACGCTACTTGGGAGGAGTTGTCGGAGGAAGAAGGCGATATCCAAGCTCTAATGGCGCACCGAGCACGACTCAAACCGAAGAAGAGTCCGAGTCCGAATCCGATGATGAGCTTCCATTCAAGACAAGCCACGGATCCGTATCCGGTTCAAAAGAATCATTAAGGGTAAGTCGGTCGTTACTTAATACTTTGTATGGTGCAATTAAATTTTTAAATAAGAAACTAGCTAAGTCCGAGTCCAAGGTCGAGACCCTAATTGAGGAGGTTAACCTCCTCAAACATGAGGTCTCCCTAACCTCTTCGACTACTTGTATTCAAGAGGAGGACTCAACTCAAGTTGAAAAGCTTGAAGTTGAGAACTCGCTTTTGAAAACACAAGTCGAAGACCTTAGGAACACGTTGGAAAGGTTCACTTTGGGATCCAAGGGACTTGACCTCTTACTTGGATCACAAAGGGCCGTGTACAACAAGGCCGGACTCGGGTTTAACTCAAATACAACCAATAAGTTATATATGTCTATAGTAAACCAACATAAGAAAAATGTCCAAGTATGGGTCCCTAAGATCACTTTGATTTCAACTTTAGGATCTAACATGTATTGGGTTCCCAAGGACCAAATTCACTATGTGAATAGACCCACTCGATTCAATGGTCCAGGGGGAGCCAATACAAAATGTATTTTTGTTAAGTCTTAGAAATTGCATGCTTAGTTTTTCCTTTATTTTTAGAATGGTTAGATAGGACTCATAATCAACTAAAATCCTATTTAAAAGATTGAGCCTCGGGAGCCTCTTTTCAAAAATAACTAGTTAGACCAAGATGTAGTCTCAAGTAAGTCGAGTTATCAATTTCTTGAAATTAGCTTTGTCTCAAGGAAGTGGTCGTTGTTCCGATCAAAGAAGGCCTCTGTGCCTCGCCACGACACTGAAGCTAATCTCTTGAAAAGATTACTTGATGAGCTTAGACTAAATCGAATCTAACCTAATGTTGGTTAATTTAAATTCATTAAAATTAATCAAGTAAAATTGAAAGTCATCTCACAATAACACATAGGAATAACATGTTTTGATCATGTAGATATTGGTGAGATGATTTAGGTTTAAAACTTACAAACAACCCTTTAGTAATTCCAATATCCGATCCAACTACCTTATATGTAAGATCAATGGATGTTGGGCGGTGGTTACTCCGACACATGGCCAGGGATCAACTCGATTTTCGGGTTACGATTCAAACGACAAGGATCGGTAGCCTTGGAATAACGGCAAGCTCAAAATCATCGGATCGGGTGATATCGAGCTCAACTCTAACTTTACAATTCAAAATGTCTTATTAGTAGAAAACTTTCAATATAATTTACTTAGTGTAAGCCAATTGTGTGATAACAATTATAAGGTCATATTTCTAGAAAATGAATGCGTAATCAAGATAAATGCAACATCTAAAATAATACTTAAAGGAACTAGGAATAGCAACATCTACACAATAAATTTACCTAACTCCTCAACCAAGTGTCTTATGACACAAAGAAGAGGAATCTTGGTTATGGCAATCAAGACTCGGACACTGCACTAAGACTCGGCCCACAAGATGAGTCGAGTGGCTTGGTTATAGGTTTGCCTAAACTGAACAACTTGGATAATAAAATATGTAATGCTTGTCAACAAGGTAAACAATCTAGGACACAACATCAATTAACTAATCAAGAACGAACCAAAAGTGTTCTTGAGCTCCTACACATGGATCTATTTGATTCACATGGAGCTAAGTCACTCAATGGTAGTCAATTTTGCTTAGTCATAATTGACGACTATTCTAGATTTACTTGGGTTAGGTTTATCAAACATAAAAATGATACCTAGACCAACTAATCAATCTCAGAGGTTAATCGAAAATCAAAAGAACCTTAAGATTAAAAGACTTAGAAGTTTATCATGGTGGTGAATTCGAAAACCACGAGGTTTACTGATTTACGTAACCTAAACGGATACCACCATGAGTTTTCATGTCCTAGAACCCCACAACAAAATGGGTTAGTCGAACGGAAAAATAGAACCCTACAAGAAGCCGCTAGGACAATGTTAAACGAGTATAACCTACCCGATAGATTTTGGGCAGAGGCCGTTAGTACGGCTTGCTATGTCCAAAATAGGATCCTTATGGTAAAGAGGCACCAAAAGTCCTCGTACGAGATTTATCACGATAAAATACCGAACATCAAATACTTTAGGGTATTTGGATGCAAGGTACATATCTTAAACACTAAGGATTACCTAGGGAAATTCAAATCCAAAACCCCATGGAACCTTTCTAGGATACTCAACCACCGAGAGCTTATAGGTATACAATCACGACACTCTTAGAGTCGAAGAAACCATTAATATAGTTTTCGACGAAGGACATGAACCCGTTCAATCCTTAACAAAACCAACTAGCAAATCAACTCCTTCAAGACTTATTGATCATTCTATATCAATCAAGTCCAACCGGAGTTGTACATTTTAGATGAACATATTTTCAAGCTTATTATTATTTTAAAAAAAAAAAAAAAATATATATATATATATATTGGGAACTTGCTTGGACTTACAAACCCTAAAATATATTTACAAACTTTTTGAGTTAAGGCAAAAGGGGGAGAAAGTCACAAAAGTAACCAAAATTAACCAAAATTAAAGGGGAAGAAAGTAAACAAAATTATTACCTTTTATATTAAGTAATTCCGATTACTTAAGCAACTATTAAGGGGGAGTAAAAATTATTTTTCAAGAACTCACCTTCGGTCAAGGGGGAGGTTACCTCAAAGGGGAGAACTTGAAACAATAATATTTCTCATTCATATTTAATCATTATGCTAGCTCATTCATATTTAATCTTTATGCTAGCTCATTCATGCTTAATCATTATGCTAGCTTAATTTTTCCTTAACTTTTGTGTCGGTTTGCCATGAATCAAGGGGAGATTGTTGCGTGGGCACCAAAGTCGAACCGATTTTGATTATGGCAAAAGGCTCAATAGTTAAGAGTATATTGTTATCTTACGAGCTCGATTAAGTGTGCGAAATGCTAAAGTTGAGCGGAAGGTCTGCGACACCGGTGGGAACCAAGGTGGTCGCAACGCCAGAGGATTCGGAGGAAGCCGAGGTACTCGGGTGAAGACCGGAAGCGAGGCTACAAGGTAAGCTCGTGTGAAAGCGGCAAGCGGGGCGTTAGCGTAGATCCGACCCAATACCTCCAATGGAAGGTCTAGGTCGAGATCGGTTAGTTAGAACCATCGTACTTTATATTTTAAGCTAACTTGATCGTAGTCCAAAACCCTTTGACCTCGTACTACGATCAATCGCTGGTCTAGTTCGACCTCGAGAAGAGCTCGAATTTCAAGGGGTGAATTTGGACTTGACTCGTGTTTTGGTACAAAGGGTGATGTGGCATCAAGGTGGACATCCAAACCATCACCAAGCTTGGACCCGGTGATGTGGCATCAAGGTGGACATCCAAACCATCATCAAGTTGGGACGCCCAAAATGAGGTGAGTTGGCACAAGATGGTTGGCAAACCACCATCAAGCTTGGGCGACCCAAAATGAGGAGAGTTGGCACAAGATGGTTGGCTCCCATGATGTGGCACAAGTTGGATGGCTCCAACAAGTTGGCGTGAAGGCCTCCTCGAGGTGGCACAAGGTGGTTGGATGAGCACCTCATCCTTGAGTTGTGGCACAAGGTGGTTGGATGAAGCACCTCATCCTCGAGTTGGCATGAAAGGATGTGGATGAGCAAGACTTGGGGATAAGAACCTCACCTTGGACACTACCTATGTCTAAATTCATAGATCAATATCCATAAATAGACATGTTCACGCCAAGCAAAATACATAAGAAATCAAGAGACGCATTACTACTACTCACATTTGCTACTGACGAAGTCACGACAACAAAGCTACATCTTCTACTTATAAGAGTTGTCGGTATATTTATTTAAGTTCTACTTCTTTAAATTGTCTTTGTGCTTTAATCGTAACAAGGAAAGGGGGAGTGTCCCTTTGCCTTGATTTCTTTTTGTGATCGTTGCTCCTACTTCCAACGAGGAGGAGTGGTTTTAGTGAATTGCCCTCCGTACGTGATCAAGGATCACTAGGGCCGTGGATTAGCAATCGAAAGATTGTGAACCACGTAAAAATATCTTGTCTACTTTATATTTCCGCTGTGCACTCTCTACTTGCTTTTTACTTATTGCAAAAGTTTTTTTTTAACGACACCGTATCGCTATTCACCCCCCCCTCTAGCGACACTTTCGATCCAACAACTCCTACTAATTTTTCTAGAAACAAAATCCCTTTCTAGAAAAACCCCAGTTTTTGCCACAAACACTTTGTGCTGACTGGGAATGTAGAAGTAATATCCCTTTGTATCCTTGGGATATCCAACAAAATAGCACCTATCGGATTTGGGTCCCAGTTTGTCTGAGACTTGACGTCGAACGTAAGCCTCACAACCCCAAATCCTTATGAAAGACATCATGGGATTTCTCCCTGTCCATATCGTATATGGTGTCTTTATCACAACCTTGGATGATACACGGTTAAGGGTAAAGGTTGCTGTGTCTAGAGCATATCCCCAAAAGGATATAGGAAAATCTGTGTGACTCATCATAGATCGTACCATATCTAATAGGGTACGATTCCTCCTTTCGGATACACCATTCCACTGTGGTGTTCCAGGAGGAGTGAGTTGGGATAGAATCCCACACTCAGCTAGATAGTCACGAAACTCATGGCTAAGGTATTCTCCACCTCGATCCGATCGAAGTATCTTAATACTCTTGCCAAGTTGGTTTTGTACTTCATTCTTGAATTCTTTGAACTTTTCAAAGGATTCTGATTTGTGTGTCATGAGATACACATAACCATATCTACTGAAGTCATAAGTAAATGTAATGAAGTACCTGTAACCACCTCTAGCAGTAACATTTAAAGGACCACATACATCATTATGTATAAGTCCTAACAAATCTGTTGCTCTTTCGCTGTGTCCATTAAAGGGAGTCTTGGTCATCTTGCCTAAAAGGCAAGACTCGCATGTCTCATATGA
Source organism: Wurfbainia villosa (assembly GCA_025175895.1). Classification (NCBI taxonomy): domain Eukaryota; kingdom Viridiplantae; phylum Streptophyta; class Magnoliopsida; order Zingiberales; family Zingiberaceae; genus Wurfbainia; species Wurfbainia villosa. Next base: position 67,792,235 of record CM046002.1, read on the forward strand.
TTCAAAATCAAATGAGTCTAGCAGCCCATCCTTATGGAGCTAAGATAAACGACTCTCATTTATGTGACATAAGCGACAGTGCCTCCCACTAGTTTTTCTAGAAACAAAATCCCTTTCTAGAAAAACCCCAGTCTTTGCCACAAACACTTTGTGCTGACTGGGAATGTAGAAGTAATATCCCTTTGTATCCTTGGGATATCCAACAAAATAGCACCTATCGGATTTGGGTCTCAGTTTGTCTGAGACTTGACGTTGAACGTAAGTCTCACAACCCCAAATCCTCATGAAAGACATCATGGGATTTCTCCCTGTCCATATCGTATATGGTGTCTTTATCACAGCCTTGGATGGTACACGGTTAAGGGTAAAGGCTGCCGTGTCTAGAGCATATCCCCAAAAGGATATAGGAAAATCTGTGTGACTCATCATAGATCGTACCATATCTAATAGGGTACGATTCCTCCTTTCGGATACACCATTCCACTGTGGTGTTCCAGGAGGAGTGAGTTGGGATAGAATCCCACACTCAGCTAGATAGTCATGAAACTCATGGCTAAGGTATTCTCCACCTCGATCCGATCGAAGTATCTTAATACTCTTGCGTCGGTTTCAGATTTCATTCTTGAATTCTTTGAACTTTTCAAAGGATTCGATTCAGGTGTCATGAGATACACATAACCATATCTACTGAAGTCATAAGTAAATGTAATGAAATACCTGTAACCACCTCTAGCAGTAACATTTAAAGGACCACATACATCACTATGTATAAGTCCTAACAAATCTGTTGCTCTTTCGCTGTGTCCATTAAAGGGAGTCTTGGTCATCTTGTCTAAAAGGCAAGACTCGCATGTCTCATATGATTCAAAATCAAATAAGTCTAGCAGCCCATCCTTTTGGAGCTAAGATAAACGACTCTCATTTATGTGACCTAAGCGACAGTGCCAGAGATAAGTTTGGTTCAACTCATTTGTCTTGAACCTCTTGGTACTTATGTTATAGATAGGGTTCTCTAAGTCTAGAAAGTAGAGTCCGTTCATTAGAGGTACACTACAATAGAACATATCATTTAAATAAACTGAACAACATTTGTTCTTTATTATAAATGAAAATCCTTTCTTGTCCAAACAAGAAACTGAAATGATGTTCTTGGTTAAAGCAGACACATAACAACATTTATCTAATTCTAGTAAAAGCCCAGAGGGCAAAGATAGATCATAAGTTCAAGAACCCTTGCTCCATTGCTGCTTACTGTAGGTCTACCTCGCCTTTCACAATGTCCTGCTATTTCTCACAAATGCATCGACAAATGTGAGATGCACATCCGGTATCTAATACACATGATGAAGAAATAGATAGATTGACTTCTATAACATTTATACCTGAAGTAGAAGTCTCACTTCTTTTCTTCTTAAGATCTTCCAGGTATGCCTCATAGCTACGCTTCCAGGTCCTACTTCCTCGCATAGAAGCAAACCCCTTCCTCGCTACCCCTCCTTTGGGTTTAAGTTCTTCGCTTTTCCCTTGGCTTGAGGACTTTCCCTTACCTTAGCTTGCCTTTCTTCTTTTGCACCATCAAAAATGATGTCGATTTTCCCTTCTTAAGGTTAAGCTCGATTCTCAACATCTTTGAGCATTTCAGATAACGGCTTATCAATTTCATTCATGTTATAATTCATGACAAATTGATTGAAGGCTTGTGGCAAAGATTGCAAGATCGAGTCGATGGCGACTCTTGGCCAAGTGGGAATCCCAGCCTTTGTAGGTTCTCTACGTACCTAATCATCTTGAGTACATATGTACCTACGGGAGTCCCTTCTTGCATTTTGAACCCAAATAATGCCTTAGAGACTTTATATCTCTCATGCCTAGCTTGTCCTTGATATAGTTGACGAAGATGTCCAACCATATCATAAGCATTCATGAACTCGTGTTGCTTCTGAAGCTCAGAGTTCATGGTCGCGAGCATAAGACATAACACATCTAATGCATCATCTTGATGCTTCTTGTAAGCATCTTTGTCAGCTCGCGAGGCAGTGGCAGGAGGTGCCTCCGGAATGGGCTGCTCCAGGACGTACAACTTCCTTTCTTGGGTGAGAACAATTCTCAGGTTCCTGTACCAGTCCAGGAAATTTGCTCCATTGAGTTTGTCCTTCTCAAGGACAGAACGCAGAGAGAGAGTGTTCGTGTTTGTCGACATAGTTATCTACAACATACAATGCAGAGAATTAATATCATATTCCTTTTATCATTTAATTAGGCCTTTAATCAAATGATGCTCCCACTAAATTATAGGAATTTTGTAGAATCGAGTTATTGATGTGGTCAAACCACATTACTAGATTCATACAAACTAGCTATAATTCTTGTGGGACAAGATCTACATCATACTAAGCCTTGAGTTAGCTTTGGCTAAATCACTCAAGACTTAGTACGATCGGTGGGTAACACATTACCGATTATATCTCTATGCAACTCTTGTTTATAGGATCAAGACCCACATTTATAAAAGACCTTGAGTTAGCTTTGACTAAATTGCCCAAGATTTAGTGTAAATGCGATCTTAACCTATCTTTCCAACGATTGGAATATGCCTATAGTTCTACTCGATCCAATTGAGTTAACTAGTTTTGCTCAATCTAATTGAGCTTACTCTAACCTAAGCGTGATAGGCGGGACCAAGATTGTCCCTCCGCACCCTACCAAGATAATATGCGTTGCTCTGCTTTGGCAGATTCAACAACAACAAATGATCGAGGTAGTGATGGGTATCAAGGCTCGGTAGGCATTTTCGAGTTGATTCGATTATGATCTAATCTAATCGTAATGTGTATCTTATACGCATTTAGGCCTTTATTATCCTATATTAGCATGCATCACATACATACAATCATTATTCTAGCATGCATCATATACATACAAGAAAATTATCCTAGCATGCATCATATACATACAAGCATTATTCTACTAGCATGCATCACATACATACAAGCAAAATCAAATATATATATATATATATATATATATATATATATCAACATATATATATATAATTAAATGTGATATACTCATGGCCCTGCTACGATCTTCTCAAGCCAATGAGAAGATCAGACGGTCAACCTAAGGCTAGCGGCTTCTCCAAGCGCTTCCTTTGACCACCATGTGTCGTCGTCACCCTTCTCGTAATCTCGTCTTCGAGTGGACTTTCCACCGCTCCATTTTGTACATTACAAATATGAAACTCGAGTTACATTCGAGTCTAAAACTATTTACAACTAGAATATCAAAAGAAGAGGTACGACGCGCAGGTCGCATACACTATACAACACGCACAACCACAAAACGGCACGCAGGCCGTATTATAAATTACAACACACATAATCCAATCAAATTGGGGTCATTGGGCCATGACAATCACAGAATTATACATAATTCTAAATTATGTATTTTTACAGAAATTTCTATAATTTTTCCTAATTTTTTTTCAAATTAATGAGTCATCTCTCCGTAACGGTCCCGCTTAAGCTTCCGGCGATCGATCGGGACAAAGCCCCTTCGGGATAGGGGCAGCGCCCATACCGCAAAATTAACTGCGAGTGTCCCTAATGCGATCTTACTGACTTAAGTCACGTCTCAAAACCTAAAGCGAGAACTCGAGTTTTGGAGAGTTTTCTCGACAATAAGCTGAAGTGTCCCAACACTCGTTGCTTCGACTATTTGAGAAAAATACCCAAAAATTCTATAAAATTAGGAAATTTACAGAAACATATAAATCTGTAATTTTTATATCTAATACAAAAATTACAAAAACGAAACACATACATGCTTCGCACGTGGCTCTGATACCACTGTTGGGTTTTTTCGAGCTGCAAAAACCGCTTTTTGCGTTGCGGAAACTTCGGAATCCCCGACCACGGATCCATGCGAAGTTATATTAAAATAAAACATGTATGTGCTTACTAAAAACCTTAGATCTACCTTAGATCTAAGAGGTTAGATCATTACCCTCGTAGCGACGCCCTTCGCTTATCCCGCTCGTCCAAAAGTTCGCCGGAACTCGAGAGTGTCAAGTGCACACTCTATTGGTATCCACACAAGCAATAAGTGGAGAAAGAGACAAACTTGAGTGTGCTAGCACTCCTAGAAGATCTCGGCAAGATGAGGAAGGAGAGGGAGAGCTTGAGAGGAAGAGCACCAAGGAAGAAGATGATGGAATGAGTAACTCACCAAATGAATTCCTTACTAATGGAATGGTGGCCGGCCACTTCATGGAAGGGGGGTTACATGCATGCATGTAACTCCCATGACCCTTGGTCTCCTTCATGATGTGGCACCAATTGACCAAGTCAAGGCCGGCCATGCCAAGTCATCATCATGACATGACATTTGGTAAGTCAAACTTGACCTTTCATCTTCCCTCTCAAGTCAAGTCAAACTTGACCTCTAATCTCCTATGGTTGATCAAATCTAACCACTTGACTCAAGTCAATTTAATTTAATAAATCTCTATTCATTAATTTAAATTGATTTGATGAATCAAATCTAAATTAGACTCATTTAACACTTGAATCAACTTGAGTCTAACTCAATTAGTCTAATTTGGATTACTCTTAATCCAATTAGGTTCATCCCATAAACCTAATTCTCATGGTTCATCATATGAACCTAATCTCCATCTAATTGCTCTTATGTGTGTGACCCTATAGGTTCTTGTAACGTTGGCAATGTCCCTAAACGGATTTAGGAACATAAGCAATGAGCGGTATCTAGCAACACATCATTGCTACCCAAGTTACAAGAATGTTGAGCTCCAACATCACCTTTGTGACTACTAATTGTGACTCTTACAATATGTGACAATGTCCCTCTATCCTTGATATCTAGATTGACCAATCGAGGCATAGACCATGTCATCCTCGGTACAATTTAAATCTTGAACTCCAAGTAGACTCACTCTAATCAAATGAGCTCAATATCTCATATTGATTCATTTGGGCATGGCCATGCACTTCGTGGTCTCACTCTATCAAGAATATCGATGTCTCTCCCATCATATAGGAGGGATAGATTCCATCTACATCACTCACATCCCTCCGCATAATTTGTTACATACCCAGTAATCGCCTTTATAGTCCACCCATTTACATGTTTCGACGGCCAAAGTATGCAACTCCTTATGTAGGGAACCATGGTGACTTCAGGTCTAAGGACTAATAGTCATACTAATAGCCACATGAGAAAGTATATGACACTCATATAACGATCCATGATACTTTCTCATGGCGGGTCATTCAGTATACATTCTCCAATGCATACCCATGTGTCAACTTGATATCTTATATCCATGACTTGTGAGATCAAGTCATCATATTGACCTGCATGCTAGTCTCTACGTATTAACATTGTCCCTGAATGTTAATACTCGACTAGGAATGATTAAGAGTAATGTTCTCTATATCATCTCATTATCGATTCAACCAATCGATTGATATAGATAAGAACCTACTACTCAAGGACATTATTATATTTAGTTATTTGACATCAATACAAGTAAATATAATAACCATGTCTTTATAAATAGGAATATGATACAATAAAGTCCATACAACAATCATCACATGATTGGCTCTAGGGCTTTCACTAACACTTCCCAAGGATCCTGTTCTCATACAAATACTTGGAGCAAGAGTGTAAAGACGTCGCGTTCCAAAGGTCCCTCAAAAACTTATCCTTTTGTAGTCAAATTCTAATACCGGGTTATTATCAGGAAAAGAAGCGCCTGGGCATTCGACGATCGCAGACATACAAAGGTAAGCCCCACGACTCATGCATGCATCGAGAAGCGAAAGCACTTGATCCGAAACAAAAAATGCAGATGCTACCTCTGCGGCCAGGAAAGGCACTTTGCACGGGAATGCCCCAGCGAATGGCCCAACATCAAAAGGATAGCACTCTTTGAGCAACTTTAGCTACCAGAAGACTGTGATATCCTCTCAGTTCAAGAAGGAGAAAATCAAAGTGACGACATCTTCAGCATTTCTGAAGGGGAAGATGACGACGAACTCCACAGGTCTCTCCAAACCCTACAAGTTAATGAATTTTTGTGTATGCTTGGGCAGATCAACAGAGGATACAGACCCCAAGTAAAGGTATCTGAGGAACAGCTGAACTGCAACCACACTTGGAAGGTCAATGAAGTTATATTACCACCTCAATCCAGCATGTGCACTTGTTGCAAGCGACCAACCCACCAGAGGGCAAGGATCCATTGCTCAGAATGCCTCACCACCGCCTGTAACCTCTGTGGGCCATATTATTATAACAAGCAAGTTCCTATCACGCCACCTCCTCCGGCCCAGTTCTTCCCAAATGATTTAATCGACCAGCAGAATTACTACATCTCCTGGTGCACTGGCAAGATTGAAAGGCTAAAGGAGGAGGTAGAGTTTTACAAGAAGCAGTATGAAGAGCTTCTCCTAGAAAAAGAACTGACACAAGACTTCCAGCGCCTCGGACTCGGGGAACAAGCAGAAGAAGGGGAGATAACTAATGTACTGATCGGAGAAGGTAACATTGCCGCAGCACAAGAGGCACAAAAAGGACCAAGGTTAGTAAAGAACATGCTTTACAACCTTAATGTTGAGATAGACATCCAAGGCATTCCCAGGTTTGCGCTCAGAGCTATCCTAGACACAGGCACAACCACCTGCTGTGTCGATCAGAGATCAGTACCACCAGCTACCCTCGAAGAAAACACCTATGTGGTCCAATTTAGCAGCATAAACTCTCAGCAGACGACCAAGATGAAGTTAAAGGTGGGAAGGATTCTGATTGAAAGCAACGCCTTTCACATCCCTTACACCTACAGCTTCCCCATGGTACTGGGGGATAACATCCAGATGATCATTGGCGCAAATTTCATTCGGGTTATGCAGGGCAGAGTAAGAATTGAATGTAATGTAGTCACAATTTACAAGAACCTGACTACAATTCATACATTACCTACAGTAAAAACTACTGCGGCCATAGAAGAATTAGACTTTGAGGAAGAGTACTTGCAAATTAAGGAGATGGTATACTACTCCACGAGACCTTCACAAACAGAGGAATTTGGCCCACTATTAAAGGAGCTGCAGGAGCAAGGATATATTGGGGAGAACCCCTTGAAGTATTGGTCCAAAAATCAGATCACATGCAAATTGGACATCAAGAACCCTGACTTCATCATCGAAGACAGGCCCATTAAGCATCTCACACAAACACTAAAGGCGGCTTTCTCAAGGCAAGTCAAAGCCTTGTTAGAAATCGGAGTAATAAGGCCCAGCACCAGCAGACACCGAACCACTGCTATCATTGTGAATTCCAGAACGATGATAGACCCAAAAATGGGGAAGGAGACAAAGGGGCAGGAGAGGATGGTGTCCAATTTCAAGCATCTCAACGATCTTACTAATAATGATCAGTACAGCCTACCAGGCATCAACACCATACTCAGAAAGGTCAGTAACAGCAGGGTCTATTCAAAGTTCGACCTGAAGAGCTGCTTCCACCAAGTGGCCATGCACCCCGATTCAATAAGACTGCCTTCTGGGTGCCTAACGGTCTATATGAATGGTTGGTAATGCCATTCGGGCTTAAAAACGCCCCAGCCATTTTTCAAAGAAAGATGGACAATTATTTTCACGGAACCAAGGACTTTATTGTTGTATATATTGATGACATTTTAGTCTTTTCTGAGGACAGGAAGGAGCATTCCAAGCACCTCACCACAATGTTGCAGATCTGCAAGGAGAATGACCTCATCCTTAGCCCCTCCAAAATGAAAATTGCCATCCCAGAAATATAATTCTTGGGTGCAGTCTTGGGAAACATGAAGATACGGCTACAACCCTACATAATTTCCAAAATTGCGGACTTCAATGAGCAGGAGATTCTCGACAAGAAAGGATTAAGGTCATGGCTTGGGCTACTTAACTATACCCGTAACTACATCCCAAACCTTGGCAAATTGCTCAGCCCACTGCATGCCAAAACAAGTCTAACGGGCGACAAGAGAATGAACAACCACGACTGGACACTTGTTAAGAAGATCAAAGAGCTTGTGCGCAGCCTCCCGGATCTCGAGGTTCCACCCGAGAACTGTTACATTATATTAGAGAAAGATGGTTGCATGAGTGGATTGGGGGGGGGGGGGTTCTGTAAATGGAAGCACTAGAAGCAAGATCCGAAAAACACAACGAGTTTGTGCCTACGCCAGCGGCAAGTTCAACCCCCCAAAGTCAACCATTGACGCCGAAAGTTTTTGAGGGACCTTTGGAACGCGACGTCTTTATACTCTTGCTCCAAGTATTTGTATGAGAAGAGGATCCTTGGGAAGACCCCCACCGTGAGCCCTAAGTACTTCTCGTCAAATGCTGCTTTGATCCTGTTGTCGAGATCTCTCGGCATTTTAAGCCAAAATTTTTTTGACAGCTTTGGTCCCGTGTAGAGCCTTCTAGTTTTGGCAACCAGACGCATGTAGTCATTCATGTATTTGACCAGGTATTTGACATTGTCACAGGACAACCTTTCTAGATCTTTATAGGCTACGTCTTGTATTGCGCTAGATCCTTGTGCTGGATCTTCCGAGGATAATACCCTCCTCATCTAGGAAAGTATGTTTTGGGTTCCTTCCCTTCCATCTGTTGTACTGAGAAGTGCATCATATTCGGGCAGGAGATTCTCGTCTGGCCTTTGTAATGGTGGCGTTACTCCTTCCTGATTCTTTTCTTTGGGTAATAGCTGGGCAAATATGGCTGGTACGGAGGGTCTAGGTTCCTGGTCTTGCTCTTCTCCGCAATCACAACAATCGCAACATAACGGGCATTCTTCACATGTAGGGTTGTGAGATTCTGCCATCATGCCTTCGGATGGCAACTCCGCATTTTCTAGTATTTGGATCATGCAATGGTTGTAGCTATAGTGCATGACCATTTGGGCAATGATCTATCCCTGATACATATTAATTGGAGATTCGGTCAGATTAAATATAGTAATTTTTACCTCTCCTTGATAGTGATTGTCAATTGTGTTGGTTTCTATGCTCAATTGACTATCCCTGATTGAAAGGGATCTCGTCGTTACTTGCCCGTAGATTCCCCATGGGAATTCAAAGCTTAGGCCTGTGGAGATTTGCCTCCGTCTTTGCGGGGGAATTGTGCAGTTCTCATCGGCGGCTGTCTCAAAGCCTGCTGCCCCATTAACGTACTGCTTTGGCATTAATGCGGTTGGGGATAGTAGCCTGACCAGTATGCCATGCTCATCTTGTTCCTGCACATAAGCTGCCTCTCCTTCTATCAGGACAACCTTGTGCTCTGATACCAAATGGAAGCGTAAATGAAGAAGCAGAAAATAAAGAAATAAGGAGAGAAATGATGAAACTCACATATTCTTTATTGCCAGCTTGAAACTTAGAAACCAAAGTGAAGCTCAAGTTGTGGCTTGAATGCCTCGCAGTGGCATGAGAGATCCTCTTATATAAAAGGTGAGCTGGGTGCTCTAGGGGCCCCATCGTCATTCGCCTTTCTCTAAAGGGGATTCTCATAGTACACAGCATTCCCATGATGGGTCTGCTTTACAACTCATAAAGCATTAGAATGTACAAAGCATACAGTATTCCTGTGACGGATCGCACTACGTGCACACTTTCCGTACAGGGAATCTATTTTACAGCACAAAATGGGACATTTCTTTGGTGGTGCTTTTAATCATGTCTACAATTGTTGCCAGCTGTTTGTCCATTTCCTTGGTGGTGGGGTGCCAATCCTTGCACCAATTATCGGAGGTGCTTAGTCTGGCGCACTCTTGAAGCTTTAGCGCATGGAGTGTTTGGAGCTGCTCCAGTGCTCTGGCAACCGTGTCAGTTGCTTATTTTTATAGCTGGTGGAGCAGATCACTGATTCGCTGGTCTTCTGCCAGTAAGAATCGTCCTTTCTAGATCCTTCGCCGTCACGTGGCTCGAGTAACTCCTATTGCCGGGCCGATGACGATCTTGTCGCCATGTCGAGTAATTCGTGTATCAAGGTTAATTAGTTGAGGTCCGCCACATTCGGGCTGGAGTTCCAATAGCACCAGATTCACTTGTCCCAGCTGTTCTAGCAGGTCGTCCGACCATTCTGAAATAACCAGACAATTGATTAGCCTTGATAAACTGTCGGCTAGCTGGTTATCTTGCCCATTTATATGTTTGAAGGTAACCGTCACTCCTGTGCCGGTTATATAGTCGGTGAAGGCGAGCCATCGTACTCAGGAGGGTTTGTTATTCGAGGTTTTACCAAAGAAGCTAATGATAGCTTGGCAGTCGGTTTTGATGGTAACCTCGCTTTTGTTGAGGAAGTAGATCTTCAGGGCCTCCAGGGTGTTCATCACAACATAGATTTCGGCGTCGATGGTTGACTTTGGGGGGTTGAACTTTCTACTGGCGTAGGCACAAACTCGTTCCATGTTTTTCGGATCTTGCTTCTGGTGCTTCCATTTACAGATGCCCCCCCCTAATCCACTCATGCAGCCATCTGTCTCTAATATGATGTAACAGTTCTCAAGTGGAACCTCGAGATCCGGGAGGCTGTGCACAAGCTCTTTGATCTGCTTAACAAGTGTCCAGTCGTGGCTGTTCATTCTCTTGTCGCCTGTAGGACTTGTTTTGGCATACAGTGGGCTGAGCAATCTGCCAAGGTTTGGGATGTAGTTACGGGCATAGTTAAGTAGCCCAAGCCATGACCTTAATCCTTTCTTGTTAAGAAGCTCTTGCTCATTGAAGTCTGCAAGTTTTAAAATTATGTGGGGCTATAGCCATATCTTCCTGTTTCCCGTATCCAGGAATTCTATTTCTGGGACGACAATTTTCATTTTGGAGGGGCTAAGAATGAGGTTGTTCTCCTTGCAGATCTGCAATATTGTGGTGAGGTGCTTGGAATGCTCCTTCCTATCCTCAGAAAAGACTAAGATGTCATCAATATAGACAATAATAAAGTCCTCGGTTCCACGAAAATAATTGTTCATCTTTCTTTGAAAAATGGCTGGGGTGTTTTTAAGCCCGAATGACATTACCAGTCATTTATATAGACCGTCGGGCACCCAGAAGGTAGTCCATTCTATTGAATCGGGGTGCATGGCCACTTGGTGGAAGCCGCTCTTCAGGTCGAACTTTGAATAGACCTTGCTGTTACTGACCTTTCTGAGTATGATGTTGATGCCTGGTAGGATGTACTGATCTTTATTAGTAAGATCTTTGAGGCGCTTGAAATTGAACACCATCCTCTCCTTCCTCTTTATCTCCTTCCCCGTTTTTGGGTCTATAATCGTTCCAGAATTGACAATGATAGCGGTGGTTCGGTGCCTGCTAGTGTTTGGCCTTATTACTCCGATTTCTAACAGGGCTTTGACATGCCTTGAGAAAGCCGCCTTCTGTGTTGGTGTGAGCTGCTTAATGGGCCTGTCTTCGATGATGAAGTCAGGGTTCTTGATGTCCAATTTGCATGTGATCTGATTTTTGGACCAGTACTTCAAGGAGTTCTCCCCAATATATCCTTGCTCCTGCAGCTCCTTTAGTAGTGGGCCAAATTCCTCAATTTGTGAAGGCCTTGTGGAGTAGTATACCATCTCCTTAATTTGCAAGTACTCCTCTTCCTCGAAGTCTAATTCTTCTATGGTCGCGGCCGTGTTTACTGTAGGTAATGTATGAATTGTAGTCAGGTTCTTTTAAATTGTGACTACGTTACCTTCAATTCTTATTCTACCCTGCATAGCCCGAATGAAATTTTCGCCAATGATCATCTGGATGTTATCCCCCAGTACCATGGGGAAGCTGTAGATGTAAGGGATGCGAAAGGCGTTTTCAATCAGCATCCTTCCCACCTTTAACTTCATCTTGGCCGTCTGCTGAGAGTTTATGCCGCTAAATGGGACCACATAGGTGTTTTCTTCTAGGGCAGTTGGTGGTACTGATCTCTGATCGACACAGCAGGTGGTTGTGCCTGTGTCTAGGATAGCTCTGAGTGCAAACCTGGGAATGCCTTGGATGTCTATCTCAACATTAAGGTTGTAAAGCATGTTCTTTACTAACCTTGGTCCTTTTTGTGCCTCTTGTGCTGCGGCAATGTTACCTTCTCCGATCAGTACATTAGTTATCTCCTCTTCTTCTGCTTGTTCCCCGAGTCCGAGGCGCTGGAAGTCTTGTGTCAGTTCTTTTTCTAGGAGAAGCTCTTTATACTGCTTCTTGTAAAACTTTACCTCCTCCTTTAGCCTTTCAATCTCGCCAGTGCACCAGGAGATGTAGTAATTCTGCTGGTCGATTAAATCATTTGGGAAGAACTGGGTCGGAGAAGGTGGCTTGACAGGAACCTGCTTGTTATAATAATATGACCCACAGAGGTTACAGGCGGTGGTGAGGCATTCTGGGCAGTGGATCCTCGCCCTCCGGAGGGTTGGTCGCTTGCAGCAGGTGCACATGCTAGATTAAGGTGGTAATATAATTTCATTGACCTTCCAAGTGTGGTTGCAGTTTAGTTGTTCCTCAGATACCTTTACTCGGGGTCTGTATCCTCCGTCGATCTGCCCAAGCATACACAAAAATTCATTAACTTGTAGGGTTTGGAGAGACCTGTGGAGTTCGTCATCATCTTCCCCTTCAGAAATGCTGAAGATGGCGTCACTTTGATCTTCTCCTTCTTGAACTGAGAGGATATCACTATCTTCTGGTAGCTGAAGTTGCTCAAAGCGTGCTACCCTTTTGATGTTGTGTCGTTCGTTGGGGCATTCCCGTGCAAAGTGCCCTTCCTGGCTACAGAGGTAGCATATGCATTTTTTTTGTTTCGGATCAAGTGCTTTCGCTTCTCGATGCGTGCATGAGAGTCGTGGGGCTTGCCTTTGTATGTTCGGGATCGTCGGACGCCCAGTCGCTTCTTTTCCTAATAATAACCCGGTATTGGAATTTGATTACAAAAAGATAAGTTTTTGAGGGACCTTTGGAACGCGGCGTCTTTACACTCTTGTTCCAAGTATTTGTATGAGAACAGGATCCTTGGGAAGACCCTCACTGTGTGGCCTGAGTACTTCTCGTCAAATTCTACTTTGATCCTGTTGCCGAAATGGGACAAAATCGCTGAGATTGAGTCTTGTGATGCTATATTTCTCGAGAATATTTTTTCTAAGAGAGGAGAAATCGATCGAAACTTCGCTTTTTATGAGATGGACGAGCCTAGTAGCTTAGAGGATCCCACTATTGGGATTCAAGACCCTATAATAGATCTTGGTCCTAGTAGGAGTGATCCATCTGAAGGTGTGGAGGCTCTCCCTCCTCGTTGGAATAGTCAGGGAAATGTACCTTATCGTCATTTTCCAATTGAGAATGAGATTCTCATTGTGACTCCGGAGGATGAGAATGATTTGAGGACTCTGAGAGGCCCTCGAGGGTTCTGTAAAAAACTAATGGTTGAAGGCCATACAGGAAGAAATAGAATCAATGAAAGCCAATGAGGTTTAGGACCTAGTTGACTTACCTGAGAATGAAAAGTCCATTAGGAACAAGTGGGTTCTTAAAATCAAGAAGAAGACTGATGGATCGATCGAGAGGTATAAGATTCGTCTGGTACCCAAGGGTTACACACAGACAAAGGACATTGACTATAAGGAGACATTCTCTCCAGTAGCCAAGTTTATATCGATCCCTTTACTTTTAACGATTGTTGCAAGTTTAGATTTAGAGTTACATCATATGGACGTGAAGATCGCTTTTCTTAATGGAAGTTTGGATGAGGAGATCTACATGGAACAACTTGTTGGGTTCGTTCTAGTAGGTCAAGAGGATAAGGTCTGTCGGTTTCGAAAGTCGATATATGACCTAAAACAATTATCCAGGCGGTGCTACCAAAGATTTCATGAGGAGGTGATATCTTATGATTTTACAATGGTCGAGGAGGATCATTGTGTCTATCTAATAAGATCAAATAATTATTTTGTGATTTTATCGTTATATATGGATGACATAATGTTGGTTGAGAACAACATTGAGTATCTAATAACCATTAAAACATGGTTATCATCTACTTTCGATATGAAAGACATGGGTGAAATTGAGTTCATCCTTGGAGTACATATGCAGAGGGATCTTTCGAGAAAATTTCGAGCTCTTTCACAAGGGACCTACATTAAAAAAATTCTCGAGCGCTTTAGGATGAGCAATTGCAATTCCATAGATACTCCAATCGCTAAAGGTGATGGTCTTAGTTTGATGATGTGTTCTAAAACTCAGGAAGAAATAAGGGAAATGAGTAAAGTACCTTATTTGAGTGCAGTAGGAAGTCTGATGTACGTTATGTTGTGTACACGATTAGACATATTTATGCAGTCGGTTTGATATGTAGATATCAAGCAAATCCTGAAAGGGGTCACTAGGGAGCAGTGAAAAAGGATTTTTTGATATCTTAAAGGAACTATACATTTCTCTTTGTGTTATGGAGGAGGTGATTTGTGACTTGTGAGATATTCACATGCCGATTGGAGAGGCGATCTGGATAAACGTAAATCAATATTAGATTTTGCATTCTTGCTCAATGGTGGAGCCATCTCTTGGAGCAGTAAGAGCAAACCTGTATTGCTTTATTTACGATGGAAGTTGAGTTTGTGGCATGCTCAGTAGCAGTTTAGGAGAGTGTTTGGCTCCGAAGACTATTGAATGACTTAGAGGTTGTAGCGGATAGTGGGAGTTTAATAATGATTTATTGTGATAATCAGGCCGCTATTGCTTACATTGGAGACCCTAAGTTTCATAGTAGAACCAAATACATTGATACCAAATATCATTTTGTGAGACATCATTGAGAAGAATGAAGTGACTGTTAAGTACATTTCTACACAACATGGTGGTTGACCCCTTCACCAAACCTATTACGAGAGACTCCTTTATGACAATAGAGTCATTGGGTTTAGGTATTATTTGACATTTCTCAAGTTGTACTTTATTGATAAGAGTGATGCTTAATGATATATGTATTTTCTTATCCATTATTTGGTGACACTTATATTCTATGTAATGCACGTGTTATATATATATTCTATGATAGAATAGATATGTCAGGCAGGTTCATACAAGTGACCACCTTCAAGAGTGGAGATAAGACGATTTCTAGTTGTAAGAGGTTTTGAGAGTAACTCCGTTAGAACTTAAGTCGCTTTGATACGTGTTCCGGATGAGGTCATGTGCGACATGAATGACATGGATATAGTCACATCCATGTTGTCTGTAAGTAGCTAAGTTTGATATCCTAGATATCACCTATAATTTGTGATATTGTCTTTGAGATACTCTCTCTGAGATCTCTGGATAGAGTCTTATGCGTAGATTGAGTCCCATACTTTCACAATGTTAGAGAAATCAGATATATGCCTTTATGAGAAATGAGGAACAACACTGTGGCATGTGTTTTATACCACGTGTGATAAAATGACTAGGGAAAGTGGGAGTCATGTTATTTGAGACAGTAAATGAATATCTCCGAGCTCCACTGTATGAGATCCGGGATCCTTTGCATGAGATCTCTTATACCCTTACTACTTTTGGTCGTTTCTTGAGGTATTGATTTAGTGTTTGCTATTTTAGTCTATTTACCAATGACCTAAAAGATAAATTAGGGTATGAGAGAGAGGTTTAGAAAAGCAGTTGAGTTGATAGATTTGAATTTGAGAAAAGGAAGACCAATTGACAAATACATCATTATCAAATATTCACCGACTAGTCTTTTATGGTTATCCGTGTAGGGATTAAACATATTAGTAAATATAAAATCGAACAAAATCTGGAGATTACTTTCGATGAGGAAAGAAGTTCGATTAAATGTAATTAGTCTTAGATTTGGGGTGCAGCGTGATTTTGTATCTTAAGATACAATGATGACTACTCAATCATCCTAACAGATGAATTGAGCAATTTTTATGCACACGATAGGGCATGGGATAATAGTTAATCCCATTATCTCCAACTTCGCATATATACACAAATCAACTGCTTTGTAGAGGAGTTGATGAGATGCAGTTCGTGCACACTGGGATGCAGAGGGTTGAAAGGCTGTGAGTAGGCAGTGAGTTTTCTTGTGTGCAATTACTTTGCGTGAAGACAAATAGTGCAAAGGTGGAGACAACTCTCATCTCATGTTGAAAAGAACAAGAGATCATCGTCACATCACTGGGTTTGAGGATTGTGGCGTTGTAAAACTGTAGTGAAAGTTCGAATTAATACTCGTGACTTTCATTCCGACTGTGAGCGTTCTGCGAGGTTTAGAGTTCGTAATAATTTCTGAATAGTGCAGTGTCGGAGATTTATATATCACCAATCGAGGTATATTTTAATTTTTGTAAAATAGAAGTAATTATACTTCATCATCATCCAACAAAACGATACATGAGAAAAGTCACTGGAAATGTAGCATCCTTGGATCTAGGAAGGTAATGTTTTTTTTTCTTATTTTTCCTTTTTCTCCCTGGAATTAAGATCGTCACTAAGCTTTGTGCAAGCAAATTCCTGCTGGAGTTTCCGCTTTCAGGAAATAATCGATTAACCAAATTCGAACTCGCTTCTGCATCACAATTAGCAAGCATACAGATTCCTGCAGCCGAGTATGATGTTTGATTTCCTTATAATTATTCTGATTCAAATATAAACTTAAAATGAGTAGGAATGGCATCGCAACAGCAGCAGATGAAGCTCAGTTTTTGAGCATGCTTCTCAAGGTGATGAACGCGAAGAAGACACTGGAGATCGGTGTATTCACTGGCTACTCCCTCCTTGCGACTGCCCTCGCCCTCCCGGACGACGGAAAGGTGTAACCTAGATCTCACTATGCGTCAAATACTCTGCTTTGGTATACAGTGCTTATTGCTTGCTTCAATATCTCTGCTAATGAACATAGTTGCTCTTGTTCGTAGATAATAGCCATTGATAGAAACCGAGAGTTCTACGAGCTTGGGGTGCCTGTGATCCAAAAAGCCGGGGTTTCACACAAGATTGACTTCCGCGAGGGCGAGGCTCTGCCCATCCTTGATGAACTGATGAAGGAGGTATGGCATCTAGCGAGCCACTTGGCTCAATCCATTTCATCATCAGTTTGAACAGGCACGGATCAGTGATATATGCACTTATAAACTGCCCCTCATTTTTTGGGCCCTGCAGGAGGGCAACAAGGGGTCCTTTGACTTCGCCTACGTTGATGCCGACAAGAATAACTATATCAACTACCACTCGCGGGCAGTGGAACTCGTGCGGGTCGGCGGCATCATCGCCTACGACAACACGCTCTGGTACGGCTCTATGGTGGCACTTCCGGAGGTCCCTAGCGATGCCATGCGTTTCAAGGACGACGTTATCAAGTTCAACAAGTACCTTGCCGCCGATCACCGAGTCGAGATCTGCCACCTCTCTATCTCCGATGGCCTCACGCTCTGCCGCCGCCTGTCTTAATGTGGTGCAGCTTTTCGGCTGCTGCAAATAAGAGAGCAGGGATAGCAAATAAAAAAATTGGTTTCTAAACTTATGCAATTTGGATTGTCAACTATACTCACTTCTAAGCTGTCTTTTATTCTAGCGGAATTGATTTTTTATTCAGGCAACATAGAGTTAGTTTTATTATTAAATTGTAAGATTTTACAAGTATCATAAAATATGTATTTTAAAAAAAAAATAAATATTTTAAAATTTATTAGAAATATATTGCTAAATAAACACTTTACTTGAACTAATATTTGAATTATATATCACATTTTTATATTTATAAGCTCCCTTTATTTTTTAAAATATTCCTTTGTACAAAGTGTCTAAACTATCGAACTATTGAAGCATATTTAAATTTTCAAAAAATAATCCAGAGTAACACATAAAATTAAGATTAGAGTGTATGACTATATTTAAGAGAATCTCAAAAATACATTATTGCTAGTCTAAATTAAATCCAACAAGTTCAAATTTATTTGTGAATTTTGGTCTTAGTTTATATTGCAATTGCCAAACTTAACACTATAAAAACCCATCATTCGCGATGAAATTGGGACAAATATTTTAGAAGAGTTCGTTGAAAAAAAATGTCATGAATTTTGCAATAAAAATTTTTTTCATCGTAAAATTGTGACGAAAAAAGAAATTCACTGTAAAATTTACTACAAAAATATTTTGTTGTAAAATTCATCGATTAATTTTACAAAGAAAAAGTGTTTTATTCAAATTTTGTGATGAAAATTAATTCCGTCAATATTTACCACGAATAAAATTTCATGGCAAAATTTATGATGAGATATTTTTGTCACAAATTTTGCTAAAAAATATAATAGTCACAAATTTTGTCAAAAAAATTCATGGCAAAATTTACCACAAAAGATAAGCCATAGTAAATTTTTTCACAAAAGTTGCGACGAATTTATTTTCGTTGTAAAATTTATCGCAAAATTGATATTTTTTACAATAAAATTTGGGACAGTGACGAATTTGTAATTTCTTTTTTGGAAAATATACATTTCATTAGCATATTTAGATCATTTTTACCCTATATAATTCGTTTTTATATCTGCATATTTAACTTCATCAACAACTAACTATCCAATCATCATCAACATTAAATTTATGTACTAATCAATAAAACTAACTATTCAATAAGATCAATTAACTAAGATTTCAACGATAACATCATCATAATAGTAATAAACACAAACACAACATCATCAAGTTCTAATGTTCGTATATTAACTATATAAAAACAAGAAAATCAATGTAAAGAGTATCAAATGTAACAATCAAATAACATTCATACACAATAATTTCAAGCACAATCATCACCATCATCATTGAAGAAATCAACACCATCATCACCATCATGAACATCACCGTGAGTAGATCTCGAGAAGGGGAATCTAACTTGGAGCGAAGATTAACTGAAAATACTGCATGATTAATATTTGTTGTTGACGAAACTCATTTATTTCTTATATGTGTTTTATGTTGGGAATCGGTATGTCGCTAGAGGGGGGTGAATGACGCGTATGTTGCGTAGATAGAAATCGATTGTGTGCTTATCTATGATTGTTAGTACGCAGTGGAATATAGAAATGATACAAACAAATATACAAGACAAACACAAATACAATCCACAAGACCAAATATAATATGGTTCGGAACCTTAGGGTTCCTACTTCACGGGTTGAGCTTGAACGAGCCCTGGCGATGCAAATATCACCACTAAACCCAATACTCCTTCTCGACAACAAGTCGGAGGCGGAAAAACCTCTTACAATGATTACAAAAGTAATACACGAGATATACAAGCAAATATAAATGAAATACACAAAACAACGTAAAAAAAACTTTACAACTATTGCTTTGGATGCTTTCTTGTTGATTACTTGAACTGAGCTTGAAGACCCTGATTTGCACTAGCAAATCGCCTCAAAATTGCCCAAGAAATCGCTACCAAATCCTCCTCCATGAGATGCTTTTATAACTTGCATTCGGGCTGGATTCGCGCCTGGCAGTCGATTGATCGCGACCATCAGTCGACTGCTCCTGTAGCTGTTGTGAGACAACGACTCGATCCATGTTGGATAAGTTCCAACAGATACACTGGCAGTCGACTACCATTACCCATCAGTCGACTGCCAAGGCCGTAACCAACTGACTAGTCAGCTACCGAGCATTCTGCTCCCGTAACCTCGACCAACAGTCGACTACTATCCATTGCGCAATTGCTAATCGTTGCCATCGGTTGGTCCGATCCAATCTCAATCGATTGTCAAGAGTCAACTCGACTGTCAAGTGTCAAAACACTTGACCAATCGACTGGTCCAAAGCCCTAGTCGACTGATAACCTCAACCATGAGGTTTAACCCCAAGTATGATCTCGTCAACCATTGGACTTATGTTGTCAAGACTCCCGCTTTGACTTTACACCGCCAATATCAACCCTTGGACTTTCCTTGCCAACCCATGTAGGACTTTCCATTTGCCAAGACTCAAGCTTGGACTTTCCCTTGCCAAAACCCATGCTTGGACTTTCCATGCCAAGCACCCATGACTTGGACTTTCCATTTGCCAAGACCTAAGCTTGGACTTTCCATGCTAAGTACCCATGACTTGAACTTTCCCATGACAATCACATTGTCATATATTTTGTCGAACATCAAAATACTGCTCGAGTCAAACTCGAGTCTGGTCAATCATGACCTGGGCCGATTGCACCAACAATCTCACCCCTTTTGATGTTTGACAAAAACCATAAACACCTTTGAGTGAAACCACTTAACTCAAATCTTCTTACCAATTCTCCCAAATTGGTAATTCCCAAATTCTCCCATTGATTTTCCCATCAATTCTCTTCCTTTTTAACATACATCAAAAAAGTTCTCCCCAAGAGTGTCAATGTCTCATATCCTAATGAGATCTTACAATTTCCTCCTTGGTTCAAAAACATCTAGGATGCCTTCACTCTTCCTAGTGATAAGTCACATATCACTAAAGAGAGACACTCCTTCAAACTCTCCAACTCTTCAAATTCTCCCCCTCATGACGAAGAAACACATCCATCATGTTAGTTATAGCCCTAGAACCAATCATGTGATGGTTGAATAGGGAACATTTTGTATCATATTCTATAAAGGCAAAGGATTGGTTATTATATATTTATGTCTTGCTTGTGCCAGCTAAATTAAATATATATTAATGCCCTAGAAAAGTAGGTTCTTATCTACAGCACATCAATTGGCAGAATTGATTATGAGAGGCTATAGAGAACACTTTCCTAAATGTTCCTAGTCAAGTATTAATATGCAAGGGCAATACTAATACATAAAGACTAGCATGTAGGTCAATTGATGACTTGATCTCACAAGTCATGGATATATGATATCAAGTTGACACATGGGTATATATTAGAGAATATATACTGAACTGACCCGCCATGAGAAAGTTTCATGGATCGTCATATGAGTGTCATAAACTTTCTCATGTGACTATTGGTATGAATAGTCCTTAAACCTGAAGTCACTACGGTTCCCTACATAAGGAGTTATGTACTTTGGTATCGTCAAACGTCACCCGTAACAGGGTGGACCATAAAGGCGATTACTGGGTATATAACAAATTATGCGGAGGGATGTGAGTGATGTAGATGAGATCTATCCCTCCCATATGACGGGAGAGATATCTGTGGGCCCCTTGATTGAGTAGAACTACTAAAACGCATGGCCATGCTCGAATGAGTCAATATGAGATATTGAGCTCATTTGTTTGAGTTAGTTTACTCAGGGATCAAGAAACACATAGATTGATCGAGGATGACATGGTCTATGCCTCATTGGTCAATCTGATATCAAGGATAGAAGGACACGGTCATACATTATAGTAGTCACGGAAAGGTTAGTCGGATCTTGACTTATCTCGTAACTTGGGTAGCAATGATGTATTGCTAGATGCCGCTCATTGCTTGTGTATCTAAAAGAGTTTAGATCCACTGCCAACGTTATGAGAGCCTATAGGGTCACACACAAAGAGCATGATGATTAGAAGAATTAGTGCATTCTAGTTTGACTAGAATAATTTGGGAATAAGCTTAAGTACAAAATGGTTTTTGGAGCTTAAGCTTAATGAGAATTTTAGCTTATTGATTTAATGAGATTAATTCAATATGCTAAGCTTAATTGATTTAATAAGATTAATTCAATATGTTACCTTATTGATTTAATGAGATTAATTCAATATGATAACATAAGCTTATTGAATTAATAAGATTAATTCAACATCCATGTATGCCACATAAGCATGCCACCTAAGCTTGATGAGTTGGAAGGAGACAAAGGGTTTTGACCCTTGGATTTCCACCACATGTGGCCGGCCAAAACAAGGAGGATAACTCCTTGTTTAATTATTTTTCAATGCCATTGATTGCATTAAATGTGATAGGAGATGAAAGGTTTTTCAAATCCTATAAAACACCCCATGGGGTGGCCGGCCAAAGGAGTTGAGTTGGAGCTTAAGGCTTGGTGAGAGCTTGGTGGGAGAGGCTTTTGTTGTGTGGTTTTGTGAGTGTAAGCTAGCGAGAAGAGTAGTCTTCTTCTTCCTTTCTCTTCTTCCCTACCTTCCTCTCCTTTAGGGACTTCTCTAGCAAGAAGTAAAGGAGAGATCTTCTAGTTTTCTTTTGTGAGACAAGAGCTTGCTCGTGTGGATACATATAGAGGCACGGACATTTGAACGTGCTAAAAGATCCAACACATCCAAGGAAAAGCGGGATTGCAAAGGGCACGCAACAAAGGTAGAACTCTCTTATAAGATAGGTTTTCTTTTAGAGAAATTTGTTTTGTACGAGGTTTTCTTTCGCAAGGATCACTTGGAAGGGATCCTAATTTTCCGTTGCGCATATGCTATTTTGCATACAAGATCCCTACAGTGGTATCAGAGCCACTTGCGAAAGATCGTATAAAAATAGTTTTTCTCTATTTTATATATGATATAGAAGTAGGATAAATTTTATTATGAGTTGATAATTGCATTAGCAATTTTTCAAACATAATAAAATATCCGATGTCTTTTAAAAGTTAAAAATGACATGGTGCATGGTTATGGCCTAGTCCCAAAAAGTTTGTGAATGTGTGTTGTAATTCTTAATACGGCCTGCGAGTCGTGCCTTTCTCCTAAAAAAATCTTGTTGTAAAATTAGTTTTAGACTCGAATGTAACTCGAGTATTTCTCCTTTTGTAATATACAAAATAAAGATGGAGGGTCCATTGGAAGATGATGTTACAAGGAGGAAGTCAACAACACACGACAACCAAAAGGAAGCACTTGGGAGAAGATGCTATCCCTAGGTTGACCAATCAATCTTCTCATTGGCTTGAGAAGATTGTAGAATAAGGGTCATAACCATGACACGCTTAGTATGCTAATATGTATGTGATGCATGTTAATTTAGCTTATATGTGATGTATGCTAATATGTATGTGATGCATGTTTAAGTTTATCTCTTAATAAGTCTAAACGATATGCCTACCAAAGTTTGGTACTCACTACTTCCTCGATCATTTGTTATTGGGTTTGCCAAAGCAAAGCAATGCATTTTATCTTGGAAGAGTGCGAGTGGACAATCGTGATGTCCCGCTATCAAACTTGGTTAAGACTTAATTAAGTTTTAAAGTAGAGGCATATATTAGCTTTGAACATAAGTTTTAAAAAATTAGTTTTGTGTGATTTCCGAACATCAGCTTTGTCTTAGAAGTGGTCGTTGCTCCGATATCCAAGAAGGCCTGCTCGCCACTACCGAAGTCGGTTTAGGAATAAGCACTAAACTAATCTAAACTTAACCAAAGCTATTGAAGAGTTACATCAGATGTAATTGGCAAAAGATTGCCTACCTAATCATACTACGTCTTGGGCGATTAGCCAAAGCTAACTCAAGACGAATTATGATGTGGATCTTCATCCCATATAAATTTATAGCTAAATAGAAGCTAATCATGTAAGCAAAATGTGTTTTCCTACATCAATGATTAGCTCATATCAAAGCTATGAGAATTTAGTGGGAGCCTCATTTAATTAAAGGCCTAATTAAATGACTTAGGTATGATACTTAATTTTGCATTTTAATGTTGTAGATCACCATGTCATCTAACACGACACCCCCTCAACTTGCGATCTGTCTCTGAGAAAGACAAGCTCAATGGAGCTAACTTTCTAGATCGGTATAGGAACTCGAGGATTATCCTCAAGCAAGAACGTAAATCAGTATGTCCTAGAGCAATTTATCCTCGAAACACCCGCCTCGCCACGCTTTGAAAAGGATTATTATAAGAAGCATCAAGATGACGATTAGATGTGTCATGTCTTATGCTTGCCACCATGAACTCGAGCTGTAAGCAACATGAGAACATGGATGCCTATGATATGGTTGAGCATTTAAAACAACTATATCAAGGACAAGCTAGGCACGAGCGTTTTGAAGTGTCTAAGGCTCTTTTTGCATGCAAGATGCAAGAAGGAACACCTGTAGGAACTCACGTACTTAAAATGATTGAGTACGTTGAGAACCTTGAAAGACTAGGTTTTCCATTGAGCCAAGAATTGGCAACCGATGTTATCCTGCAATCGTTGCCGGAAGCATATAATCAATTCGTCATGAATTATAACATGAATAAAATTGATAAACCTTTGCCTGAGATTCTCAGCATGTTAAGAACTGCTGAACCGAATCTCAAAAAGAAAGTTAGTAATGTACTAATGGTCAAGAAGGGCAAAGGTAAGCGCAAAGGCAAGGGTAAGACCCAAGCCAAAGGCAAGGCCAATTCATCCACTTCAAAGGGTAAAGGTAAAGTACCTAAGGAAGGGGACTGTTTCCATTGCGGTGAGACTGGACACTGGAAGCGGAACTGCAAAGTCTACCTTGAGGAAGTAAAGAATAAAAGAAGTGGGACTTCTGCCTCAGGTATACACGTTATAGAAGTTAATCTATCTATTTCTTCTACATGGGTATTAGATACCGGATGTGCATCTCACATTTGTACTAATGTGTAGGGACTGAGAAATAGTAGACTAATGGCAAAAGGCGAAGTGGACCTACGAGTAGGCAATGGCGCAAAAGTTGCTGCTGTAGCTGTAGGAACATATTCTTTGTCTTTGCCCACTGGGCTTATCTTAGAACTAGAGGAGTGCTTTTATGTACCTGCATTAACAAAGAACATAATCTCTGTATCTTGTTTAGACAAGAAAAACTTCTCTTTTATAATAAAGGACAAATGTTGTTCCATTTATTTGAATGAAATGTTCTATTGTAATGCACCACTTATGAATGGTCTCTATGTTCTAGATTTAGAAAACCCAATTTATAACGTAAATACCAAACGGTTCAAATCGAATGATTTGAACCAAACATATCTCTGGCACTGTCGCCTAGGTCACATAAATGAAAAACGCATATCCCAACTCTATAAAGATGGATTATTGGACTCATTTGATTTTGAATCATATGAGATATGCGAATCTTGTCTTTTAGGAAAGATGACTAAAACTCCATTTAGTGGACATGGCGAGAGAGCGATGGACTTGTTAGGACTCATACATACTGATGTATGTGGCCCTTTCAATGTCGAAGTCAGAGGAGGCTATAAGTACTTTATTACTTTCACTGATGATATGAGTAGATTTGGCTACTTATATTTGATGAGACATAAGTCAGAATCCTTTGAAAAGTTCAAAGAATTCAAGAATGAAGTACAAAACCAACTTGGTAAGCGTATTAAGCTACTTCGATCAGATCGAGGTGGTGAATACCTTAGTCAAGAGTTTCGTGATCACTGGCCGAGTGTGGGATAATATCCCAACTCACTCCACCTGGAACACCACAATGGAATGGTGTATCTGAGAGGAGAAATCGTACTCTATTAGATATGGTACGATCAATGATGAGCCAGACTGATCTACCTACTTCCTTTTGGGGTTTAGCTCTAGAGACAGCTGCTTTCACACTTAATCGCGTCCCATCAAAAGCCGTAGAAAAGACACCATACACGTTATGGACTGGGAAGAGTCCCAAAATGTCTTTTATAAAGATTTGGGGTTGTGAAGCCTATGTTAGACGTCAAGTCTCAGATAAACTAGGACCCAAATCAGATAAGTATTATTTTGTAGGATATCCCAAGGAAACTAAGGGATATTACTTTTACAATCCCACACTTGGCAAGGTGTTTGTTGCCAGAAATGCTATCTTTCTAGAAAGAGAATTTATTTCTAGAAAAACTAGTGGGAGTAAAATTCATTTTGAAGAAATTCAGGATGAAGATAACACTAAGGCTTCGATGGAAAAGGAACAGGCACCACAAATTGTTGTGGATGAGGAAATTGTTGCTCAAAGAGTTGTGGAGCAAACACCTGTTCAAGTAGACCAACCTCTTCGTAGATCTGATAGGATCCGTCGTCAACCCGAGAGATATTCTTTTCTCTTGAATGACAACGGTGAAGTATTGCTTGTCGATCTTGACGAGCCTACATCCTATCAAGAAGCTATGATGAGTCCAGATTCTGAGAAATGGCTAGAGGCCATGAGATCCGAAATGGAATCCATGTACACTAACCAAGTATGGACTTTGGTTGATCCACCTGAAGGGGTAAAACCCATTGGGTGTAAGTGGGTCTTTAAAGTAAAGACTGACATGGATGGTAATAAGCATACCTATAAAGGTAGATTGGTGGCTAAAGGATTCAAACAAATTCATGGTATTGACTATGATGAAACATTTTCACGTATGCGCTTAAATCCATTCGGATCATACTTGCTATCAGACCTACCACGATTATGAGATCTGCAGAATGGATGTCAAAACCGCTCGAATGGAAAGCTACTCGAGGATGTGTACATGACACACCGAGGGTTTTGAAGATCCAAAGCATCCTCGAAAGGTATGCAACCGCAAAGGTCCATTTATGGACTAAAGCAAGCCTCTCAAGCCGTGGAATCTTCGATTCGATGATGCAATCAAGGAGTTTGGTTTCATCAAGAATGAAGATGAACCTTGTGTCTACAAGAGAAATAGTGGGAGCACAGTTGTATTTCTTGTCTTGTATGTAGATGACATACTTCTCATTGGAAATGATATTCTCACCCAAATGTGAAGATGTGGTTAGGGAATTGTTTCTCGATGAAAGACTTAGGTGAAGCTGCCTATATTCTAGGCATCAAGATCTATAGAGATAGATCTAAAAGATTACTTGGCCTAAGTCAGAGTACATACATTGATAAAGTGCTAGATCGTTTTGCTATGCAAAATTCCAAGAAAGGATTTCTACCTTTATCACATGGTGTGTCTTTCGAAGACTCAATGTCCCTCTTCTAAGGAGGAGAGAGATCGCATGGATAAGATCCCTTATGCATCTGCTATAGGGTCTATCATGTACGCCATGCTTTGTACTGTCTCCGACGCCTCGTGATGCTTTGAGCATGACGAGTAGATACTCACGGATCGGTGAAAGTCATCGGATAGCAACAAAAATATTCTTAAATACTTACGAAGAACGAAAGAATATTTCCTGATATTTGGAGGCAATGAGGAGCTAACTGTAAAGGGTTACAGTGATGCAAGCCTCCAAATAGACAAGGATGACTATAGATCGCAATCGGGGTACGTGTTTTGCCTGAATGGTGGAGCTGTGAGCTGGAAAAGTTCGAAGCAGACACGATTCTTGATTCTACAATGTGAAGCGAGTATATTCATGCGTCGATCGATAAAGGAGGCTTTGGCTCGCAAGTTCATCGATGAACTTGGGGTAGTTCCTAAGCATTGCGAGATCCAATAGACCTCTATTGTGACAACAATGGGGCTATTGCGAGCTAAGGAACCTCGATCACATCGGACCAAACACATCTTGCGGCGCTTCCATCTCATTCGAGATCATCGATAGAGGAGATGTGAGGATATCAGAGTACCAGCAAGCTAACATCGCAGATCCATCGACCAAGGCTGCTGCCGGAGGAAGCATGATGGTCACACTAGGTCACTAGGTATCAGATATTATAGTGATTGGTACTAGTGCTAGTGGGAGATTGTTAGTTATAGCCCTAGAACCAATCATGTGATGGTTGAATAGGGAACATTTTGTATCATATTCTATAAAGGCAAAGGATTGGTTATTATATATTTATGTCTTGCTTGTGCCAGCTAAATTAAATATATATTAATGCCCTAGAAAAGTAGGTTCTTATCTACAGCACATCAATTGGCAGAATTGATTATGAGAGGCTGTAGAGAACACTTTCCTAAATGTTCCTAGTCAAGTATTAATATGCAAGGGCAATACTAATACATAAAGACTAGCATGTAGGTCAATTGATGACTTGATCTCACAAGTCATGGATATATGATATCAAGTTGACACATGGGTATATATTAGAGAATATATACTGAACTGACCCGCCATGAGAAAGTTTCATGGATCGTCATATGAGTGTCATAAACTTTCTCATGTGACTATTGGTATGAATAGTCCTTAAACTGGAAGTCACTACGGTTCCCTACATAAGGAGTTATGTATTTTGGTATCGTCAAACGTCACCCGTAACAGGGTGGACCATAAAGGCGATTACTGGGTATATAACAAATTATGCGGAGGGATGTGAGTGATGTAGATGGGATCTATCCCTCCCATATGACGGGAGAGATATCTGTGGGCCCCTTGATTGAGTAGAACTACTAAAACGCATGACCATGCTCGAATGAGTCAATATGAGATATTGAGCTCATTTGTTTGAGTTAGTTTACTCAGGGATCAAGAAACACATAGATTGATCGAGGATGATATGGTCTATGCCTCATTGGTCAATCTGATATCAAGGATAGAAGGACACGGTCATACATTATAGTAGTCACGGAAAGGTTAGTCGGATCTTGACTTATCTCGTAACTTGGGTAGCAATGATGTATTGCTAGATGCCGCTCATTGCTTGTATATCTAAAAGAGTTTAGATCCACTGCCAACGTTATGAGAGCCTATAGGGTCACACACAAAGAGCATGATGATTAGAAGAATTAGTGCATTCTAGTTTGACTAGAATAATTTGGGAATAAGCTTAAGTACAAAATGGTTTTTGGAGCTTAAGCTTAATGAGAATTTTAGCTTATTGATTTAATGAGATTAATTCAATATGCTAAGCTTAATTGATTTAATAAGATTAATTCAATATGTTACCTTATTGATTTAATGAGATTAATTCAATATGATAACATAAGTTTATTGAATTAATAAGATTAATTCAACATCCATGTATGCCACATAAGCATGCCACCTAAGCATGCCACATAAGCATGCCACCTAAGCTTGATGAGTTGGAAGGAGACAAAGGGTTTTGACCCTTGGATTTCCACCACATGTGGCCGGCCAAAACAAGGAGGATAACTCCTTGTTTAATTATCTTTCAATGCCATTGATTGCATTGAATGTGATAGGAGATGAAAGGTTTTTCAAATCCTATAAAACACCCCATGGGGTGGCCGGCCAAAGGAGTTGAGTTGGAGCTTAAGGCTTGGTGAGAGCTTGGTGGGAGAGGCTTTTGTTGTGTGGTTTTGTGAGTGTAAGCTAGCAAGAAGAGTAGTCTTCTTCTTCCTTTCTCTTCTTCCCTACCTTCCTCTCCTTTAGGGACTTCTCTAGCAAGAAGTAAAGGAGAGATCTTCTAGTTTTCTTTTGTGAGACAAGAGCTTGCTTGTGTGGATACATATAGAGGCACGGACATTTGAACGTGCTAAAAGATCCAACACATCCAAGGAAAAGCGGGATTGCAAAGGGCACGCAACAAAGGTAGAACTCTCCTATAAGATAGGTTTTCTTTTAGAGAAATTTGTTTTGTACGAGGTTTTCTTTCGCAAGGATCACTTGGAAGGGATCCTAATTTTCCGTTGCGCGTATGCTATTTTGCATACAAGATCCCTACACATCATCCCATGATGGAAAACTCCCCCTAAAGGCTTGCTCCCCCTTGACCATTGCACCAACAATGTCCTTGGAGAGTTTCTAAGCCAATAGAAACACTAAACCATCAAAATTAAGAGCAAAAGTTCAAACATGAACTTTCACACACCTTAAAATTTGATACACACCCAAACAACTCTCCTAATCCATATCCAATAGATTTCCACTCTTTCTCATGCTTTCCAAAGCATATCCTAGGGTTAGGAGTAGTTACGGTATCCTAACATAGATAAAACATGAGCTAAACATCCTTGTTTACTCGAAATCAGCGTTTGCAGTCGACTCTTATAGTCACCAGTCAACTGGCCTTGACACTAGTCGACTGCCATCTAGTCGACTGATTTCTGCATTGTATAAAAATCAGAATTCAAAAATTGAATTTCAAAAATTCATAAGTAATTATACATAATAAGAAAAATCACGAAAATTCATTTGTATAATACTTATGTCAAACATTATAGGTGAAAATTATTTAGAAAATAAAATATCCATAAAATAATGAGATTGACACAAAGTTCAAAACCATTGAAAAGTTCAATTTTTTGACCCTACTTTGTATCAACTCTATCAATGGTGATTGCTATCAAAAGATAGAATTCACCAAGGTTTTCTAAAATGATTTTAAAATATTTTTGAAACCCTATATTGGATCATGATCAATGGGCTCAATGCACATGATTTACACATTAGCTTTCCCCATGATCCACCATGGTATAAGATGAGTTTGAGTTCATCTAGATGCAAAAACTATGCACCTTGAACTTAACTCATTTCCTAGCATCTCACATGTGTCTAGGGTGTTTGAAAATACACACATATCAATGTGATGTGAGATGTGGGTTTTGTTCATCCTAATCTAGGGTTTCATGTATTTTTCTAGGCAACACTACTTGATTCACTTATACATGAGACTTTAAGTCAAGTTATAGTCCTTAAATCAATTTTCATTAAACCTAAATGCATGAAATATGATTATGACATATAATGATAGCATAAATAAAATAAGTGTAAATAATCATGATGTCATGACATAAGATATAAACCTAAACATACATGACATACAAATAGACCTAAGCATTATCATGACATATAATATGATTAAAAATAAATATGATGTCATGACATGACATATGACAAACAAATCATGGCAAATAAGATATAAAGGTACAATAATACATAATTTTTAGTATTAATTGCCATTGATTGTTATTAAGTCCATTTTGCCATATTGTCACTTATCCCCCAAGTGTGTCAAAAACTCAAAATGATACACCATGACTCTAAGATCTAACTTGTGCCAATTTGATTAGTTTTTCAAACTTCATAAATGATATTGGCACATCCTAAAATCCTTTAGGATATAAGATCAAACTTATTTTCAAGGTACCCATAACCTTGAAAATGACCTATAGTGTCACCTTTATCATGGTTAGGTTAATTACCCATCCATTTAAAGTTGGCACATCCTAACCCATCTAGCGTGAGTCGATCACGCTCCCAGGAACCCAAGACCTATTTTAACTCCTTGGGTTTACTAGGTATTCCTTATGGATAACTTCCCTAGATACCCTCCTAATGACCCTCCTACACTTGGTAGCCTTGGTCATTGTGGTCTTGCCTAGGTTAGCTCTAGGGGTGACTCCCCTTGTAACCTTATTAGTGGTCTTTCTAGGTTTCTTCGAAACTTTATCCATTAGGCACACACCATGGTTAGCCTTAGGGATAGCTTCCCTAGTAACATTGGCTCTCCTAGACCTAGGTTGTGTTCCATAATCGAATAGAACACTATGGTAGGTCTCCTTTGGCTTAGGTTTGTGACTCAAACCTTTCTTGCCCTTGGGTGGACCTTGCTTCATAGACCCTAGGTTTTAACAATTTGATCCTTTAATTGAATTTTGCATCCTTACAAGGGTCTTCTCCATCTTCTCAGGTTTTGACCTCAAAACTTGATTTTCAAATTCTAATTTCTCAAAATTTGTGGGCCCATTGTTTCTTTGAGCATTTTTGCCCTTCCTAGGCATATGTCTAGAATTCTTGGAGTTAAAGCCTAAATGACCCTCTATCTTTCTAATGATTTCCTTAGGTAGGATTGCTTTAGGGACATTATTCCTAAATTTCTCCTTAGTTGAAATAGATCTAGAGTTATTATTTCTAGACTTGTCCTTAGCCCTAAAATCAACATGTTTAGCCCCTAAGTAATAAATCCTATTTCTAGCATGCTCTTTATGATAAATTGTAAGTGAATTAAAAGCATGCTTTTGATTCTTACATAAAGAACAAGCATTATGAAAATATTAGTAATAAGCCCTAGAGCCAATTATGTGATGATTGACTAGGAACTTTTTGTATCATATTCTATTAATAATAAAGACAAAGTTTGGTTATTATATTTACTCCTTGCTTGTGCCAACTGAATAAATATAATAATGCCCTAGAAAGTAGATTCTTATCTGCAACATATTAATTGGTAGAACTGATTGTGAGAAGCTGTGGAGAATACTATTCTTAAATATTCCTAGTCAAGTATTAATATACAAGGGCAATATTAATGCATTGAGACTAGCATGTAGGTAAATTGATGATTTGATCTCATAGGTCATGGATATGTGATATCACATTGACACATGAGTATATATTAGAGAATATATATTGAATTGACCTGCCATGAGAAAGTTTCATGGATCGTTATATGAGTGTCATAAACTTTCTCCTGTGACTATTAGTATGAATAATTCTTAGACCTGAAATCACTACGGTTCCCTACATAAGAAGTTATGTACTTTGGTATCGTCAAATGTCACCCGTAATAGGGTGGAGTGGACTATAAAGGTGATTACTGGGTATGTAACAAATTATGCGGAGGGATGTGAGTGATGTAGACGGGATCTATCCCTCCCATATGATGGGAGTGATATCTTTAGGCCTCTTGATAGAGTAGAACCACAAAATGCATGACCATGCTCAAATGAGTCAATATGAGATATTGAGCTCATTTGTTTGAGTGAGCCTACTTGGGGATCAATAAACACAAAGATTGATAAGAGGATGACACGGTCTATGCCTCATTGATTAATCTAGATATCAAGGATAGAAGGACAAGGTCATACAAGATAAAAGTCACAGAAAGGTTTTGTCGGATCTTGACATTTTCGTAACTTGGGTAGCAATGATGCATTGCTAGATGCCGCTCATTGCTTATGTTTCTAAAGTGGTTTAGAGACATTGCCAATGTTACGAAAACTTATAGGGTCATACACAAAGAACATGTTGTTTTGGAGATGAGGTTCATTTTAGTTTGACTAAATGAACCATTAGGCATTGAATTGGAATCATTGAGTTAGACTCATTGAAAGGGTTGGATTTGAGTTAGACTCAAATTAAATGGACGAATTTGAGTTGGGCTCAAATTGATTTGATTTGAGTCGGGCTCAAATCAATTTGAATGGTATGAATTCATTATGCAAGATTAATGTGGATTAATCATGCATTGAAGAGGGAAAACCAAGAGTTGAATGAAACCTCTTATCATGCATGATTAATGTGGATTAATCATGCATTGAAGAGGGAAAACCAAGGGTTGGATGAAACTTTTCATATTCATGGGATGAATATAAAAAGGGGGCTTTGGATCATGATGAGATATAGTAGAGATTGCCTTTGTTTTCTCTTCTTCTTCTTCTTGGCCGAAATTCTCTCTTGGCCTAGCCCTTTTGGGAATCTTATGCGATAAACAATCAAATCAAAGCGGAAAAAGGATCCCTTAAGCGATCCATGCGAAAGAAAACTCATACAAAGTATATATCAAAAAGCCCTATCCTATAGGGTATACCTTTGATGTGTGTCCTTAGTCTATCCCGCTCGTCCATGGTTTGCCGGATCTCTTGCATGTTCAAATGTTCGTGGGGATTGTTGGGAGTATGGGGAATACAATCAAAGTCTCACATTGGTAAGACATGGAAAAGATCATGTGATTATAAGATAAAAAGATATCTCCATTATCATGAGACCTTTTGGGTAAAGCCCAAAAATAAAACCATGAGGGCTTAAGCCCAAAGTGGACAATATCATACCATTGTGGGGATATATGAATCTTATAGGTACTAACAATTGATATCAGAGCCATGATCCATGTCAAGCCATGAACCTCGAACGAAGGAAGTGGAGCTCCCATGTCTGGATCAAGAGAACCAAACACCAGGTAGGAAGTCCAGTTGGGTCAGGAGGACCGAACAACTGACAGGATGTCCAGTTGGGCTAGAAGGGTTGGACAACTGGCAGGAAGTCCAGTTGGATCAGGAGGACTAAACAGTTGGCAGGAAGTCCTGGTGGGTTGAGGATCGGACATTAAGCAAAGGAATTCCTTCGAGGACGGATAGGCTTAAGGGGGGCTCAATGTGGTCCTTCGTTTGAGGGGGGGATATTTGGGAGTATAGGGAATACAATCAAAGTCCCACATTGGTAAGACATAGAAAAGATCATGTGCTTATAAGATAAAAAGATATCTCCATTAGCATGAGACCTTTTGGTTAAAGCCCAAAAATAAAACCATGAGGTCTTAGACCCAAAGTTGACAATATCATGCCATTATGGGAATATATGAATCTTATAGGCACCAACAAAATATATACCTTAGGATTTGCTTTAAAAGCTCCCCCTACATTGTTGACTCCTTCTTGGCCTTTCTTCCTCCCCCTAGGGCATTGACTCCTATAGTGCTCCTTTTGTTGACACTTGAAGCACACCACGTGCTCCTTGCTCTTCCTAGTGGGGACTCTGGCATCTTTTAATTTTTCTTGAATTTTTGCCATCAGTTGAGTCTTCTTGACCTTCTTAGGGCACTTGCTCTTATAGTGCCCATATTCCCTATACTCAAAACACATAATATATTTTTTTATTTTGAATTAATGTGCTTGAGTTACCTTCCATGGTAGGAGAATCTTGATCTTGTCCTTGGCTCCCAGAGGCAGAAGCTTCCTCTTGCTCTTGCCCTTGCTCCGACGATCTAATCTCCTCCCTCTCAATCCTAGAGGTGGAAGCTTCCTCTACTTCTTCCCCTTCCACCGATCTGGAAGTTGACTCCTTCTCAACTTCCGACTCCTCACTTTCTTGTGAGGATGAGCTTGTTTCTTCGGCCCTCTCCGATTGAGCCGATGAACATTCCTCTTCTTCCTCTTCTTCTTGGACCGGTTGTGGGTTCTCATGGAATCTTGCCACTTGGCTCCATATCTCCTTGGCATCCATGTAATCACCTAAACTACACAAAATATCGTTAGGAATTAAATCAACCAAGAATTTAATTACCTTCTTATTTTTCTCGAATTCTTGGATTTGTTCCTTGGTCCACTTCTTCATCTTGAGGAATCCTCCCTTTGGCCCTCTTGGATAATTGAATCCTTCCATCAAGATAGCCCATTCTTCCAAGTCCCTCATCATCATGAAGTCTTCAATCATTACCTTCCATTGATTGAAGCCTTCTCGTCTATAGAGCGTGTATGGAATTGGGGTGTCGATGTCCCATCCCACTTTTTCTTCAAACTCCATCTTCTTCCCTCTAGCATGCTCCCTTGGAGGTTAGTCCAAATGAAGAGCGACCTCGCTCTGATACGACTTGTTGGGAATCGGTACATCGCTAGAGGGGGGGGGGTGAATAGTGCGTACGTTGTGTAGATGGAAATCGATCGCGTGCTTGTATATGATTGTTAGTACGCAGCGGAATATAGAAATGATACAAACAAATATACAAGACAAACACAAATATAATCCACAACACCAAATATAACATGGTTCGGAACCTTAGGGTTCCTACTCCACGGGTTGGGCTTGAACGAGCCCTAGCGATGCAAATCCCACCACTAAACCCAATACTCCTTCTCGGCAACAAGTCAGAGGCAGAGAAACCTCTTACAATGATTACAAAAGTAATACATGAGATATACAAGTAAATATAAATGAAATACACAAAACAACGTAAAGAAAACTTTACAACTATTGCTTTGGATGCTTGCTTGTTGATTGCTTGAACCGAGCTTGAAGACCCTGATTTGCACTAGTAAATTAACTCAAAATCGCTCAAGAAATTGCTACCAAATCCTCCTCCACGAGTTGCTTTTATAACCTGAATTTGGCCTGGATTCACACCTGGCAGTTAATTTCTCCTGTAGCCGTTGTGAGACAATGACTCGATCCACGTTGGATAAGTTCCAATGGATACACTGGTAGTCAACTGCTATTACCCATCAATTGACTGCCAAGACCGTAGCCGACTGACCAGATGGCTACCGAGCATTCTGCTCCCGTAACCTCGACCAGTAGTCGACTTCCATCCATTGTAGTCGACTGCTCAAGCCATCAATCGTATCGATGTTGGCGATCGCTTGCCTAAACCTTTTGTCGATCAATGATCGACTCCTGGCAATCAATTGGTTATAATGCTAGTCGACTGCCAAGAGTCAACTCAGCTGCCAAGTGTCAAAACACTTGACCAATTGACTGGTCCAAAGCCCCAGTCGACTGATAACCTCAACCATGAGGTTTAACTCCAAGAATGATGCCCTCATACTTGCTAGACTACCCTTAGCCTAGACATAAGCCTTCTAGCCACCTCCATCAGTCTCACGCCTATCGGATCCCTCCAAGTCATCCATACGCTAGTCTTCTGGTGCTTCCATCGACTATTGTCATGCTAACGTGGTCTATCCCACCAAGGCACATTGGGCTTACGCTGCCAAGACTACCGCTTGGACTTTACGCCGCCAACCATTGGACTTATTGTTAGTGTCAGCCCTTAGTGCTAATCATGAGATGATTGATTAGGGATCATATGTATCATATTTCATTAATAACAGGCAAGATTTGCTTATTATATTATTTCTTATCTGTGCTATATGAATAATATAATAGCGTCCTTGAATAGTAGGTTCAGATTTACAGCATATCAATTGGTTGAATTGATAGTGAGAGTCTGTATACATATATATATATATATATAACACTACTCTTAACCATTCCTAGTCGAGTATTAATATGCAAGGATAATATTAATGCATAGAGACTAGCATGTAGGTCAATTGATGACTTAATCTCACAAGTTATGGATATGTGATATCAAGTTGACACATGGGTACATATTAGAAACTATGTACTGAATTGACCCGTCATGAGAATGTTTCATGGATCGTTATATGAGTGTCATAAACATTCTCATGTGACTATTGGTATGAATAATCCCTAGACCTGAAGTCACTACGGTTCCTTACATAATGAGTTGTATACTTTGGCTTCATCAAATATCACCCGTAACAGGGTGACTATAAAGGTGATCACTGGGTATGCAATAAATTATGCAGAGGGATGTGATGATGTAGATAGGATCTATCCCTTCCATATAACGGAAGTGATATCTATGGGCCCCTTGATAGAGTAGGACTGCTAAAATGCATGACCATGCTCAAATAAGTCAATATGAGATATTGAGCTTATTTGGTTGAGTAGTCTACTTGGAGATCAAGAAACTCATGATTGATAAGAGGATGACACAGTCTATGCCTCATTGATTAATCTCTAGATATCAAGGATAGAAGAATTGAGTCCTACAAGAGAATAGTCACAGAAAGGTTATGTCGGATCTCGACATTCTCGTCACTTGGGTAGCAATGATGTATTGCTAGATGCCGCTCATTGCTTATGTCTCTAAAAGGGTTTTAGAAACATTGCCAATGTTATGAGAACCTATTGGGTCACACACTTAGTGTTAGTAATATATGAGAGATGTCCTAAGGCAATCGCATTATGTTTGAACCATTTATATGATAAATGAAGATTCACTATTTGAGTATACATGTTTTCATGTATTTGATTAGATCTTAAACTCATTTACTGAATGTCCATGATACTTTATAAGATGAGTGAAGGGAATGGGGCACGATTCATTCGAGCTGCTGAAGGGTTTCAGAAATAGTTCTGGATCAACCGTTGATCTTTTCGGTTAATTGGGGATCATGATGTACTACTAGGTGCCACTCATGATCGTTTTATAATTAATGGTTAATTATAGACGGCCAACATAAACCGAGAACCTATTTGGTCACACGCACAATGAGCGTAATCCGAAGGATTTAAAACGAGCTTGAGAATGAGATTCTCAGACCGAGAGAAACTAGGTTTGGTTGGACCAAACATAGAGCGAGCATGAAATCATTTCAGTCGCAATGGAAGCGTGGATGGGCCGTGTCTTATGAAGGCATGATGGATGAACCAAATTGGTTTGGTTCTAATCCAACGGAGGAGAATAAATCAAAGGGGTTTGATTTGTTTTAAACAAATGAACCAAAGTTGGTTCGGTTCGTTTTAACTTAAAATAAATCATCATGGTTTGGTTTATTTTAACTTAAATTAATGGAGCGGGTTAACGGGCTTTTGGTTATGATCCGATAACCTTTAAGAGAATTTGTTCTCTATAAAATAGGGCTTAAGGGTTTTGTTAAGCCCTAATCCTTGCAACCCTAAAGTTGCCGCCCACCCTCTCCCTCTTCTCCAAGTGGTCGGCGCCCAACTCCTTGCTGCCGCCCAAGCTCCTCCAACCGGTGTCCAGCAGCTGCCGTCTTCCCCACTTGCCAGCGTCTAGCTATTGTCGAAGGAGCTCCGGTGATCTTCCTTGGCTCCGGCGACAAGGTGAGCATATTGATTTCCTTATTTGGCCGGCGCAAGGTCTCCACCAAAGCTGTCCAGTTTTCTGGACAGCTTGTTTCCCTCTTGTCGGAGCGTCATTTGAACGACGTTTGTGTTAGTAATATATGAGAGAAGTCCTAAGGCAATCACCTTATGTATGAACCATTTATATGATAAATGAAGATTCACTATTTTGAGTATACATGTTTCATGTATTTGATTGGATCTTAAACTCATTTACTGAATGTCCACGATACGATTCACAGCATGAGAGAATTTGTGATTGGATCACAACTAGTGAGTATCTCTACATGTGTAATTGTGATGTATCGGAATTATCCCTAGTTTATGAATTGATGAATTTGGACACCATCAATTCTGTCGAGACTAGCACGAGGTATACTCCTTGGTGTATCCAAGCAGTTGATTCTCACTGGCTGGAGACATTGTGATGTCCGGAGTTAATCGTGGATGCTAGTTATGGTAACTAGTTCATTGGAGTGACCAGCCGTAAGACTTCATATGGTTCTCTGCATATATAGATATGTCAATGAAGTTCTTACTGTAGCTTAAGTGCGATGTTCCTTTGACTTACGGTATTCAAGTCATCTTGATCATGGAGACTTATGCTTTGACATCTTAAGCAAGCATCTCTAAGGAGATGTGGACCCGGGATGATTGGGTATAAGTCGAAGTGATCGAAGGTGTTTGAATAGCCAATAATGGATTTACCACTCCTTGCGAGGAGATGTATACCCATGGCCTCTCGTCGGATTGTTACTGAAGTCTTTGGCCAAAGCATTACATGTTTAGAGTAAGGTACTCTTCGATACATGTGCAGTAACTAGAATCCGTAGGACGAGGAAATGATACTTGGGCTAGGTGTGACGTAGTCAGCCTAGTGGGGATTGACACTATAGACCATGTCTTGAACCAAGTGGGTATAAGATGAGTGAAGGGAATGGGGCACGATTCATTCGAGCTGCTGAAGGGTTTCAGAAATAGTTCTGGATCAACCGTTGATCTTTTCGGTTAATTGGGGATCATGATGTACTACTAGGTGCCACTCATGATCATTCTATAATTAATCGTTAATTATAGACGGCCAACATAAACCGAGAACCTATTTGGTCACACGCACAACGAGCGTAATCCGAAGGATTTAAAATGAGCTTGAGAATGGGATTCTCAGACCGAGAGAAACTAGGTTTGGTTGGACCAAACAAGAAGCGAGCATTAAATCGTTTCAGTCGCAATGGAAGCGTGGATGGGCCGTGTCTTATGAAGACATAATGGATGAACCAAATGTAGGGATTTTTTATGCAAAATAGCATATGCGCAACGGAAAAATAGGATCCCTTCCAAGTGATCCTTGCAAAAGAAAACCTCGTACAAAAAAAATAAATTTCTCAAAACCTATCTTATAGGAGAATATTACCTTTGTTGTGTGCCCTTTTTAATCCCGCTTCTCCTTGTGTTTGTTGGATCTTTTAGCACGTTCAAATATCCGTGCCTCTATATGTATCCACACGAGCAAGCTCTTGTCTCACAAAAGAAACTAGAAGAGCTCTACTTTACTTCTTACTAGAGAAGTCCCTAAAGGAGAGGAAGGTAGGGAAAAAGAGAAAGGAAGAAGAAGACCACTCTTCTTGCTAGCCTACACTCACAAAAGCCACACAACCAAAGCCTCTCACCACCAAGCTCTCTCCAAGCCTCAAGCTTCCACCAATTTGGCCGGCCACCCCATGGAGTGTTTTATAGGATTGAAAAAACCTTTCACCTCCTATCACATTCAATGCAATCAATACACTCCTTGTTTGGCCGGCCACATGTGGAGAAATTTCAAAGGTCAAAACCCTTTGTCTCCTTCCACCTCATCAAGCTTAGGTGGCACGCTTATGTGGCATGCTTATGTGGCATTCATGCATGTTGAATTAATCTTATTAATTCAATAAGCTTATGTTATCATATTGAATTAATCTCATTAAATCAATAATGTAACATATTGAATTAATCTTATTAAATCAATTAAGCTTAGGCTATCATGATAACATATTTATTTAATCTTATTAAATTAATAAGCTTAGCATATTGAATTAATCTCATTAAATCAATAAGCTAAAATTCTCATTAAGCTTAAAGTCCAAAAACCATTTTGTACTTAAGCTTATTCCCAAATTATTCTAGTCAAACTAGAATGCACTAATTCTTCTAATCATCATGCTCTTTGTGTGTGACCCTATAGGCTCTCATAACGTTGGCAGTGGATCTAAACTCTTTTAGATACACAAGCAATGAGCGGCATTTAGCAATACATCATTGCTACCCAAGTTACGAAATAAGTCAAGATCCGACTAACCTTTCCGTGACTACTATAATGTATGACCGTGTCCTTCTATCCTTGATATCAGATTGACCAATGAGGCATAGACCGTGTCATCCTCGATCAATCTATGTGTTTCTTGATCCCTGAGTAAACTAACTCAAACAAATGAGCTCAATATCTCATATTGACTCATTCGAGCATGGCCATGCATTTTAGTAGTTTTACTCAATTAAGGGGCCCACAGATATCACTCCCATCATATGGGAGGGATAGATCCCATCTACATCACTCACATTCCTCCGCATAATTTGTTATATACCCAGTAATCGCCTTTATGATCCACCCTGTTACGGGTGACGTTTGACGATACCAAAGTACATAACTCCTTATGTAGGGAACCGTAGTGACTTCAGGTTTGAGGACTATTCATACCAATAGTCACATGAGAAAGTTTATGACACTCATATGACGATCCATGAAACTTTCTCATGGCAGGTCAGTTCAGTATATATTCTCTAATATATACCCATGTGTCAACTTGATATCATATATCCATGACTTGTGAGATCAAGTCATCAATTGACCTACATGCTAGTCTTTATGTATTAATATTGCCCTTGCATATTAATACTTGACTAGGAACATTTAGGAAAGTGTTCTCTACAGCCTCTCATAATCAATTCTGCCAATTGATGTGCTGTGGATAAGAACCTACTTTTCTAGGGCATTATTATATTTAATTTAGCTGGCACAAGCAAGACGTAAATATAATAACCAATCATTTGCCTTTATAGAATATGATACAAAATGTTCCCTATTCAACCATCACACGATTGGTTCTAGGGCTATAACTAACACCAAAATGGTTTGGTTCTAATCCAATGGAGGAGAATAAACCAAAGGGTTTGATTTATTTTAAACGAATGAACCAAAAGTTGGTTCGGTTCGTTTTAACTTAAAATAAACCATCATGGTTTGGTTTATTTTAACTTATATTAATGGAGCGGGTTAACGGGCCTTATGGTTATGATCCAATAACCATTAAGAGAATTAGTTCTCTATAAAAGAGGGCTTAAACCCTAATCCAAAAGACTAACCAAGTTTTGGCCGCCCACCTCTCCCTCCTCTTCATCTATTCGGCGCCAACACCCATTGCCGTCGCCCAGCTCCTTGTGCCGCCGTCCAAATTGTTGTCGGCGTCCAAGCTTCGGCCGGTGATCCTCCGGCAACTCTCCGGTGATCTCCTTTGGGTTTGGCATCAAGGTGAGCTTCATCCTACCTTTTTTGGCCGGCCCTAATTCCTCCACCAAATCTGTCCAGTTTTCTGGACAGCTTGTTTCCCTCTCGTCGGAGCATCATTGGGACGACGTTTAGAGCTCCGACAGCGGTAGCCTTGCCGGGGATTTGATCTCCGGTAATCCTCTGAGGTGGAGGACGAAGGATTCGTCAAACGGTTGACGAATACCTCTCCGGAGAAGCGAGTCTTGAGGACTTGTTTTTGGATCCGAATTTGGATTCGGATCGTGATCATCTCTCGATCATATCGTCTTCAACATGAGGCTAGTAACCCGTACGAAGACGAGGCTCGTGACTTAGCGAAGTCATCCCGAGGATACTCGGCGTGGATATGGATAGAGACGATTCTAGCGAGGATCGTTCCGGTTGATGCCGTTCCCGCTACACGTGATACGAAAGGTATACGTAGTTAAATTTCCTTTTATTGAAAATTTAAATTTACGGTTATGTCTACACATATTGTACTATGCATGCGTGTGATGTGTGTGTTGTAATAAATGTAGATTTATTATTTTATTTCTTTCACTGTGCACATGTTTGTGAAATATGTTCGAACACACATTCGCTACGGTACCGGAAACCCAACAGTGGTATCAGAGCCCAGGTTGTGTTTCGACATAATCGTAAAATGGTTTTGCGATAGTCATAATGATATTTCTGGAAATTTTCTACTTTTGGAAAGTTAGAAGTATTTATGGAAAATTTTAATTTTGGAAAGTCTAGAAGTATTTATGGAAATCTTCCACTTTTGGAAAGTTGGAAGTATTTATGGAAATTGATATTTTCCATAAATAAAATATTTGATTAGATTTTGGAAATTTGTTTCCTAATTTTATCTTGATTTGATTTGGGAAATCAAATCTTATAATATTTTGTTTCCATAAGTAGCTTTGATGATTTAGGAAATTGGTTTCCTAAATTGACTTTCCTTAATCAACTATTTCCACAAATAAAATATGTGATTAGATTTGGAAATTTGTTTCCTAATTTAATCATGATTTGATTTGGAGAATCAAATCTTAAACATATTTTATTTCCATAAATAGTTATGACATATAAGGAAATTAAGTACATGACATAATTGTATGCCATGTAATTGCATTAGATGCATATCATTATGCCATGCGTGTCGTGACATGTAGATGTATGCCATGTATGCCATGCCATGTAGATAATAGTTATTTGCATGCAAAGAGGATGAGACATAAAAACCTTACTCAATATTAAAGCCTACACCTTCCATTAATATGGTTAGAACCAGAGTTCCGTTTCTTGTTTGGGTTATTGGACTCTCTCCAAGCCCGGCTCGAACCCGAACATGTTCAAACCATGGAATAGTTTAATACTAATATGGTAAGAGTCAGAGGTCAATCATTAGCTTTGGTTGTTGGACTCTCTCCAAGCCGGGCTAATTGGTTGAATGCGCTCTAACCATATTAAACTATTTCTCGATTAATGGGTTGGC
The DNA here is from genome assembly GCA_025175895.1 of Wurfbainia villosa. Lineage (NCBI taxonomy): Eukaryota > Viridiplantae > Streptophyta > Magnoliopsida > Zingiberales > Zingiberaceae > Wurfbainia > Wurfbainia villosa. The sequence continues at coordinate 67,835,501 of CM046002.1, forward strand.
TTTAACCTGGAGCATCGGCTTGTTGGACTCTCTCCAAGGTCGGTGTAAAGGGAGGTGATGTTGGGTGCTATACATATGATGCATACTTGTTAATGTGTTAACAACCCGATGTATGTGTGAACATTCAATTAGTTGATAGCACATTGTGATAGTTGCATATATGTGATATGCAATCGGTATAGTTGATACCTACCGTCATAGTTATGAATGGCTTGTTGGACTCTCTCCAAGGTTGTTCATATCTATGATGGATATCAGCCCATTCGGAGATGGACCTACGATCTCCCGAAGTGATTTTGGGTTTTTTGAAATTCGAAAAAATGAATGGGATTTATAAATGTATATTGATGCATTTTAAAATCATTTTCTCATATGTGCTCGTTTTGTATTTCTAGGCCAATAAATTGATCATGACGTCTTTGAATTTGCGCACTATTTTGGATTCAAACAAACTGACTGGTCCTAACTTCCTGGACTGGATTAGAAACCTGATAATTGTTCTCAAGGCGGAAAAGCTAGCATATGTCTTTGAAGAGCCTCTTCCCAACCGTCCTAAGGACGATGCAACTCCAGACCAAATGTTGGTCTATCAGAAGCATGTGGCAGATTCTGAGTTGGCGAGTTGCATCATGCTAGCTGCGATGGTACTGGATGCTAATACTATGGTCTTCCATCTTCATGAGTTGTTCGATGAGCAAGCGAGATCCGAAAGGTTCGAGGTCTCTAGGCTCCTCTTCACCACGAAGATGCAAGAAGGTTCGTCTGTAGTACAGTTTGTACTAAAGATGAATGGGTACATCGAGCGGCTAGCCACCCTCGGGTTTGTGATGGATCATGAATTAAGTATTGACTTAATTCTGCATTGTTTGCCCAAGAGTTTCTCACAATTTGTGATGAACTATCGGATGAACAAATTGGAATCCACTATTCCTGAGCTCCTCAATATGATGAAGACTGTGGAGCCTTCTGTGAAGCATGAGGAGAAGGCGGTTCTGTTAGTTGATTCCTCAAAGAAAGGTTCTAAGAGGAAGGCAAAAGAACAGAAGAAAGGGAAGAACAAGAAGGCAAAGAAGGCAGAACCAGCACAAAAGGGCACTTGCCATCATTGTGGCAAGGAAGGCCACTGGCGAAGAAACTGCAAGATTTATCTTGAGTCCATGAAGAAGAAGAAGGCATCCGATGCCCCATCCTCTTCAGGTATCTTCGTTATTGATTGTCATTCTATTTCCTTAGACACTTGGGTATTGGATACTGGGTGTGGCTCACATATATGTAATGACATACAGGGGCTAAGGAATAGAAGAAGACTTGTCAGAGGGGAGTCAAATTTGCGAGTTGGCAATGGAGCAAAGGTTGCTGCGGTCGCCATCGGAACTTATTTGCTGAAGCTCCCTAGTGGACTAGTCTTGGAACTGGACAATTGCTATTATGTTCCTTCTCTAATAAAGAACATTGTTTCTATTTCCTGTTTAAATAGAAATGGTTTCCATTTGACGTTTAGTAACAATTGTTGTTATATAACTTTGAATGGCGTACTTTATGGAACTGGAACTTTGAGTAATGACATTTATACGTTGGACGTATCCAGTGACATTTTCAATATCGAAGCGAGCAACACGCGTGCTTGAAAGGGTAATCAATTAGACTCCTATATGTGACATTGTTGTCTTGGCCATGTAAGCAAGAAACACATGTCCGAATTACACCGATGTGGAATTCTGGAATCGTTTGAATTGGATTCATACGATATATGCGAATCATGCTTAAAAGGCAAGATGACTAAGTTACCTTTTACTGGAAAAGGTGAACGAGTGAGAGAGTTACTAGGTCTAATACATACTGATGTATGTGGACCTATGTCAACTCAAGCTTTAGGAGGCTATAGCTACTTCATTACCTTCACCGATGATCACTCACGGTTTGGGTATGTGTTCTTGATGAAACACAAGTTTGAAGCCTTTGAAAGGTTCAAAGAATTCAGAAATGAAGTAGAGAAACAACATGACAAGAGTATTAAAATACTTCGATCGGATCGAGGTGGTGAATACTTAAGTCAGGAGTTTCTTGATTATCTAAGAGACAATGGTATATTGTCTCAATGGACTCCGCCATATACACCACAGCATAATGGTGTATCTGAGAGGCGTAACCGGACCTTGTTGGACATGGTCAGGTCAATGATGAATCATGCGAATCTTTCCAAGTCCTTTTGGGGCTATGTACTTCAGACAGCTGTTTACTTGTTAAACAAAATGCCTACCAAGGTAGTCTCTACTACTCCATATGAGATATAAAATAGTAAGAAACCTCATGTATCTTACTTGAAGATATGGGGTTGTCCTGCTTATGTGAAGCAGACAGTATCAGACAAATTGGATGCTAAGTCTGATAAATGTCTATTTATTGGATACCCTAAGGAAACAAGGGGTTACCAATTCTATCATTCTGTAGAACAAAAGGTGTTTGTTTCAAGGCATGCTGTGTTTCTAGAGAAAGAGTTTCTCTTGCAAGAAAACAATGGGAGTGTCGTCGAGCTTGAGGAGACTCGAGAGACTCAAATAGACATCGATGAGATACCTGGTGAAGCACAACAGTCGACAACTCATAGTGATGAGCAATCGACTGGACCTATTGTAACACCACATCTTCGTAGATCTGGTAGAACATGCAATATTCCTGAGAGATATAGATTTCTCGTAAGTGAATCGAACGACGTGTTACTCATTGATGATGAGGAGCCTACCAGTTATGAAGAAGTGCTGACAAGTTCAGAAAGGGATAAGTGGCTTGGTGCCTTGAAGTCGGAAATGGATTCCATGTATGAAAACCAAGTTTGGAACTTGGTTGACCCACCTGAAGGCATAAAGCCTATAGGGTGCAAGTGGGTTTTCAAGAAGAAAACTGACATGGATGGTAATGTGATTACCTATAAAGCTAGATTAGTGGCGAAAGGATATCGTCAAAAACAAGGTTTTGATTATGACGAAACCTATTCGCCTATAGCTATGCTTAAATCCATTCGGATGCTCCTGGCCATAGCGGCTCATTATGATTATGAGATATGAAAGATGGATGTGAAAACAGCTTTCCTTAATGGAAACCTGCTCGAGGATGTGTATATGATACAGCCTTAGGGTTTCACATCGGTTGATAAAACCAAGGTATGCAAATTGCGACGGTCCATTTATGGATTGAAGCAAGCATCCAGGAGCTGGAATATCCGTTTTGATGAGACAATCAAAAAGTTTGATTTCTCATAAAATCCAGACGAACCTTGTGTGTACAAGAAGTGTTGGGTCGGATCGGTTGGCCGGCTAGAGGGGGGTGAATAGCCCTCGTTCTTTGGATGTCGTATTTTGTTCGTTCTCGTGTGCTCGTCTACAATTGTTGTTAATATACGCAGCGGAATAACAATAGAAATAACAATAATACTAACAACAACACAAGCACATGCAATACACACGATATACGTGGTTCGGAACCGAATGGTTCCTACTCCACGGGCGAGCTCCTCGAGCTCTAGTTATGCTCACGGCACTAACTCAAACTCCTTCTCGACAACACGTCGGAGGTGGAGAAACCTCTCACAAGCAATTACAAAGTAATATAGAAATACAAACAAGAATACAAATACAATACAAAAGAAACTCTTTTCACCGATTGCTTTTGATCACTTGTTTGTTGCTTGCTTTGTTGGCTCTTGAAGGAATTTGGAATGCGGCAGCAATTCCCCTCCAATAGCTCCACTAAAAGTCTTGGGCGAAATCCTCCTCTTGAGCTCCTTTTATAACCTGCATCAAGCTGATCTCGCGCCCATCAGTCGACTGATCGTGACCATCAGTCGACTGATATCGTTGCCGTTGTCTCACAACGGCCGGATCCACGTCGGACAAGTTCCACCGGATCACACATCGATCGTGATGGCACCCATCACCGGATCGATCATCCATCGATCGAGTCTTTGGCGAGCTCGACTCCATTCATGCCCGTGCGGTGTCATCGATCGCTGCCGTCCCTTGGCGATCGATCATCCATCGATCGATCGCCCTCCCTCGGCGATCGGTGACGATCTTTGATCGAACCGGTCGAACCTATTCGACCTAGAGCGATCGGGCACCTATGCTACCGATCGTGATGTCAGCTAAAACCTCAAACATTACCATGTTTGAGTCTCCGGCTGTCTTAGCCACTTGGCCAAGTCCACACGGAGTTCCCCACTGAAGCTCTCTTCCCTCGGCCTACGTCCCTCGGATGCGCCAAGCGCACGGCTTCGCAACGCCATCCTTCGCGTCTCATGCCCTAGAAGTATGCTTCCTTTGGGCTCACTCCCTTCGCTCCCCGTCCGGCGGTCCCTCGGATGCACCAAGCGCACGGCTTCGCAATGCCATCCTTCACCGACTCAAGGACCCCGAGCCTAGTGAACTTACCAAGTCCTCAAGACTTCCCAAATGCACCAAGCGCACGGCTTCGCAATGCATTTCTCACCAAGCACCGAGCGCACGGCTCCGCAATGCTTTTCTCACCAAGCACCGAGCGCACGGCTCCGCAATGCTTTGGATTTCCCATGCCAAGCACCGAGCGCACGGCTCCGCAATGCTTTGGACTTCCCATGCCAACCCCATGTTGGACTTTCCCACACCAAGCTCCATGCTTGGATTTTCCATGCCAAGAGTTTTGTCTATCATCAAAATACCATCGGGAGTCTACCTGGGACGATTGCACCAACAATCTTCCAACAATCTCCCCCTTTTTGATGATTGACAAAACTACCATCTCAAGTCTACCAATTCTCCCATATTGGCAATTCTCATATCCCAATGAGAATTCCAACGAACCCTAATTGGTAACTTGGTAACTTCTCCCCCTTTTTGACATTACATCAAAAAGGTCCTCCCCAAGGGTATGAATGTCTCATATCCCAATGAGATCTTACAATCTCTCCCTTGGAGGAACACATGCCTACAATCTTCCAAGTGATCCCATATCACTTAAAGAGAGGCACCCCAATTTCCTCCCATGAGGAAATACAAATCCATCCTCCCATGATGGATTCCTCCCCCTAGAGGCTTGCTCCCCCTTGACCATTGCACCAACAATGTCCTTGGAGAGTCCCTAAGCCAATAGGAACATTTACCAATCAAAATTAAGGCAAAGTTCAACAATGAACTTTCTTCCACCTTAAAATTGATACTCACCCTCAACCCAACTCCTAATCCATATCCAATGGATTTCCACCCTCTCTAATGCTATCCCAAGCATATCCTAGGGTTAGGAGTGGTTAGGGGACCTTAACCTAGCTGAACATGGGCCTAATTATCAAGATTTACCCGAAATCACTTGTGCGATCGACTCTGTCATATAATGATCATTGACTTACCATCGATTCATTGCCATACTGGCGATCGTGATAACTGGATTTTGATTTGAGAATGAATTTCAAATCCATAAGTAAATATACATACATAGATAAATCTTGAAATTTGGTATGCATAATACTTATTACAATCATTATGGGTGAAAATTATTGGAAAATTATTTTACCCATTAAATTAGGAGATTGATACAAAGTTCAAAAGTTTAGAAAAGCTTCAATAAAGAGCCCTCTTTGTATCATCCCATTCAATGGTGATAGCTATCACAAGATAGTCTTCACCAAGGTTTTGCAAAATGTTTTCAAAATGTTTTCAAAACCTTTAATTTCATTTTCCTAAACATCTCACTAATATCTAGATTTGTAAAACACATTCAAGGCAATTAACATAGTGAGATGTGGGTTTTTGTTCTTTTCTTGGTCTCATGCATATATCTAGGCAATATTTATTTGATTCCATCAAATTGTGCCATAGACCTTGAATTCATTTTATTATGCATGATGATTATGGCATAGATATGATTTAGATAAAAACATATGCCAATATCATGATGTCATGGCATGTAAATGAAACTTAAGCATACATGACATCTAAAAATAACATTAAACATGATCATGACATTTTTATAAATAAAAATGAGAATGATGTCATGACATGGCAAGGCAAATAAAGCATGGCAAGAAAAATATACTAAGGTCTAGAATACCTAAGTGTTAAAATCAATTTGCCATTTCTAGGGATTAAATCAATTTGCCTTAAAGCCATTCATCTCCCTAGTGTGCCAAAAACCCAAAATGGCACACCAATACCTCTAAGACCTAATTGTGCCAATTTAAATCATTTTAAACTTCTCAAGCATATTGGCACACCCTAATGTGTCAACTCTACTATGGTTAGGTTAACTACCCATCCACCTAGGGTTGACACACCCTAACCCATTTAGCGTGAATCGATCACACTTTTAGGAACCCAATACCTATTTAAGCTCCTTGGGTTAACAAGGTATTCCCTAGGGATAACTTCCCTAGATACCTTCCTAATGACCCTTTTAGGCTTTGAAGCCTTAGTCAAATGGGTCTTACTTGGGTCAACTCTAGAGGTGACTCCTCCATTGACCTTCTTAGTGGCTTTCTTGGTTTTTCTTAAGTCCTTGGCCACTAAACACATACCATGGCTAGACTTAGGGATAACTTCCCTATTAGCCTTGGTTTGTCTAGACCTAGAAATAGTTCCATAATCAAATGGAACATTATGGTAGGACATAGGTTTGTGACCCAAACCCTTCTTGCCCTTAGACATTTCTTGTTTTCTAAGTTTTGATTTTTGTATGTTAGGCCCTTTAACTGAATTTGATATCAATGCTAGGGTCTTCTCCAATTTTTCAAGCCTTGACCTTAAGGCTTGGTTTTCTAACTCCAATTTCCTCAATTTTGAATTTTCATTAGATTTAGGGGAAATATTTTTCCTTTTAGGCATGTGCCTAGATTTCTTGGGATTAATACCCAAGTTTTCTTCAACTCTCCTAATTGACTCTTTAGGTAAAATTGATCTAGAATTGTGAGTCCTAGGTTTGTTCTTAGAGAAACTAACATGCTTAGCACTTAAACAAACATGTTTATTCCTACTAGCATGCTTTTCATTAATCATAGCAAGAGAGCTAAAATAATTCCTTTTGGCATGCTTTTTGACTTTAGGAATTAAAGGTGCATTAAATAAATGTACCTTAGGGTTAGCTTTAGGAGCTCCCCCTACATGAGTTGCACCTTCTTGCCCTTTCTTCCTCCCCCTAGGGCATTGGCTTCGGTAGTGTCCATTTTGATTGCATTTGAAGCACACAATGTGCTCTTTGCTTCTAGTTGAGGGAACACCGGCCTCCTTTGACTTTGGGTTGACTTTTGGTGTCGATGCCTTCTTCTTAGCCAATTTAGGGCATTTGCTTTTGTAATGCCCTTTCTCTCTACACTCAAAGCATATTATGTGATTTTTATTCAAAATGATAACACTTGAGTTACCTAGGGAGGTGGTGGAGGCCTCTTCTTGATCTTCACTTCTCCCGGATGTAGATGCTTCTAGTTCTTGCTTCGGGATGGAAGATTGCCTTTCCTCCCCCTCAAAGCTAGAGGTGGAGGTCTCCACCAAGTCATCAACATCTTCAAATGTTGTGGGTGCTTTTTCCTCGGCATTTTCCTCTACTTGTGCCGATTGGGAATTTTCTTGGAATTTCATTACCTTATTCCATAATTCCCTTGCATCCCTATAATCACCCAATCTAGACCAAATAGAGTTAGGTAATAAATCACTAAGTAATTTTATTACCTCAAGATTTGTCTTGAAGTCCTTAATTTGGTCTTGGGTCCACCTTGACTTCTCAATTTGCTTGTTGTTTTTATCCCTAGACATCTCAAAACCATTTTCTACAATAATCATATAATCAAAATTGGTTTCGAGATATACCTCCATCCGTTTCCTCCACCAAGAAAAATCTCCATCGAATTTTGGTGGATGGATGAAGCCGGCCATTTGTAATGCTCTCGCGGCGGTTAGTCCTCGAAGAGCGACCTCGCTCTGATACCACTTGTTGGGTCGGATCGGTTGGCCGGCTAGAGGGGGGTGAATAGCCCTCATTCTTTGGATGTCGTATTTTGTTCGTTCTCGTGTGCTCGTCTACAATTGTTGTTAATATACGCAGCGGAATAACAATAGAAATAACAATAATACTAACAACAACACAAGCACATGCAATACACACGATATACGTGGTTCGGAACCGAATGGTTCCTACTCCACGGGCGAGCTCCTCGAGCTCTAGTTATGCTCACGACACTAACTCAAACTCCTTCTCGACAACACGTCGGAGGTGGAGAAACCTCTCACAAGCAATTACAAAGTAATATAGAAATACAAACAAGAATACAAATACAATACAAAAGAAACTCTTTTCACCGATTGCTTTTGATCACTTGTTTGTTGCTTGCTTTGGTTGGCTCTTGAAGGACTGGAATGCAAGACAATTCCCCTCAATAGCTCCCTTAAAGTCTTTGGGCGAAATCCTCCTCTTGAGCTCCTTTTATAACTGCATCAAGCTGATCTCGCCCCATCGCCGATCGATCGTGACCATCGATCGATATCGCTGCTTGTCTCACAACGGGATCGTCGGACAAGTTCCAACGGATCACACATCGGATCGAGATGGCACCCATCGATGACCGATCATCCATCGATCGTCTTTGTGCGAGCTCGACTCCATTCTATGCCCGTGCGCGTGTCATCGATCATTGCCGTCGCAGCGATCGTATCCCATCACGATCATTGCCCTCCCTCGGATCGATCGGCCGATCTGGTTGATCGAACCGGTCGAACCTATTCGACTAGAGCGATCGGCCCGGCACCTATACCCGATCGTGATGTCAGCTAAAACCTCAAACATTACCATGTTTGAGCCTCCGACATTCAGTCTTAGCCACTTGGCCAAGTCCACATGGAGTTCCCCACTGAAGCTCTCTTCCCTCGGCCTACGTCCCTCGGATGCGCCAAGCGCACGGCTTCGCAACGCCATCCTTCGCGTCTCATGCCCTAGAAGTATGCTTCCTTTGGGCTCACTCCTTCGCCGCTCCCGTCGTGGTCCGGATGCCACCAGCGCCGCGGCCAGAATGCCATCCTTCACCGACTCAAGGACCCCGAGCCTGTTAGTGCATATAAGATCCACATATCTCCACAATGGTATGATATTGTCCACTTTGGGCCCAAGCCCTCATGGTTTTGTTTTTGGGCTTTACCCAAAAGGCCTCAGACCAATGGAGATATCTTTTTTCTTATAAGCACATGATCTTTTCCATGTCTTACCAATGTGGGACTTTGATTGTATTCCCCATACTCCCAACAATCCCCCCCTCAAACGAAGGACCATTGGGCCCCTCAAGCCTATCCCTCCTCGAAGGATTTTCTTCGCTTGATGTCCGATCTTCTTGACCCACGGGACTTCTCGCGGTTGTTCGGTCCCCCCGACCCAACTAGACTTCCTTCCTGATGTCTGGTTCTCTTGATCCGGACGTGAGAGCTCAACTTTCTTCGTTCGAGGTTCATGGCTTGACATGGACCATGGCTCTGATACCAATTGTTAGTGCATATAAGATCCACATATCTCCACAATGGTATGATATTGTCCACTTTGGGCCCAAGCCCTCATGGTTTTGTTTTTGGGCTTTACCCAAAAGGCCTCAGACCAATGGAGATATCTTTTTTCTTATAAGCACATGATCTTTTCCATGTCTTACCAATGTGGGACTTTGATTGTATTCCCCATACTCCCAACAGAGCCTAGTGAACTTACCAAGTCCTCAAGACTTCCCAAATGCACCAAGCGCACGGCTTCGCAATGCATTTCTCACCAAGCACCGAGCGCACGGCTCCGCAATGCTTTGGATTTCCCATGCCAAGCACCGAGCGCACGGCTCCGCAATGCTTTGGACTTCCCATGCCAACCCCATGTTGGACTTTCCCACACCAAGCTCCATGCTTGGATTTTCCATGCCAAGAGTTTTGTCTATCATCAAAATACCATCGGGAGTCTACCTGGGACGATTGCACCAACAATCTTCCAACAAGAAGGTTAGTGGGAGTGCAGTCGTGTTCCTAGTATTTTATGTCGATGACATATTACTTATAGAAAACGATGTTTCAATCTTACAGTCAGTTAATGTTTGGTTATCCAAGACATTCTCTATGAAAGACCTGGGAGAAGCAACCTACATCCACGGGATTAAGATCTATAGAGATAGATCGAAACAGTTGCTTGGTCTTTCGCAGTCTACATATATAGAACGAGTGCTAAAGAGGTTTAGCATGTCGAAATCCAAGAAAGGTTTCCTACCCATCAGGCGAAGTCTATGTGTCCGCGCACAGAAGACGAGAGGATTTTCATGAGTAAGATTCCCTATGCATCCGCAATAGGATCTATCATGTATGCTATGTTATGTATGAGGCCCAATGTATTGTATGCTCTGAGTGTCACGAGCAGATACCAGTCTGATCCAGGAATGGATCATTGGGTGGCTGTTAAGACGATCCTTAAATACTTAAGAAGAACTAAGCATGTGTTCCTAATATATGGAGAAGGGGACATGGTGATACGCGGGTATATGGATGCCAGCTTCCAGACAGACAAGGATGATTCCAGGTCTCAGTCTGGATACGTGTTCACTTTGAATGGAGGCGTAGTGAGTTGGAAAAGTTCCAAACAAGACATCAGATTCTACCAGGCGGAATACATTACAGCCAAGGAAGCGGTTTGGATCAAGAAGTTCATTTATGAACTTGGTGTGATTCCTGCCATTGTTGAAGCAATACCGGTTTACTGCGACAACAATGGAGCAATTGCACAGGCAAAAGAGCCGAGGTCTCATCAACGATCCAAACATGTGCGTCGCCGCTATCATCTTATCAGAGAGATCATCAGTAGGAACGAAATACAAATCGAGAAAATTCCCACTGAAAGGAACTTAGCAGATCCTTTGACTAAAGCATTACCTCAAAGTAAGTTTGAGGGTCATGTTAGTGCTTATGGTATTGGATACCGTAGCCATTGGCATTAGGCCAAGTGGGAGTCTGTTAGTAATATATGAGAGATGTCCTAAGGCAATCGCCTTATGTATGAACCATTTATATGATAAATGAAGATTCACTATTTTGAGTATACATGTTTCATGTATTTGATTGGATCTTAAACTCATTTACTGAATGTCCATGATACGATTCACAACATGAGAGAATTTGTGATTGGATCACAACTAGTGAGTATCTCTACATGTGTAATTGTGATGTATCGGAATTATCCCTAGTCGATGAATTGATGGATTTGGACACCATCAATTCTGTCGAGACTAGCACGAGTTATACTCCTTGGTGTATCCAAGCAGCTAATTCTCACTGGCTAGAGACATTGTGATGTCCGGAGTTAATCGTGTATGCTAGTTATGGTAACTAGTTCATTGGAGTGACCAGCCGTAAGACTTCATATGGTTCTCTGCATATATAGATATGTCAATGAAGTTCTTACTGTAGCTTAAGTGCGATGTTCCTTTGACTTGCGGTATTCAAGTCATCTTGATCATGGAGACTTATGCTTTGACATCTTAAGCAAACATCTCTAAGAAGATGTGGACCCGGGATGATTGGGTATAAGTTGAAGTGATCGAAGGTGTTTGAATAGCCTATAAAGGATTCACCACTCCTTGCGAGGAGATGTATACCCATGGCCTCTCGTCGGATTGTTACTAAAGTCTTTGGCCAAAGCATTACATGTTTAGAGTAAGGTACTCTTCGATACATGTGCAATAACTAGAATCCGTAGGACGAGGAAATGATACTTGGGCTAGGTGTGACGTGAAATCGACCTAGTGAGGTGACACTATAGACCATGTCACGAACCAAGTGGGTATAAGATGAGTGAAGGGAATGGGGCACGATTCATTCAGTCTGAAGGGTTTCAGAAATAGTTTTGGATCAAACGTTGATCTTTTCGGTTAATTGGGGATCATGATGTACTACTAGGTGCCACTCATGATCGTTCTATAATTAATGGTTAATTATAGACGACCAACATAAACCGAGAACCTATTTGGTCACGCTGTGGCGTAATCGAAGGATTTAAAGCGAGCTTGTGAATGAGATTCTCGAAGAGAAACTAGGTTTGGTTGGACCAAACAAGAAGCGAGCATGAAATCGTTTCAGTCGCAATGGAAGCGTGGATGGGCCGTGTCTTATGAAGACATAATGGATGAACCAAAATGGTTTGGTTCTAATTCAATGGAGGAGAATAAACCAAAGGGTTTGGTTTATTTTAAACGAATGAACCAAAAGTTGGTTTGGTTCGTTTTAACTTAAAATAAACCATCATGGTTTGGTTTATTTTAACTTATATTAATGGAGCGGGTTAACGAGCCTTATGGTTATGATCCAATAACCATTAAGAGAATTAGTTCTCTATAAAAGAGGGCTTAAACCCTAATCCAAAAGACTAACCAAGTTTTGGCCGCCCACCTCTCCCTCCTCTTCATCTATTCGGCGCCAACACCCATTGCCGCCGCCCAGCTCCTTGTGCCACCGTCCAAATTGTTGCCGGCGTCCAAGCTTCGGCCGGTGATCCTCCGGCAACTCTCTGGTGATCTCCTTTGGGTTTGGCATCAAGGTGAGCTTCATCCTACCTTTTTTGGCCGGCCCTAATTCCTCCACCAAAGCTGTCCAGTTTTCTGGACAGCTTGTTTCCCTCTCGTCGGAGCGTCGTTGGGACGACGTTTAGAGCTCCGACAGTGGTAGCCTTGCCGGGGATTTGATATCCGGTAATCCTCTGAGGTGGAGGACGAAGGATTCGTCAAACGGTTGACGAATACCTCTCCGGAGAAGCGAGTCTTGAGGACTTGTTTTTGGATCTGAATTTGGATTCGGATCGTGATCATCTCTTGATCACATCGTCTTCAACACGAGGCTAGTAACCCGTACGAAGACGAGGCTCGTGACTTAGCGAAGTCATCCCGAGGATACTCGGCGTGGATACGGATAGAGGCGATTCTAGCGAGGATCATTCCGGTTGATGCCGTTCCCGCTACACGTGATACGAAAGGTATACGTAGTTAAATTTCCTTTTATTGCAAATTTAAATTTACGGTTATGTCTACACATGTTGTACTATGCATGCGTGTGATGTGTGTGTTGTAATAAATGTAGATTTATTATTTTATTTCTTCCGCTGTGCACATGTTTGTGAAACATGTTCGAACACACACTCGCCGCGGTGCCGGAAACCCAACAGTTTGGGGCTCCGACAGCGGTAGCCTTGCCGGTGATTCGATCTCCGGTAATCATCATAGGTGGAGGACGAAGGATTCGTCAAACGGTTGACGAATACCTCTCCGGAGAAGCGAGTTTTTGAGGACTCATTTTGGATCCGAATTTTGATTCGGATCGTGATCTTCTCTCGATCACATCGTCTTCAACACGAGGCTTGTAACCCATACGAAGATGAGGCTTGTGACTTTGTGAAGTCATCCCGAAGATACTCGGCGTGGATACGGATAGAGACGATTCTAGCGAGGATCGTTCCGGTTGATACCTTTCCCACTTCACATGATACGTAAGGTATACATATTATAAATTTCCTTTTATTGCAAAATTTTAATTTACAGTTATGTCTACACATGTTGTACTATTCATGTGTGTGATGTGTGTGTTGTAATAAATTACATTTATTATTTTATTCCTTCCGCTGTGCACATGTTTGCGAAACATGTTCGAACACACACTCGCCGCGGTGCCGGAAACCCAACACTTAGGACATATGAATTGGAGATGACTCATGTGATGAGCCATTGGGCCATCGGATTGAGTCTAATATAGATTAGACTCATTGAGTGGGACTTGAGGAATACCCAATGAATTTGACCCGAGTTAGACTCAAGGTATACTCAATGAATTTGACCTGAGTTAGACTCAAGTCAAATTCGGATTGAGTGAGACTCACCATTAAGAATGGTTGCATGATCATTAAGATGGGATTAACGAGTTATTAATTCCATGGAAACCAAGAGTCACAAACCCTTCATATTCAATGGTTGAATATAAAAAGGATTAGATGAGACTTAGTGTTTTCGATGGTTGTTTTTGTAGACTCTTGAGTGTGATCTGCTTCTCCTTCTTGTTCTACCTCCTTGGCCGAACCAACATCTTATGGCTAGCACCACAGTTTGGTTCCTCTTCATCTCACAGTTTGTGTGGATACCGTGGAGGCACGAACATCTTGACCGCACTGAGATCCGGACACCTTGCATGCAAGTGTTGCTAACGGGATTGTGAAGGGCTCGCATCGAAAGTAACTACGAATCTCATAGGATAGAATCGGTCAAACGAGTATGGTTTCCGCATGGATATCTGGAGGGATCCAACTTTTTGTTGGGATCGAGGCTCGCTATAGGGGGGGGGGGTGAATAGCGAGTTGAAAAATCTAACACAACTTCTACTACAAAACAACGGATTACGCAGCGGAAATAGAAAACAAAGCACAAAGCACAAACACAACCAATACACAGGTATTTACGTGGTTTGGAACTCGAGTTCCTACTCACGGGCACCAAAAAAGTCTACTATGAATGGATCGTAATGATTACGGAGGTGAAAATTTCACCTCTTACAAGCTTACAAAGCAATGAAAATAATCAAGAAAAGAAAGCTAAGAAGTTAAAACAAGTTACATATCGCTGTTTGGCTTCTTGCATTGAGGATGAAGTTGTAGCACTTGCAAGAAGATGATTGACAGTAGTTGTGAGCACTTGTTGGAGAGGAGGCGAGATGAGAGCAAGAAGGCTTTTTCTTCTTCTACTTCAGAATAAATCACAGGAAGCTTGTATCACTCAAACCGAAAACTGGAGCCCAAGAAGTGCTTCTCTTGTTTTTCAGCAAAGCTTTTATCTTCCTCCATTGGAACCCTAGAAATCATGCCCGACCAACCTCTGACCACCTGAGCTTGTCCCCGTAACCACTTCCAACCTATGGTGATTCGCCAGGAAAGGAACCTGCTGCTCCAATCGAAAATCATCGCATTTGAATCTTTACTCAAAATGGAAACATCCCGTTGCCGCCTCCACAGTCGAGCCCGCAATCGAGTCTGACTCGCGTCTGTGCTCGAAAAACACCTGTTAGTCAAGCCCGCAACCAAGTCGGGCTCAATTTTGTGACCGAATCTATAGCTACCAATCGAGCCACTACCAAATCGACTCGACTGGTATAGGGTTTAGAGTTAGCGATCGAGTATCTGATCGAGCTCGCGGTTGGTGAGCTTGGTTCTATCTTTGTTCCACGTAGTGGCAATGGTAGTAGTCGAGCCAACTCGATTACGTGCTATACCAAACGATAAGTAGTCGAGCTAGCAGTTGAGCCAGCTTGATTCTGTGCCTTTGTGCAAGAGTGCCAGTCGAGCTGACCCCCATGGTGGCTCGACTGATGTGATAAATATTTGAAGCACATGAGTATCTTCCCTAGTAAGCTGCCACTCCTAGAGTTTCAAGCACCCTAGTAAGAGACTAAGAACGTTACGATGCCTTCTCCAACTAATGAATGCTCTAAGTACCTTAGATAAAGACCGAGCGCGCTACGACGCCCTCCTTGCCTAATGAGTACTCCATGTGCCCTAGGCAAAGAACGAGCACGTTACGGTGCCCTCTTTGTCTAACGAGTATTGGGCCCATGTACCCTAGTAATAGAGCGAGCACGTTACTGTGCCCTCTCTTACTAACGAGTACACTAGCTAGAGACCGAGCACTCCCTTGTGCCCTCTCTAACTCTAATGGAGAATGAGCACGTTACTATGCCCTCTCTATCACCAAGCTTCTAGACCTCCGGCCAGCTTGTACTCTTCCTCTACCAAGGTTCCCCTTTGGATTTCCATCCATACCAAGGCTTACCCTTGAATTTCTCATCCATACCAAGGCTTACCCTTGGATTTCTCCCAAGGTCTAATGTCACTCTAAACATCTAACTTAGTGACCTTAGGTTTGTATCAGTCGAGGTAATGTCTTGACTACACTCTAGCTCAAACTAGATTTCTATTTCCTTGACTTAAACCTTGTTGTTAAACATTGAAACATTAGATGGGCTTGATTGCATTAACAATCTCCCCCTTTTTGATGTTTGACAACATGGTTTAACTTTAGGTGATATAAATACAGTTCATCTCAATTTCTGAAATATAGCATGAAGTGCAGAAATATTTCATATCAGAAATTTATCAATCATGTAATAGGGATGAATCATTCATGTAATAGGGATGATATAACTTGGAGTGCAGAAATTTCACATGTAATAGAGATGGGCAGAAATTTCAATTTAACTCCATTTAAATAATATCACAAATATCACAATAACTTAAAATTTATCATTCATGTAATAGGGATGAATCATTCATGTAATAGGGATGATATAACTTGGAGTGCAGAAATTTCACATGTAATAGAGATGGGTAGAAATTTCAATTTAACTCCATTTGAATAATATCACAAATATCACAATAACTTTAACCCATACTCTCCCCCTTTGGCAAACAACAAAAAAATCTTGGGGAATAAGTTCCTCCCCCTAAAACTCACTTTCTCGGGTTGTATATACAATTCCCGTGCCACCTATAGTAATCCCGAGCCACCAGTTCAATTTTTGGGCCGTTCTGATGCTTTGGGAACTATTCAGGAATTTGTCTAACTGTACGGGAAATGCTCAACTAACCATTCTGAATGAATCCAGACCGTTTAAGTGATTTCCCTACCGGTTTATATCAATTCCCAACCGATTTTAACAATTTTCGACCGCTCAGTTAAAATCCTGACCTGTGTATTCAAATCCCGGGTTGTCAGTGCTTTTCCCGGGCTATTTGTGAAACTGCTACGAATCTTGTTTAACTACCCGGGGAATAATCTCAATGGCTCAGGAACTTTTTCCCTTAAGGTAACATCTTTAAGACATTACTTGCCCGATCGGTTTGGGAGTGATTGCACTAAATGGCTCGGGAATTTAACTCTCTCTCTCCAATCAAGTCAAGCTTAAACCTTTATGCTCTCCCCCTTTGTCACACATCAAAAGGGTTAGTGAAGGGAAAGATTGAGGAATCTTCAAATGAAAATATCCTTATGAAATTAGGTTGATACTTCACTTCACATTGGGGTATATGAACTGGAAAAAAAAAACCCTCGCACACTTTCTCAACACAAATGAGAATACCTAGAAATCTTTAAACACAGTTAGATCTTTGCTAGGCTTGGGGTATAAAATATAGGGAAAGCTCCCACTAATACTGTGGACTTCCTAAACCGTAGCTCCCCCTTAATAAAAAATTCTTTTAGGGTTGATTAGGTGCACACTTAATGATTACACTAACAATGGTGGGATGGAGTAAAGGCTTGGGTTGTTCAAGTGGCGCTAACAAGGATTGGACACACAACAAGAAGTTTGATAGACACTAACTAACTCAACCACACACAACTAATAACAGATCATACAACAAAAATAGAATGAACAAAAAGTTGACGTTTCAAAAAACTGTTTCACAAAATCTGTTTCACAAGAACAACCATAGTTGGAAGCCTAAACACAAAGACAAATATCCATAGTGCAACCATCCTCGGTGGATTGACACAATTGGAGATCTTAACGTGATTCTATTTGTCAGGGGCTGGTGTAGAAGGTTCCTCTGAGCTACTTGTCCAATTGATCACAATCTCTTTGATTTCCTTCTGCTCTTGAAGGATTTGATCTTGAGTGTATTGGATTTGAGTCAATCGCTGGTTGGTTTGTAGATGGAAATATGATATTGTCGTGGTGATTGTGTTCACAAAAGTCTCATGGGCTTCACGAAGTTGAGATAGATGCTCCGTGATAGAGGTCAAGTGTTCAGCTTGGTTAGGAGCCGGGTGGTGTGGTTCTTTAGCAGGAAGAGCAGGTTCTTCCTCAAGATCCTTATGCTCCCCAACTTGATGGCCATCCTTCCACTGAATCTCTCATGTAGGGGTGCGAATCATGCTGGCTAGAGATAAATTTCTCAAATGGATATAGTCTAGCCTTTTCACCTCCCTCACTTTTCCCTTGGATGTGTTTATGCCTAGGGACTCTAACCAGAAAGTGAGGATGTGACCAAAAGGCATATAAACCTTTTTCTTGACTGGAATGGAGAAATGGACAATGCACAGAAACATGTTCAAAGCTATGTTAAAATCAAGGTGGTTTTTGAGAAGGTGGAGAGCCAATAAATGATGTGGCCTAACTTTGGCTTGCCCTTTGGTGACTATGGGCAAAATGTATCTGACAATGACTTTGTATAAGATGTTGTTAGGAGCCGTTAGTGTCATGGCTAACACCAAGTTAACTCCTTCATCTCTAGGATGTCTAAATAAGGATTCGTGGATGGAATTGAGGTCAAAGCCTACTAAATTTTCAGGAAGAGTTGGATAACATTCTAGGTTAGAGGAGGACTCTCTACATCCTAGAAATGATCTCTAGATGGCTGGAGTAAGAGTGATATCCGTTTTGGCTAGCCTTGACTTATAGATAAGCCTATCTACAATGGGTTGTAGGTTGTTATAGAATTCGACAAGTAAGTCTTCATTGATATCATGATCATGATAGACTAACTTACGAGTCTATAGTGCTCAACCATCTCGCTAACATATGGTGCATTATTGGAGAAGAAATGATCATCTATGGACCGGATGCTTAGGAGTTCAAACTCTTGGGTCCTAAAGGTGTGCAAATGATATTCCGAGAGAAAACGATGGTCCAAGCAAGGCCTCTCTCGTGAGGGCCTAGAGGTGGAGAACTCAGGCTCCTTTCGTTTTAGTCTAAAATGTCATGTGTCAAATATGTCATGCGCACAAGATTTACCCATGAATGAATGCAAGGAATGAAATGATGCATGTCAAGTGAGGAAAGTGATTAGCTACTTAGAGACGCTCTAAAATCATAAGGAGAGTAAGGAAAAAGTCTTACTTGGGTGCCATAGAACCAAGAACAAGAGCTTGTTGCAGAAGAAGAAGTTTTCCTGCTAGAACCCTAGTTGTGGTTGAGTGGTCAGAGATTAGGGTTAGGGTTAAGAGGAAATGGCAAGGAGAAGGAAGAAGATCCTTACCCTAGACTAGAGAAGGCTTGTTTTGAGGTTGTAAAGCTTGGACGGAGATGAAGAGCTCAACCGCGCTCGTCGTAGTTGGGAGGGCATGATTGTAGGGAAGAAAAATCGCAATGAAGGGGGTCCCATTTAAATTTGTGAGACATCAGTCAAGGCGATGAGTGGGTCGGATTGATTGGTAACTTCAGTTGAGGCGACGATCGAGGCACACTTGGTTCTGAGTGTGATCAGAATTGGCCAGTCGAGGCTCCAGTTGAAGCACACTCGATTCTTAGTGCTGAAAACTCGTACCAATCAGGGTGTCGGTCGAGTCTGTCTCGGTTGATAGGCTTAAAAAAAAATTTGGTTTCAATACCTAAACACTCCAACTGAGTTTTGTGTAATTTCTAAGGCTTAGGTAAGTGTTAAAAACACTTGATATGATAACCTAACACCCTTTTTGATTGTTTTAAACAGTTGGTATCTATGTTCTTGGTCTCAAAGTGGATCCAACCAATTTTACTTGGTTGGAATGTCTAGTTATGATCTTGGAACCACAAACACAAGAATGTGTAATGGTCTTCCCCATAACTAGTCACATTAGTTATTTTTGTCTCGTCAACCTCTCTATCTCAGGGATGCAATGACCATGTGAAATAGAGTGGTTGATCCTATCATCTCACCCCATTTCTAGCAATACAAAAATAGTTTTGTGATCCTTATCATTTTTGTGAGATGATCCCAGGTTTTCCCAATTTAAATTCCCATTTCTCTTGTTAAATTGATTTTTTTTATATTAACCTAAGATCATGGAGGGATCCTCTTTCATTGGGCAGCATACATGCCCACCAACTCTCTTCTTAAATGGCTAAACTCATTTTCGGGAAGAGGTTTTGTGAATATGTCGACTAGGTTAGACTTGGACTTAACATGGTTGAGTTCAATGTCTCCCCTAGCTATGTGATCTCTAATGAAGTGATGCCTCACTTCAATGTGCTTGGTCCTTGAGTGATGAATCGGATTTTTGGTGAGATGTATAGTGCTAATGTTATCACATAGCACTTGTACATTCCTATAGGTCAGTCCATAATCTTCTAAGGTGTGTGTTAGCCATATCAATTGTGATATACATTCTCCCATAGCTACATATTCAGCTTCAGTTGTGGAAAGTGCTACACAGTGTTGTTTACGGCTTGACCAACTAACCAAGGCCGATCCTAAGAAATGATAGCCCCCACTAGTGCTTTTCCTATCCAACTTGCATCTGACATAGTCGGTATATAGCCAACTAAATCAAAGAGATTGATCCTACATTGATAGTGCCTTTTAAGTATCTCATAATTCTTTTTACAGCAATCATGTGAGACTCCTAAGCACAAGCTTGAAATCTAGCACACATACCAACAGCGAATAAAATATTAGGTCGACTTGCTGTTAAGTACAATAAACTCCCTATGATACTCCTATAATTTTTCAAATTCACTGCCTTCCCTCTCTCATCACTATCTAAACAAGTATTGATAGCTATAGGTGTGCCTACTTCCTTAGCTTCCTCCATATGAAACTTTTTCAGTAACTCCATTGCATACTTAGATTGATATATAAAAATCCCTTCCTTGGTTTGCTTTATCTCAAGTCCTAGAAAGAAGGTCAATTCTCCTACTAGACTCATCTCAAATTCACTTTCTATGTGACCAATAAACTCATTGAGATAATCCCTATTGTTTGAGCCACAGATTATGTCATCAACATAAACCTGGGCTACAAATATGTATTCACCATCCCTTTTCAAGAATAGTGTGGGATCTATCTGTCCTCTCCTAAAACTTTTCTCAATTAGGAAGGTTGACAACCTCTCATACCAAGAATGAGGTGCTTGTTTAAGCCCATAAAGAGCCTTTTTTAGTTTGTACATGTGGTCTGGGAATTGTGCATTCTCAAACCCCGGGAGTTGTTCAACATAGACTTCCTCCTTGATGACTCCATTCAAGAAGGCTGACTTCACATCCATTTGATATAGTTTGAAGCCTTTGTATGATGCATAAGCAAGCATTAGTCTTATGGATTCTAACTTTGCTACAGGGGCATAAGTCTCATCATAGTCTAACCCCTCAATTTGGTTGTAGCCTTTGGCTACTAACCTTGACTTATTTCTAACTATTTCTCCTCTATGATTTCTCTTATTCTTAAACACCCATTTAGTCTAAATAATAGAGGTTTGACTAGGTCTAGGGATTAAATCCCAAACTTGATTTCTCTCAAACTGGCGTAACTCATCTTGCATTGCAATGATCCATTCTGGATCTAGCAAAGCTTCATCCACTAACTTGGGCTCAATCTCAGAAATTAAGGCAACTTCATTTCCTTCATTTCTGAAAAATGATTGATGTGCACAGACGTGACCTCAAATCTCGCGATGGATACCGTCGAGGACTCAAAGCGCGCTCGCGCTCAATGCCCGCAAGTGCACGGATTGTTGGGAATTGAATGCCCGCTAGAGGGGGGGTGAATAGCGTAGATGACCGAAGATGGAAATCGATCGCGTTAGTGTCTACAATTACGTTAGTGCGCGGAATATATATAATAAAGCAATAGCGAAAAGCAATCAAAACATATAGCGTGGTTCGAACCGAATGGTTCCTACTCACTGTCGAGCTCTAAAGAGCCCTAGTGATGCACACGCACTCACTAATCACAAATACTCCTTCTCGACACAAGTCGGAGGTGGAGAAACCTCGTACAAAAGATTACAACAATAATCTACAAGATGCAAGCAAATACAAGTAAGAAATACAATGCAAGTAAAGGAAAAACAACTTTACAAGAACTTTGGATTGCTTGATCTTTGATTGCCTTGAACTAGCTTTGAAGGACTGGAAAGCACCAACTTCCCCCTTCAATTTCGCCCAAGAAAATCGCTGCTAAATCCCTCCTTCCGAGCTGCCTTTATAACCTGCGTCGGGCTGGATTTTCGCCCATCAGTCGACTGCCATAAGTCCCAGTTCGACTGATGCCACTGTTGTCATGAGACAACGGGTCGATCCACGCTGGAAAAACTCCAACGGATCTCTTGTGATCGGCCAACATTGGCGATCGGCCAACGCCGTAGTCGATCGGCCCGATCGGCTACGGAGCGTTATTGCTCGCCTGGCCCAGAAGCGGCGCGCCATCCATGGCGATCGGCGCCATCGATCAATCGCTCGTGGCGATCGTGCGAGCATCCGGCTCTAACCTGGCAGTCGAACTCAAGTCGACTCACGGCAGTCGAACCGGCCATAATGCCAGTCGACTGCCAACCTCAAGAAAGAGGTTTTAACCCAAGTATGGTGCCCCCATACTTGCTAGACCACCCTTAGCCTAGACCTAAGCCTTCTAGCCACCTCCATCAGCCTCACGCCTCTCAGATCCCTCCAAGTCATCCATGACTTGTTCATCCATCGCGCTAGCTTCCAGGTGCTTCCATCGGCTATGTCATGCTAACGGTGTCTATTGGGAGTATGGGGAATACAATCAAAGTCCCACATTGGTAAGACATGGAAAAGATCATGTGCTTATAAGAAAAAAGATATCTCCATTGGTATGAGGCCTTTTGGGTAAAGCCCAAAAACAAAACCATGAGGGCTTGGGCCCAAAGTGGACAATATCATATCATTGTGGAGATATATGAATCTTATAGGCACTAACAATTGGTATCAGAGCCATGGTCCATGTCAAGCCATGAACCTCGAACGAAGGAAGTTGAGCTCCCACGTCCGGATCAAGAGAACCAGACATCAGGAAGGAAGTCTAGTTGGGTCGGGGGGACCGAACAACTGACAGGAAGTCCTGGTGGGTTGAAGATCGGACATCAAAGCAGAGAAAATCCTTCGAGGAGGGATAGGCTTGAGGGGGGGCCCAATGTGGTCCTTCGTTTGAGGGGGGGATTGTTGGGAGTATGGGGAATACAATCAAAGTCCCACATTGGTAAGACATGGAAAAGATCATGTGCTTATAAGAAAAAAGATATCTCCATTGGCATGAGGCCTTTTGGGTAAAGCCCAAAAATAAAAACCATGAGGGCTTAGACCCAAAGTGGACAATATCATGCCATTGTGGAGATATGTGGAGCTTATAAGCACTAACAGTGTCTACACCGCCAAGGCACATTGGGCTTACGCCGCCAAGACTCCGCTTGGACTTTACGCCGCCAATATCAATCCCCTTGGACTTCCCAAATGCCAAGACTCAAGCTTGGACTTTTCCTTGCCAACCCATGTTGGACTTTCCATTTGCCAAGACCCATGCTTGGACTTCTCATGCCAAGTACCCATGACTTGGACTTTACCTTGCCAAGACCCATGCTTGGACTTTCCATGATCACATGGTCAACCCTGGTCAACCATCAAGTCAATTATAACTGGGTGATTGTATAAACAATCTCCCAACATATTAACCGACATTAATGTCAAACATCAATGTCAAACCTATGTCTAACATACTTTGTCAAACATACTTTGTCAAACATCAAAACATCACTCGAGTCAAACTCGAGTCACAGTGATCGTGACTGGGCGATTACCAACAATCTCCCCCTTTTTGATGTTTGACAAAAACCAAATAAAACCATGAGTTAGAACACTAACTCAAATCCCTTACCAATTATCCCAAATTGGTAAACACTCACCAAATGTTCTCCCCCAAACATTTAAGTGAAAAAGTAAATCAAATGTTCTCCCCCAAACATTCTCCCCCTTTTTGACTAACATCAAAAAGGTTTTCTCTCCAAGGAGGTCAATGTCTCATGTCCCAATGAGATCTTACAATCTCCCTCTTGATCAAAAATACCTAGGATGCCTACCATCTTCCTAGTGATAAGTCCCATATCACTCAAGAGAGGCACTCCTATCTCACTCTCCCAATTTCCAAATTGGGTATCAAACACCCATCAATTTTCAATTGATAACATTCTCCCCATAAAAAAAACATCCATCATCCCACGATGGATACCTCCCCCTAAAGGCTTGCTCCCCCTTGACCATTGCACCAACAATGTCCTTGGAAAGCCCCTAAGCCAATAGGAACTCTAAACCATCAAAATTAAGGTTCTAAGTTCAACATAGAACTTTTACTCACCCTAAATTTGATACTTTGACCTAACACAACTCCTAATCCATATCCACTGGATTTTCACCCTTCATAATGCTTCCCAAAGCATATCCTAGGGTTAGGAGTGGTTAGGAACCTTTGTCATAGCTGAACACGGGCTAAACAAACCTTGTTAACCCGAAATCAGACATGGCGATCGACTCTGACGATGTCGATCGATTGCCACTCTCATCGATCATTGCCACCAAGTGCGATCGATTGATAACTAAATTCAAATTTGGAATGCATAAGTAATTCTCGTATTTTGAAAATTCATGAAAAATTAATACGTACATTACTTATAAGAAATACAATAGGTGAAAAATATTTTAAAATTATTTTACCCATAAAATAGTGAGTTTGATACAAAACTCAAAACCATTGAAATTTTCAATGTTTTGGCCCTATTTTGTATCAACTTCATCAATAGTGATTGCTATCAAAAGATAGACTTCACCAAGGTTTTTCAAAATGAATTTAAAATGTTTTTGAAAACCTATTTTGGATCACATTCCTTGGGCTCTATGTTCATGACTTGTACACAAGCTTTCCCAATGATCCACCAATAAAATTAGATGAGTTTTAGTTCATCTAGATGCAAAAACTATGCACCTTGAACTCAACTCATATCCTAGCATCTCACATGTATCTAGGGTGTATAAATACACATACATGTCAATTGGATGTGAGATGTGGGTTTTGTTCTCCCTAATCTAGGGTTTCATGCATTTTCTAAGGCAACTTTACTTGATTCCCTTATAAATGGGACTCCAAGTCATGCCATAGTCCTTAAATCAATTTTAATCAATTTAGATGCATGAAGATGATCATGGCATAATGATAGCAAAGTAAATCATGGCCAATGATCATGATGTCATGGCATATGATGAAATCTAAAAACACATGACATTTAATACCTTAATCCTAAGCATGATCATGACATTTAGATGATAAAAGTAAACATGATGTCATGTCATGGCATATGGCAAACAAATCATGGCATATAAAATATATAGGTATAATAACACCTAAATTTTAATATTAATTGCCATTTGTTGGGATTAAACATATTTTGCCATATTAACCTAATCTCCCTAGTGTGCCAAAAATCCAAAATGGCACACCAACCTCTAAACCTAAATTGTGCCAAAATGATCATTTTATCAAACTTCATAATTAATATTGGCACATCCTAAAATCTTTTAGGATTAAAGACTCAAATGTATTTTCAAGATAACCATAACCTTGAAAATAACCTAAAGTGTCACCTTTGTTATGGTTGAGTTAACTACCCATCCAATTAAGGTTGACACACCCTAACCCATCTTAGCGTGAATCAATCACGCTCTTAGGAACCCAAAAACGATTTGAACTCCTAGGGTTACTTAGGTATTCCTTAGGGATAACTTCCCTAGATACCTTCCTAATGACCCTCCTAGGCTTGTTAGCCTTGGTCATTTGGGTCTTACCTAGGTTGACTCTAGGGGTGACTCCCCTTGCAACCTTCTTAGTGGCCACCCTAGGTTTCTTAGAAACCCTAGCCACTAGGCATACCCTTTGGTCAACTCTAGGGATGACTTCCCTAGTGACCTTGGTCTTCCTAGACTTAGTTAGTGTTCCATAATCTAATGGAACACTATGATAAGCCACCTTAGGCTTAGGTTTGTGACCCAAACCTTGCTTGCTCTTGGTTGACTTTTGACTCTTAGGTCTTACTTGTTGACTTTGACTTTTGGACCTAGAAATTTGACCATTAGACCCTTGAAATTGATTTTGTATGTTCCTAAGGGTCTTCTCAAGTTTTTCAAGCCTTGACCTCAAGACTTGATTCTCTAATTCTAATTGCCCAATTTTAGAGTTTTGATTTAAATCATGGGCATTGGACTTTCTAGGCATATGCCTAGTCCATTTAGGATTGAAACCTAGGTGCTCTTGCACCTTTCTAATGTCTCCTAGGTAAAATTGGTCTAGTGTTATTTGACCTAGGTTTATCCTTAGATAAATTATTTTTAGGGACATTAGTCCCAAATTTCTTCCTATTATCTAAGTGAATACTTTTAGCTCCTAAGCAATATTCTCTATTTCTAGCATGCTCTTTTTGATAAATAGCAAGATTGCTAAAATTATTTCTAGCATGCTTTTGAATATAAGAAGTAGAGAGAGCATTATTAAAATATACCTTAGGGTTAGCCTTAGCTCCCCCTACATGTGAAGCTCCATTTTGCCCCTTCTTCTCCCCCTTTGGGCATTGACTCCTATAGTGCCCCTTTTGATGGCACTTGAAGCAAATGATGTGCTCTTTGCTTCTTTGACTTTTGGCACAGACTTCCTTGATTTTTGGCACGGGTGGAGTCTTCTTAACCCGTTTAGGACACTTACTCTTATAATGTCCTTGCTCCCTACACTCAAAGCAGATAATATGAATTTTATCATTATTTGAAATGCTCGAGTTACCTAGATCCGTGATAGGAGTTGAATTTTGGGCTTCTTCATCTTGACCGGATGTTGAAGCTTCCTCCTTATTTTGTTCCGGCTCCGGTGTGGATGGTCTAACTTCCTCCCCCTCTATCCTAGAGGTTGAGGTTTGTCTTAACTCTACCTCTTCCACCACTTCTTCCTCCTCGATTATAGAAGTGGATGCTTCTTCCACTTCCTCCACCAATACGGAATTATATTACGTATCAACTAACGAATCCTCAACCTCTTTAGATGGAGTTGTGATTGCTTTATATTGAGTGGGTGTGCAATGTTCTTCTTCTTCTTCTTCTTCTTGTTGGATTGATGATGAGTTTTCATGGAGCTTTGCCACTTGGCTCCATAGCTCCTTGGCATCTATATAATTACCTAACATACACAAGATATTGTTAGGTATTAACTCAACCAAAACTTTATTACCTTGGTGTTTTTCTCGAAGGCTTGGACTTGCTCTTGGTCCATCTCTTCTTTTGAGAAACCACCTTTTGGTCCTCTTGGCAATTCAAAGCCTTCCATTAAGATAGCCCATTCCTCAATGTCCTCATCATTAGAAGTCTTCAATTCTTGACTTCCATTGTTTAAACCCTTCTTGTCCATAGAAGGTATAGGGGATAGGTGTGTTGATGTCCCATCCAAGCTTGTCTTGGAGTTCCATCTTTCCTCTAGCCTTTTAGCTCCCGGCGGTTAGTCCGTAGAAGAGCCCCGGGCTCTGATACCACTTGTTGGGAATTGAATGCCCGCTAGAGGGGGGGTGAATAGCGTAGATGACCGAAGATGGAAATCGATCGCGTTCGTGTCTACAATTACGTTAGTGCGCAGCGGAATATATATAATAAAAGCAATAACGAAAAGCAATCACACGAACACAAACATATAACGTGGTTCGGAACCGAATGGTTCCTACTCCACGGGTCGAGCTCTAAAGAGCCCTAGTGATGCACACGCACTCACTAATCACAAATACTCCTTCTCGACACAAGTCGGAGGTGGAGAAACCTCGTACAAAAGATTACAACAATAATCTACAAGATGCAAGCAAATACAAGTAAGAAATACAATGCAAGTAAAGGAAAAACAACTTTACAAGAACTTTGGATTGCTTGATCTTTGATTGCCTTGAACTAGCTTTGAAGGACTGGAAAGCACCAACTTCCCCCTTCAATTTCGCCCAAGAAAATCGCTGCTAAATCCCTCCTTCCGAGCTGCTTTTATAACCTGCGTCGGGCTGGATTTTCGCCCATCAGTCGACTGCCATAAGTCCGATTCGGTGATGCCCTTTATTGTCATGAGACAACAGGTCGATCCACGCTGAAAAAACTCTAACGGATCTCTTGATCGATGGCCAACATTGGCGATCGGCCCAACGCCGTAATCGGCCGCCCGATCGGCTACGAGCGTTATGCTCGCGGCATCCGCCATCCATCGATCGGCGCCATCGATCAACTGCTCGGTGGCGATCATTTGCCGAGCATCCGGCTCTCACACGGCAGTCGAACTCAAGTCGACTCCCGGCAGTCGAACCGGCCATAATGTCCCTCAGAAAGAGGTTTTAACCCAAGTATGGTGCCCCATACTTGCTAGACCACCCTTAGCCTAGACCTAAGCCTTCTAGCCACCTCCATCAGCCTCACGCCTCTCAGATCCCTCCAAGTCATCCATGACTTGTTCATCCATCGCGCTAGCTTCCAGGTGCTTCCATCGGCTATGTCATGCTAACGGTGTCTACACCGCCAAGGCACATTGGGCTTACGCCGCCAAGACTCCGCTTGGACTTTACGCCGCCAATATCAATCCCCTTGGACTTCCCAAATGCCAAGACTCAAGCTTGGACTTTTCCTTGCCAACCCATGTTGGACTTTCCATTTGCCAAGACCCATGCTTGGACTTCTCATGCCAAGTACCCATGACTTGGACTTTACCTTGCCAAGACCCATGCTTGGACTTTCCATGATCACATGGTCAACCCTGGTCAACCATCACGTCAATTATAACCTGGGTCGATTGTATAAACAATCTCCCCAACATATTAACCGACATTAATGTCAAACATCAATGTCAAACCTATGTCTATCATACTTTGTCAAACATACTTTGTCAAACATCAAAACATTACTCGAGTCGACTCGAGTCACAGTCAATCGTGACTGGGTGATTGCACCAACAATCTCCCCTTGGTGGCCCATGCGGTCATCCAATCCCAAACTTGATTTCTCTCATAGCGTAACTCGTCTTGCATTGCAATGATCCATTCTTGATCTAGCAAAGCTTCATCCACTAACTTGGGCTCAATCTCAGAAATTAAGGCAACTTCATTTCCTTCATTTCTGAAAAATGATTGATGTGCACAGACGTGACCTCAAATCTCGCGATGGATACCGTCGAGGACTCAAAGCGCGCTCGCGCTCAATGCCCGCAAGTGCACGGATGTCGTCAAGTAATAAAGATTATCGATCCCACATGGACTGAGATTTGAATACCAATATACTCAGTGGTTATAATTGTTCGGACGTGATCTCTAAGAGGTTTCGATTGGTGAGGGATGTTGGTGGACTCTACTCTGTATGGTGTCACACGGAGGAGGAAAGGAGTGTGCCTAGGTCTTCAAAGGTGATTCTATGACTTCGATTTCGCTTGTGTATCACAGAACAATGTTGTCAATTGGCATTGTCTAGACGTTTACCTACGGTTTTATGGAAGGGACATCATACACTCTCATGAGTCACCGCATTCACGAAAGCTATCTCTCGCCTAAAAGGGCCGGGATAGATGGTACGAGGATGCCAAATCAATCCCTATAGTGGACCGTGGCCGATTCCACTGCACCCTTCTCCCCGCAGTTGCAGGAGATCAGGTTTACCCCTAGGCTCCTTAATCAAACCTACTAAATTTTAGATTACGAGGGCTATCACCCCTCGTATCGCCTAAGCACAGAGAAAAGAAAGCTAAATACACATAGATATAGTAAAGAGCAACTATCAATTGTCAAATCAAACTCATGGGCAGAATTTAACGTGAACCAACATTGTTTATGTACACAAGCTACTCCCTAATCCTAGAATCGAAAGTACTACTCCATGTATACGAAGGAAGAATCACAAAGCATGTCTAAGATTGAATACATAAGGAATGAAACGCAGAAATAGAGATATACAATGCTTCCGTGATCTTCTCTCCGGCATTGAATTGCAAGGTGTGGACCTCCGGCGGCGTTCCTCCTCCCTGTTGCGAGTTATCGAAGCTTTTTAGGGCTTCGGTGTGCCATCCTAGTTGTCGTGCCTCCTCCCTAGGGTTTGGGCAGAGCCATCCTTATATAGACATCGCCTCGGACCGCTACAAAATTTGGAAAGAAACCCTAGTCGCGCAATTCTGTCGGGCCGCCACATGGCCGTGTGTGGCCATAGGGTGCTGATCTCGCCCATTGGACACGACCGTGTGAATCCACACACCCTGGCC
The DNA here is from genome assembly GCA_025175895.1 of Wurfbainia villosa. Classification (NCBI taxonomy): domain Eukaryota; kingdom Viridiplantae; phylum Streptophyta; class Magnoliopsida; order Zingiberales; family Zingiberaceae; genus Wurfbainia; species Wurfbainia villosa. The sequence continues at coordinate 67,865,558 of CM046002.1, forward strand.
GTGTCCCACTCTACGTCTAGCTGCGAAATGTCCTTTTGCTCCGAAAATGCATCTTTTTCACTCGAAAAGCTAACCTACACACAAAAGTACAACGAGCAGACCTCCGAACCAGAAAATAGGAAATGCATGCAAAAATAGAGTAACATATGCATGAAACTAACACAAAATGCAATGAGATGTGAGCGAAAACTACTCCTAAAACCCTATATATATTTCTCACATAACTTCCCCTAGAATTAAATCTTTGCTTGTCCTCAAGCAAACCTTAGTGCCATGAAATTTTAAAAAGATATTGTTCCATAATTAACATGTTAACTAAATTTATCAGGTGGTATTTGCAATCAAAGCAAAACAAATATATTCTAGAAGTTCACTAAGTTAGCTCCTCGTGCTCGTGCTAAGCGAACCATTCTTAGGGGATGCTCGTTCAATGGAGAGTTAAGTCGTCACCCCATAGCTTTCCTAAGGTTTCCGGCTCTTAGGCACTTACCTGCCCAAAGCAAGGGTCGTTCCCTAAATCTAGCATAAAGTCTCAAAGGCGTGCTCGGTATTGAGAGAAATTGGTAGGTATTTCTCCAGTAACCTAACTCGGTCTCAAAGGGGCACCTAGCCATTTCCACCCACGACAACTGTTTTTTATCCCTCATAATCTCCTTTTTTTTCTTTTCTTTTTTCTTCTCTCTTTTTTCTTTTTTTCTTTTTTCTTTTGTTTCTCTTTTTCTTTTCTCTCTTTATTTTTCGGCTCACTGGGATTTTGATTTTTCTGAATGGGCTTACACAATCCGAGCATCTCCAGTAACTAAAATGCTAAACCTAGAGTCACCTATGGATTCCAAAGTACTAGACTACTGAAGTGAATCATAACTAGGTATGTACTAGATTCTCCCTTTCAGAATGTTCAACATGTGTAAGTGCAAAAACAAAGCTAACCAGTGTAAGTCTAGAATATCCAATAGAACGAATAAAATAAAATACCACAAGATAAATGGAGTTAAACTACCTATGGGAACAACTCATGCAAGTAATTTTCAAAAATACTACTAAGGTAGCTTCACAGACAACAAAAATCAAGTACTGAAAGAAACTCAATAACTCAGGCATGAATAAATGAAAATACCAGAAAAGAAACAACTGCTAAGAAACAAAACAAAATAAACCTTGGGGTCTCCCCCTAGACTTAAACGAAAATATACCTCTAATATGGTGGACGAGGTGGAAAGTCTGGGAGCCTGGGCATCTCTGGATCCTGGGAGAACCTGCTGCTGAGCCGCTGATGCCACATATACATGTGGTCGATCTGAGAGCTGGTGGATGTAGCGGCTGCTCGGTGCTCCTCCTCCCTAGCCCACTGAGCCTGGTGGGCATTCATGTGCTGCCGCATCTCCCTACGGTAGGCGGCCTCATTCTGGCGACGAACAACCTTCTCCTGGAAGTATATGCGGGCCTCATCGTAGTGTTGGGATGTATACTGAAAAGTCTATCTTTTGTATGAACATCTTTATTTTGAAATAAGAATCACATGATCATTGTTTACATATTTATAGTTATGCATTTTGTCTAATATATTACATTGTAGATAACATGGTGTGTAGTGTCACACGGGAGATCATGTTATCAGTTTCTTGTAAAGTATAAGTAAAGGTTCACAACCAAGATGGTTATGGACAAACCATTGGTATGGTTGTAGTATAATTTGGTATTGGTTTGTCTTGACCATAGAATTACACTAGTACACTTTGTGTGTATTGAGTAGGACCGACTTAGAGGTGATTCGATTTATTGCTGACTACATAATCGAATCAGACCTCAGATATTATGTTGTACATGCTCTTAATCTCGATATAATAACGGGCACATATACTTAGTATTTATTTATTTGATTTACAAATGGGCGAGATTTATAGAGTAAATCGATAGGCTCGGTAAGTTGGGAGATGATATTATTTATATGGTGTGTCATTGATTATAGGAGGAAATCGTGTCCTATATATTAGGATGATGATGTCCCCTTGAGGAGCTCATAAGGTTCATCATGTAAACCCTGCAGGTGGACTTGGTCCAGCATGATGATAAGGTTGAGTGGTACTACTCATGGATTTAGATGTTGATTAATTAATTGTCAGTAAATTAATTAATTGATGGACATTCGAGATCTTAAATATGGGGAGATAAATGTACAAATAATATATGGAGCCCATATTAACTTATGGGGGTTAGTGAGGTAGATCAATGATAATCCTCTAGTGAAATGGATTATCATTAATGGATCAAACTTTATGTGAGCTTGATCCATTGGGTGGCCAAGATCCAACTCTTTCTCATGGTCCCTATTGTAGCCTATTAAAACCTCATGGAGCTTAGATCCGATGATGGAAAATGAAACTCAAAATTCGACGGTGGAGATCAAATCTCTAGATCCAAAGGTGGAGATTAAATCATTAGATCCGACGGTGGAGATTAAATCTCTAGATCTGACGGTTGAGATTAAATCCCTAGATCCGATGGTTGAAATTAAATCCCTAGATATGACGGTGGAGATTAAAAGGAGGCTTAAGCCTAACTCTATAAATAAGGGATAAGAGGCTTGGGTGAAAATAATCTTTTGGAGATTAGGGTTTGAGTTAGCTTGGGCGGCAAGGGTGAGGCTAGGGTTTTGCATCCAGGGCGTGACAAGGAATTAGGGTTTAGATTCCTTTCTTTCCTTTTAGTAGGCGCCTCCTTCACCTTGTCAGGGCCATGACTTGAGTTAGGGTTTGGTTTCTTCTCATCCTTTTCTCTTTGGCGACACTCTCTCCAGTTTCAAGGGCTTTTCTCTTGGCCGACAACATCTCCTTATTCTTCTTTTTGGCCGGCGACAATCACCAAGCAAGGTGGCTTGGTGGTCGGTTCTAGAAAGGAGTAGAGTTTTGTTTTATGATCTTCCTTTATTCGGAGTGAACAAGGAAAGGAAGATTGGTGATCTAGGAGGCTTTGACTTTTGGAAGATCGTCGCCCACACGACGTCCAAAAGGAGGAAGGACATACAATAGAAGATCGAGAGGTATAATGCTTGTTTATGATCTTTTCTTATTACATGCATGTTGTATATTTTGTTATGTGGCTAATTTACTTGGACCCCGAATTCAAACGCAAAAATCAGTGATCCGTACGTCGTCTATTCCGCGACTATTCGAATAATAGAAGTTGGTTGCTTGAATAACAAGTTTGTTCAAGTGACTACTCTAATCGAATATCACAACGATGAAACAGTAGCTTGGGTAATCTCTCTTTGTCATGGATTAATTTTTTTAAATCCGGGGACGAAGACGGGATCACCATCTACAAGCAACCGACTTGAAGTGGGAAGTGAAGCTTCCTCTCTTCAAGTGGTATCAGAGCTTCGGTTCTGCAAAACCTTCACGTAGAACTCCTCAACTCACTGAAAATGCTCCCAGAATCCCTGGAACTCCGCCTGCTGGTAGGCACTCTGCTCCTCCTATCAGTGCCTCTGCGTCTACTGCTCAGTGTAAATGTTGTCGAGGCATGATCGAAACTCCGAGAAATCATAGGCCGACGTACCTGCATCCTGCTCAAAAGTAGAAAATGGTGGTGGTGCAGGTGTAGGCTCATGTCGACGTGGACTTGGTGGGCTCCTATGCATGTGTGGACTGGAGGGAGAGTGATATAAAGGTGGAGAGATGGCGTGATGTGGATGACCCTCATGTGGAGGACTCCACTACTCAGTCTAAGCGTTAGTTAGTGCGTATAGTGATGGTGATGCGATCTGGGTCGGGAAGCCTAAGGGCCGTCATATTTTTCTTTACAAAGCATAAGGAGTCTCCTTCTCTCACAATCATTTTCATGGCCATGCATATGTTGGCAATGTGCTATACCTCGGAATGCTCATAGGCTCCCATGTCCCCGGATTAAAATTTTCACTAATGAAAACTAATCCGGATGGGATGAGTTTCCTAAGTACAACCAATTCGTCGTCGTGCTAACGACTTGAGCGATCGCTTGAACAAACTAGTTGTTCAAGCAACACAACTCTTCTAGTCGATTAGCCGCGGAAGAGACGACGGACGGATCGCCGGTTTTTGTGTTTCTTATCGGGGTCCATGATTATACAAATACATGCAAATGCAAACTAGTATAATCAACATATACTAACATAAAGAACATAAGCTAGCATATCAATAAGAACATGCAAAGAACAATAATAAAAGTTATAAAACTTTTATACCTCTTGATCTTCTATCGTATGTCCTAACCTCCTTGTAGACTTACGTGGGCGAAGATCCTCCACAAGTTGAAGCATCCTAGATCTTCTTCAATCCAAAGAAAGAAGAACTCTCTTTCCCTTCTTGCTTGAGCCAACCACCAATCCACAAAGGATTGATGCTGCCGGCCCCAAGAATAGAGAGAATAATATGGAAACAACCAAGGAACAGACTAGGGACAAACCCTAGTTTTGGTGCCGCCAAGATGGAGTGAATAGGAGAAAAGGAATATGTTGGGCCCGGCCCGCGGTGGAGGAATAGAGGAAGGAGTCGGCCAAACCCTAGGAAGAAGAAGACCTCCTCTCTTATAGTTGCCGACTTCCTTGCAATTCCTAGTGACCTAAAGGAAACCCTAATTAGGGTTTCTCCTTGAAACTTTCTTGCCGCCCAACCATGGTGGAGAGAAGATATCTAGGAGCTAGCCACCTCAAGGAAGAAGACAAACTCCTCCACAAGTGGCCGCCCAACCTTCATTCCCATCCATGGCCGCCCATGCAAAGGAGCCAAAACCCTAATCAAATTAGGGTTTCCTCCATAGGGTTCCTTACCGCCCAAGCATGGTGGAGAGAAGAGATCTAGGAGCTAGCCACCTCCATGGAAGAAGACAAGCTCCTCCATAGGTTGCCGCCCACTCTTCTTCCTCACCTTGGCCACCCAACCCAAAAGAGCCAAACCCTAATTAGGGTTTCCTCCTAGGGTTGCTTGCCGCAATTGGAGGCTAAACCCTAATCTCCTAAGCATCCATCATCCAACCTCTAAAACTTGTTGCCGCCCAACCCATAGCCACCCTTTTATAGAGTTAGGGTTTAGGCCTTGGTTTAATCTCCACCGTCGGTTCTAGGGTTTTAATCTCAACCGTCGGATCTAGAGATTTAATCTCAACCGTCAGTTCTAGGGTTTTAATCCCAACCGTCGGATCTAGAGATTTAATCTCCACCGTCGGTTCTAGGGATTTAATCCCAACCGTCGGATCTAGAGATTTAATCTCCACCGTCGGTTCTAGGGATTTAATCCCAACCGTCGGATCTAGAGATTTGTTTTCCATCCTTTGATCTAGACTTCATGAGGTTTATATTAGGCTACGATAGGGACCATGAGGAGGAGTTGGATCTTGGCCACCCCATGGATCGGAACCACACAAACTTGATCCATCAATGATGTTCCATTCCACTAGAGGATCATCATCGAACTACCTCACCAACCCCCCTCAATTAATATGGGCTCCATATATTATTTGTACATCCATCTCCCCGTGTTTAAGATATCGAATGTCAGTCGATTAATTGATTTCTGACCATCAATTAATTAACATCTAACTCCTCGAGTAGTACCACTCAACCTTATCATCATGTTGACTAAGTCAACCTGTATGGTTTACATGATAAACCTTATGAGCTCCTCAAGGGGACATCATCAACCTAATACATAGGACACGGATTCCTCCTATAATCAACGGCACACCATGTAAATAATATCATTTCCCAACTTAGGACATATTGATTTAATCCATAGAAATCTCACCCTCAGTAAATCAAAGAAATAAATATTAAGTACATGTGCCCGTTATTATATCGAGATTAAGAGCATGTACAACATAATATCAGAGTCAGATTCAATTATGCATCGACAATAAATTGAATCACCTCTATGTCAGTCTGCTCAATACACCTAAGTGTACTAGTGTAACTCTATGTTCAAGATAAAACAATACCAAGCTACACTACAACCATGCCAATGGTTTGTCAGCATCTTGGTTGTGAGCCTCTACTTATATTCTACAAGGGTGATAACATGATCTTACGTATGCACACCAAGCACCATGTTATCTACAATGTAAAATATTAGACAATATGCACACATATAAATATAACGTGCAAACAATGATCATGTGATTCTTATTTCAAAATAAAGATGTTCATACAAAAGAGCTAGGCTTTCAGTATACATCCCAACAATCTCCCACTTATACTAAAAGACTATGCTGTCATCATACTGCCATACATCGATTCCCCTTCCCTCCACTTGCCTATCAAAGCTCTCGCGAAGAGCCTTAGTGAAAAGGTCTACAGTCATTCTACGATGCAATCTGGCGACAACTTCTACCTCCTTTCGATTTCTCGTATCGGTGGTACTTGCACTCTATGTGTTTACTAGCCTTATGGGCTCGTGGTTCCTTGAGTTTGCAATGCACCATTATTATCACAATTAATTGTGATAGTTCTGGGCAAACCAGGAATCACATCCAAGTCCATCAGGAAGTTCCTGAGCCACACAGCTTCTTTGGCTGCCTCATAGGCTGCCACATACTCAGCTTCCATGGTGGAGTCCGCCACGCATTTCTGCTGGGCACTCCTCCATACAATGGCTCCACCTCCTAAAGTAAACACAAAACCTGAGGCAGACTTACTGTTATTCCTATTTTATTGGAAATCGCAATCCATGCAACCCACAGGGAGTAATTGGTCTGCCCGGTAAACTAGCATATAATCCCTAGTCCTTCTCAGGCACTACAATATATGCTTTACGCGGTCAATGTCCTGTCTGGATTACTCGATGTCTGGACCATGCCTACGACAAAGCGGATATACTGGTCTCCTCATAGCATACATGAGGCTTCCCTCTTGAAGCATAAGGAACGCCTTCACTCCTCTATCACCTCGGATGATCTATGACACATCTCCTTAGATAAAGGAATTCCATACGAAGGTGAAAAACCCTTCTTGGAGTTTTGTATGCTAAAATGATCCAAAACCATGTCTATGTATGAAGCTTGGGATAAGCACAACAACCTTGATCCCAAGGTTGTGACCCACTTCTCCCAAGTCCTTCAAAACTGTTTGGACAACCATACCCTTACGTCTGATAACACTCTGATATTGTTGCCAACTACCAAAATATTATCTACGTATAGTACAAGAATACCACTACGTTTCCGTCACATCTCTGATATACACAAGACTCATCCGAACTATGAATAAATCCATAAGGGATTTACTTCCTCAGCGGATGTCCCAAGACTCAAAGCTTGCTTGATCCATAAATGATTAAGCTTATATACAATATGCTCTTTGCCCTTAGCAATGAATTCCTCTGGTCGCTTCATGTAGATGGATTCCTCAAGACTTCCACTAAGGAATGCTGTCTTGACATCCATCTGTCACACCTCATAATCCATATGAGTTGCTATGCATAAGAGCTCCCAGACCTATCTTGAATCCATAGATTCAATCTCAGTATTCATTGCACTTTGCAAGATCTTTATTTATATCTTGGATTGCCTCGTCGTATGTCTAGGGATCGGGTTCATGTTTGCTAGGGGACCAAATCGGAAGATTTGTCCAAAAACATGAATCTAGAGGTGTCTAACAACCCTCCCACTACTGACGAGGTATCATCTGTATCCTTTGTGACCGCGGTGCAGTGACATGTGGTATATCCTCTTATCTGGTACTAAAGTGACTTCCCTTTTAACTCCTCCAGAACAATTTTACTCTTGGGCTTGTGGCTTATCACATAGTCTTCCTCTAGAAATCTGGCATTCGTGTTAATGATCACCCTCTGATCTCTAGGACTACAAAACAAATCAGAATAACTCATCATCGATCTAACCATCTCCATAAGAGTCCTATTCCTTACGTCTTTGCTACCTTTGTTATAACTGGGGTGTGCTTGAATCCCAACCTCGATAAGTAGTTCCTAAACTCTCCCAAGAGGTTGTCACCACCACGATCAGATCGTAGTGTCATCCATATCTTGAATAATCGTCTATCAAAGAGATGAAATATTCAAGATTACCTCTTGCCTAGATAGTCATAGGACCTCAGAATGAACCATTTCTAACAAATCTTTGGCTCTATACCCCTTGGCCTTAAAAAGGCCTCTGGGTCATCTTACCCTCAAGCAAGATTAAGTAGGTTGGGAGATCCTCCACCACTAATGAACCCAAGGTCCATCGGCTATCAACCTTTGAATTCTGCTTAGGTTAATGTGATCAAGCCTAAGAAGCCAAAGATATGCTTGGTTCATCTTCGAAGGTTCTTTTCTCTTATTGGAATTAGAAGATGAGTTATTAACTTCTATTTGCATCGTGGGAGCTTGTGGTTCAAGTTATAAATTTCCTATCTATGTACCTGAATAGATAATGTCCCTATTCCTTTTATAACAAATCTATCATGAAAAGAAATAGATTATCCATCCAAAAACTATTTAGAAACAAAAATCAATTCTTTCTAAATAAGGGTACATAAAGGAAATTGTTTTGAACCAAAAACCTTTATTTTTCTCAAAAGATAAATAAAACATCTCCCACTGCAATAGCCGCCATCTTCATGGCATTGCCCAAGTAAATGGTAATATTCCCTTTAGCTAGTAAATCGGGTTTCCTGGAACCCTGCAAAGTGTTGCGGACATGATTAGTGGCTCTCGTATCTACACACAGTCTTGTAGATAATGCCTCTAACCATGTTTCAACATTGGACAAAGGATATACCTTTGTTCTTCTTTGGATTGGGAGTCTTTCTTCCAATGTCCATCACCTTGTAAGTGAAGTACTTGCCTTTGGCTTCTTCACTCCTCCGAGATCCTCCCACCATCTTTGCTTCACCTTGTTTCTTCTTCTTCTTGCCTTTTGGCAAGTAGAAACCTTTTGAGCAACCATGGCTTGAGGATACTCTTGAAGAGTGCATACTAGCGAGATAAGACAATATTTGGATTCATTTCCAATCAATATAATTTAGATGAGTAAGTTTATTTCCTTTAGTATCAAAATAAGTGGGTGAAAGTCATTTTGAAAATCCTAAGAATCACAATGATCAAAACTTTAGATTTCAAATTTTATTGATTCCTCAAAACAATAAAATTCGAAATCAACCAACACCTCAAAACAGAGAATATCGCATGCCATTGATGTGTGGACATTATCTGAATTCTACATTTGTAAGAGGAGGTTTTACCCATTAATTTTATTATCTTGTCAACCTTACTTTTTGACAAATAAAATTAATAGTTGGTTCCTCTTTGGCCCTACAAATAAGCGGTGACTCTATGGGAGGATACTTTTATTTGCATCTAAGTGTGCACCATTACGATACTAAGGGAATTATTTTGGATTATGTGCCTTACCTGTGGAAGTACACATGCTCCTAGATAATTTCCTATAACCATTATTTGACCTAGTGATCCATAAAACAAACCCGTCCTCGGGAGGAAGGCACTCTCGAGCCGACACAAGTTTGTTGCATCACACGTCAAATTGTAATGAAGGCATGAGAATTAATTAAAATGTCCCTCTCCCACTTAGTAAATTGCAAATGAGGAATTTTCAAGCACACACAACATGCATATAAAACAAATCAGCAATAAATATGGAAAAATCAGAATTTTTCCAACTATTATGGCATTGTTCTCCAATATGCGTCCCGTCGTGTCGCCTCCTCGTCCGCTCCATCTTTTCCCGTGCGCAAGTCACCAAAGAGTTACGAGCCGAGATAAAACATTTTAATTTACATCCATCGATCCTATACTCCATGAAGGAGTGTACAAATAATCTAGATCGAAAGTAAACTAAAATGAGTGGCTAAACAATGCCGTATTTAATTACAAAAATTAAATACTAATCTAGCCTCGTCAACCCCGAGGATTCAAATAATATACAATCACACACACATGCAATCACATACACACATATATAGCCATAATAGTTGGATCTTATGCCTGCAACCAAAAAGTTAGCTTACACACATCCTACTATTATCCGGCATACACAATATATGATAAATGCGTGAAAGCAACCGAATCCAAAACACACAAAACCGGAAACCGTGGCTCTGATACCATTTGTTGGCAATGTGCTATACCTCGAAATGCTCATAGGCTCCCATGTCCCCGGATTAAAATTTTCACTAATGAAAACTAATCCGGATGGGATGAGTTTCCTAAGTACAACCAATTCGTCGTCGTGCTAACGACTTGAGCGATCGCTTGAACAAACTAGTTGTTCAAGCAACACAACTCTTCTAGTCGATTAGCCACGGAAGAGACGACGGACGGATCGCCGGTTTTTGTGTTTCTTATCAGGGTCCATGATTATACAAATACATGCAAATGCAAACTAGTATAATCAACATATACTAACATAAAGAACATAAGCTAGCATATCAATAAGAACATGCAAAGAACAATAATAAAAGTTATAAAACTTTTATACCTCTTGATCTTCTATCGTATGTCCTAACCTCCTTGTAGACTTCGTGTGGGCGAAGATCCTCCACAAGTTGAAGCATCCTAGATCTTCTTCAATCCAAAGAAAGAAGAACTCTCTTTCCCTTCTTGCTTGAGCCAACCACCAATCCACAAAGGATTGATGTTGCCGGCCCCAAGAATAGAGAGAATAATATGGAAACAACCAAGGAACCGAACTAGGGACAAACCCTAGTTTTGGTTCCGCCGGCCAAGATGGAGTGAATAGGAGAAAAGGAATATGTTGGGCCCCGGCCACGGTGGAGGGAATAGAGGAAGGAGTTGACCACACCCTAGGAAGAAGAAGACCTCCTTTCCTATAGTTGCCGCCCAACTTCCTTGCAATTCCTAGCCGCCCAACCTAAGGAGGAAACTCTAATTAGGGTTTCTCCTTAGGCTTTCTTACCCAACCATGGTGGAGAGAAGATATCTAGGAGCTAGCCACCTCCAAGGAAGAAGACAAACTCCTCCACAAGTGGCCGCCCAACCTTCATTCCCATCCATGGCCGCCCATGCAAAGGAGCCAAAACCCTAATCAAATTAGGGTTTCCTCCATAGGGTTCCTTGCTGCCCAAGCATGGTGGAGAGAAGAGATCTAGGAGCTAGCCACCTCCATGGAAGAAGACAAGCTCCTCCATAGGTTGCCGCCCACTCTTCTTCCTCACCTTGGCCACCCAACCCAAAAGAGCCAAACCCTAATTAGGGTTTCCTCCTAGGGTTGCTTGCCGCCCAAGCAATTGGAGGCTAAACCCTAATCTCCTTAGCATCCATCATCCAACCTCTAAAACTTGTTACCGCCTAACCCATAGCCACCCTTTTATAGAGTTAGGGTTTAGGACTTGTTTTAATCTCCACCGTCGGTTCTAGGGTTTTAATCTCAACCGTCGGATCTAGAGATTTAATCTCAACCGTCGGTTCTAGGGTTTTAATCCCAACCGTCGGATCTAGAGATTTAATCTCTACCGTCAGTTCTAGGAATTTAATCCCAACCGTCGGATCTAGAAATTTAATCTCCACCGTCGGTTCTAGGAATTTAATCCCAACCGTCGGATCTAGAGATTTGTTTTCCATTATTTGATCTAGACTTCATGAGGTTTATATTAGGCTACGATAGGGACCATGAGGAGGAGTTGGTTCTTGGCCACCCGATGGATCGGAACCACAAAAACTTGATCCATCAATGATGTTCCATTCCACTAGAGGATCATCATCGAACTACCTCACCAACCCTTATAAATTAATATGGGCTCCATATATTATTTGTACATCCATCTCCCCGTGTTTAAGATATCGAATGTCCATCAATTAATTGATTTACTGACCATCAATTAATTAACATCTAACTCCTCGAGTAGTACCACTCAACCTTATCATCATGTTGACTAAGTCAACCTGCAGGGTTTACATGATGAACCTTATGAGCTCCTCAAGGGGACATCATCAACCTAATACATAGGACACGGATTCCTCCTATAATCAACGACACACTATGTAAATAATATCATTTCCCAACTTACCGGGCATATTGATTTAATCCATAGAAATCTCACCCTCTGGTAAATCAAAGAAATAAATATTAAGTACATGTGCCCGTTATTATATCGGGATTAAGAGCATGTACAACATAATATCCGAGGTCCGATTCAATTATGCAGTCAGCAATAAATTGAATCACCTCTATGTCGGTCCTGCTCAATACACCTAAGTATACTAGTGTAACTCTATGTTCAAGATAAAACAATACCAAGCTACACTACAACCATGCCAATGGTTTGTCCAAAACCATCTTGGTTGTGAGCCTCTACTTATATTCTACAAGGGAGTGATAACATGATCTTCTGTGCCGCACCCAGGCACCATGTTATCTACAATGTAAAATATTAGACAATATGCACACATATAAATATAACGTGCAAACAATGATCATGTGATTCTTATTTCAAAATAAAGATGTTCATACAAAAGAGCTAGGCTTTCAGTATACATCCCAACAGCATACTCCTAGGTCGATCCTAGGGCTCCCCTCTATACTCTCTAATGGTGTGTAATCGTACCCCATCCTATGGCAAATGTGGGTAAGTAGGCCTCCCACATTGATCTCTCCTCGTGCTGCTTTACCCATCTTCACTAAGTGTCTGATGAAGTGGGACCCTACATCGATGCTACTCCTTTCTTGTAGTATATCCCATAGGCAAAGTAGCTTGCTAGCTCTAACTACACCATCACTCTCCCCACGACCAAATATAGTACTGGCCATGATGCGGTGAAGGTATCGAAAGATGGGGTTTTGAAGGCGCGACGCTTTGGCCCTAGAAGGGTCATAAGCGTGCTCCCCAGTCAACTCAGTCCAAACTATTCGAGAGGTGTACCCATTAGGGGTCCTTCTCTCTCTCACTTGTAAGCCAAAGCATGAGTTCCATTGGTGAAGGTCCACTCATGCTCAATGTTAAAAGCCTAAAGTTATCCTACCCTCCTCGCTCTCTCTACCCGTTAAAACATCTGCCTCTAAGGAACTCAAAAATTCCAAAACTATCGTAGGATAGGTTAGGTGTTTTATTCCCATAATCTCTTCCCACCCCATTTTTGCAAATAGGGTTTGCATATCACCCAACAACCCTAAAGATTCTAGCAAATCCTCATCTAAGTACCTAGTAGTAGTAAGTTTATGAGTAGAGAGCATATTGTATCTATCTCTTTGTTCATTATTGTGAAAAAGTAGAGTGGGTAGGGCGTTACCCTCCTCCAGAGCTTGAGGGGCATCGACTCTCTTTGTTCGTCGCTCCGAGGCACCGAATCGGGGTGCTACGGTCTTGGTCTTCCTCATCTTTGCTCATTTTGGCTTCTTTAGAGGTTCAAAATGCTTCTAGATGGTGGGGAAGATGAAATCACACGGCTAGGGCAAGAACTTTTGAAGCACACGACGCAAATGGGGTGAAAACACACGGCTCGCCCCTTTTAACCTCATGCGCCACGACCATGTGAAAACACACGGCCAAGCCATGTGCACCTCTGGTCAATCGGGCACGACTGTGGGAAAACACACGACTAGGCCGTGTGTCCCATTTTTCTACCCATTTATGCACCACGATCCAAATTTTCTCATATTCTTCGCCGTGTAGGATAATATGGATTTTATTTTTGCCTAGCAAAGTTCTTTTCTATTCCTAACTCTAAATGTGATGGAAATCAAAACTAGAATCAAACAAATGTATGCAATGCAATCAAAAAGGGAAATCTAAAACTAAACTTGGGTTGCCTCCCAAGAAGCGCTTTGTTTAAAGTCGTTTAGCTCAACCACACTCTACTATCAACTCAGCTCTGGTGGTTCAGTGAACCTCCATTCATCCATCTCAGGATCTTCATCTGGAGGTTCTGGCTTAATTCTGCTAAATGTGAAGCCGTTGAGGTAGGAAGCTTTGTGCTACGAAAGGCTAAAAAGGATGACCTCCCCGTCTACCTCCAGGGAGATCTGGTGTGCCTTTACATCTATGCACGCCCCTACAGTCGCTAGAAAAGGCCTTCCCAGAATGATGGGATTCTGGGGATTTGGTCCTGTGTCCAGTATGATGAAGTCCGTGGGTATTCCGAAATCCTCATTCATCACAGGCATGTGTGGTAGCAGGCCAACGGGCTTCTTAATCGTGTCATCCGCTATACGTATACCTATACCTGTTGGTTGTATATTACCCAATCCCATCTACAAGTAAAATGCATAGGGCTCACTGATGACCCCAAGTCGCACAGTGCATTATCGAAGCTTTCTCCATAAATCGAGCAAGGAAGAACAAATTCACTAGGGTACTCAAGCTGTATTGGAATCTTCTCTTCAAACTCTGCTTGGTCAGGTAGGGTGGAAACCATGGCTACTTTGCCCCACTCCTTCCTCTTTTCCTTGACTCGCCGGAGAGCTCTTCACAGGTTGCGACACAGATTGGGCTATTTGGGTCACTTGCATCTCCAACATCCTGGTATGACTTGCAAAGCCGTCAATGGTGGCCTTCAAGTCTCTGAGTGATTCTTCAGACTTTTGATGTTGGAGATGAAATTCCTCATTGGCCTTAGTTTGGGTAGCGATGAAGTCCTCCATCATCAGTTCTAGTCTGGACTTTTGTGGTCGCTGCCCATTGCCCTGCTGCTGCTGCCCATACCCCCTGATGATTGGGAGTTTCCTGAGTTTTTCTTATAGGAGAAATTCAGGTGATTCCTCCACCAGAGATTATAAGTATTAGAGTACAGGTTGTGGGGCTTTTGGTCATAGTCCCCAATTGCGTCACAATGCTCAATTTGCTCGTCCGAGGTCCCCGACCCTCCAAAGTGGTCCTCTTGATACGCTGTTGCTCCCACTCTAAAATCAATGGCCACGCATGCAGATAAATGATTCAAAGAATCAAACCAACTGCTGAGCGCGTCCATCCTTGCCAAAAGGTGGTCCATGGAGTTGACAGTGTATCATCCCGCTGCAGGTGTAGGTTGACCACATTCAGAAGCCCATTGATGGTGGTTCTGGGCCACCTCTTTGATAAGCTCTTCCGCTTCCTCTATGGTCTTATTCATCAGTGCTGTAGGGATGTATACTAAAAAGTCTATCTTTTGTATGAACATCTTTATTTTGAAATAAGAATCACATGATCATTGTTTGCATATTTTTATGGTTATGCAATATTGTCTAATACTTTACATTGTAGATAACATGGTGTGTGGTGTCACATAGGAGATCATGTTATCGGCCCCTTGAAAAGTATAAGTAAAGGCTCACAACCGAGATGGCTTTGAACAAACCATCGGAATGGTTGTAGTGTGATTTGATATTGGTTTGTCTTGACCATAGAATCACACTAGTGCACTTTTTGTGTATTGGCGAGATCGACATAGAGGTGATTCGATTTATTCGACTACATAATCGAATCGGACCTCAGATATTATTTAGTACATGCTCTTAATCCCGATATAATAACGGGCACATATACTTAGTACTCATCTCTTTGATTTACCAATGGGCGAGATTTATAGATTAAATCGACAGGCTCAGTAAGTTGGGAGATGATATTATTTATATGGTGTGCCGTTGATTATAGGAGGAAACCGTGTCCTATATATTAGGATGATGATGTCCCCTTGAGGAGCTCATAAGATTCTTCATGTAAACCCTGCAGGTGGACTTGGTCCGGCATGATGGAAAGGTTAAGTGGTACTACTCAAGGAGTTAGATGTTGATTAATTAATGGTCAGTAAATTAATTAATCGACGGACATTCGAGATCTTAAACACGGGGAGAAAATGTACAAATAATATATGGAGCCCATATTATCATATGGGGGTTGGTGAGGTAGATCAATGATGATCCTTTAGTGGATTGGATCATCATTAGTGGATCGGACTTTATGTGGGCTTGATCCATGGGTGGCCAAGATCCAACTCCTCCTCATGGTCCCTAATGTAGCCTATTAACACCTCATGAAGCTTAGATCCAATGGATAGAAACAAAACTCTAAGATCCATAGGTAGAGATTAAATCTCTAAGATCCGACGGTTGAGATTAAATCTCTAGATCCGACGGTTGAGATTAAATCCCTAGAACCAATGGAGAAGATTAATTCATGACTTATCCCTAACTCTATAAAAGGAGGCCATGGGAGTTAGTATGGATGATCATCAAGAGAGCTAGGGTTTTGGGCGGCAAGGGAGAGGAATCCTAGTTGAGATAGGATTAGGGTTAGGGTTTGGAAGCTTGGGCGGCACCAAATAAGGAAGGTTTCTTTCTTCTTCCTCCTCTTGTGGCCGACATCCAGCTCTTTTCCAGCCCCTTCCCAGCCCTTGGATGGCACCCAAAAGCTCCCTTCTCCCTCTCCTTAGGTGGTGGAAACAAGATATAGGGTTTCCCTTGGTGTCTTGATTGTTTTCCATCATCTTTTCCACCTTCTAGTTGGCCGGCGGCAAGGAGATTGTATGCTCCTTGTTGGTTGGTTTTAGGGAGGAGAAAAATCTTGTTTCTACTCTTCCTCTTGCTTTGGAAGAGCAAGGAAGGAAGATTTGCGATCTAGGAGCTTCGACTTTTGGTAGATCGTTGCCCACACGACGTCCAAAAGGAGGAAGGTCATACATTAGAAGATTGAGAGGTATACCTATTCTTCTTTCTCTTTTTGTTACTTGCTTGTTTTTGTTTTTCAATTATAAGCATGTTATAAATCTGTAAATGGCTAAATAATACTTGGTTCCCGAGCATAAACACAAAAACCGGCGATCCGGACATCGTCTATTCCGCGGCTACTCGTAGAATAGAGGATGGTTGCTTGAACAACTAGTTTGTTCAAGTGACCTCTCTAAACGAATAGCACGATGATGACTTGGTGGTTTGGGCAATCCCTTTTTTTAGGATTAAATTTTTTTAATCTGGGGACATCGAAGGGATCACCATGGTCAAGCTACCGAGGTGAAGTGGGAAGCGAAGTTTCCCCTCACGGACTCGATAAGCAAAACCCTTCAATTGGTATCAGAGCCAAGGTTTCCGGTTTTGTGTGTTTAGGATTCAGTTAATTTTTATGTACTTTTTCATATATTATATGTGTCGGATAATAGTAGGATATGCGTAGTTTAACTCTTTGGTTGCAGACATAAGATCTGACTATTATGACCATATGTGTGTATGTGATTGTATGTGTGTAAATATTTATTTTGTTGAATCCTTGGGGTTGACGAGGCTAGTATTTAGTTTTTGGTAAATTAAATACGGCATTGTTTAGCCGCTCTTTATTTTATTTTACTTTTGATCTAGATTTCATGTACACTCCCTCGTGGAGTATAGGATCGATGGATGTAAATTAAAATAGGTTTTAGTCTCGGCTCGGATCTCCGGATGGCTCGTACATGGCGTAGGAGGAGCGGACGAGATGGCGATGCGACGGGAGTCATATTGAAGACAAAAGCCATAATAGTTGGAAAATAATTTATTTTTCATATTTATTGCTTTTTGTTTGATATGCATGTCGTAGGCTAGGAAAATTCCTCAATTTCAAATTACTAAGTGGGAGAGGGAATTTTTTAAATTCCCACGGCCTCCATTACGATTTGACATGTGATGCAAACAAACTTGCGCGTCGACTCTGAGTGCCTTCCTCCCCATCGGATGGGTTTGTTTGCGGATCACAAGGTCGAATATGGTTATAGGAAATTATTAAGGAGTGTGTGTACTTGCCCATCGTAAGACACATAACCCGAGATAATTACCTTGGTACTGAGTAATGGTGAACACTTAGATACAAATATAAGTATCCTCCCCATCGGAGTCACTGCTTTTATTTGTAGGGCCAAAGAGGAACCAACCATTAATTTTACTTGTCAAAAAGTTAGGTTGACAAGATAGTAAAATTAATGGGTAAAACCTCCTCTTACAAATGTAGAATTCGTATACGTCCACACTATCATGGCATACAATATTCTCGGTGTTTTGAGGCGTTGGTTGATTTTAAAATTTTATTGTTTGAGGAATCAATAATTTTTTGAAATCTAATGTTTTGATTTATGTGATTCTTAGGTTTTCTTTCAAAATGACTTTCAACCCACTTGCTGTGATACTGAAAGAGAACAAACTTACTGGACCCAACTATGTAGATTGGAAGAGGAATCTAGACATTGTCTTGACTGCTGAGGAATACAAATATGTACTCCTCGAAGAGTGCCCTCCCAAGCCTGCAGATAATTCTGGGGAAAAGGAGAGAGAGAGCTATAAGAAGTGGATCAAGGCCGATGAGATGGCGCGGTGTTACATTTTGGCATCTATGTCAAATGTACTGCAACATCAGCATCAATCCATGTCCACTGCTTATGATATGATGCTCAATCTCAAGGAGCTTTTTGGACACCAGAATCGGGCTGTGAGGCAAGAGGCCATGAGAAACTTGATGACGACCACCATGATCGAGGGAACACCCGTAAGGGATCATGTTCTCAAGATGATGGCTCATTTGAATGAGCTGGAGGTCCTAGGAGCTGAGATCGATGGGGAAACCCAGGTCGATATCATACTCCAGTCTCTGCCTAGGAGTTTTGAGCAGTTTCGCCTCAACTACAACATGAACAAGAGGTTGTATTCATTGGCGGAACTTCTAACAGAACTCTAGGCGACAGAGGGACTATTTTGTCAGAGTGCTCAGGCACATGCCGTGGTGACCCAGAAGGTTTCTACTTCTAAGCCGAAAGGCTAGAAGAAGAAGAAACAAACCGGGGCGAAGGCGGTGGGAGGTACTCAGGGAGGAGTGAAGAAGCCGAAAGGCAAGTGCTTCACTTGTAAGCAGACTGGACACTGGAAGAAGGACTGCCCCAACCGCAAGAACAAAGGTATATCTTTTGGTCTAGTCGTTGAAACATGTTTAGCGGTGTTATCTATCGACACCTGATGTGTAGATACGGGAGCCACTGATCAGGTCTGCAATACTTTGTAGGGGTTCCCGGAAACCAGACGACTGGCTGAGGGGGAGATTACCGTGTACTTGGGCGATGCCACGAAGGTGGCGGCTGTTGCAGTGGGAGATGTTCATTTATCTTTTGAGAAAAATAAACTTTTGGTTCTTAAGAATTGCCTTTATGTACCCTTATTTAGAAAGAATTTAATTTCAATTTCTAAATTGTTTATAGATGGATATTCTATTTCTTTTAATGAAAGAGTTGTTGTAAGAAGGAATAGGGACATTATCTGTTCGGGTGCATTGATAGGATATTTGTACACACTTGAACCAAAATCTTCCACGATGCAAATTGAAGTTAATAACTCATCTTCTAATTCCAATAAGAGAAAAGAACCTTCGAAGATGAACCAAACATATCTTTGGCATCTTAGGCTTGGTCACATTAACCTAAGCAGAATTCAAAGGTTGATAGCTGATGGACCTTTGGGTTCATTAGTGGTGGAGGATCTCCCAACTTGTGAATCTTGCTTGGAAGGTAAGATGACCAAGAAGCTTTTTAAGGCCAAGGGGTATAGAGCCAAAGATGTGTTAGAATTGGTTCATTCTGATTTGTGTGGTCCTATGTCTATCCAGGCTAGAGGTGGTTTTGAGTATTTTGTCTCTTTTATAGACGATTACTCAAGATATTGATACAATTACCTGATGCGTCGCAAGTCTGAATGCTTTGACAAGTTCAAAGAATTCAAGGCTGATGTGGAGAAACCTCAAGGTAAAAGTATCAAGACACTACGATCTGATCGTGGTGGTGAGTACCTCTTGGGAGAGTTTAGGAACTACTTATCAGAGGCTGAGATTCAATCCCAATTGACTGCACCTGGCACACCCCAGCAGAACGGTGTAGTAGAGCGAAGGAATAGTACTCTTATGGAGATGGTTAGATCGATGATGAGTTATTCTGACTTGCCAGATTTGTTCTGGGGATATGCTCTAGATACGGCGGTATACATTCTGAACTTGGTTCTATCTAAATCAGTGCCTTCTACTCCCACAGAGTTGTGGACTAGGCGAAAGCCTAGTCTAAGACATATTCGGATATGGGGGAGTCCAGCACATATGCTGAAGGCAGATACTGGTAAGTTGGAACCTCGTACAGAAGTACGCTTGTTCATTGGCTATCATAGAGGAACGAAGGGTGGCTTGTTTTATAGTCCTAGAGATCAGAGGGTGATCGTTAGCATGAACGACAGATTTCTAGAGGAAGACTATGTGATGAGCCACAAGCCCAAGAGTAAAATTGTTCTGGAGGAGTTAAAAAGGGAAATCACTTCATTAGTACCACCGGTACAAGAGGATATACCACATGTCACTGCACCGTATGTCACAGAGGATACACAGGTGATACCTCATCGTAGTGGGAGGGTTGTGAGACAGCCTGATAGATTCATGTTCTTGGGAGAATCTTCTGATTTGGTCACTGGCGAACATGAACCTGATCCCTGGACATATGACGAGGCAATCCAAGATAAAGATGCAGTATCTTGGCAAAGTGCAATGAATGCTGAGATTGAATCTATGGATTCAAATCAGGTCTGGGAGCTAGTAGAACCACCCGATGGTGTAAAAACCATTGGATGCAAGTGGATCTACAAGAGAAAGAGAAGAATAGATGGGAAGGTTGAGACCTTCAAAGCGAGGCTTGTTGCGAAGGGGTATACTCAGAAAGAGGGTATCAATTATGAGGAGACCTTTTCGCCGGTAGCCATGCTTAAGTCTATCCAGATTCTCTTATGCATAGCAGCTCATATGGATTATGAGGTGTGGCAGATGGATGTCAAGACAGCTTTCCTTAATGGAAGTCTTGAGGAAAATATCTACATGAAGCAACCAGAGGGATTCATTGCTAAGGGCAAAGAGCATCTTGTATGTAAGCTTAATCGGTCCAATTATGGATTGAAACAAGCTTCGAGGTCTTGGAACATCCGCTTTGATGAGGTGATCCAGTCTTATGGATTTATTCAATGTCCGGATGAGTCTTGTGTATACAAGAGATGTGACAGAAATGTAGTGGTAGTTCTTTTACTATACGTAGATGACATTTTGTTGATTGGCAACAATATCAAGGTGTTATCGGACGTAAGGGTATGGTTGTCCAAACAGTTTGATATGAAGGACTTGGGAGAGGTAGGACACATCCTTGGGATCAAGGTTATAAGGGATCGCAGGAAAAGGATGTTGTGCTTATCCCAAGCTTCATACATAGACACGATTATGGAGCGTTTTAGCATGCAGAACTCCAAGAAGGGTTTTCTACCTTTTAGGCATGGAGTTCCTTTATCTAAGGAGATGTGTCCTAGATCATCTGAGGAGATAGAAGAGATGAAGGCGGTTCCTTATGCTTCGACAGTAGGAAGCCTCATGTATGCGATGCTCTGTACGAGACAAGATATATGCTTTGCCGTGGGCATGGTCAGCAGATATCAGAGTAATCCAGGATAGGGAGATTGGACTACGGTAAAGCATATATTGAAGTACCTGAGAAGGACTAGGGATTATATGCTGGTTTACCGGGCATACCAATTACTCCCTGTGGGTTACACGGATTCCGACTTCCAATCTGATAGGGATAACAGTAAGTCTACCTCAGGTTTTGTGTTTACTTTGGGAGGTGGAGCCATTGTATGGAGGAGTGTCAAGCAGAAGTGCGTGGCGGACTCCACCATGGAAGCTGAGTATGTGGCGGCCTTTGAGGCGGCCAAAGAAGCTGTATGGCTCAGGAACTTTCTGATGGACTTGGATGTGATTCCTCGTTTGCCCAGAACTATCACAATTTATTGTGATAATAGTGGTGCAGTTGCAAACTCGAAGGAACCACGAGCCCATAAGGCTAGTAAACACATAGAGCGCAAGTACCACCTGATACGAGAAATCGTAAAGAGAGGAGAAGTTGTTGTGGCCAAGATTGCATCAGAGGATAACATGGCAGATCCTTTCACTAAGGCCCTTCTGGTGAGAGCTTTTGATAGGCATGTGGAGGGAATGGGGATCAGATGTATGGCAGTTTGAAGACAACATAGTCTTTTAGTATAAGTGGGAGATTGTAGGGATGTATACTGAAAAGTCTATCTTTTGTATGAACATCTTTATTTTGAAATAATAATCACATGATCATTGTTTGCATATTTTTATGGTTATGCAATATTGTCTAATACTTTACATTGTAGATAACATGGTGTGTGGTGTCACACAGGAGATCATGTTATCGGCCCCTTGAAAAGTATAAGTAAAGGCTCACAACCAAGATGGCTTTGGACAAACCATCGGAATGGTTGTAGTGTGATTTGGTATTGGTTTGTCTTGACCATAGAATCACACTAGTGCACTTTGTGTGTATTGAGCAGGACCGACATAGAGGTGATTCGATTTATTGCTGACTACATAATCGAATCGGACCTCAGATATTATTTAGTACATGCTCTTAATCCCGATATAATAACGGACACATATACTTAGTACTCATCTCTTTGATTTACCAATGGGCGAGATTTATAGATTAAATTGATAGGCTTGGTAAGTTGGGAGATGATATTATTTATATGGTGTGCCATTGATTATAGGAGGAAACCATGTCCTATATATTAGGATGATGATGTCCCCTTGAGGAGCTCATAAGGTTCTTCATGTAAACCTGGAGTGGACTTGGTCTGGCATGATGGAAAGGTTGAGTGGTACTACTCAAGGAGTTAGATGTTGATTAATTAATGGTCAGTAAATTAATTAATCGACGGACATTCGAGATCTTAAACACGGGGAGAAAATATACAAATAATATATGGAGCCCATATTATCATATGGGGGTTGGTGAGGTAGATCAATGATGATCCTTTAGTGGATTGGATCATCATTAGTGGATCGGACTTTATGTGGGCTTGATCCATGGGTGGCCAAGATCCAACTCTTCCTCATGATCCCTAATTTAGCCTATTAACACCTCATGAAGCTTAGATCCAATGGATAGAAACAAAACTCTAAGATCCATAGGTAGAGATTAAATCTCTAAGATCCGACGGTTGAGATTAAATCTCTAGATCCGATGGTTGAGATTAAATCCCTAGAACCAATGGAGGAGATTAATTCATGACTTATCCCTAACTCTATAAAAGGAGACCATGGGAGTTGGCATGGATGATCATCAAGAGAGCTAGGGTTTTGGGCGACAAGGGAGAGGAATCCTAGTTGAGATAGGATTAGGGTTAGGGTTTGGAAGCTTGGGCGGCACCAAATAAGGAAGGTTTCTTTCTTCTTCCTCCTCTTGTGGCCGGCGTCCAGGTCTTTTCCAGCCCCTTCCCAGCCCTTGGATGGCACCCAAAAGCTTCCTTCTCCCTCTCCTTAGGTTGTGGAAACAAGATATAGGGTTTCCCTTGGTGTCTTGATTGTTTTCCATTATCTTCTCCACCTTCTAGTTGGCCGGCGGCAAGGAGATTGTATGCTCCTTGTTGGTTGGTTTTAGGGAGGAGAAAAACCTTGTTTCTACTCTTCCTCTTTCTTTGGAAGGCAAAGGAAGAAGATTTTCTATCTAGGAGCTTGACTTTTGGTAGATCGCCCAGGCGTCAAAAGAGGAAGGTCATACATTAGAAGATCGAGAGGTATACCTATTCTTCTTTCTCTTTTTGTTACTTGCTTGTTTTTGTTTTTCAATTATAAGCATGTTATAAATCTATAAATGGCTAAATAATACTTGGATCCCGAGCATAAACACAAAAACCGGCAATCCGGACATCGTCTATTCCGCGGCTACTCGTAGAATAGAGGATGGTCGCTTGAACAACTAGTTTGTTCAAGTGAACTCTCTAAACGAATAACACGACGATGACTTGGTGGTTTGGGCAATTGCTTTTGTCTAGGATTAAATTTTTTTAATCCGGGGACATTGAAGGGATCCCCATGGTCAAGCTATCGAGGTGAAGTGGGAAGCGAAGTTTCCCCTCACGGACTCGATAAGCAAAACCCTTCAAGTGCTCCTCTTGCAGCAGAATCTAGGGACATCTTCGTGGTGTAAGCGATCCCATTATAGAAAATGTGGATCACCAGCCACCTCTCCAGTCCATGGTGGGGGCATTGGTAGAGTAGCCCCTTGTAGCGATTCCAAGCCTTGAATAAGGACTCCCCCTCCTTTTGGATAAAGCTCATGATAAGATGGCGTATGTGAGCAGTCTTACTTGATGGGAAGTATTTATTCAGAAATTGCTGCTCACATTGCTCCCATGTAGTGATGCTGCCAGAAGGTAAGGAGTGAAGCCATGCCTTAGCCTTATCCCACAGTGAAAACGGGAACAGGCTTAGGCGGAGATGTCGAGAATGGACTTCGTTCATTTTCATCGTTGTCTTGATTTTAGAAATGCCTAAAGGTCTTTATTCAGTCTTGATCGCTCCCAGGAGGCTCTGACCATATGTATAAGTCCTTGGCTCAAAGTTATTTTCCGAAATAGACGGTCCAACTATACTCGACTAGAATCCTCTAGTGCTAGGAGCTACGTAGTCCCGCAGAGGTCAGCTACCTATATTCACCTCGAATGTAGCTTGATCCTCCATCTTTCGCTATTCTTCTCTTCGACGGTGAAAAATTCATTCAATTTATAAGTCGATCGATAATTAGACCTTGACCTAATCATCTAAGCATACGACAACTAAACCACAAAGTTAAGAATGCCAATCTAATTCTAAAAGCAAAAAATAAATCGATCTAGAAAATAAAAATCTAAGATGCAATAAGTAAGTAGGAAACTACTGCTAAAAATAAAAACTAAATCTAAATATGGAAAATATAGAATTAAAGCAAATAAGATAAACTAGAAAGAAAATAAAGCAAGCAAATAATCTAATGCTAATTCCGATCCAATTTACCACTGTTCGATTTGATATCGAATCGATCAATCCCCGACGGCGAAAACTTGATGCGCCGCGAAGCGACCTCAAATCTTTGACGGATACGTCGAGGACTCAAAGCTCATGATCACGCCCAGAGTGCACGGATGTCATCAAGTAATAAATATTATCGATCCCACAGGGACTGAGATTCGAATACCAATATACTCAGTGGTTGTAATTGTTCGGACATGATCTTTAAGAGGTTTCGGTTGGTGAGAGCTATCGGTGGACTCTACTCTGTACGGTGACACACGGAGGAGGAAAAGAGTGTGCCTAGGTCTTCAAAGGTGATTCTAGGACTTCAGTTTCGCTTTTGTATCACAGAACAATGTTGTCAATTGGCGTTGTCTAGATGTTTACCTACGGTTTTGTGGAAGGGACGTCATACACTCTCCTCACAGCCGCGCATTCAGAGCTATCTCGCCTAAAAGGACGGGAGACTGCGAGGATGCCAAATCAATCCCTATAGTGGACCGTGTCGATTCCCTTTGCACCCTTCTCCCTGTGATTCTGCGGAGATCAGGTTTACCTAGGTTTCTTAATCAAATCTCCTAAATTTTAGATTGAGCATCACACCCTCGTATCACCAAAGTGCGATGAAAAGAAAGCTAAATACATAGATATAGTAAAGAGCAACTACTAATTGTCAAATCAAACTCATGGCAGAATTTAGCGTGAACCAACATTGTTTATGTACACAAGCTACTCCTAATCCTAGAATCAGTACTTCTCCATGTATACGAAGGAAGAATCACAAAGCATGTCTAAGATTGAATACTTAAGGAATGAAGCGAGAAATAGAGATATACAATGTATGATCTTCTCTCGGCGTTGAATTGCAGGTGTGGACCTCCGTGGCGTTCCTCCTCCCATTGTGATTCTTGAAGCTTTTTAGGGCTTGACGTGCCATCTAGCCGTCGTGCCTCCTCCCTAGGGTTTGAGCCATCCTTATATTGACATCGCCTCGGACCGCTGTAAAATCCAAAAAAAACCCTAGTCGCACAATTCCGTCGGCCCACCACACGGCCGTGTGTTTCCACACGACGGTGTCGACCTAAGTCTTGATCTCGCCCATTGGACACAGTGTGAATCCACATGCCCCGATCCCACTGCGTCTAGCTATGAAATGTCATTCTTTTTCTTGAAAAACATCTTTTCACTCGCTAACAGCACACAAAAAGTACAGCGGCACCTCGAACTAGAAAATAGGAAATGCGTGCAAAAATAGAGTAACATATGCATGAAACTAACACAAAATGCAATGAGATGTGAGAAAACTACTCCTAAAACCCTATATGTTTTGCTCACATCAATGATCTAGTCTTCACCCCATGTTGGATGCCTCTAATAATTTGGTTTTGGGGATGGCTAGTAGCATTCCTAATGGATCTTGTTACTTGAGGTGGTTGGTACTCTGAAAGTTCGATTCTCCAACCTCAAGTGATGACCCTTGAGCTCTCACTCTTCATCTTGAATCCACTTGCTTCCCTATAGGGTTGCTATCTTCCAATTCCACCTTTCTCAATTCTAGCTCAAACTCCACCGATGTTACGTAGAATCAATATTCATTCCTTTTTCTTGACATAGCATTAGTGGACTCTTCTACTAGCTTAGTCCTATGGTTGTAGACTCTATAAGCTTTGCTAGTGAGGAATTTCCAACAAGGATACCTCTCGACTTTTGCAAAAAATTTCCTAAATGATCCTTGGTATTTAGGATATACACTCAACCAAACACCCTAAGGTGCTTGATTGTTGGTGGCTTTCAAACCAAAGTTCATGTGGTATTTTTCTTAAGAATCTATGTATCAAAACCCTATTTTGAACATAGTGATGCTAATTCAACCCATAGGAAGTTTGGTAATTGGTGCTTAGCATACTCCTAGCTACCTCTTGCAAGGCTCTATTTCTCCTTTCTACAACACCCATTTTGTGGTGTTGGGTGTGGAGAATTCATGTTTATATCCTTTCACTAAACAAAAGTCCTTAAGTTTAGCATTTTCAAACTCTCCTCCATGATCACTTCTAATGATTTTAATTGTTGAGTTTTTCTCATTCTCAACTCTTCTACAAAAGTAAATGAAGATTTCTACTATTTGGTCCTTATGTTTAAGAAAATAAGTCCAAGTATATCTAGTGTAATCATCCACAATAACCAAGCAATATCTACTACCATTGATAGATCTAATAGTGCTAGTATCAAACAAATCCATGTGTAGTAAATCTAATGCTTGTAAAGAACTTCTGAAATTCTTCCCTTTGTGGGAAGATCTCACTTGCTTTCCTTTTTGGCACACCCCACAAACCCTATCCTTCTCATAGGTGATCGAGGGCAGTCCTCTTACAAGTTCCTTCTTGGCCAAATTCTTGATGTTCTTCATGTTGAAATGGGCCAATCTCCTGTGCCATAACCAAGCCTCTTATTCCTTGGATATGTAACACTTAAAAGACATGTTAGTAGCACTACTAAATCTAACTTGATAAATATTTTCCTTCCTAGATCCTATTAGCATGGTTTCATTGGTGTCACTGTGGATCACAAGGTATTCAGTTGAATGAAACTCGACTCTATACACTGCATCACACAATTGACTTACACTCAACAAGTTAAATGCCATCTCTTTAATTAACAATACATTTCTAATTACAAATTTTTCAGAAATGTTAATGTTACCTACTCCTACAACCTTCAATTTACCATTATTACCAAAGGAAATTGTACCTTGGTATTTGGCATGAATTGAGGAAAACAAAGAGGAGTTCCCTGTCATATGTTTGGAGCACCTGCTGTCCACAAACCATGTAATTGGATGCTCCCCCTTGACGGGTCCCTGCTAAACATGAAAAATTTGGTCTTTTGGAACCCAGAAGTTGGGTCCCTCTGCATCTACTACAACTTCCTAGGAATCCAAGCCTTAGAAGTTCTAATAAAAGGTGATCTAGTAGAAATAAAACTAGTAGTGATAATTCTACCATTACCAAATTTAGACCTAGCAGTTCTTGCATTAATAGATTTTCCTTTAGCAGTTTTAGGTCCATCAATTCCACCAAAAGAAACTTTAGATCTAGATGCAGGTTTCCTAGACACTAAGGACATATAACTAAGTTCCTTTGTGAATTGAACCTAGTCAGCCTTGTTATAGGGGCTCCTAAGATCATGTTTAATGTCTTTGATCCATTGGTAAATTTCTCAAGTACTTGAGATCGATGTGTAAATCATGCTATGTTTTCACTACTCCATATGCATGCATTTTATCTCATTTCATGTCCTAGGCATGTATTTTATCATGATTGATTAAGTTTAGCATATTTTGGGCGAAGAGCGCTTTTGGGTGTTTCGTGTTAGCGAAAAGCGGCGCGAAAAACAAAACCGTGTTATCGGTGACACGTCCGTGTCAGAGTTCCAACACGCCCTAGTTGCACGCCCGTTCAAGCGTTGACATATCAAAACAACACATGCGTGTTATCAGTGACACGTCCGTGTTAGGAGTTCCAACGCTCAACACGCCCTGGTTCAGCCTTCGACACACCCCGTTCAAGAGCAGACACCGTCGGTGGGAAATGTGCGACATGCCTGTGCCCTCATTTTGCATGGGCGTGTTGGCGATTATTTCCTTTCTGCGAGCAACTCGGCGATCTTCGTCTCAATTAAAGGAAAATCTTTTGCCTTAATTAAAGGAGGCCAAGGCTATAAAAGAGGTGATATTCTAACCTAAAGGGGGGGTGGTAAGAGGATATGTGACGAGGAGAAGGAAGGAGTCGGGGAGGAACACAGATGACACTAAGTATATTTCTTTCTCTAGCAATTCTTGTTATGGGAGTAGCCCTTGACGATTTATGATGGATGATGTAATCTATACTACTTGAATTATTGTTTGTTTTGATCGATTTTTGGATTCTTATTGATAAACCTAAGGAGCTAAGGGAAGTACTTAAGTGAACCCAAGTTCCCGAAACCTAGAACCAATTAGGGATAAACTCCCTGTCAAGTAGCGGTAGTGTATCTATGAGGGCTTGGGGGTCTCGTGACAGTCCCTTAGTGATTATAGTCCCGTGCAAACCTATCGTGAAAAGGAAATTTAGACTCTAAAGGAACTCTTATGGACTTAATGGATCTATCAAATCCGATTTTACCAAAGTAGCGGAGGTAAGACTAGGGAGGTTTGCGGGGTCTCGTGATAGTCCCCTTAGGCGATTATGATCCCTATGCTCGAACAATGACATGTAAATTGAGTTTGATAGATGCGATTAGCGTAGACCTCGAAAGGGCCATTGATTTACCTTAGGATAGGTTCCATCAAAACAACTCTAATAGGGAAAGAATTAAATCACCTTATAAATCGTCGGCGTGGTGAAACCCATATCCTCGAGATTCTTCTCAACTATTGACTTTTAGCTCGTTCTTCTCATTCGTTGTTCTTATTTGCTCGAGTCTTTGCTTAATCCATAAATTGATTGACTAGATAACTTGGTATATGATCATTCGGTAATTGTCCCAATCCTGTGGGATCAATATTTTTATTACTTGACGACAACCGTGCACTTGCAGAAAATAAGACATCAAGTTTTTGGCGCCGTTGGCCGGGGATTGACACTCAATATTGAATTGAGCGTGATTTAGTTAATCTAGATTTCTGTTTTTGTTCCTATTCTTTGTGTCTATTCTGAATCCTTGTTTTGGGAGCCTCTCTTGTTGTTGCATGCACAGATTTAATAGGAAATTCTCGATATTGATCCACGAGATAGAGAGCGTTCCTTGCTAGAAGGCGATTTTAGCAACGTCGAAAGAAAATCGACCTCAACATGGCTGATCGAGAATGAGAATAAACCTTTAAGGGATTATGCGGCACCTAGTACAAGTGGATTGAGATCGAGTATTAGAAGACCCCCTATTGAAGCGAACAATTTTGAATTAAAACCGGCTCTACTATCCATGGTCCAACAACATCAATTCGGAGGAGCACCCACTGAAGATCCAAATCTGCACTTGGAAGTATTTTTGGAATTTTGCGAAACTTTAAAACTGAATGGAGCCTCAGCTGATGCTATTAGATTGCGCTTGTTTCCTTTCTCATTGCGGGACAAAGCTAGAGCTTGGCTACACTCTCTTCCAGCAGATTGCATAACTACCTGGGATCAGCTGGAGCAAAGATTTTTAGACAAGTATTTTCCACCCAGCAAAACTGCAAGTCTTCATCATCAAATCACTAATTTTGCGCAAAAGGATGGAGAAACATTATTTGAAGCCTGGGACAGATTTAAGGGATTACTACAGCAATGCCCTCATCATGGGCTGGAGAAGTGGCTCATTGTTCATACTTTCTACAATGGAATCTCGTATGCTACTAAAGTTTCTCTTGATTCTGCTGCAGGAGGAGCTCTTATGAACAAAACGTTGGATGAAGCATTTGAGATCATCGAGAATGTGGCAATGAATTCTCACCAATGGGCTACAGAACGAGGATATCAAATTAAAATGCCAGGTAAGTTTGAGGTAAGTACCCTTGATCTACTCAGTGCAAAAGTTGATGCGTTAACTCAAAAGCTCGAACATTTTAATGTATCAGCTGTAAACTCATCTAATGTCACTTGCGAGATCTGTGGTGTAACAGGACATGTAGCGATGAATTGCCAAATCCTACACGCACCATCATCGGGAGCTGGGATTGAGCAAGTAGATGCGCTAAATAATTTTAATCAGAAGCCTAATGGTGGCAACCCTTATTCGAACACGTACAATCCCGGTTGGAGGAATCATCCCAACTTTTCGTATAGAGCCAACCAAAATTCTTCTGGACAGAACAGTTTTGGAGCACCTTCGGGATTTCAGCCAGGACCAAAGTCAAGCTTAGAAAAGATGATGGAGAATTTTATTACGTGTCAGGGGAAGATAAATGATGAATTTCGACAGCATATTGTAGAATCAAATCGGCAACATCAAAATAATACCGAGGCAATCAAGCAATTGGGAAGCAAGGTTGATAATTTGACTAATCACACAAGAATGCTGGAAAATCAAATTTGTCAAATTGCCACATTTCGGATCAAGGGCCGTGCGATTTCTGGAAATTGAGTAAACCCAGCTGAGCATTGTAATTCCATAAGTTTGAGAAGTGGAAGGATTTTAGAAGGAGACAGAGCTCAACAAGCAACCCCTATGCTAAAAGACATGAGCGTGTTAGAGTTGGAAGAAGACAGCAGCACGCCTGGGTTGAATAGAAAAGGAAGCCGACAACACACCCTGACCCAGGGCGTGTTGTTCAACACGCCTGAGGGAGAGAATGCCCACGAGCGCGTGTCAGCCGACACACCCGTGTCGGGTCACTCCAGCGAGCACGACCGGCTGTCGAGCGACCGCAGCGTGATGTCGAATAGGAACCAAGAACATATAAGCCCCTATCCCGTTCCCTCGGAGGTTGATTAAGGAAAAATTGGATGAACAATTTGGTAAGTTCCTTGAGGTAATTAGGAAGCTA
This sequence comes from Wurfbainia villosa, assembly GCA_025175895.1. Lineage (NCBI taxonomy): Eukaryota > Viridiplantae > Streptophyta > Magnoliopsida > Zingiberales > Zingiberaceae > Wurfbainia > Wurfbainia villosa. Next base: position 67,896,856 of record CM046002.1, read on the forward strand.
TATATCAATATACCTTTTCGAGCTCTTCAACAAATGCCTACATACTCCAAGTTCTTGAAGGATATCTTAACCAATAAAGAAAAGTCGAGAGCATGTAGCAGTGGCTCTTAGCTTTAATTAAGAACATGGTACCTCCCAAACTAAATGATCCGGGTAGCTTTTCTATCCCTTGCATAATTAATGACTCAAATTTTGATAAGGCTTTTTGCGATTTGGGCGCCAGTGTTAATCTGATACCTCTTTCCATATGCAAGAAATTGGATTTGGGAGAAATGAAACTAACTACTATGGCCTTGCGATTGTGATCGCTCCATTAGATATCCTTTGGGAATCTTAGAAGATGTACAGTCGGTGGGAAATTTTATTATTCTGTGATTTTGTAGTACTTGACATGGATGAAGACCCATGCATTCCACTCATTTTGGGGAGACCTTTCTTGGCTACTGCAGGGGCAATGATAGATGTCAAGAACCACAAACTCTCACTTGCATTTGGAAATGACAAAATTGAATTTGACCTTTCAAAAGCTGTTAAACAACCTTCTATTTTTGATGTTTGTTGTAGGATTGACAGTTTCCAGTCAATAGCACTAGAAGGAGCACCAGAACAAACTCATCTTAATAAGCTCGGAGGGATTTTGAGGATAAAGAGTGGAGATTTCGACCCCAACCTAACACCATAGGTAGAACTTAAGCCTCTTCCATCAACACTCGGTATGAATTTCTTGGCAAAAATTCTACTTATCTGTGATCATTAATGCTAATCGAGCAATGCAGAGACCAAAAAGCAGATTGAGGTATTGAAAACACATAAGAATGTCATTGGATACAAGATTGATGACATTAGGGAATTAGTCCATCGGTTTGCATGCGCAGAATTAAGACAATTTTAAAACCTCTATAGAGCATCAAAGAAGGCTGAACCCATCCATGAAAGAGATAGTCAAGAAAGAGGTCATGAAATTGCTAGATTCAGGAATTATCTATCCAATATCCGATAGCGAATGGGTAAGTCTTGTCCATGTTGTGCCAAAGAAAGGGGGGATAACGGTAATAAGGAATGCTACGAATGAGTTAATCCCCACGAGAGCGGTTACGGGATGGAGAATGTGTATTGATTATAGGAAATTGAATAAGGAAACTAGAAAGGACCACTTTCTCATCCCATTTATTGACCAAATGCTAGACCGGTTGGCAAAACACTCGTATTTCTGTTACTTAGATGAATACTCGATTTCTATCAAATCCTATTTATCCTAATGACCAAGAGAAAACAACTTTCACCTGCCCTATGGTACTTTGCTTTAGAGAATGCCTTTTGGACTATACAATGCACGCCACTTTTGAGGTGTATGACTTCAATTTTTTCTGATATGATCGAGAATATAATGGAAGTATTCATGGATGATTTTTCGGTATATGGTGCAGATTTTGATATGTGTTTATCTAATTTGGTCAAGGTCTTGCAGAGATGCGAGGAAATGAATTTAATGCTTAATTGGGAGAAGTGCCACTTCATGGTGCGAGAAGGCATAGTACTTGGGCACCTAGTTTCACCGTGGTATCGAGGTGGACATTGCTAAAAGCGAAGTGATCAAGAAGTTGCCTCCTCCAACTGATGTCAAGGAGTGCGTAGTTTCCTAGGACATGCAGGTTCTACCAAACGGTTCATCAAGGACTTCTCAAAATTTCAAAGCCATTAACTAATTTGCTTGCTAAAGATGTTGTGTTTCACTTTGATAATCCTTGTCTTGATGCATTTTCCGTTAAAGGAAGCATTAACAACCGCCCCAATAATGCAACCTCCAGTTGAGTCTCCTTTTGAAATTATGTGTGATGCAAGTGATTTTCTTTGTGGCGATGTTAGGACAAAGGAAGGATCGCAAGGTGTATGCAATCTACTACGCTGATAAAACATTGGATGAAGCACAAATGAATTATGCTACCACGAGAAGGAACTCTTGGCTATAGTATTTGCTTTGACAAGTTCGGATCTTATATCATAGGGACCAAGGTGATAGTTTACACGGATCATGCGACCATAAGATATACTTCTTGAGTAAAAGGAATCTAAGCCAAGACTTATCCGGTGGATACTTCTTCTACAAGAGTTTGACTTTGGAAATCCGAGACAAGCAAGGAACGGAGAACGTAGTTGCGACCATCTATCGAGGCTTCATCAAGAACCAAATGCGGAAGAGATGATCTTGCTATAAATGATTTCTTCGGATGGCGGCTACTAGCGGTCGGGACAATCAAAGGCTCGTGGTATGCTGATTTTGCCAACTACCTAGCTTGCGGGATAATACCTTCTCACATGAGTTATCATCAGAGGAAGAAGTTCCTTTCGGATGTAAAGCATTATGTGTGGGACGAACCATTCCTGTTCAAGCAAGGCGGATGCTATATATCGAAGAT